>JARWMV010000235.1:0-1200000 GCA_030998015.1 Ceratorhiza oryzae-sativae | reverse complement strand
AAACGACATCGACTAGGCGACTCTACCCTTACATTACCCTCCCCCCCTCCTCTTATCCGACCTGACCCGAGCATGACGCCGAGGTTTCCCAGCTCCAGACGTGAACTGGTGTGCGCACCTAGGTGGTGCCGATCGTCCAGGGCCACCCACGCTTTCTGCTGGCCCCAGTCTGCGTGGGGGGCGGTCGATGCCACCGTAGGAAGGCGGCACTTGGGATCAGAAGGGCTGGTGACTGGATCCCCCATCTGCTCGGTCAAACCCATCCCTCCTCCTAATCCGTCCCGTATCCGCCGTCTCCATCTCAGTCGCCCTCTTCGCCCCAGCCGTTCGCTATCGACCGATCCGTCCGGATTCCCCATACCCTCCCCGAAGAAGAAATTTCTAGCCATGGACAATGGGGACGCCCAGCCATGGCTGTAAAAAAAATGAATCGAGGTGCTTTTCGGACCAAAATAAATCCTTTCCTCTTTTCCTTATCATTATCCCCGGTTCGGTCTCCTTTTTCTCGGCTTCGTTTTTGGTCTTGGTCTCGGTCTCGTTTTTGTTATTTTTTGCTATTTTGCTTTGTTCTTTGCATCCTCCACCCAGCTCTCAATTATCTGTCTTCTTTTTCAGTTTCCGTGTCTTGCCATTCCTTGATTGCTGTCTTGTCTCGTGAGTTGGTACCATCGTTTCCTGACTGAAACTTAAATATTTTGTTTCTCACCCTTAATTCTTTACCCGACTGCGTGTATACCCCCTCCTGATTGTTTGTCGATCGTTTTGCTTGTTTATTGTTTTTCTTATGAATCCATAACCCCCTGGAGGGGTCCAATCGCTTCGTGTATGGAAAACACGGGTAAGACTCTAGAGTTGAATCATGCCAAGGAATCCTGTATGATCATCCCACGAAAGCAACCGAAGCTTCTAAGGTGGACGATTAGATGCGATCTTGCCGCCACGAAGGAGAATTGACTCAGTTTTAGCAAGCCTGATGAAGTGACGCAGGCCTCTGTGGCATAACGTACGATGCCTACGGCTTGAATATGCACCCGCGTACTATTTATGCCGAGCCCCCGATCAAGAAACCGTTCGATGAATAATTCCCTTTGCATGCGACGACTGAGGACTAAGGTTTGGGAGGACAGACTATTAGTATTAACAAAATCTCTGGCGAGTACGACAACATTCTCTCATTGAACACTCCGCCTACTCAACGCCCAATTCCTTCTCTAGAGCTATGAATTGATCGAGCATGTCCTTTAGTGTACTATCGAAGGAGTTGTATTCAATCCCAAGCACGTCCTTGGACTTGGAATTATCGGGATAATAGGTTCCTTCGGGTGGAGCACGGTCCTTAGGCTCGCCTAACAGACGAGGTCAGTAGAGTTCGACATAGCAAGATGCCGCCTTACTTTTGGGGACGCCTTTAGCCTCGGCACGCTCCGGATAGTTTGCCCAAATAAAGTCGGACAATTGGCCCATGTTGAAATTACCCTCCGCGACTAGGAAGCGGTTGTTTCGCGCTTCAGGTACCTCCTGTTACCAATTCAGTACCCATATAAAATGCCAGGGCGCATGCAACATACTATGGCATTAATGTGAGCCTTGGCAACATCTCGAACGTCCACCCACATCCATATAGCGGCCTTTTGTAGATCTTTGTCCTTGCCGGAAAATACCTGATAGAATGCGTTGCTAGAGTGGTTGAGCTGCGCGAGATCTGTGACTTCCTGCAGCGCAGGACCATAAACCTACAAACGGTGGAATCACTTCTTTAATAACCTCGATACGTGTGTGTGAGTTGACCAACCATAGGAGGACAAATGGTCACAAGGTCAAAGCCAGGTTTCTCGTGTTCGATAAAACTCCAAGCAGCTTGTTCGGCCAGCTTCTTAGAGCCACGGTAACCCTGACTTGGGTTCTGTTTGACTCCTTCCTCTGTAATCTATTGATCACTCAGCACATATAGTATCAGTGTGCATGTATGCTAACCGGGTTCCAATCCTTCTCAGAGTAAGCATAACCTGGCCGATCACCTTTTGATGGATCGATGACAGCAGCGAATGAAGATGTTACAACCATTCGTCTAACGCTCGGTCCATATGCCTTGACCGACTTGAGTATCTCGGTTGTCCCGTTGATCGCAGGCATCAGCAGATCCCTCGTGACGTCGGACCTATAGGCTCGTGAGAACACGATAAAGGCATATACCCAGACAATCGATACTCACACGTTGAAAACTACAGGACTACTCATATGTAACACCGCATCAAACTCGTTACTTTTGATTACATTGTCAAACGCTCCCGGAACGGTGATATCCTGCACGATCGCGAATCGCAACTGGCCCCCGCTCACAGCATTCGCAAACTTTTTTCGCAAATACGTGGTCTTGCTTTCGGACCGGAGAGTCGTAGTGACGGTATATCCGCGCTCAAGGAGAAGGACGATGACGTGCACGGCGATGAAACCGTTGCCTCCAGTCAGTAGAACGTGCCGAGACATGGCGAGTAGGATCGGTGGAAACGGTCGGATGCCAAGCGGGTGCTCGGAAACTTACGGCGTCTTGAATCAATTAGCTTTATCGTCGGGTACGTTCAGTCTCCCTATCTCATCCTGATCAAAGATGTGCGGTCCCAGCCTGCTTGGGTAAGATCGGGTGGTTGCCGCTCTGGATTTGACCGCCCCAGCGCCAAGCAATGTGGCGCACTCTGGACATCAGCCATCGAGTCGAATGTAGCCCTTGCCGTCGTCTGCGTTGGTCAGAGCGGAATAGAGATGGAATAAAAAGGCTTCTAGCCACCGGGCAGCTCGGATAATTGTACGGTAACACCAGTTATTTTACCCACAACGTGACCTGTCCCTGTGTTCTCCATCAGGAATCACCAAGATCGTCGCCAAGTTCTTAAAGTCGCACTAGACGAACACTGACTAAATTTCAGATGTGCAATCTTTGTGCCCCCATCTCTCTTCCCACCTCATTCTTAGGCGGCTTTGGAACTCGCTCGTAAGATGAGACATAGGCACTCGCTCATTCTGCTCGCTTTGGGGCGCTATGCCGGGCATGGCGGGCTACTTTTGACGAAGCGACACAATGTCAGAATATGACCGTTTCGTGGAGTGGGATCGGAGGAGAACAGCTGGGACCGCCGTTCGTCGTCAGATTAGCGGGATTTGGGCTTGCACCATTGATTCTCAACGTTCCGACAACGGCCTGGAGCGATACAGCCCAGGCGGGCTCCTACACATTCAATATGCCATGGCCGGCGGGCACAAAGTTTGTAGCCACCATGGACGATGGATTGTGAGTCCCAAAATACCCCGTCACTTTCTATCTGATCAACTTTGAACAGTGGATTTGGTACTGGTGGTGTTACAGGGATTCAAACTGTCAAATCGTCCTCCAACTCGAGCTGCCTCACCACTGCGATCACCCAGCCTGAACATGTTTTCGATGTTTTTGGCACTTTCGCCCAATGCTCAGTTGTTTCGATGAACTGGACCCAGCCCGCTACGTCCTCAACTTTGATAACTGGGCTTGTGCCAAATGGCGTTGCATTCCAACTCGATGTAGGTCCATCAATATATTGCATTATTGGCACCGCTCTTATCTCATACCGCTCTTGCCATCGTAGCCCCCCGTGGTCCATACCAAATCTACAACCTGGAATCTGAATATTCCCAGGGGGACCGCGTTTGTGCTAATGTATAACCCATCATCTGGACCAGGCCTCACATCCGGTCTCCTTAATTGTCTGGCAAACGGCGGAAGCGATACGTGCTTGAGCTCAGGAGCTTATCCCTCGGCCACGGCCACCCAGACAGGCGTCGCACAGGTCACAGGCTTCCTTACCGACTCGGCTATCCCTGGTTCTACTTCCTCGCCTTCGAGTGGAGCCACAGGAAGCACAAGAAGCGCGTAAGTATGATTCCATCAATGCTAGGCTGAAACCTTATCGTCCCACGACCCAGAACAAACCTAGGTGCTATCATAGGGGCGACATTGGGAGCAGTGGCCTTCCTGTCAGCGGCGCTCGTAGTAGCTTTTTGTTGGTTCAGGCGGAAACGACGTTTTGCGCGTGTAGGGACCGAATCACCAATCTCGGGAAAGGAGATAGATCTCGATTCGAACAATGGAGGTCTCGACATTTCTTATGGCCGTAATATAACGCGTGATCGCAATCTCCCTGAAGGCGCAGTTATACTGCCGTTCGTTCTGCCTGGCACGTCTTCTACACAAGGTGTGTCCCTTCTTCGTTTGGTGATCTCATACCCCATTTGGTCAAGTCTCGACTGCCTTTCCGTGATCACACCGTCACAGTGTTTCATTCGTCCTCTACTCAACACATTCCCTCGTGTACCCGTTCAGATACAGGCTTTCTGGTTTCTCATAAGCAATCGTTAGATGACTCTGTTACTTACTTGCTTGGCTTTTTCGCCAGAAACCCCTTCGTCTTCCAATCGAAAAGAGCCGTTTGCATCACGTACACGCAACGGGGCAACCCGCCGTGTGTCCGACGATACGTTTACAACCTCAGAGTCTTCCTCGGGCACTCCCGGGACGTTTACAGGAGGCCGCAACCGCTCTGAGACCGATTATAGCGAGCCTGTGGTCATTCAGCACGCGGATGGCGGATCCGTGCCGATTCAACCGCGAACACGAGAAGTGATCGAGCTGCCGCCTAATTACAACCAGCTACCACGCCGGTTGCCTCAGCAGCCTAGCGCGAGTGACCAGTTACAAGTACGGAGAGAAGTTCAGAGGAAAATATGAACACATGGATGGAGGATGTTGGCCGTATATAAAAACATCGGCTGTAACTTTTACAAGCTTAAACACTTTGTTGATTTCTGTGTTCAGGGGAGGGGAATGTTTCTTGGTTTGTTTCTGCGTTAGTGCTGGCTTTGTTCGTTTACGTGAGCTAGGCAATCGTTTTCGATTATTTCATCCTACGTATCCGTCTTCTTATGCACTTTTTTGGAGGTATTGTTATCTAGTCGCCCATTCATCTGTTTCGCAAGGCGCTGGTTCAGCGTGTAAACTCTATAAATTTGTTTTGTATTAGTAAAACATAGCCTATCTACACCCCACATACCCGTTGGGATAAACCCGACTTGGGCCGGGCCGTGTTATCGTGTCTAGCTAATTGGCGATGTCACGTGAGCCAATTCCATAAAGTAGTCATTCCATCGAGTGAATACGGATGCATATGGTGGACACCTAGTAAACGATCCTACCCGCCCCGAACCCACGGGCTAATCATTCAACGGGCAAAACGCTCCGATCTTCCATCCAACGATCTTCTACGTGATTTAGGTCTCTTCCGGACCCGTAGACGCGAGTCAAGTAGTAAACTTTGGATCTCCCCAAAGATGCGCACCTCTTGGACACGCATACAATCACATATGATTACAGCAAGGTACTGGGAGGACTCTCAGGGGTCGGTTGAGGCTGTGTTAATTTGTATTTTTATATCTTAAGAAACAGTGTTACAGTATCCGATATTATGGTTGTGGGACTCTTGTTACGTGAACAGCCAAGAAGATATCATTCGACCTTCGAGGGCGTGTTGATGATAATATCACAAACAATGACCTGATGGGACGACTCAGGATGTCCACGATATGTTCGTCCAGTCACGACGTGACGTTGTGGCTCACAAATGTCGGGGCGCTCGGTGATAGAGGTATATCATCCAGCCACAGCGTCTCCGATCTGATTCTCGGTGCTCACACCACCAAGCACTATACTCAGAATGTGGCTCCTCACAGGGCTGATATGTACTAGCTCACTGGCTTTATTGCGTGCAATCCAAATGATTCGCATGGGACGCAAGCTATAGGCTCACTCGTGCTGGGTATTCCCTTATTCGTGAGTTTTTTGTGCCCTCTAGACTTGCCTGAACCAAGTCGAGTTTGACTTATTTAATAAACCATAGTCTGCTGTGTTTTAATTCCAAGCTGGGTATCGATTCCGGAGTAATTTATGGAAACAATCGCTCATATCGAGTCAAACACTCGGTATCTTGTGCCACTCCTCTCCTGCGTTTTCTCTTTCTCCCGTGAATTTTGTCTCCCCAAGATTTCATCAGCGCAGGAAAAGATGCTCACGTATAGATGTCTCACGAATCGGACCGCACCTACTATTTTCCTTGCGGACCCCCGGGCTATCAAGGCAAGGAGCCATACCCGTAGCTCCATCAGACCGCTCTGCCAAAATCCAGTTTGCCACTAAAGGCTAGTCAGAGCGCCAATCCTAACTAGCCCCGACTGGCAAATTTGCTTTTGGCCGAGATATGTATAATTGGTTTAGGTTGTTCGAATTAGGGTGCAACCTGTTTGAATTCAACGCAATACATCTAAACGGACAATACACGTAAAATAACAAAAAATTGTGGTTTCGGTCCCTTCTGGGACCACCTTAGGGAGAAAGAAATCGTGGTATCCACTTGGTCAGATCCGATTCATGCGGTCACGTGCAGTTGATATGAACATAACATGCCATATTAGATGCTCGGTTACTGACCCCCGCTTTCCTTACCCTACCCAGCATTGTGATTACCATGTCGCTTCTCCTGGCAGGAGAACTATGCGTCGGATCGTTGGTTTTGCTCCGCATTGTGCAGATGTTTCGGATTGGGGGTAAACTGAAGGCACATATCTATTGGATAGTACCTGACACGTGAGTTTTCAAAGAATATTTCTGTGTGAGCGCGACCTGATTGAATTTGAGGATTGAAGAGCCGTGTGGCGTCCTGTCTTTCCAAGTTGGCTATCAATCCCTGGGGTTATATATGGGATCGGTCGCCCGTATCGAACCAAACATTCGGGTACGCTGCCTTGGCATACCTTCAACCAACGCTCCCACTCACGCCGACTAAATCGTCCAAAGAGTTTATTCGAGCGGGGAAAGATGGCTATGTGCAAATGTCCCTTACAGACCCAGCCTCACCAACTGTTTTCCTTGCTGACCCCGAGCAATTAAGGTATGATATATGGAAATTTAATCGACTATATAGCCAACACTCAATACAGGAAGTCACTCGCGCTCGCTCGGGCGTTGGGCAAGATGTTGGGGGCGCCAAAGCCTTCCTTGCTATGTTCGGACCAAACATTTCGACATTCGATGGAGACCCATGGAAACGCCACCGTAGAATTCTTCAACGAGCATTCACAGAGGTATGTGACACGCCCTCAACCAAAATGCCAAAAAACTGAGCAATGGCATTACCTTTTGTGTTAAGAAAAATGTTCAGCTCGTCTGGTCAGAATCGGTGCTCATAACAAACGAGCTGTTTAAGCAATGGGATAAAGAACGTGGACCGGTTGTACGCATATCCAAGCTGCCGAGCATTACTGAAACTGTAGGCACCAAATTTGCATGTTGATACTAAGATCAGTCTCGACCGATTACAGCTTGCGCTTATGGTCATCTCGTCGGCAGCGTTTGGCCAAAGGATGTCTTGGAAAGAGGATCTGAACAAAGTTTTACCTCCCGGATTCAATGTGTCATTTCAACAAGCCGCAAAGACGGTTTCAAGCTCACTTATCCTTCGGTGAGACTATCACTATGCTCTCAAGTCCACCTTATACAATTGAACTTAGTGGATCGACTCTGCAGAGCTTTCACGCCTCCTGTGGCGGACAACTGGACCGCGGTAACTCGAAATATGTCCATTGGATTCAGGGATTTTGGAGTAAGTTTCTCAAGAGCTTCACTCAAACAGATGCTATATTTCTTAAAGAACTACCTCCGGAGGATGATAGCGTCTTACAGACTCAGAGGCAAACTCGACCAGGACATGATAGGCACTAAGGAAGTCGCGCTAAACCAAACTGAAAACTTGTTCAGTGTCCTAATGTCAGCCAGCGAGGAAGAAATGGCGACCGCGGGAAAGGGATTGACAGATGAAGAGATAATGGGTGGGTCCTCTATGGCCTAACTATAATAGAGTGCGAATGAAGAATCCTTAGGGAACGCTTTGATAATGATGTTTGCCGGTCATGAGGCAAGTGTTTCGATTAACGCCGATAGGTACTGCAGTTTACCTTGCCTTAGACTACCGCACATGCGCTCGCCTTTTCTATGGGACTTCTGGCAGTATATCCGGAAGTGCAAAACGAGGTACATGCACAAGTAAGATCTGTGCTAGGAACGCGTGAGTTCTTGGTATGTATCTATTTCATTGTGGCATGCTGTATGAGAGCTGGTGTTTCTTGTAAGGAATATAACGATATGGCTCACCTCGGACTTGTTACCGGAACCTTCATGGAATCCCTTCGAATGTATCCAGTGGTTAGCTAAAGCTTCATCTTGACTAAGCTGCAATCCCCGACTCTAACTTTCTTTGGTTGTCAAGGTCCTCCAACTTCCCAAAAAGGCGGAGCAAGATATCGTTGTGAGCGTCGCAAGGAACGGCCCAGAAGCCACTGAGAGTGATCGCGACGATATTGCTATTCCGACCGGATCCACCATCATGCTGTCGATGCTGGGGGTGCACTATAATCGTATGTCGGGAATGAATTTGCTAATGCTCGCCATTGACTGGTCCTACACTGTGGTACTGAAGCTCGCTACTGGTCGGATCCCGAAGAGTTTAGGCCTGCCCGCTTTTGTGGAGATTACGACAAGGATGCATTTTTGGCATTCAGCACTGGTCGCAGGGTTTGCCTTGGGAAAAGGCGAGTTACCCTCTTGTGTATTTCTTTCGGCTCGCATGACGATACTCACATATCTACAGATTCGCAGAGACTGAGGGAACCGCCGTTATTGCCACAATCCTTGCTAATTATAAGATCTCGATTGATTCCTCCAAGTTCCCCGATATCCCTGGAGAAACGATTCGCGTGAGTGAAAAAGCTACCCCGCCGGATTCATTAAATGAATTTACGCGGTCTATTATAGGAACGACGAGAACGACTTCTAAAACCCTGCTACTCAATCACAATATTCCCAGAAAACATGCCACTCATCTTCACTCGTCGTTAATGTACTAGTTAGGCAGCCCTAGTAGCTTATGAAGAGGTGCTTTTGGGACGGCTTCTGCTTGCGTCCGTGGCCTGTGATTCTATTGCTGTTCATCGAAGGGGAACCCTTGTGAAAATCCAATTTATATTCAATCAATGAATGGTGCGCTGTGCCCATCTGTTAGAAATCTAGCTAGATCCTAGCCAACGTGCGGCCACCGTTCTCCTTCCCAGACCAACGGCGGTTACTGTTTGTGGCTCTCCTTGGATGAGGTCAAGTGCGTTATCACTCCACCTTACTGCCTCTCCATCACCCACTGCACTGAGTACGACCCCTTTTGCGGGACGTTTCACGCTCACTGAGACTTGTTCGCCTTCAACCGTTATACTAAGCAAAGGTTCGGGGAGATCATAGCTTCTGTACGGTTGGGGCCAGTCGACATATCGTGATAACACCGCGCCTGATGCCGCATCCAACAGAACAGCTGAGACGATGACGGAGTGGGAGGTCGTCGGTGGGGGATCCGCGTCGTCATCAGGCCTGGGAACAGATTCAGGAAGAGGGCATGGACACGATTTCGCAAAGACTTCTGTTGTCTGATTAGGCAAAAGTGTCAAGTGGTGCTCCTCTGTTTGCATCCAAGGCGAGTTCAAGTCTAGATACGATATTCGAAGGGTCACGTTCTTGTCCGATAAAGTCGAGTTCGTCGCCCATATTTCAATTGAAGCACCTGTACTCTGGAATGCACCAAATTCGTAGAACTGCCGAGGGCGATCGGTCTCTCGATTTTTCTCAACCTGTATGTAATAGTTAGGTATATGCGCCGTTTGCAAAGACTTAGACCTACGGTTCTCTTAATTCCGACTGTATATGGGCGCATTTCCCGGGCTATGGTGTAATAAGACGGCTTGGGGCGGAGCTACATCGGGGACTGTTAACATTACTCGGATTGCCTCATGGGTGGCTTACGAAGTAGTCGGCAATCGCCCACGAGCTCACTGGCCAACAATCGTTGAGCTGCCAAGCGATAACCCCCGCGCACTACAAGATGCGTTTTGTTTAGTACTCGATCTGGCACAACGGGTATCTCACATATTGCTTTCCATCCCCTTTCCATTCACGCCTCCAGTTGCGATATGCCCCTGACACGGCCTCCGACTGCATAAGCTGCGTGAGATAGGTATACCTGTTTATATTTTCAGCGTTAGCCCTCATGACTGAGGGTTATGATACTTGCGTTTCCAAGTTATTCGTGATATGGAAATTTTCGTTCATCACGATGGCTAAACGGCGCTCATGCGCGCCGGCTTTGTTGTGCTGCTGCATCGCCTTACTCTGCACCCGACGCTGAGTAGGATCGGTGTCTCGCAGCCAATAATCGATGGTTCGAATATCTGGAAGACACGGTAGCCCGAATTCACTGAACAAACTCGTTCGTCAGCCGGCTAGCTGTTGCCCAAGTCATCGTGGAACCACCTAACGAATCGCCCGCCCATGATATCCCAGTCCTGATAGAAACGTTCCTTTCCGCCCCATACATCCCACTGGTGGATGTCACCAATGGTAGGATCTGCCGTGTCCCACTCTTTGACGCTATACAGGTACCGTCAAGATAATCAGATTTTCATTATGGGAGTTCGTACCTTCCATACGGACTTCCGCGATGGTACGGGACACTATCTCCCGATAATTTTTGGACCACATCGGGTAGGATCTTCTCGTAGATGACTACCGCAGGAAGATTAGATATTCCCCACTGGAAAACTTGCTGGTAATCTGTGCACATGTTAATTGGACTTCTGCAAAATCTAAAATGATTAATAGAAACCCACCTTCATTGTTCCCACACCAAAGAGCCATACTGGGATGGCTTCGCAGCCTACGCACGTTAGCCTCCGCTTCAGCTTCGACATTTGCGAGGAACTCCTTGTGCGCCGGATATTGCCCACACGCAAACTGGAAGTCTTGCCAAACGAGTATCCCAAGTTCTGTGTGTTTGTAGGTGAGCTCAAGAATCTGTTGAAGCGAAGGGCACTTGCCATCGCATGTATCATAGAAACAGTCTGGCTCGTACACGCCGCCGCCCCAAATACGGACCATGTTTTGGTTACCGTCCTTTAGAAGTTGGAGCCAAGATCTGTACCGTTCGGGTGTAATGGTTGTGAGGAAATTATCTGCTGGTATCCAATTGGAACCTAAGTATGAGAAATCAGCGCCCCAGTCGTAGTACAACCTTGATGCCAGACATACCTCCAATAAATATACGTACTCCATTAATTTCGAACAAGAACGTTGTTCCAGGTGCGTCAGCCAATGGCTCCTGAATAAGTTCGACTCGACGGAATCCGATTCGTTTAGATGTCTTATCGAGCGTGTTTCCATCCTTTCACCACGCGTGACGCTTAGTTCCTGTCTACAGTTGCTTTAAAGTGCATACCTTGTCGAATACAGCAACCTCTACGGTATACAAGGATTGCTGACCATACCCAACTGGCCACCACAGTGAAACCTCTCCCTGCTGAAATTGCCATTCGACCTTGGATGTATGGTCAAACTTTCCGGTGCGAATGGGATTCCCATCTGCCGCTTGAAGCGTAATATCCATCTTGACCGCATCAGAGCTGCTGCCGGCAAGGGTGAGGTCTATCTCAAGGGAGGACGAAAGCGAAGGAGATGGCGAAACGGATGCTTTCGCATACAAGTCCACGATACGAGTCTTGAACGTGTGTATATGGATGGGACGGTAGGGCCCCACGGTCATTAGCTCTGGACCTGTTGAAAAACGTCGGTTACCCACCCACTGGTCGTATTAACCATCCACCTACCCCAATCCCATCTCCACCCATACTGTGCCTTGCGAACATACACGCGGCTCGGATCACCTAAATTGCAACTTCCAGCGCGAACCCGTCCGTACTTGGCTTCAAGGGCTTTAGCTTCGAGCAGAGCCGACTTGAAGTAAAGTAATAGTGTGTTTTTGCCCGGCTTAAGGGCGTTTAAAGGCTTTGGAGTTGGAGAAGATAAAGACAGTGGGGAAAGAGCCGATACTACTGTTTGTGCCGATGCGCCAATGACTCCTTTTGGCGACGGATCTGAATCGGAGGCCAGAGGAGCTAGGGAAACCGTAGCTGGCGTGAACATATTTTCGGATTTTAGGATTTCTACGCCGTTCTGTAGAACTAGGCATGAGAGTATGACTCTTGTGATACACCCGTCGCAGCATTACCAGATACGCTGTGCAGAAAGTATCAAGGCCCTCAAATTCGATCTCCACATGGTTGGCGAGTTGCTCGACTGACAACTCAAAGGAACACGAATAAAGCCACTCCTTTCTTCCAACCCCTGTACCAAAATGGTCAGACGCCTGTTGTAGTGATATCAGACCATCACTCACATTGGACTTTGTGCTCGTTAAACCCAAGATAGGGATCTGGGATAAGACCCGCCTTCAAGAGTTCAACGTGAATCTCTGATGGAAACTCCACGGCCTTTCGCCATGTAGATTTCGTATCTTTCGAGTCTTGATTGAGTAGGAGTGTATGCTGCACCAGTTCATCCAGCACGTTAGCGATGGCCGGGTCGCGCTGCTTCCATTGCCAGGCTCCAGAAAGCGTGAGTGTGTTGCGAGACATGACGGAGATGATCGATCAAGAGATGGATTTATAAAGTCACTTGGTTCGCCTTTGCAAACGCGGATGTATTTAAGCATCTCGAAGTGTTGGTTCGAGCCAATAGGAGCGACTACCGGTCGTGGATGAGTTCACGAGTTGCTTCACGTGCTCATTGGATAATTTGATGAGGTATGGTGCTTGACAGTATCTGTGCTCTCGCACAAGCCACAAGGACACCAGAAATTGTGGTACACCGTTCACTTGGAGCAAACACGGGTTAAGTCCAACGTGATCATGTATGCTTGAAGTATGTGGCCCGGAACAAAGCGTACTCTCGGTTACCCTCCATCAATATTTACCCAACATCGCAACCTCCCCAAATTTGCATGTATGCATTGCCCAATGATGCTAGCCTAGCATAATAATCTTCTGGAGATCCCGCTTATTGGAGCGCATAAAACCTGCCATGACGTTTATGGATGATAGAAGTCTGCTACCCGCGAGGCAGGCTTCGTCAGAGAAATTCTGCACCTTGTCAGTTGACCGATTGATTTCATGCATGTGAGCGTCATTTTTGATGTAGTTGTGGCCATATTTCAGGACGGTCTACTGGAGCTGGTGCCTTTCAAGACGGATTTGGAGGAAAGTCGCGTTTGGTCAGCATGTTTTGCTCTGCACACGCCAACCACCTGCTGCTATTGAACATTGTCTGTCTTTCTTGATGCTCTGATGCTATTCTTGGTTAGGTGCGACTCGTGCTTCTGATCAAAGGGCAGGAATGAATGCGGAGCCGCTCATGTGGTCAGCCTCGATGTGGAGCGCACCGGGGGAGATAAAAGGTTTTTCGGCAGGGGACGTCCCCCGCCATGGTCATGGGCTCACACGCTTTGCTGGTGTTCGGCCTTGCATTTATCCTCCGAGTTGCCGCACAAAATGCAAATCCTCTTGTTATCCAGCCTCCACCGGCTGAGGAGCTAATCACCTCCAATCTGAACGTGACAGCAGGAGGGTATCTATCCATTCCCTCAGCCCACCTGTTGGACTGAAACTCACACCCATCTCTGCAGATATGACAATTACTTTTACCGAAGCAACAAAACAGCCGCTACCCTGCTCTTGACAAACCCCAACTCGGTGTCTGCCCAAACGCCCAACCGGATGATCGTCGCCCATCCGGCCGGAAACTCGGGATCTTTGACATACTGGCTGCCCTCCAACGGGACAAACGGCGACCATCTGACTGTGACACTCGAACCGGGTTCGCTTCATTCTGCCATCGGACCAAATGGGCTCCATGGACTCCAAGGCACACTCCTCTTTTCGTCCAACGCCGAGCTCGGGACGACGCAGATCGGCTCGGTCCGTCAGGTGCGAGACTATGTCGAGGGCGGAGGCATTAGCCAATCGCTATTCAACCTTACGGTTACCCAACTCGATCAAAACATCGTCTGGTTCTCTCGCCTTTGGCTCAACGCGAGCACCGTCACACTTGACAACGGGACGACAATCTCCGAGCGGTACGGCTACGAGCTCAGGTTTCAAGCTGAGAACGGAACTCGGTTCGAGGTGACGCCCGCTCCAAACGGATCGTCTAGTCCGCCCGCCGTTCGCGTAATCGTACCACCCGACCGCTCAGGTCCAGGTCGAGTCTCCTGGTCTGCCCAAGTCAACGAAACGAATATTCCTTCCCTTGGGGTAAACCAAGTCTTTGCCTCGGGTGCGGACGCGACAAACAACGCGAGTCTCACCGACGTCCGCGAGCAGTTTGCTTTTCTCACGTACGTACCTCCCCACGCCATGCAGCCTCCGAAACCATCTCACTCCAGCTTTCCTTGCTTATTCTAGGCATCAGCCCAAATGGACAGCCGGCTCGTGGCGCTTCTTGACGTACTTGTGAGTTGTCTCTGTTTACGCTTGGCGATCACTTTGCCTATTTGACGAATTACGCGGGGGGGGGGGGCGGTCAAATTCATTTAGTGGCCGAGATACGCTTTTTACCACGCGCCTGCTCAGCTCGTCTCGAGTCGTTAGCTCAAACGCCATCGAAGCCGTGATTGGTGCTTCGATCGAACGAATAAACTACACCGACGGCCACGTCGCCCACGAAGAAACCATCGGCGACTATGCAACATTTGTCAACCTCAACGCAGGCCACCCCGAGCGCGGAAACTCGGTGTTTCTGGATTACAAAATGAAGGATACGCATTACCTCATTCTGCCCCAGTTCCTCGCCTGGGCTCTGTACAACGGCGCAGCGGACAACACCACAATCGGCCGGTTCCTCGATACACGCGCGGGGCTCCAGCCAGAGTACACCTACCGGCAGCTGTTGGACAGAAATGTGGAGTACGTGATGAATACTTCGCGCGCGTTTGCCCAAGACCCGACCGACTACCGGAACCTCGCCCGCATACAGCCGGACGTGCCGGTCGGGAATTGGCGAGACAGTAATGCCGGGATCGGCTGGGGCGTGTATCCGCTTGACGTGAGCACGGCGCTTCAGCCGGCTGCGTTGCATGCGATCGCGGATCTGGCTGGTCTTGGTGCGTTGGATCCGGGCTGGAGGCGGTTGCGCGTGAGTGGGGGGATGTGTGGGAGAGAGAGGCGCCCAAGTTTTTCAGGACGGTCGTTGGGCAGAAGAGGCGGAGAATAGGCTGGTGGATTATGTTCAGCGGGTAAACATCTCGACTGCACTGCTTTATGGAAACGGCAGCCTCAACGATACGTTCTCGGCCTCATCCAATACGACCACTACTCGGAAAAACGTCACAATCTACGGTCTTTCCCTTCTTGAAAACGGGGCGCCTGTCCCAATTATGAACAGCGACCTCGGATTCAACCTCTTGTACAATCGTAATATTACCCGAGACCTCATATCAGCCGTTATCGACGCCCTCCAGCCATTCCCGCGCGGGCTACTCACAAATATCGGCCAACTCGTAGCCAATCCAGCATACAGCCCCAACGTCAGCGCCACCACTGAATTTTCCCGAGCAGCGTACCACGGCACCGTGAGCTGGTCATGGCAAACTTCGTTGACGGCGTTAGGTGTCCGACGCGTTGTGGAGTCGTGTCAGGGTCAAAGCTCGTCTGGGCTCTTGGCTGCTGGGTTGCTGAAGCCGGAATGGTGCGGGGATCCTGAATTGGTTGGCTCGCTTCTCCATACACAAACAAATTTAGGAAAAGCGATTGCCGGGAGTGGGCCACAGGTGTATTCAGAAGTCTGGAGCTGGACGTATGGGAACAACGGAAGGTTTAACGCTACACCCTTGGGGCAACTTGCGAGCGAAGGGACTGAAACGTCGGCGATACAGCTGTGGTCGTTTGCGGCGCTCTCGCTTGGTGGAGGAAATCAGGGTGGAACTGGGACTAGTGCGAATGGCGCCAACAGCCTTGCCCCATGGTGGCCTGCCATTGGACTCGTGTTGATGTCACTCCTATAGAAATAGGGCGGCTAATAGCCAATGTACTATGAATAAATTAAATCAAAGCGTATGATATGAATACAGTAATGCGACGCATATACCTCGAAAGCATCAAGCAGGAGCACTAAACTCGCCATTCCCACTAACATACATCTCGACATGTCTACCAAAAGCATGGTTAGAGAAAGTCGGTTGACATTTGGGCGAAACATACCTAACAACCATTTTTCTAACTTCGTCCTTGCCTATCTTCTCGGCCTTTATCTTGTTTCTCTGCACGGGTGTTCAAGTATGCACGAATTCCAGTCAAGAGTACAACTCACAAATGCAAAGCCAACGCCTCTAGTCACATAGCCATAGACCTCTTTGAACCCTTCATCGTCTTTATCCAATCCGTACGTGTCCAATGCAGACTGCGCGAGCCGCTTGATCAGCTGTTTCAGGCAGTCAGCCAACAGACAACAACCCGAGTTTCAGACCACTCACTGCCTTGTTGGCCGCCTCCTCTCCGCCACCCGAGCCCGCCCCAATCGCCCCGCTCTTGACTCTTGCCATCATCTTGGGCAACATCGTACCCGCATCGAGTCCCTCCTCGGTAAACGGATCATCCGTCCCCTCGACCTTGGCCTTTCCTTTACTCCTCCCGCCCTTTCCTTTCGCCGAGCTCGTCTGATCCTTGGGCTTGGTCGACTTGACAGGCTTGGGCGTGTCAAGCTCAATACCCGGTTCACCCAACCCTCGAACGACGACCTCGCTCCGAACACGACCAAACGCAAGCGACCGTTTGGTCGTGCCTAGAACAGACGTGGTGCGTTTGAACGCCGACGAAGACGAAGCCGTGCGCTGGAGGCCGTTGGGATTGGGTACGAGCATAGAGGAGCCTGTGCGTTTGAGGATCGCGCGCACGGGCGGTTCGCGCGGGAGCGGGTCGTCCGGTCTGGGTGGTCTCGGTCCCGACGTCGATGGGACAGGCGCCAACCCTTCTGGCTCTTCGTCCTCTCCGTCCTCGGATTCTGAAACGGCACCAGGGTCCATGGCTCGGGCGACAGCCAACTCCATACGGGCCGTCTCGCCTTTGAGAGCCTTGGCATGCTCTGCAGCTTGCAGTCGACCGTACACGACAATCACATCGTCGCCCAGCCCGATCCGGACAGCGACGGGCGTGATGTATGGATTGATGTGCGGGTGGGGATGAGGGGATCGAAGGAGCGTTCGTTCGGGTATAAACGTCGTGTGAGACGCTAGCGCGAGTGTGTTTTGAAAGTACTGGTGCGTGACATAGCTCTGGGGATGGATGTACCTTGTCGATCAGGAGTGTGAGCTGGGATCAAACGAGGCAGGGAAGGGGGGGGGACAGACGCACAGTCGGACGTCGATCTCATTGTCGAGTCTGACATCATTGGGGTTGAGCTTCATGGTGCCGAGTAGCCGGAGACTGGGTCGGCCGCGCATTAATTCAAGGGCGATGGGGAGTGGGGCGGCGAGGAGCGGGGGTGTGGCGCCCGGCAAGTGGGCGATAAACTGGATGCCTGTGCGGTGTGTGAGTGCCTAGTTGCCGTGATAGAGAGACGCGTACCCTCGAGCAGCATGGCCGAGTCGGGTATGCTGAGCGCGCCACGATACAACAGACGGTGCTGGACATCGTGGGACCCGGCCGACGTTGAAGACGACGCTTGGTCTTCGGCTATCAAACCATGAGCTCCAGAACGGGATGGGTGCCAGATGCTGTGCTCACGCTCTTCATCCCAGACGCTGTCTTGCGTCTCCCATTCGCTTCCGCTCGCAGCTGACTCCATCTCGACATCCATCATCCAACCAATCGTGTCAAGCTCAAACCCAGGGCAAGATCTTATCCGCTATCCTCTAGTGCTCTTGATAAGGGGAAAAAATAATACAAGAAATATACACCAGTCGACGCGCTTGAGAAATGGTCACAGATACACGTGATGTGAGGGGTGTTGAGCAAGTCACGTGGAACTATTCGCGCCACCCCCAAGCCATTTGCCGATCTGCCAGCATGCAGTCGGCTGAAACGCGCTTATGGTTGGTGAAACGCCCCGACTATTTATGCGAGCGCCAATAGGAGCTACGGAGCGACTAGAGCCAATCTTGTGCGGGGCTTGAAACGCTCGAGGGAATGGATGCTGTGCTGTATGTGTGGATGGTGTGAGAGACTAGGGGATACCGCCTGCCCGAGTCGAACTTGGAATCAAAGGTTCAATCTATCAGAATACATTTGCCACCTTCTTGGTGTAGAAAAAAGCAGACCATTCACTCCATCACGTGAACTAGCAAAGTCACATGTCATCTTCAGACACTGCGCGTTATTTACGCCCCACCGACCGAGTGTACGTCTCATGCGATGATCATCGGTGATTCCGTGATTCTTACGAGACCTCTCGGAGTTAGAGAGTACGTACAATAGTAGCTCTCCTAAAGCACATACACAGAAACAAAGGGTTCGGTTTATTATAGGATCACTTCCCCCTGGAAAGCGAGCTTCGATTCGACGTCCGTGTTGACAGGTGAACCCGCTTCAGCCCAACCTATCGATGAACAGGGATCAGGAATGAACTAGATTGCTACATGAGCTCACTCACGTCGCTGTGTAATTTTTGTACTGTACAAACTGTCTCGAAACCTCGCGGCGCACACGTCTCGGATCAGTTCGCGTAATTGGCGCAACGTACATCGACAAGTCCTTCCAGGCTTGATTTCAAGCATATATGCACTGTCAAGTAACGTCTGGTATTCAACGGTTGGGGGGGCTTGGAGCATCCTGACAGGAGCCGACAGTGCCAAATAGAATCGAACATCGGACATCAAACATAGGGACAAAGAAAGCCGCGCTCGGAGCAGCCCCAGGCGAAATCATCCTTGGTCCTGAACCGGAAAGAAGACACGCACGCGAGCTGTGGGTTCATAGGGCCTCGATGCGGCCACGCCGCTGGCTTATATCTTGCACAGTCTTATCGCTTCTGTGCCCCTCACCTCCCCTCCCTCTCTTACCTCCCTCCCACCCAGTGTACATTTTCTTGCCTCGTTAAAGTTTGGGATTGGAGCCTATTTCCTTTGTATCTTTAATTTTGTTGCTTGCCTGGCATATCGACTGGTTATTATACTACTCGACACTCTATTCTATTCTCCACTCATCGGACTAAAGCATATATACTATCGCGATGCACGCACGCTCTCACTCTGAGACTTCCATCGCCTCTTCCTCTTCTTCGTCCTGTTCCCAATCGCAACCCCGGATCGCAGTAGTGGGCCGTGGACGCGAGGCACTCGCTCTATCACCCAACACAGCTGTAAGTTTCCGCCTCCTCGCCTGCATCACTTACCCCCAGATGTTAATTCCGATTGGCCCCAACAGGAACAATTCCGGCACAACCTACGCTTGGCCGTGTGCTCCAGCCCCGAGTTGACGATCCCAGCCAACTACCCCGCACCGAACCCGAACCCTGGACCGGTCTTGCGTCGGATTGCGTCCGAGGCGCCGTACAAGCCCGCAAGGACGAGCCAACTCCCACCTCTGTCGCCCTCGGGGCCAAAAGCCAGGAACCTAGCCAAGGGACTCCCACCACCACCTCGTCCGCGCCGCCGTCCGCCTCCGGTGTTTGTTTCAGCGCTCGGTGCGCCACTCACACTCGCCGAACAATCCTTTTCGCCCTTTATTGCGCCGGAATGTGACGTAACGTCTCCCGAGCTGCCCCGTCGAAGTGCGAGTGTCCCGCCGAGCGCGGTGTCGTCTTCGTTTTGGGGGTGCGGCGGCGACCTGGAGTCCGAGGAGGATCTCGATCTCGACGGGCTGGATGCGGTGTTTGACGAGTACGAGTTTTCCGACGGCGAGCAGGACGGCGGGCTGAAGAGCGCACTCGGGGGCACGTATTTCCCGCCGACGGTGGAGGGGGGGAGGTACTGCGCCTCGCCACCGACGTCGCCACGCAAGGTGAGGAAGCGGTGCACGTTTCCGGCGCTGGGGGTGCATCGGCCCGTGCGGGTGCAGGTGTCGGTCGAGTGCGTTGCGTTTCGGGATGAGACACGGCGTGTGGTGCACGAGTCGGACGACGACGGCGCTATGTTCGGACGAAACGCTGATCTGCCCGGCCTCGAGGACGGCATCAAGACGCGCACGGTGCAGCAAGAGGCGGTGCATGCGCTCGGAGGCCAGCGCGCGGCCAAGGTGTCGATTGGCAGGGCTCTCGGACGCTGGCTCAAGCGACACACCTGATTGTTATTCTATTCTAGCATGTTTATTAATATGGTTTATGCTCTGTATGACGTCGTTGTATGCCGTATGTCTGTAGCGTATGTGATGCGATTAATCCTTCTCGACGTGATGTCAGGAACAGGCAAAAAGAGATTTGTTTTGTGGGAAAAGCGGCCGTATTTGGCGCTATTTGCGGCCTCGTGTTTCTGGGCTGGCACTTAAAGATGCCTCGCCGTCATTGCGCTTTTCATCTGCTTGTCCAGACCGCTCGCGCTGGTCCCCTCGAGGCAGCAGGTCGACACTTTTAGGACTCGCTTCGTTCCCGCCCCGTCTCAGTTTACCACTTTTTCAGCTGCACATTCCCGTAATTTCCTCCTTGCCATGCAGCGACGGCGGCCTGCGCCCGACGCCCACCACCTCGCCCGGCGCTTTCTCCAGCTCGACACGGACATCCGGGTGAGTCGTGTTCGACCGTGTTCGATGCTCTCTGACTTGGTAACGCTCCCTCCTTAGCTCGCCGCTGCTGCCGACGGTCTCGTCAACTCATTCTTCCAAGACGACCGACCCGACTCGCCTGGCCGCCCCTACGTCTGGGACTCGGCCCTCCAACATCCCAAGCCCAAACCCGCCCAGGGACCCATTCGCATTCGCCAGCTCGAGAATGTCTGTGCCTCGTCCTTTCTCCTTTCCTCTCCCTGACCTTGATGAAACAACAGGTCGCAAAGACAAAACCCAAGCCGACACGGAGTGTGAGCGACCCGGGCGACGCACAGAGCTTGATCGCGCGCTTTGTCCGTTCCAACGAAGAAAAGTCCAGGTCGATGACGGTCGCAGCCTCGGATCCCTCTCCTGCATCTCCTGCGCCGAGCAGCAGCGTTCATTCGACCCATGCGAGCGCCTCGGGGAGTACCGCTCGAGTGTTCCCATTTCCGTCGATCATGGGCCGGACGACGCTTGGTGCGTTCAACATACACGCTTTCGTTCGCTGTTCGTTCGTTCTTACGTTTGTTGCTTTGTTACTTTTTTTCTTCTTCTTCTTTGCTCGGTGTCGAATGCGGTTGATGTGCGTGGCGCGATAATCATTGGCTGAACCGACCCTACACGTTGTCCCCTATCTATTCCTATCCCCCCATTGACACGACTACACCCAATATGGCCCACATTCCCACACTCCAATAACCATCCCCAACACATCGATTTACCTAAACCATCAGAAAACTTTATCGAAATGGAATCCTCGGCCAACGAAACCAACAAGGAGGATCCATTGGCGCTTAAGATGGGGCAAATATTAGCGCGACGGGCGGCGGCGGCGACGAGGTCGATCAGTCGACGGAGTCAGCGCTCCAGTCAACGGTCGAGTCGGAGTAGTTCCGGGCTGGGTTTGGCGGTGTGACGTTGAGTGATTTGGAAAAGGAGATTAATGTGCAGGGAGAGGGGGAGCAGGGAAAGGCGGCGAGGCCAAGACCTCCCCTGTTGGACGTGGGCACCGCTGGTACGTCTTTCCTTTGATTCCGCGTCATTTGTTCATTTCATCACTTGCCACCACTTCTTTCCCGCTCTATTGATCATCAACCTCCTTTATTTCCGCCACAAACAACCAAAACCGCCACGCTCTGATTGCCCTTGCGTTCTGCTCATCTGCCACATGCTTGATGTCGATCGTCGCGGCTCCACGGTTTTTGATCGTCTCTGCACTGCCGTTTTATATCTTTGATCGTCGCTGCCCCCCTGGCCGTATTCCTTCGTGCTGACGCCTATTGTTAACGTTGTAGCTGGCAAGAGTGCACATGGTCACTCGAAACGAGAAAGTGTAGTTATAGACGACCGGTCACCGCATGACGGACAACCGCTCTGGATGCGCACTAATATTGTTGCTGCTGCTGCTGCCGCATCGAGCACGAATGTGACTGGGTCGACGATCACCGACGCCATGAACCCTTCTACGTCACAAACCATGGACGCTTCCACGACACGACCCATCGACGCTTCCACCTCACGGCATATACCCGACTCGATCGGCCCGCGCAACGAACGTGAACGCAACGAGTCGTTTTCCGCTTCGCGAGATTCTCTTCGCTCCTTTGTTTTCCCTGCTATTGCTCCTCTTGCCCAGCCGGAATCTGGTCTCGTCGAACCCGAGCTCGAGACGGTGATGGAAGTGCAGGTTCACTCGCCTGTACGGACCCAGTTCGCGCTGCAGGCGCAGACGCCGGTGAGGGCCCAGTTTCAGGTCCAGACACGGCCTTTGCATGGTCAGCCTCAGACGCCTAATCGAGCTCACCAACCACAGACGCCGATTCGAGGACAGCCTCAAACGCCGATTCGGGGTCAACCACAGACGCCGGTTCGCGGTCAACCACAAACACCGATTCGAGGATACCCGCTGACACCTATCCATGGCCAGGCCCAAACCTCGCCCGTGCAGATGCGCACTCCTATCCGTATTCAGACCCAGGTCCGGCCGGTGTCGTTTGTTGTCCAGGCGAGCCCGAGCTCGGGTGTGTACGTGTCTCCGGTGGAGAGTGTCAATTGGGCGACGCCGGTCGGTGGTGGTCCGGCTGCAAGCCCGACGGGATATCGGGCGAGTCCGACCGTGGCGAATCGAGCGAGTTCGAGTGTGGGATACCGAGCGAGTCCAATGGCCGGCTATCGGGATAGCCCAACGCATCGCGCGTCAGCCTCGGATGCGCATGTCAACCTGCTACGAGGACTGAGCCCGATGCCGTCTCATGGCTTGCCGCTGCCCGCGCCTAATCGGCCCCACTCGTTCAACCTGCTCGACCGAACTGGTGCAAACGCCCCTCGACGATTTTCGGTGCATTTCCCCCCGCCAGAGAACGCCCAACCCGCCCCTCGCCCACCGAGCCCGGTCGTGATCGCCCCGCCACCCAAAACGCCCTCGCCTCCTGCCACGACTTCTTCCCCACCTCGTCAGCGCGTGCCCAGTCCTCGTGCTTCCCCAGGTCCGATCGCCAGCCCAAGCCCTCTGCCTACGCGTGTGCCCTCGCCTGCCAGACAGGTGTTCCCTACGTATTCACCCGACCTCGTCCCGAGTCGCGCGCTGAGCCCACTCCCGCCGCGCTTACGCCATCATACCAACGCTTCCTCCCATCCCTCTGACGGATCAGGTTCGGACGAGGTGGTGTTTTCTGGCAAGTCGTCGTCTGCATCATCTACACCTGCCAAGCGACGTCGCAACCGGACACGCCGTCCGCACATGAGAGTGAACAGCGACGGTCTTGTCCGACGTACGATGAGCGAGGGAGTTCGATCCAAGCGTGCGAGCGACGGGGGAGGATATCGATTAAGCGAGGTTCGGAGGACCGGTCAGGCGCTCATGCGTCGTTCGTTGACGGGTGGAGTCGACGGAGGAGAAGTCTCGAGCGACGGCCGGGACGTCGTGTTGTTTGTACCGAGGGGACCACCACCGCCTGTGCCCAAGATTCCGACGCCGCCTATAATCAAAGCTCCGACTCCGCCGGCTATCAAAGCTCCTACTCCGCCTGCTGTTGTCGTCGATGCAACTGCCGTGCGTGCTGCGCCTGTTCCGCCGCCGTTGGTCAGGAAGGAGAGTATACCGTTGCCTGAGGCGTCGCCGTATCCAGGTGCTGCTCCTCCTTTGCCAGTCGCAACTCAAGTTCAGTCGGCTGAAGCGTCTACCAAGCCTCTGGAACCCGTACGGAAACCGTCCTTTGAGCCGTTGCAGGGGCCGATCATCGAACCGCCCGCTGAACCTCGTCAGCTCGCGCACTTGCCCTGGTCCCCTCCTGCTCGTCTCCGTCGTCCCGAAGTTATATCGCGCGAAGGGTCGTTTCATACTGCACACGATAGCTTCGTTGAGGATCGTGGGATCGATACCGATGCCGAGTTTCCGTCGAGCGTGCCTGGGTCGTTCCCGGACGTATCCTATATGGACGACGCGCAGAGGGACAGGGTGTACCAGAGCACGCCGGTGCACATGAGCCGGTCTGATTTGGACGAGGGCGAGTCGGCGATGCATTCTGCCGAGGACGATACGGCCCCCCGTCGGGGTGTTACAGAGCGAGCGACCATTTCGTCTGCGATGCGAGGGCATGTTGCGCAGCCGTCTATTCTGACGCGACAGTCGAGTGGGGAGTTTATTGCTATCCCCGTGGCGCCTACTCCACCGCGGAGTGCGACTCCTGCGCGACGTCCCGGGCGTCGTCCTGCCGAGGGTGTCCTTCGGGCGTATTCCAACAGGGGTTTCTTGTTCCTCCCTTGCCGATGCCCTCGCCGCCCTCGTCTGGAGATTCGCATACCCCCCACTCGCCTTCGAACGCTCACGGTCGTGCGGTAACTGCGTCCATCCCCATGCGCCACGACGACTATTCTCCTCCGAGACTCGAACAGCTACCGCGCTCTGTTACGCCCCGCACCGAGGTGTCTGTCTGTCATCCCGACGACGAGTCGTTCCATAGCACTCACACAGCCGACGAAGTCTTTCGCCTCCCCTTGGACGACTGGATCGAGTTTGCGATGAGTTCGATGGCTGCGATGGGTGTTCCTCTTACTCGGTCGGCGTTCCAGGATTTCCACGAGAGCGAAGGAGAAGGCGTAGCGGCGATGTCCGAGGTTATCAGTGCGTCGAGCATGCGTGGATTCCCGAGTGACGACAGTGGAGGACTCCTGGACGGGGTCTCTCAGGCCGACGAGGACAGCGGAGATAGTCTCAGTCGGAGCTTGTCGGATGTTGGGACGCCTCCGTCTGCTCGTAGTAGTCCGGACAATTCGGGGCTCTTTTCTAGTGCGCAGTATGCTGGAATGACCACGATGTCGAGTGTTCCCCCAGAGTCGACTGGTACCCGTCCTACGATCCGAACCGACCTTGGATACTCGCCCGAGCGTAACCAGCCGGTCATGACTGCTGTTTCGACGACCACTGCTGACGAGTCCGAGTCTGAGCGCGCTGTAGAGAGTCTCCAGAACATTGCAACCGTCGTTCGCGAGATGAATCTCCACACGCCTATCCCTTCTGCTAGCTCCTCGCGCCCGTTGCACAGCGCCTCTACGTCCTTGCAGATGCATACACCTTTCTCTGGTCCTGGGTCGAATGTCGATCCTCCATCGTTTGTTGGTCCCCCTCCTACGCCTGGCGCTTTCCGAGATTCTTATCCAGCACGAGCTCTTTCACCTGGCTCTGTGAGCATCACGTTCCGAGAGTCGACGCCTACGTCATCTTCGGTGCCACCGCTAGTCGTACAGCCCGAAGATCGCGACCGGTTCGCGGACTCTTTATTGATGGCAGAATATCAGCACCAACGTTCTTTTCAACATTTACGAGATGACGATTATCGCGCGTTGGATGACGGAGAAGATGTCGTTTTGTATGGGGTTGGGGAAGAGTGGGAGCGAGTCGAGGGCAGGATTCGTACCGAGAGCGATGGCACGAATGGATCTGGTGTGCCTATCGAGATGCCGGACTATGACCCGAACAGTGACGACCCCCAAGCGCACAGAAAGTACACCCAGTTCTTGATTTCTTTTGCCAATGCGTTACGGACGCCCGGCGTCAATCGTCCTCAACGTTGGGTCGAAGTTGCTCTGAGGACTCTGCGTGGGAATGCGTCTGGCACTCGACCTCGTTATCCGAGCTCTCTATATGATGCGATTAGCAGAGCCGAGGCGGGTATCGAAGTCCCTCCGGTTCAGCCAATCGTGCCCGGAACCCTCAGCAGTACTTTTGTCACATCTTCATCCGCTTCTACGCCCAAGTCTTCATCCATCGGTAGCGCCTTGCCAGAAAATGACGAGATTGTTGAGGATTACATTCGACAACTTCTCCATCTGCTCCCCCTACTCCTCAATCCGTAGCCCCTATCCAGACCGATGTTGCCAGCACCAACGCCATCCCTTGGCCAGCTCTGGCCTCTCCTGTCGCTCCTCGTTACATACTTCCACCAGCACCGTCAAGTGAAACCTCGCGAAGCCACGTCTCGAGTCTGACGTCCCAGTCCGGGTACTCGAGCTTGATCCCTCCGCCACCGAGAGTCCGCCCACGTTCCATTGAACCCCACTGGTTGGCAATCTACATGGCACGGCGCTGGGCTTTCACTCAAAATCACGCAAGCCGTCGGACGTACAGTTCGCCGAGCGCGCTGGGTCCCCCTATGCCTTATCACTGGAGGCCAATTTGCCACATCTCTCCTGAGCGACTATGGGAGATCACTAATTTGGCTGTGAGCATTTCTATCATATTCGAGACGTCATGTGCTTACTGTTTTCTGCAGGTTCGTGCTGATATGCCTCCCCCTCCTCCACCCCCTGCCCTCTCGAACGTAGAGTCGGTCTCACCCGTCGAGTTGACCAGACCACACTACACGACCCCTGCTACGACCTACGGCCGCGCCACCCCCTACTCTATACGTACTGCGTCTTCGCTGAGGTCCAGGCGGACAACCACGCCTGTCCAGCGTCCTCTCTCAGCCCTTGCAACCGTGGCCGAGTCCGCGAGCCGAATGACGAGCCATCCGAACCTCCCTATTAACCTGTCCCATCACTCGATTCCGCCTCCCATCCCTACTTCGGCGAGCCGAATGAACCTACCGCTAATCCAGCGCCCGTTGGATTCTCATTACACTCCTCGTTCGTCTACAAGCTCGGACCGGCCAGCGCCCACGAGCACGGCTGTAGTGACTCCAGCTGCCATGGTTCAACGCAAACGCACAGTTCGGGATTTCGTTGGGCGGTTGGTTGGCAAGGAGCGGACTCGCGTGCGTTCGATCTCGTCACGCACCCGCACTCCATCTCCTTTAGTCAAGCCTCGTTTCGGAGTTGCAGGCAGGATCGTGGAAGGCGTACGACGGGCGTTCAGGTATCCCAGGCGGCGCACTCGGGTCACAAGCATTCGTTCGCAGCGGACCCAGATGTAGAGGCGATATGCCACCTCTGATATGGCTTTCATGAATGATGAATGCTTGATGAGTAATTGATGATATATATGTTTTTGCTATCTTTTGCGCTCTTTTTCTTCGCTGTGCATATGTTAATCGCCGGGTGCCTTTTGGTATATATGGACTTATTTTGGTGGTACTTTCCAGTGTACATAACTTATTTTGTTTTCCCTTCACAAAAGTTCTTAATTCACGGGCGAGGATACAGCCCAACAGTTGAGCCGTCTATTTAACCTATGGAAAATGCAATGATCAATCAGAACGATAAAGAGCTTTTGTCTGAAGTGAGGACGTCTGATCTAAAATGCCCGTTCGGTTGCATAAGTACCTGCGATCATTGACAAGCACCAGAGGTAGCCCAACTGAGATCCAGGCCTAGGATTTCAGTCACTTGATGCAAAGGAAAGTTCAGCGTTCGCAGTCCATTGGCGGATACGCGAGCGGTGAGGATCGCTACATCATGCCGCAGAGAGCCGGGCGCTCCAACTCGCTAAAGCCAGGACAAGCCTCCTTTAGATCCAGAAATATCGCCTCCAAAACACCACTCAGAACCTACCTTTGAATACTCTTGTAGGAGAACCCTGCGTGACTTGTCGGGACAATTTAACATAATAAAGCCTTACCCGTGTTTTCCAAACACCAAGCGAATGAGCCCCTCCAGGGGGTCACGAATTCATACTAACAAGACGATAAACGAACAAAACGATAAACGGACAAAACGAGAGACGAACAATCCCAGGGGGGGGGGTTATACACGAAGCTGGGTAAAGAATTAGAGACAACAAAATATTCAAGCTTCAGTCGGGAGACGGTAGAGCCAATTAGTGAGACAACGGCGACACGGCAAAAAAGAAAAGACAAGAAGCAGAAACTAAAAAGTAGACAACGAATCGGAAGCGGGTAAAGGAGCTAAAACAATACTAGAGCGAAACCAAAGGCGAGAGCGAAAACAGAAGGAAACTGAAACTGAAATAATAATAAGAAAAGAGGAGGGTGACGTATTCTGATGCGAAAAATACCCCGATTCATTAGTTGAATCCGTGCTTAGGCGTCCCCATCGTTCATGACTGGGCTTTTCATATTGGGGACAAGTATGGGTGGCTTCGGCAGATCGGTTGATAGGAGCAGCGAGGGCAAGGAAAGCAACTGAGAGTGGAGACGGCGGATACGAGATGGATTAGGCAGAGGAATGGATTTGACCGAGCAGACGGGGGGATCCAGTCACCAGTCCTTCTGATTCCTAGTGCCGCCTTCCTATGGTGACATCGACCGCCCCCCACGCAGACTGGGGCCAGCAGAAAGCGTGGGTGGCCCTGGACGATCAACAGCACCTAGGCGCGCACACCAGTTCACGTCTGGAGCTGGGTAATCTCGGCGTCATGCTCGGTTCAGGTCGCATAAGAGGGGGAGGGGCGATGTGAGGGTTGAGTCGTCTCATCGACGTCGTTTATTCAGTCGCCCTGATTGACCTACGCCTCGCCATTTCTTTCATCTCGCCTAGACCTCTTTCCTTCCCTTCCACTTGCCCCTCCCGATCTTCACTCCCCGTACCTCCTGTGACTTCGGGTTTGCTGGTAACCCTGGAGCTGGAGTGAAGGGCAGCCAGGGCTTCCGCTTTATGACAGTCTCCCAACCGCCTCGGTCGCTCTCGTTCAAGGCAGAGTCCGATGGCCCCGAGGGAGGAGCGCAAGGGACGTTGGCTGCTACAGCCAAGCCTTCATTGCTTGCTGGTAGCGGAACAGTCGCGGGATCGATAACGACGGATGACGAGGATGCGTCACTGGGGATAGCAGGAAACGCGGGGACTGGCGGCGGTGCGGCTAACTCAAGGTCTAGAGGTTGCATGGAGCTTGCCAGGTTGGCGGTCGAAGGAGAGTTGTGTATGTCGCATGGCTGGTTGGGACCAGATCCGATGCCGCCACCACCTGCTTCCACCGTATCGCCCACATCTTCATCCCACACCCGCTCGTCATTGGGCAAGGGGATAAGTGCCGGAGCTACCACGGCACATTCTGGTTCGCCAGCGGACTTCTTGTTGTTGTTGCTTTTCTTCTTAGATTTGACCCAAGAGCTAATGCTCTGAGCGGCTGAATCGACGACAAAAGGTGCGGAGACAGAGGGGCAGGGGTCATTATACGGTGGAGAGGTCGGCTAGAGGGAGGGACGGCGTCGAAGGCGAGTTCTGGAGACCAGAGACGCCCTCCTGCGAGACAGGCGGTGAAGGCGCAACAGCCCGGTCTTGAGTACTGTGAGCATACTAAATACCGTGAAATCTCAATCGACATACCGCATATACTCCGCGAAACTCGCACCAGTGATATTAATATACTCCCAACCAAGTCGTAGATGCACACGACAATGCCTGTATAACCAACAGCCGCATAAGCTCTAAGGTGGGGTAGATCCAATTCAACAACTCACCATATAGCATACGAACAGTCCAACGAGCGATTCGATAGACCAGAATGAAGAACGAGGCTATGGTCAAAGCCGCTGCAGCTACACTCAGCACACACCCAGAGCGACCGAGATTAGGACAACGACATACCAGTGGAGATGTGACTGTACAAGAGTATGACGACACAGTCGATATTGAGAGTGTCCGCCGCTACCCTCGATGGATTGGAATATACAACCAGCGCACAATTATGTTTGGTGCATGGGGGAGGCTGGTATATGACGAAAAGCTTTGACGGCTCTTTGGGTTCCTCTAGTTCATCTAGTATGATTTCATCCAGTATGCTCGAGTAATGGATGAATTCCATCGTGGGTTCGTGCTCCAAGTTAGTCGCTAGGACAGCATCGCCTGGAGAGGGAAATATACGGTAAGGTGTGCATTGTACGAGGCCAATGGCCGTCGACGTTGGCGACCACGAACCAACCGAGGGCAATTTTGGATGTGCGACAGGCGCCTGTGATAGGGGTCTTTCGACAACGGACAGGGGAGTAGCGAGAGGGAACGGGTCAGGGAGGGATGCCAGAGGATAGAGCATCAGAGAACGGGTCGTCGGAATGGGTCGGGGGCGGATATCGGATGACTAGTTATAGTACGATTCAAAGTAGGGCTCTTGCAGGCTCATCGGACTCAGCGCACGCTGCGTATGAACCAACAGCCCGGCATAATGGTCATGCAACCGTACCAGCTTGTCAATGGTACGGTGGGGGAACGTCGAGTCGTCGGTGATGATACTGGACGTGAACCTCATCACAGTCTTGACGATGGCGTCGATCGTGCGGGCACCCGGATCCCACATGGTGGCAGCAACCGGCGTAGCGTACAACGCCAGGTCCGTATTGGTCATCGGACTCGGCGCCGGCAAGAACGAGCCGACTGGCAGCTGCAGACCAAAGCGGCCCAGACCGGCGTACCTAAAAAGGAAACGGTGAGCGCGGGACGTCGGGCAGCGGGCGGGTACTCACGTGGCCAGATGGGCGCCGCGAATGACGAGGTCAACCGAGGCAACAGTAAGAGAGGCAGGGACATTGTCGCTTGATATTGCGACGAATAGGAGAGACTTTAGGCAGCCAGAAGCGAGCGCAAGAGGACGGGGGAGGTGCATCTTGAGCTCGCTGCGAGGGATTCGTGTCTCCCCCCCGGTAGTCTTATAGTCGAGTCAAGGAGCCCCCCGCTCACTGCTACTCCGGGCGTAGCTACTGGCCGTCGCTTGGCATTATCTAAAATTATCGGTCAGTTGGACCGTCGCTCCAAGTGTGGGGGGAATGGCGAAAGATTTGGCTCCGTCGCCAGTCAGATGCCATCTAGCTGGGCTGAACAAAGCTGTCACACGGCGATTTTACAATTATTTATCCCAGTGCAAAGCTAAATGCATGCTCTGGTATACCACAGGCTATGGATTGGCTGCGACTAAACGTGGGGGAAGAGCGATAGAACGTCATGTGACGCCGGGATTGGATCTGTTTGGTCAATTGCGTGAGGACATTCTGCTCCTGTCCTGGTTGCGCCCAGCGACGCCCCGCCGAAAATCAGCAAAATGGACCCGGCTTGGCGCAAGCTGGGCACACGCATGATAATTTTGGACTGATAAGAGAGGCCCAATGACTTCCAAACTGGGACGGCTTCGCTGGTTCGCTGCGAACGTCTCTGACCCGGCTAAATGCACCAAAGAAACCAATGAACAAGCGAAATTCCAAAGGATCCCGTTATAAATTAATGTCCACCTCGTATACCTATTGTTTATTTATTATTTTTCTCGCGTCGCATAGGGGCTGTATACCGCAGCCTGCGGAGGCATACAGCCTAGTCTTACTCGCAGGTACGCGGGTGCACCACGAGTCCTGCCCAGCTCCCCCGACAAACGGCGCACCACGTGCACCCCAGACCCACGCACCCGACCACGACCTCACCATAGTCGGTTCCGTGTCCGTTTTGCTTTCTTTTTCTCCCAACTACTATCCCATCGGACGTCGACCGCTGTCTGCTTGGTCACCCGACCCGCGAGTTCGCTCGCGGCTCGGTAGCCCGCTTTCCCCCGCCGCTTCGCGCTGGGTCCCCCACTCCCTCCGGTGTGGACGGTACGCGCTGTGCGAAGGCCATAAGCCGTTGAATTCTCCATTAACTATCACACAAGTCAACTCAGTTCACCTGTAAATAGATATATATGACTCTCAATATAAGGTTGTTAATATACTCGATATGTATACACCGACCATGACCTTGTAACCACCGAACGAGGACCGAAGGGTAAGATCGCTCTCTTCATCCTCCTTAAACTGGGGCTTATCGTATCACATTGGCCTTCCCCGTCTGCTCCAGACGCGCCCTGGAGCATTACAGAGGCATCTCAAGTCTTGTATCCTTTGAAAATAACAATCTGGGGTGTACACCAATTGGAGTCGAAGATTCTCTGAATCCTATCATCGCACTCCAAGACCGCTGGGTGAACAACTTATGCCGTGGATATACTGTACGCTTATAGATGTATCATCCTACCATTAACTTCAGCTGCTGAGGGTATGCTCGTTTCTCTGGAGCATCCTGATAGTGCTCCCTATATGCATTATTATTGGCACCAATTTCGCTAGACAGCAAGGATAGCCGCTTTCATTGTCAAAGATAAAAATAAATGTCAACCGATAAAGCCCCTAATCAACTCCAAGGGATCTTCCTTATTGCCAACCAGTTTTAATATCGTAATGCTCATGAAACGGTCAACGCTCCCACCGAGAAACCCAGGATGAGAGCAAAGGACCCAGTCCTGAACAGCGACCAGGCACGAAGGATCGGACCGCTCCCGCCTAACGTGATTATCTGTTCGATCCCAGCTGATCAGCTAAAAGCTACGCAACCAAAATGGCAATGTGATTTTTTAAGGCGACAATCCTTCTGAGCCTGCCGAGCTAGATGGATTTTGAAAAACATAGTGACGCTAGGAGAATTCCTCTTTATATAAATATGTATGTTTCGTTAGCTCTATTAATATTCTCGTACAGCATCATAATCGATCAACTGTGAGTCCGGCCAAGCGCACGGGTCGTTCCCGTTCTCGTGCATCTTCGGATTCCAGACATCAGGAATCTACTTCTCGGTGGCTGCCTCAAAGCCTCTGCAACAACCTCGTCATCTGGCTTCTTTCGAGACAGAATATTGTGTATTTTATTCTCCGAAACAAAGTCTGAGAGTAGCGTCCCCGAGCTCGTTGAAGACTTATAAGGTATTTATATTTCCATCGGACGAAGAGTTATCCATTCACCAAGTCTCAAGAGGATATTCGTGTGATCGTCGGAAGTAGGAGTGACCCTAGCTCCTGTTTTAGAAGTGCCTGGCTTTGTTGCTGTGGAATGATTCGCTTCGATAGACATCTTGTTCTGCAGAAAGGGACCAGAGATAAGCCTTTCCCATCCCTTGCAGTTGACCGCACATCAGAAAACCAGCCGCAAGGTGTTTAGATTCAGCTGGCGGATGGCCAACTGCTGGGTCTTACAAAGCCATGGCCAGACCTTGACAAGGTCTTGTTATCTAACTATAAATTTCGCACACGGCTGGTATTATCTGGGAATTTCGACCAGCCTGTCACCGTTCTTGTGGTGCGACTAGCATACTAGATAAATAAGTTTGTTGCAAGATCATTAGGTCCGATGTTGGTGCTCAAAACCTCACATGAAGCGCATATTGACAAAAATACGTCAACCGCTATCTGAAGGACAAATGCTCGCTAGTTAGCGTTTAAAGTGAAAACCGAGCTATCAATCAATATAGGAAGAGGTTTCTTATTTCTCCAGTACAAGTCGACGTAAATATACAAGATTTACATACTTCCCATCCTGTGCATCCGCCTCTTGTGTCTATCAACATTATACTTCGTCGTGCTCTGATATGTGCATATGTCGCAATTGAACCCTGCTCAAGTGCAACTCAGAACTCGTGGCCAAAATGGCTTCCGAAACTCACCCTTGAGCTGAAAGTGGCCACGCAAATGTCGCTTCGAGGGGTCAGCAGTGGTGAGTTGCTCGAGTCATCATCTTATGTGTGAAGTGGCATACCTTCAGCGTGGAGGAGCGATTGTCCACAAATTCACCCACCCCCTTCTCTGCGCTTCCTTTCCTCCCTCCTTTCGTTTTCTTCCCCCCCTGCTCCCTGCAGTGGGCGCAGAAAACCTTGAAATTACCAGAGCAGCTTTTCAAAAATCCATCTACATACTCCTCGAGGTGGTTGAAATTGCGTGCCCATTCAGGTACTTCTAGGATCACTGTGTTTGATTCCAAGAGACTAGTCTCTGTGCTATGCCGTACCACATCTGTTTGACCCAATACTAGAGAACAGCCTTCCTATAGTGCATGTCTCTCATTAGCGCCCATCATCCCAGGACATTAGGTCGAGGCCTCCGCATACGGGATAGCTCACGGCCACGCAACATTGTGCGTTCCACCTCCCCCATTCCTCAATGGTCTCTTGGTAACTCCGAAATCGAACTTGACAGGAACCATGTTCACAAACAACCCACATTTCGTGAGTTGCCGTGTTTGGTATGTATACACAGCTTGGGAGACCGATGGTGAAGCTCCTACCCACATCGGTATGGAACATGAAGTTCCCAGTATCCGCATTCATGCAATAGATCCTGCTGCCAATCGTCGGTCCAATAGCCCAACAACAGGCTAAAGGAGCCCAGGCACCGTTTTGGTCCACTGCAACAGTCAAGAAATACCCTACAGAGAAAGAGGGAGGGGGAGCTCAGCTGCAGCCGCAAGACGCCTTAAAACAAATTTATTCATGCCTAGAAAATCGCTCGTACTTGGTGTTGGCACCAATCCAAAAGGCTTGCTGGTGATCGAGAGGCTTTTGACTGCCATAGCAAAAAGGTGAGACTTCAAACCGGGTTGTGATAGCAGTAGCAGCAGTTGTCAGGAAATGTCTTCAGACTCTTCGTATATTTAAACTTGCTGGCTCATCGTAATTTCCAAGCTCTTGGAGTTTCCAAACCACACCCTAGCTCAAGACTAGAGACGGACTACGCTACTAGCACTATCGCTACTACCGGTACTACTAGTACCACCGCTATTAGTGCTATCACCGGTATCGCTAGTATTATCATCACCCGCATGACCAGTAAATCTTGACCGGTATTATCATCCATATCGTCGGTTCCCTCCAAGAGATCCGTGCTGCCCATTTCACGTACCCCTCCCTTCACGTTCCCCTTTTCACAGACCCGAGCGCGAACCTGCGCAACAATCAACTAAACACAATGGGAGCTCGCCCTACATACCGAAGTCGAACGGTGAAATTGAACGCTGGAATCGCGCGCTAAAGTAGAGTGCTCTAATGGGGCGGATTCCAGGGGGCAGGAAGCCTGATGGGTGTTCTCAAATACAGACAGATTTCGCGGCTTCAATACAGTTTTGATACTATACTATCATGGGACAGGGGAAACTTCTTGACAATCAAGGGGGTTCAGCGACCAGATCGAGTCCGTTCACGCAATCGCTCGAGGAAACGCAATCACAAAAACGGAAATTTCAAATGTGGCGAATGATGGTACTATAATTATATTAAATCAGCCTACAAGTCTGATTGCTTTATCCCGACTCACTGTCCCAGCTGCGAAGGGGCAGTGTGCATATATTTTCTAGGAGCCAACGGCACGATGGGGTAATCCTGCAAATCAGCAACATCCTCCCAGGATGTATATCGGAAGCTCGCTCCTGCAATAACCTACAGTTTCGTGTCAACACTGTAAATTCGCCTTGTTTGGACGCTTACATAGTCCGGATACGGCTCATTTGGAAGTTTCAAGACATCCCACTGCCGGCGCACGTACTTCAGCTCTTTGTTTTGTTTCGAAAAAGCCTCGATCTCGGGGATAGCCCGCGAATAATGAATCGTTACACGTTCCAGCAGCGGGCATTCTTTAAGTCCGTTGGCAATAGTCTCTCCAGATACAGAGCCGGGTAAAGGTTTCAAGTTGTTCACCGCAAGTTCCAAGTGGCGCAGGTTCTTCCTGGGTATCAGATCCATCACGTCGTTGCGCCGACTCAACATGCTGCTCAGCGAAAGGTGCTTCAAGTTGAAAAAGTACTTAATAGTTCCATGCCAGGTCATGATTCTGTCACTCGGCCACTTTGGAGGCGAATGGACCGTGAGGCATTCCAGTGTATTGCCGTGTTTCCGAGCGATCTGCATGGCGTCGGCTGGGAGTAGGAGCCAGACCTTCAGGACTCGCAGTGTATCCGAGGAAGCAGAGAGAATATAGTGGGCGGCCAGAGAAGGCGATTGGGGTACCCCGCGGACTCCATGTGATCGAAATGCGACTAGGTTTTTGGGACCAGGGGGCCAACGGGAGCGAGGTGTGCTTGGCGCGCAAGGAAGTTCCAATGCAAGGTATGCGACTGAAGGAAACCGTGACACCAGGTGCGGAATAAACAGCGAAGTATCCACCTTGTATTCTGGCGAAGTTTGGAAGATGTAAAGATCTTGTACCGAGGGGAACGTGTACTTCTCAGGAATGCCCACTAATTCGAGGTCTAGGCTGTTCCAGTCTTGGGGCAGTTCGTTGAGGAGCGTGAGGGACTCCAAGACCGGGAGTTGATGTATAAGGGTGAAAAGCTGGGTAGGCGGAACCAAGTAGAGGACCAACGAGCGGATGCACCAACCCAAGTTGTGTGTGCATGGTGTCCAAATCGAGACCAACGCAGACGACAAACACAAATCGGCCAATCCATCATCGAATAGTTTGATACCCTTGGGATCTTTTTGCAAGGCGGTCAGGCTGATGTACTGAAAGGCGGCTTGATGCACGCGCACACGCCAGCTTCGACAGACCAGCGCAAGTCTTGGCCAAATGGGGAAGAAGCGTTTTCCATAGATTAGCTTGTCACCGAGGACATAATCGAGGATATGTAGATGCAGTTCTGGGGGGATCCTTCTCGTTCCGAGCGTAGCCATAGCGAGTGTTGGTGATTGAACAATTTAGGAGGCCATATATGGCTGTGCTCGATAGGGGCCTGGGGTCAAAGCTTATCAAACAAAGCGCGGCCGCATCTATTCTGATCGTAAGATCGGGGGGGGGGCTCAAATGGACAACGGATGGAACAGGTCCATGCGAAAAACTTATGGGTAGAGCTGTGGGCGACCTTAAAATTAAAACGATTCTTTTCCGCGTTTTTCGAAGCCAGATCGTTGGTGCTGTTCAGGACCAAGGACGTGTCAAATGTAGCCAAGCGCCGAAACGTGTGGCCCCTACGTGACGTTGACCACGTCGCAAACGGCTTGTGGATAAGAGTACGCATTCTGGCACCAGCTCGCACTCAGCGACTAACACGCAGCAAACTGCTTTAGATAGAGATGCGTCTGCACACGCAGCTCGCACTAGGCGTTCTCCTCGCCGAAGCCGCTCTGGCTGTCAAACACCACGACTTCAAGACATGTTCCCAATCCGGATTCTGTCGGCGGGGTCGCGCCCTTGCTCAGCGCGCTGCCGAGGCCGGCCCAGCAAACTGGAAATCCCCCTACACGCTGGACACGTCCAACTTTGTGACGTCGTCGGACTTTAGCACCGTGACTGTGCCGGTCAAGTCCTCCATCCATCCAAACGTCAAGTTTGAGCTCAGTGTAACCGTGAACGAGGACGGTGGCGCCCGAGTTCGCATGGACGAAGTCGACGGGCTTCGGAAACGATACGACGGCGCGGCCGACTGGGCTCTCGCCGCCCAGCCCGTTCCGCGCTCCGTCAAATGGAAACGACGCGCCGACGCGATCGAGGGCTCCTGGGATGGCGTTACGCTGCGAATCCAGTTTGAGCCCCTGCTGATCGAACTCATTCGCGATGGCAAACTCGAAATGAGCTTGAACGGCCGTGGCCTACTGCATATGGAGCATTTCAGGGAGAAGCTCCCCGACCCTGAAAAGGCTGAAGAAAAGACTGAGGGCGCCGAGGGCGAGCAAGCCGTCATCAAGGAGCCTGAGGTCAAGCCCAATGCCTGGTTCGAGGGTGAAACCGAGGATGCATACTGGGAGGAAACGTTTGGTTCTTGGACCGACTCCAAGCCAAAAGGTACTTCCCTCTTTCACCACTGCCGCCTATTCTGACTTTCGTCGACAGGTCCCGAGTCATTCTCCTTGGACATCAATTTCCCTTCCCACTCGCATGTCTACGGAATCCCTCAACACGCAGCCCCCCTCAACCTACCCACCACATCTGGCGAAAACCCATTCTTTTCGGATCCATATAGGCTCTACAACCTCGACGTCTTCGAGTATGAAGCATCCTCCACCATGTCGCTCTATGGCTCCATCCCCCTCTTGCACGCGCACAACGAAAAGTCCACCTTGGTGTCTTTGTCGCCGTCGGGTCGGAAACCTGGATCGACATCGCCCGAACACCCGACCAGGCTGGGACCAATACGCACTGGGTCGCCGAATCGGGTGTTCTCGACGTGTTCATTCTCCCCGGCCCTGCACCTGCAGACGTATTCTCACAATACGCCCGGTTGACCGGTAACCCTGTTCTCCCTGCACTATGGGCACTCGGACATCACCAATGCCGATGGAATTATATATCCTCGGATGACGTACGCAGCGTTCAAAAGCGATTCGACGAAGCAGATATGCCCGTCGACGTTTTCTGGCTTGATATCGAGTACGCAAAAGATCACATGTATTTTATGTGGGACGACAAGAATTTCCCGGATCCGTTGGACATGACCAAGGACGTCATGGCTGTCGGACGAAAGGTACGTCTCTCTCGCTTTTATTCGGTTTCTTCGCGCCGACTCTTGTGCATGGCAGATGGTAGTCATCGTCGACCCCCATCTCAAACGCACAGACTCCTATCCAGCCTACAAGGCTGCCAAAGAGCTCAATGTCCTCGTCAAGCGGCCTGGAGGAAAGGAAGAATTTGAGGGCTGGTGTTGGTCAGGCTCCAGCGCTTGGGTCGACTTTTTCGATCCCGGCAGCTGGGAATGGTGGAAAGGCTTGTACAAGTTTGATAAGCCCAAGACGATTGGGGACGCCGAAGAAAAGGCGCTCGACTGGGCATGGAGGGACAGCTCAGAGGGCATTCATATTTGGAATGACATGAACGAGGCATGTTCTTTTTTTTTATTCTTCGGGAGCGTATCTGCTGACAAGGCGTGATTGTTTTATAGCCGTCGGTGTTCAACGGCCCGGAGATCACAATGCAAAAGGACAACGTGCACTATGGTGGATGGGAACACCGGGACGTCCATAATATCAACGGCATGCTCTATGTACGTTCCCACTCTTCCCTGGCTCAAAGGTAAAATAGCTGACTTGGGTCTTCTTTTCTGCACTTTCCGTCGGCCTATACCACTACTCCCGCCGGTTGATGCTCCGTTTCATCCTTCTTATCGATCGCATCGGCTTTTACCCGGTCGGTTGGCTCCATGTTCCGCTCCATACACGTGTTCGCTCTTGGTGCCTCGTCGATCACTTGTGCGCATCCTCGGCGTGCCTGTGTGGCGTTTTCTTCATCGCTCTTGCCTCTTGCTCAACTCCCGCCCTCCACTTTCGTGGTGCCTGGACCAACTCCTCACAGCACAACATCACCGCTCAAGCGCTCAAGGCCCGCTCAGACCCGCCAAAACGACCGTTCGTGCTCACACGTTCATTCTTTGCCGGCTCGCAACGTCATGGCGCCATGTGGACGGGCGACAATATGGGTACATGGGAGCACATGGCTGTCGGCGTCAAGATGGTCCTTGCGAACGGAATTGCTGGGATGAGTTTTGCTGGAGGTACGTCATCGAACCGGCTGGTGTTTAGTTGCACATATTGACGATGCGACCGATGCTTTAGCTGATGTTGGTGGCTTCTTCGGTAACCCGCCTCCTGATATGCTCGTCCGCTGGTACCAAGTCGGAGCTTTCGCACCGTTCTTCCGCGCCCATGCGCACATCGACACCAAGCGTCGCGAGCCCTACTTGTTGGACGAGCCTTATCGTGGAATGGTCCGAGATACCCTGAGGTTGCGCTACTCGATGCTGCCAGTGTGGTACACTGCATTCAGGGAAACAAGTGTTACTGGGTTGCCCGTTCTTCGGTAAGCGATGGCGATCAGAAACTATTCTTCTAGTACGCTTACAAGTACTATAGACCACACTACGTGATGTTCCCGAAAGACAAACAAGGATTCGCGATCGACGATCAGTATTACATCGGTAATTCTGGGCTGTTGATCAAGCCCGTCACTGAAGCCGACGTCGAAAAGACCGAGGTGTATCTGGCCGAAGCCCAGGTATGTGTACTGCCATCTTCTCGCGACGGTTAACTGAATTTTCGGCCACCACACAGCCTTACTACGACTATAAAAATTATGACCTCTATCACGGCTCCGAGCCTGGACGAAACGTTACCGTCCCTGCGCCACTCGAAAAAATTCCGATCCTGGTCCGAGGCGGCTCCTTGATCGCTACGCGTGAACGACCCCGTCGCTCCTCGCCGCTTATGAAACATGATCCGTTTACCTTGCTCGTGGCGCTGGACAAGGAAGGAGCCGCGGCTGGAGAAATCTATCTCGATGATGGAGATAGTTACGCGCACGAAAAGGGTCACTTCATCTGGCGTCAGTTCTATGCGGAGACGGCCAAGGAGGGTCTCGTAATCGCAAGCGATGATCTCGCGGCGGATAACCTCGATCGAGCAGTCGATCAAATTGTTTTGGACAAATACGACGCAGATAACGTGTTTGCACGAGAGATGGCCCACGTACGGATCGAGCGGATCGTCGTTTTGGGGTTGAAGAAGGCGCCAAAGACTATTCGGAACGACGGGATCGAACTCAAGTTTACATGGGAAGCAGGCGAGTCGGCTGATGGCAAGAAGGATGGCAGAGCGAGTGTTTTGGTCATCAAGAACCCGGGATTGTTCGTATCAAAGAAGTGGGGCTTCCTAGTAGAGTTTTGAGTTCTAGGCTGATGATAGTTTGGTGGTGGCGCCTTTGTGGCTGAAAAAGATTTTCAGTGGTAGACTAAAAAATGTTTTTTTTTGCCTTTGTTTGCAGAATATTTAGATACGCTTTGCTGAAATAAAATCCATACACATATAGCAGTGAACCTGGTGGCGGCAGATGCCGAAGCGCCTATGTCGGTGATTTCACTCCATGTGAATGTGTCGACCAGCAGGGGTTCGATTGATGTCAAGTATCATACGGCTAGATGATTTCCCGGCCCATCCTGCCCTCGTCGAGCTATCGATGTATTCCGGCCACAAAACACCTGGCCTTATGCGTACCTTCCAAGACAACCTGGACGTTATCTGGATGCACATGGCGCAAAAACCTGGAATGATCTCTGCGCCACTGATTTCATCTCGGGATATTTCACACGTCTGTTACCACTGCCCATACCAGACGCAGACAGATCCGAGCAGATTCTGGACTGCAATCAACGTCGATCTCATGTTTCGTGCTCTTCAAAAGTGGCACCTGAGCACGTTTATTTCGTCCTCCGCCCGAGCCGGCTATATTCTGGAAGCACCCACCCGAATTCCGATCTGCTGCGACTTGACAGCTGACGATTAAGCAAGGAAGCTTGGGGTTTCATTAAAGGGCTTGGTTTAAGAGGGAGGGCCACGTTTCTCCACAGGCTTTGGCGATCCTCTCCTCGATCTTGCTTGATTCTATGATCTTCTGGCCACGTACTTTGGGCCTCCACTAATCATCCTTGCCCCACGTCGTTCATTTCGGTTACTGAAAAATGTCGCTACCGATTGCAGAACTCGACACGTCGGTGCACAACATTCGCGTGAGCATGTGAGTACTGTTAGATATCATAGGATGTGATGTGCTAAAAACGGGCAAAATTCAGTATGATGGGAGGCATGTCACTGGCTGCTTTTCTTGGCTCCCTTTTACCTGACCGACACTTTCTTTTCGTTCCCTACAACAGTCGTCGGCTTTACTGTTCTCATCTATGACCACGTCTTGACGTTCGCAGACGAGGTAAGGGATATTATAGCATTTCCAAGCTAATCTAATCCGTCATTCGACCTGAAGATCAAGTACATTTGGAAAGCGGACAGATCACTGGTTTCCTTCTTGTTCTTCATCGTAAGTCTGAATGAAGCGTGCCTAGGCGTGAGAATCAATGGCTCACTTCGCGGGCAGAATCGATACATTACTCCGGTAGTACTGGCCATTGATGTGAGCCTGCTCTTTCCTGGCAAAGGGATGTTTACTCATCTGCCTTTAGCTCTACGACAAGGGGGGAATATCAGACTACATTAGCCAGAGATTGTGAGTACACCCAGCCCGACCCAGGTCTCCTTCGCTTACAACCTCCCCGACCCGATTCGTAGCTGCATAACCTGGTACTACACCGAAGCAGCATGGTACATCTGCTCATTCGCCATAATCCACATCCTCGTTATCATGCGGGTCAGTAACAGCGCGGCGCCATATACCGTACTACCCGTTGATTCACATGTGTCTTTCTCGATCAGGTGATAGCTATTTGGGGCCGCCCACGGTGGATCATCATCCTTCTAACATCGCTCTGGTTGGCCTATTTTTCCATCTCATGCTCGGTGAGTTTTGGATAACGATTGTGATTCTACTGGTCGGCTGACTTTTGGGTGTTAGGTATTGTTCAGCGCCGCGCATTCCAAAGCCTGTGAGTTCATCTCACATCCGGTTTATCCTAAACGGGCACTGAATCACGCGCATATAGACACCGTACATTATGATCCTTTGCTTAAGTTATGCTATCTCACGGTAAGCATTAATTTCTCTGCTTCCGATTGATGATCTAATACCCCTCACAGATTTCTCATTACCTGTAAGCACGAGCCAGCCCCCTAAATCATATTCGGAAACTTAAAGTCGCTTCGTAATTCAGTTGGGCATGCTGGGTCGCACCCATCATACTCGAAGGCGTGCTCTTCGTCCTCTCATGGATTCAAATATCCCGAACAAGACAACTGAGCAGCGAAACACCTCTTCTATACGTGTTGTTCCGTGATGGTACGCACCCCTCAACAGAACCGCGCAAACAACCCATCTGACCGGACTTTTACCATCAACAGGAGCGCTCCATTTCGCCATCATCGTCTGTAAGCAATACACCCTTTATCATCTTCCGTCTTCTGTGTTTAACGTTTCCACCAGTCTGCTCTTGCTTCAATATGATCGTCTGGATTATCGCACCCCCATCTCTTGTTGCCTTGGCAAAGTAGTAAGTCTGAGCTTTTCTGGTCTCCGTTTACCCCTCGAGACCTCCGCCTTGGTCGTTCGTAACCCCCCTCCCCCCGGAATCCCTCCCGCGTTGTCCCTGTTACATAATGATCGTCTCGTGCCCAGCTTGTGAATCACGTTCTAACGGCCGTCGTTCTCCGCAGCTTTAGTCTGGCCATCGTGAACGTCATGATATCCCGACTGGTCCTCAACCTTCGGAGTTGTCGGGATCCAGTAGTGTACGTTTCGAGTTCGCACACACACGCCGAAGAATTCCAGATCGAATTATCGCCTACCAAATCACGGTTCAGTAGCGTCTGAGTGGGCGGCGGTGGGCTGGAAGACAGGGGACCAAACTTTCTGTTGGATGCTTCTGTCCCATGTGCGTGATGTGGATGTGGATGTTCGGGTTCTGATATTTTAATGCTTGGGTTTGATTCGGTGTTCTGTACCCCTGCTTGTTTTTCTTGGCTTCTTGGTGGAGTGATTGTATCTTTATATGTTGTACTTGAGTGTGATTTGTGATTTGTATGCAGGAAACTACAACAATGCCATCCATAATAATTATACATACGAAAAGAACCCCAACGACCAGCGACCAGTCTAGTATAAAAATGCGCAACCACAAGGAGAAGAAAAAAAAAACACCCTCCAATCAGACATTACTCGACCATGAATTCTTTTTTTCCTTCAGACGTTGATAGTCTGTCGCACTCCGCATCTGATTCAGCTGAATCCGATCCTGCGCGCTTATTGCGCCGTCTTGTCGGGATATAAAGACGACTCGGCCCTGTGAGGAATTGTAGATGCCCTTGGCCTGCAGTTCGTACGCCGCATGGTCTGATGTGGAGGCCCCGGTTGGCATGAGATCTTCTCGGCGGGAACCGCGAAGGTTAAGAACGAGCCTGGCTCCCATGGTGGGGACGATACACAGGACAAAGCTGAGATCATAGTGGTTAGTCAAAGATTGTCCGAGTGTGAACGGGTAGTCAAACGTACTATTTGGAAAGAGCGACGAGGGTTGGAGGAGCGAGGAGCCAAACCATCATGTTGAAAATGCTACAGCAACAGATGATCACGAAATACATAATGCCTGTATGCGCTTGGTCATCAGGCCGGATCTTGACGTTGACTGGTTGAGTGGACGCACCATCTCGGTAGAGGACATATATCACATGGGTGTTAACTTTGTTTTTCGAGTGTTCAATGCCTTGATCACTGTCAGGATAAATACGACAAATTCGAACATGAGGGCGGGGAGCCAGCATGTCCATCTATCGTTAATTAGTTTCATATTTCCAGGGTTTACTTCAAGAGGGAGGCGGTTGTGCTTACATGTAAGGCGAGATTGCTGCAAAGCAAATGTGGAATATTTGGTTGAATTCTACGGTATCTGCGAGCAGGAAGACGTGCATGGGTCTCAGATGATCCATAATACGTTTGGAGCCCCTTACCAGCAAATTCTGCTTGGTACTTGAAAGCTATCTACACACAATGAAGTATTGAGATGTTCATAGAATTGAATCGAGATGCTTACCACTGCCGTTGTCACAAAATACAAGACATAAAGGATGGCGAGAAGGAGTGTGAGCCAGCGAGGCCTGCCCCAAATAGCGCGAACCTATCCCCCGGAATTTTTGAATGAGTGGGGTGTGCCAAGAAGAGAAACGAGTTTAGCGTACGCGTAATGCCACAAGCGCGTGAATCATGCCAAAGGCTACCAAGTTCCAGGCCGCCTCGGCGAAATACCAGTTGACACAGCTATATTCAATGGGTCAGGCCAGTTCTGGAACTTTTATCGGCTATGATGTTGCCGAGTTAATGAGAACTTACAAGGAACGAGGGAGAGAGGTTGCAAGCCCGCCTTTGTCAATCACCTAATTTCCATGAGATTAGAGTGGAATTGGGGTGGTTGGGACGGCTGGGCTTACGTCTACGACGAGGACCAGGGGTGTGATATATCTGTTCTGTCGGACGAACAAGCCCATCAGCGTGTTTGCCATTGAGATAGGTGATGAGTACTTACGAGGACAAACAGCGTGGAGACAAGCGACCATTTTTGTTTCCATATGAGTTCGACCTGGTTGATGAGTTAGCCGAGCGCATCCAACGACCACACTAGCAGCATACCTCTTCCGGGAACGTCATTATGTGGTCGTATACTAATATAGAGACACCAGCGACTAGTGCATGATTGAGCAATGGGTCCTGAACGAAGCGATCGACAAGGCTCACCGGCTAGGCATCTAACAACAGAAGTCTCAGCCAATATCAAACCAAACGCATACCACGACTCACTTGCTCGCAAACACGTTGAGCAACGCCGTCTGTAGGTGGTGGACTGCTGCAGCTACCGTGGCGGGGTCCATCGTGGCAGAACTGGCGCGACGAGAGGGGGTCGAAAAATCGCGACTGCCGCTCGAACAGGGTAGCAATATACGGCGGAATAAACGTATTCTCGCATTAGAAATCGCTTATGTATGCGGTTGCCGAGTGCTGGAGAAGGCCGATCTCGGCGTCGACCGTGTGCTCGCGCAAGGGGCAGTCCTCTGGTTCGCCACGTGGTCCAGGTCCGAAGTTTCCTCTCCACCGAACATCCCAAGCGCCGGGCAGAACCACACCAAATATATTTACAAATGCCCCCGACAAAAAAGCGGAACAAAGAGCCCTAGTGCCGTTCACGTCCATCGGCGGACACATGTCTCCCCGCATCTTCAAATGTTTCTCCGGCTCGGATTGACGAGCTTCCCGGAAGCGGCTCCATGCATACAACCCGAGCCCATCCCTATTGCATGTCTGGTCGCCGGTAAGACATCTTCGCGATGTGAACCTTGAAGATTTGACACAAGCTGCAACCCCACATATAGCTGTCGCGACAGCTAGCACGAACCTGATGGGTCAGGCTTCTGGCAAGCCCGGTGTCGGACACGGAGATAAGATGCATAGAGGCGACTCGTCAGTGCCAATGTCGTCGGCGGGGAAGACAGGCAGCACGATGAGGCACACGACCCTTTGGTTGGTAAAGGCAAGCGTGCCTTATTTTCTGGGCTAAATGATACGCGTGATTCAGCCTTGAAATGCTCCCGTGCTTTGACAGAATGTGCTAGCCTCGAATGCCAGGACCAAGGATGACCCGTCCAGAGCACACCGTAAATCTAACGCCACATCGATCGATCACTCACGAGCGCGGAAAGCGAGAACGAAACAACAGACTGCGTTCCACGATATCAACCGGTAGGACCACGTCAAAATGGGAAATGATAACCTCCCAAAGAATTTGATTAGGAATCTGGAGAATACGAGTCACTGTCGCATCCGTAGAACTCGACTTCAGTGACTCTGATTCTTTACTTCCGATAGTAGAGGCTGAACGTGAACTCTGAGCAGTCCTCACAGTCCTTTGCCATACGGTGCAATCGGAACAAGGCTGAAGAACTAAACAACGGCTATCGAGGTTGCGCTATAACGACCCGCCTCTGCGTCAAGATGAAACAGACTCCTGAACTGGAGCTGCGAAACGATATCTAAATGCACAAGGCTAATCCTCGGGGCAACTAGTACACATAAAGTCGAAGCACAAAGAAATCTAGAATGCTTGCGTAGTACGTTATACGCGGCTGTGTATTTCAGGTACCGATACACTGCGCTTAGAAGCCAATCTGGCGGACAATCTGTTTAAGCGGTACCCAGACTCGCGTTGATTCAAAAGCACCGGTTTGTAAAACCCACTTATTGCAAATTCACACCGGCGCCTGCCAGAATATTTGCCAGGAGGTCCTATATTAGTTGTAATCGAAGGTCGATGGGAGCATCTTGGTAGCAAGGTGAATTTCCAGCACGAAGATGGTCGATGGAATGGATCACGCCACTTCCCAGACGGCATGAAGCATTGGCGCGCTGGAATCAGGTTTGTCATCACTCGCCGCGAACGCCAAGGTATGTCTACACATGTGGTCCCCTCGGATCACTGAAATCACAGAGCGTAGACTATCATAGGTCGTGAGCCACAAGTCTCTTTGAAATAGTGAACAGTGAAGTCCTTGACGATACGTTTCCCCCTTGATCCAGCTCGATTAGCTTTGAGAAATAGTTCTGTCGGAGCAACTGCGATGCTATTTTGGCGGAGTTCGTAGCGGATACTCATAATCGAAATTTGGGCGACTGATTGTAGGACCAGCGCTCACGGCCAGCGTGCGTTAGACTCCCGCATATGGCAAATTCCGGACGTGCGAACAGAAGCAAGCAAGCCAAGTAACACTGGCAGAATGTGAGTAAGTCGGAACCGGGGGCTGTGAGGACGAGACAATATGCGGTTCCCCGCAATGTCAACGGATTCCTCGGGACCTCTTCAGCCAGCTGAAATAGTGCCCCACAACGTCACGTTGTATTGCAAGCGAAATATGCTCGTCTAAAGTTCGATCAGTCCTATTGCAAATGAATAACCAATCGGGCACGCTCGGTCATTTGCGTCAAGGTTAGCTTGGACAGGCAAATCCCGAACTGATACAACGTCACTCGTAAAAACAATATTTCCGTCACCATTTATATGATTTTGAAAAAAAAGGCATGGAGTCGATCATGATTGACATTTAATCGAGGAAATCGGTCCCGAGTCATCCTGTTTGACACGGATGCATTAATTTAATCCCCAGTCACTCGTGGAGATATTGAACAGCATGCACAATTATAAACAATTTGGCGGCAAAAAGAACAATTTGATGCATTCCAGCTATGAGACGTACGAAATTGAGTAGAATACATCAAAGTTACACATGAGCATTGGCGCCTAGTCGGTCGCTCTTCATGCGGTTCAACTCTACTAGAATTTGGCTAGACCTACATACTGCTTCCTCGTCTTTACTTTCCCCTTGGATAGACCCAAAGGTTGAACGTCCTGACCCTGGCGGTGGAGGAGCTGCGCTTCTCGTTTTTAGCTCGTATTCTCCTACGCTTTCCGTCCTAGGTTCATTCATCGATAGTATGATGTCTTCGCGTCGCGAGCTTCTAAGGTTGAGCACAAGGCGCGCACCCATAGTCGGCACGATAGAAAGCACGAAGCTGGACAATCACGGAGTCAGGCAAAGCAGACAATCGAAACAGAACACGTATCAGTGGCTCACTATTTTGGGAGCACCGCCAATGTCGGGATCATCCATAACAGTGTGCTCAGTAAACCGCAAGAGAAGACTGCGGCGAAATACAGCATCCCTAGTGTCGTGAATTAGTATGGCGTTAGTTTCTACTGAGCCGTGCCCACCATCACGATAGAGTATATGTAGGATGGGGGTATTGTATTGGGTCTTTGAGTGTTCTCTTGCTTTATGAACGTTAGGATAAATACAATGTTTCAAACACCAGGGTAGGCATCCCACATGTCCACCTATACTCAATGGTGTAATTAGCTATATGGTGAGCAGAGCATTGTTAAAACGTACGTGAAAGGTGAGAGGCGCACAGAGCAACTCCTAAAGGTTGGATTGTACTGCAAGGTAGCTGGGAACAGAATGAACACATGGCCGGGGCACAACATCAGACATGGACCTACGCGAGGCTTTGATTTGAAAGGTATATAATATCTAAGTATCGCAGTATTTCAGGCAAAGGAGCGGCAGGAATGTCCATTAGCTCTTGTAGTACTACCAAGATTCAAACTTACCGTACTAGATGTCATAACATAAGGATAAATAATATCGAAAGAGTGATTGACAGCCATTTTGGTCGGCCCCAAATTACATGCACCTAGAGTCAAACCTCATGTTTAATACCAAACACTTAAAACGACAACTAGACTGTAAAGGCTAACCCTTAGTGCGACGAGCGCATGGACCAGGGCGAAACATCCTATGACCCAAACCGATTCTAGATAATACCAGGTGACGCAACTGGATATATGCGTTGGTGACAAAGCTTGTAAATCAGCAACCATCTGGTGGCATATGCAAGGGAAAACAGAGATCAGGCTTACAATGACGTGGATCCGATCTGGAAGTCCACCTGCGCTGTAGAGCTATTCTAGCATACGTTAGTTTCTACAGATGCGAGTTCGACACAGAGCTGGAAAACGCACATCTACTATAAGAACGAAAGGGGTAATATATCGATTCTGGCGAAAGCACGATGTAAGCATCCAGACGAATAGCAGAACAGCAACGCTCCTCACTAGGATGAAGATCGTCGACACGATAGACCATTTTTGTCTCCAAATCAATCGAACCTAGGTACATTGTTGACGGGGAATTAAGCCATAGTCGATAACGGTGCATACCTCATCCGAGAGTGTCAACAAATGGTCATAGACGAGAATGCATAAACTCGCGACTGGGGGATGTCAGCAACGGGTTGTTACTTGCCCATAGATCGCTTACTGGATAGGTGCCTGAAGAAGAAGGATTAGTGAAAACTACGAGGGCAAAGCAGAACAGGATCGGCACACTTGATAACAAACCCGTAGAGTGCAATCTGCTCTACATCATGCAAGGCAGAAGCAGTATGCTCAGAGGAGACCATGGGTTACCAAGTTGGATCAGGGAAGTGCCCAAGAAGCCAGTGGCGAAGCCTGGAGGATTATCGAGAGACCGCTCAGAAAATGAATGCGGGCCTCAATGTATATATCCGTCCGAGACCTGGTACCTGGAAAAGAGGGCCTCCAAACTATACTTAAAACACGTGAAGCCACTGTGCTGACGAGACGTCCGACCCCAGCCAAACGAAGAGGGTCACGAGAGGGATCGATTCTGTAACGATCACGAGATGGGATTTATCTACCATAGTATTCCCTGTAGCAACATTTACGGATCGTCGCCGTTTTGTAAACGTCCAACGGAGTTGGTTGAGGGTTCTTAGCTGAGGATGCCACGCTATAACGCCACTAGCACATTGAATTTGATCGAATCACACGGTCAGTTCGTAGGCGGCATGGTCGTTTGTACTTTTCAAATAGGAGCACATGCCTGTGGGTTTAGTTCAGGTCCAGTGGCACTCTGATCAAATGTATATACAATGCCGTCGCTTTCTGCGCTACTGGAGATTGGATTCTGCAGATCTCCATATCCTCGTTCTGTATATATATAGTTGCAATCCCTTGGTGGAATTGAACCCGATCGGGCTGATAAGGTCGCTGCACTCGATCCCCACCTCAGTCCCGGTCTCCAAGACACCGACACCATTCACTCGATTGAAGTGGACGTTCTCGTATGGAGCGGAACTACCAAATTGAGGCATGAGGTTATACTGCTGCGTTGTGTTAGGAGAGTGCGATCCGTAGTGTGCGGAGGCCCGTAGTTGGGACTTAGCCCCCTCACGTCACGTGTTCCTTTAGCGCGCATGCTGATTTCTCGCCCTCTCCACCATTGCTCGTCACACGTACAAGTGTTTACTACATCTCTTCTTTTTCACTTGCGCAACATACCACGCCGACTTTAAGTCAAGTTTGTCACCTGACGCGCGAGCCTTCTCTTGCGCCTCTGGTGCCTCAGTATCCCCCACTCCGGTCCTTTCGCATCCTCAGACGGTATTTAATCCCCCCGGTTTTATTACGGCCATGTATCGATATTTCATTTTATTTATTTATTTTTCTCTCCTCTCTTCCGTGGTGCGTCCAAAGGCTGAGTTCCTGTTATTGGACATCCATGTGCCATGAGGTAGAAACTGTGAGCCTGTAGAATTTACGGAGCTTGAAATTGAGCTCTGAGCGCATAACAGATACATTTACTTCGAATTTCACTTCAATATTTAGTTGCACGCAAGTAGCGTTTTGAGGCAAGCACCCAGCATACATATGAAGCTATTAAATTGTCATGCATACCACTATGATCTCCTAAATTCGGCGATCATTTCCGTGTACATATCGCTCAAATAGATCCCCTTGGCCACACGCCCGGTTACGGGGAATACACTCCTCAGCGCATTCGCGTCAGGATCAAACAAAGTATTAGATCAGAGCCGCCACAAACTAGAATAAAATGTGTGGGGTCAATCCTTGGGGCAAGAAGTGCCAGAACAAAGTCGAAGCACAAACAAGTTTAGAATTTTTGCATAGTGCTGACATATGTGGGTGTATATTTCAGGTACCAACACACGATATTGTTGGCGAACCTTGTGCGTGGTGAATTTAGGCAGAAACCCGGCCAGTTCTCGTCCCAAAACATAATTCTATGACCTTGTTCTACAGCAGATTCTTAGAATTCGGCCCTAAAGCGCTAAAGGCATAGTCTGTGGCCCACTGGATAGTTCATACACCATTTATGTACCCAGAATGTTTATTTATGTATGCGTCCTCTCGTGCTTACAAACAGCCTCGTTGCTTGTATACACGAATCCACAAAATACATTCACCACGGCGTTCACTAGAACTTGCTTGCAATACCAAAATGCGAAAGGGAAGCATATCACCTGTGGGAGGAATGAGTCCCGTATAGGGCGTACTCAATTCTTCACAATTTTGCTCAGCTGAATGGTAGCACTCTATTGAAACCGTACCGAAATCCTCAAAATCGTTCATAATTGAGGGCAACCATATGTATTGCTTCTAACTAAGAGCCGATATGAGCGCGGGATCTGCCCTGGTGAAGCCAGTCTACCAGAAATGCTATTTCAGCTGGGTTCGTGGGAGGGTGCCTCATGGCTGCAGTTCGGGCGCCTGAATGTGGGTTAGACCCTCATGGACAGAGTATGTGTCAGGCCTGGCAAAGTCACTTTCATGCATCGAATTCTAGACGTATGATTGTGAACGACCAGGCCAACTAAACGGTTAAACTGGGGCTAAAAACTGAGAGTATGGAGGAGGCGTGCGGTTCCGGACAAAGTGCACAACTTCACTATGCTCTTGGCGGTTCATTGAGATTGTGGTGCAATGCTTGTTGTGTATGCCAGCAAGCCCACGAGGTGAATGTGCCGCTTTGAAGTCTGGTCGGGACTAAGCTACAAATCCAATTCATCCCATCGCAAATAAGCAATTTGTCAAATTTATTCGGAGATTTCCATGAAGCTCGGCTTGTGTGTGCGAGGTAAACAACGCCACGGATCGCCAGCTACACATGCTTCTTGAAGTATGTAAATGTCGATGGCGATTGACGCTTGTCCTGATGAAATCAGTTGTGAGTACCATGTTCGGTGCGGCCCCTTAACATCAATTGGCTTGGGAACGGGCCTCTACTTCCGGCATAGGAAATACTATGTATTTTTTTACAGCTGACTTGATAGTGAAGACGAGCAAATGCATACAGTACCACTATGAAACGCACAAAATGGAAAAACGGCTACCAAGTTCGTTCATACATACCCTTTAGCATTTGGGACACTGCTCTTCATCTGGTTCAACTCCACTAGAACCCGCGCAGATTCATACACCTCTCCCTGATATCCACCATCGCCATGGATAGAGCCAAAGGTCAAACAGCCTGTCGTGGGTAATGGGGGAGCCGCGTTCCTTGCTCGTAGCTCATATCCCGCGGTGCTTTCTGTCCTAGGTTCATCTACTGGTTGCGCGATCTCTTCACGTCGCGAGCTTCTAAGGTTGAGCACAAGCCGCGCACCCATAGTTTCTGCTACAGAAACCAAAAAACTAGTGAAAAGTATAGTCAGGCAAAAACGGGTAGTAAAATAGATCACAAATAAATGACTCACCACTTTGGGAGCCCCTTTAATCCAGCCTCCAGCCATAATAGTGTACTAAGTAAAGTGCAAGAGACAATTACGGCGAAACACGCTATCCCTAACAGCACAATCAGCATGGTGTTATTATTGGCAATAGGCCGCCCACACCGTCACGAAAAAGTATATGCAGGATAGGAGTATTAAACTCCGCCCTCGAGTGCTCCACGATCTTCACCAAGGTGAGGATAAATAGAAAAGATTCAAAGAACAAGAGAGGCAGTCCGCACACCCACCTACGTTCAATGATCCGATTAGTTTATGATGGGTGGATCATTACGAAAACATACGTCGTAGACAAGGGGCGCATGGTGCAACTCCGCAAGGTTGAGTCATAATGCACGGTAGCTGGAACAGAATAAGCTCTCGGCTGAGCAAATGACACTGGAAGAGGACCTACACGAAGCCTTGGCCTGGAAGATATTTACCATCTAAGCATGGTAGTATCCCAAGAATATATCGCACCGGTCTATATCAGTCTTTGAAATACTATCAAGGTCCAAACTTACGACGGTTACTGCCACTATATATAGTGTAAATAGAGCTGAAAGAGTAAGCAACAGCCATCTTGGTCGACCCCAGATCGCATACACCTAGAGCCGAAAATAATGATTAAGACGAAAGACCTGAACGACGGTCAGTTATCAAAACTAACCCTGAGAACTACGATTGTATGGACCAGAGCATAGCATGCTATGACTAAAATAGTTTCCACGTAGTACCAGGTAATGCAACTAGATGTATGCGTGGATAAACCAAGCTTGCGGACCAACAGCCGTACAGGCCGCATAAACAGAGCGTGGGCTTACAATGACTGTGAGATACGATTCGGAAATACCCCCACATTGTAGAGCTACTCGAGAGTACATTAGTTGGCACAGAGGTGAATCCGACGCAGAGAATAGATAAAAACCTACGTCTAAAATAACAACAAGGGGAGCAAGATATCGATTCTAACGAAGGCAATAGCTGAGAATACGGATGAATACTGAGATAGTAAATCCCCTTACTAGTATGAAGACCGTGGACACCGTTGACCATTTTTGTTTCCAAACTAATCGAACCTAGGTGATGTGTCGACGAGGCATTAAGCCCTGAAAGATAAAGGTGCATACCTCATCGGAGAATGTCAACGCATGGTCATAGGTGAGGAGACAGAAGCCCGCAACTGGCGGGGGGAGTCAGCAACTGGGTTTAGGTTATTCGTAGGCGGCTTACTGCTTAGATTCCTTACCAAAAAAAACATTAGCGACGTTACAACAGAACAAATTAGCGAAAGGCTGACATACTTGATGATAAACAGGTAGAATACACCCAGCTCTAACTCGTGCGAAGCAGAGGCGGTATCCAGAGGAAAGTTCATGAGCTATCCAGTCGAGTCAGGACGGTACTCAAAAAACCAGCAATCTGGCCTGGAAGCGGGTGGAGAGAGTGCGTCGAACGAAGGCCTCGATATAAAAATCTCTCCGACGCCTCACAGCTGACGAAGAGGGCCTTAAAGCTGTACATAGAACATATGAGGTCATTGTGCTGACGAGACATCTAGTTACAGTGAATGGCTAAGGGGCGAGATCCAATTTGCAATTGGCCAGCATTTATATAATACGTTCCCTATGGCAACGTTCGCGGATCGTGACCGTTTTGTCAGCATCGAGCCAAGTTGATAGCAGGCTCGGAGGCAGGGATGTCATACGAGCGGGCAATTGATACGTTAAACAGAGTTTAGTGGTCCACACATGTCAAACGCCGGTGTTCGTTGGTGGGGTTAGTCCAGGTCCAGTAGTGCCATGGTCAAACAAATGTATGTATGCCAGGCGCCACCAATATATTGATGTTTTAGATCTCCGTGTCTTAATTCAGTGTACATATGGTTACAGGCCGCTGGTACAGTTGAATCCAATCGGACTGGCAACGTTGCTGCACTTGATTAGTGCTGCGGTTCCATTTACCTTGACACTGTTCATTTCGTCAAAGCGAACATTCTCGCATGGAGCGGCGCCGCTACATTGTAGACGTGCGAGGGTATTGGACGTTATATTCCCTGTCATTGGACCTGCGCATGGGATCGGGTAGAAACTGTAGGCGTATCGAATGGGATATCGATGAAATACGTACCCCAAGTGACATCAGAGATCTTGAGGGTGGAGGTATCGCAACCACCTGTAGCCCCTGAGAAGGAGGTACACTGTGTCAATTGGACAGGCTGCTGGTAAACATCAACGAGATGAAAGTCCTTCCATGCTGTCGAAGAGACCGTAAGCCACACATTCATGGAAACGCCTGAAGACTAACTAATATTTCGAACCACTCCGGTTCCGCCGCCCCCTCCATTTGGAGGATAGCCCTGTTGAATCCCGGTCCATGTTTTGATATATCCAGCGTACCGAGTGCCTAGGCATGTGATATTCCGTGCAACGACGTTTTCGACGTATTCGTTGATGCCAAGGTACTGACCTGAACTAGATAGTAAGTGGATCGTCAACAGGTCAAGAGAATCCCTACCAATTGATCCGATGGCAATCCCCAAACCTCCGCGCAACACCATGTTTTCCATAACAATGTTGGTTGAGTTGGCCTTGAGAGCTGACAACGTAATTAATGCGAATTGTAAATGCTACCAAAGAAGCTGAGTCCCACCAATGCTATCATCACCGTTGTCGATTTCCCAACCGCGGAAAGTGATTCTATTAGAGGCAATTGTATCTGCTCCGTCAGTATTTCTCGCTGGGTACGAGTTACTTGAACGACTTGAGACGAAGATGTTCTCCAGAAGTACATCTTCGGAGTCCTTCACGGTCATTGTCCTAAATATAATGTCAGTCGTGCAATGCCGGCGATAAATCCGGTTCGCGATGATGCTCACCACATCTGACTCTGTACAAATCTGAGTCCCTGGAATAGGGATTGTTTGGTATTCCAGATCGTAAGGGCGTGGGGCCGACCGGCCAAGTTCGACACTCCTTTCGTATAGTCATACCTAGTAATGAGTCGGTCACGTCAGTGGATTATTGCGTATAAAACCAATTGCTACCATTTCTATCGTGTTCGGAAGGGGGTAACCATAGATGCTCAAGGGTGACATGTATACTCACCTGCCCGTTTCCGTCTAATGTCCCATAGCCGAACCCCCGCATTGTCAGATTAGTGCCACCTAAAAACCAGGCGGATGTTTGGTTTTGATATCCGACCGGCAGACTGTTGTTTAGCCAATAGGATATATTTGTGCCCCACTGTATCCGACCAATGTCAATCGGTATCATGAGAAAGGCTTGGAATAGGACTTACTAGTAGGGTTCCCTTAACGTCAACAACACAATTTACCAATCCAGTTGTGTTCATAACCTTTTCAATATGAAAGGTCGCATTCTGGAAGACGATATGCCCGTTGTGTCCACATTGTTCAAAGGCGCTAAGAACTGCTGCAGAATCGTCTATCCCGACACCTCCTGGAGCCAAAATGCATTGGGAGCCACGCTTTTCCATGGTACCAGCATTGGCCGGGGCTAATAGAGAGTATAGTAGAACATGGGCAAAGAAATACCAGGCGGTTGTGGAAAGCATAGTAGCTTCATAAGTTGCTTGTAGCCGAGTAACCGTGGTTTTATAGGCGAAAAGGGCCCTGTGTCAGCGAGCAGCAGCTGGATGGAGCAGTCAATTAAAGGAGAAAAGAAGTCCGATTAGGGGGATGCATCACGAGAAAGGCGGACCGCGCTCGCCGCAGTTTCCTTCTCAGCCAATCACCCCGTCATTCGGAAGCCGAGCATGTGAATTGGGCAACTATGTATTTTGACGAAGCGCATCTGGCCTTCGGTCTTCCTTGTTGGATCCAGATAGCACACCAAGCGCTCGGAGATTCACTTGAAGTCACGTGTCGCGCGTTGTTATATAACGTTTGGGAGTGTCCGGGAGTCACAAACGCATCAAATGCATTTCAGTATATTCTACAATCGATGGTAGGATATATATGCCACCTGGGTGCTGTCGGACGCTAGAATGAACTTAAAATTTACGTGTGCTACAATTGGTTGTAGGTCAACGTGATTGAGTCACTTTGAACACTTTGTACTTCATGCGCCAATTATGTAGATAAATTGTATACAATATTTGCCCCGTCAGCAGACTTACCATCTGTGCAAGTCAATAAGCTCCTCAAAGTACGTCACTTTAGAATATTTACGTACTAAACCCTTCGTTTGAATACCAGCGGCATGTTTTCGGGGGACAAGCTCATAGAATATGACGGGTTCAAAAACCGCTCACGACGCGCCTGGATAAAACCCATCAAACACTCCATAGGCGGTGGGGACCAATGCCTGGCTCTCACCAAGTGCGTTTCTCCGGGGATATCCAGAAATTTTGAGTGGTCTACTGACACCTTATATTGCGACAGTATGGCCGCTAGCAAAGCAGTACCTTCGGTCTCGGCAAACCTGCCAGAGGGTGGTTAATCCGTTATGGATAATGGCACTGACTGTTGCACCTACTTTCTACCTATACATGCTCTACGGCCTGCTCCAAAGGCAAGAAATGCGTCCTTGTTGTAGACATCAGCAAATCTTGAAGGGCGGAATTCTTCCGGATTTGGCCAATATTGCGCTGGGTCAAAACAATGGTCACATGGATTCGCTTACGCGCATTGGGTGACTTACGGTTATAGTGAACTGCTGCTATAGCAATAACAACTCGCGAACCCTTCGGAACGAACAAGGTCTCACGTCTGTTTTCATCGCCCCTTGAATCGTTTCGTGCAACGCTTATAACTGAGTCTTGCTCTGAGATCCTTGCAAGACGAGGTGCCTAAGTCGAAGCGCATGAGTTAAATAGCAGATACACGACGTAGTGGATGCGATGACCGACTAGTGGATACATGCGCAGTGCTTCGTAGAAGCTACCTGTTACAAGCTTGAGGTCTCCCATATCATTGTATTCCTTATTAAAACCTAACGTATTAGCGGGGTCACAGAGGGGTACAACGGTAAGGGCTTCACCAGATGTTTACGTGATCCAAGGACCTTCATGATCTGTCCGTATACCTCTTCCTGGATCTCTGGATACAGCGCCAAGAACCCAAGGCTAAATGACACAGCATGTGCTGTTGTCTAAGCCGTAATCACCCTTGTTTCAGAAGAACTCATTTATACTAAGAACAAACATTACCTCATGACCGGCCATCAGAAATAGAAAAGCATTGCCTATTTCAGCGCAGCGTCAGATAAATGAATAAACAGAAATAAGGCTGACACTTGCCGGTCACTTCCTCGTCTGTTAGTAATTTGCCTTGGTCCCCAGTTAAGGCCTCGTCACTTGCGTTCATTATTAGTTCGAACAAGGTTTCAGTTGGGGCCAACCCAAGTCCTTCCGTTCCAGTGAGTTGATGGTCAATATTTCCTTTGGTTCTGTAGGTATTGATCATGTCTCGCAAATACCTCTGTTATCTCATATTTAGTTCTAGTTACACAGGTTTGAATCCACTCACCCCAAACTCTTCATACCCCTCCGCCATGGTTCGCGTATTCTTAAACCACCTTTCAACCCAGCGAGGGGTAACGGCTCTGCCATGTCCAGCGAAAGTTATAACCTAGCTTCGCGAGTGGCTTTAATTCTCACCTCGTAATGATGTTCTTCGATACAGTGGTTATCGCTCGCTGGAATGAGAGGGTATACCCTGGAGGTAAAGCATTGTTTGCCCTTTCACCCCAAGACATCCGCTGACCCAATGCCGCTGCCGAAATTACCATGAGAGCGATCTGCAAAATACGCTTAGTTCAAATGCTGCCCTAGGTATTAAGTCTCTTGCCGTTTCAGTTATCACGTTCGCACTGGGTAGATAGATCTCGCGCCCCTCCTTCTCATCCCAGATATCAAACAGTTCATTGGCGGCTAGGGTAGACTCGAACCACACCAAACGATTATTCTCCTGTGTATTTAGCAATGAATTTCGACAAAAGCATAGGCGGCTGGGCGATCTACTCACCTCCGAGAAGGCTTTTTGAGTGATTCTGCGATGCCGCTTCCAACTCTCCCCTTCAGTGGTCGCTAGGTTAGGTCCGTACATTCCCACTAACGACTGCACTGCTTTGGTGTCCTTAATGAAAGGGGCTTTTGGGCGAGTGATTTCCTATATGGTTTAGTAGAAACATAGTATCAAAGTTTCATAAATAACGGGCCAACCTTGATCGCGTCCGGATCGGCAATGAAGTCGCTGGGGAATTTGGTTTCTCCAGCGAAACCTGGACGTGTGCTTCCATTCCTGCTCGGTCAAATTCTGATTTCGTAGATCGGTCTGTATGAACAAATAAAGTCGCATAATATAGTCGAATTCACCTAAATGTTTCACTCGCAATGGGTGCATGTTCCCATGGACAACTCCTGGGATGTCCAACCAACTAGGAACTATAACTCGCCATTTAGTTCTGTCGCGTTTTGAGCCGATCTTATCGCAAAATTATTATAAAAAGGCCCATACTCATCAGAGCAGATCATATAGCTATGGGCTTTCAGTCGTCGACCCATCAGGATCATTTGGATGAACTTGTAGAGTACAAGAACTCCGGTGGAAGCTAGCAAAAACTCAAGGAGCGACATTGTGCGAGTGCTCGCCCAGGAACTAGAATGTGGGGCTCTTATGCTTCATTGCCTTTGCCGGGCGGTATCGAGGCGTGTTCCACGCCCGTGTGTAACTGGGCGCTCCGCACCACATCTTATCGGCCCAACGCAAGGTATATTGGAGCCAAGCCAGGCAACCATTTTTCGATGAAAGATAAAAACACCCTTCTGGGTTGACACAGATAGCGACACCAAGCACAGCGATGTAGTAGCTGTGTATTTCATATATAATTAAAAGAATAAAAACTTTGCAGAGCTTTGTTTGTTGCAGTCTATTTTTGCAGCACCCCGATATATGCATATCTTCCAGATCAGCTTACGTGCCCATTGGCGAAGTGTGTCTATCCTTCGAAGCATTGCTTTCGTGGGACTTGGTGTCCGATCAAGACTTCGCCCCAGCAGAAGGCTGTCGACAAAACAGCTTGGCGGCGGTGCCCGGGCCTAGGGTGCACACTTGTATGTGGGCCATAGAGAACAGGCGGATATAACCCCAGTAGTTTTAACAACAATATGATCGGCTAAACGCTTTTTCTTCTGAACGATCAGATCCTGAATAATCGTGTCGTAACAATTTTATTCACGGCATTTATAACTTCCTGAGCATGCGCCTTCAATCGTCAACCTATCAAATCATTTGCGCAACTTCGTACAAGGCGATCGGGCCTGTGCAACTAGCACCAGCCTTCAGGAGCGACATCTTTAGGAATATCGCGCTGAAGGGATTGGGGTGCATAAGCATTTATACTACCACGTCACCGAACAGGCCGAGGGGACACATGCAGTGGGAATTGCTGCGGCGCTCACGGGTATTCCTGAATGGAACTACACGGATTGGGTATGAGAATATATGCGCACAAATTCTTATCATTATAGGTCTGATTGCTAAGTCGATGCTAAAAAGATTTTAGGCGACCACACACAAGGTGACTCTTAGTCCCAAATATCTTCTAAAATACCGCTAGGATCAGCCTTCCGACACCGTTTCTCTGTGACACGCATTTCATTAGGGAACCATGATCCAACCTCCTCGTTGGGTTTCAGGATCATCATCGCGAGCGCCTTGGCACAAAGCGGGGCGTTGACCATCCCCTCGCCGCTATCCCGCCGAAATCCACTCGCCTGGTGAAGCGATTTTCCAAGACTGTGAACTAGCTGGTGGGCGCTTCGGCCCGTGATAGACACGGGCAAACGACCGACCCAGGGCAGCATATCCGCTGAAACACCAATGGACCCGGACCAGATAGACTCGACGCTGGAAGATTGGCCTTGGTTCAAAGGTTTGAACAGGACGTTCAGGCCCGCAAACGTGAGAGGCAGTAGCCGTGTCATATGAATCATCCGTTGGGATCCCGACTTCGGCCATGCCCTGTCCAGGACCCTGCGCGAACCCGCCTCCAAGCATATGGTTCCATCTGGACGTTGTGTGAGGTAGTCGAATCCTTCAGCATACAAAAATGAGAAGGAGCGCATCCCTGGTGGGTTGGGTGGTTGGGAAAGAACATGTGTCTGAGCCGTCATGACCTGGCGCAGGGGGAAGATTTTAGACCGAAGACCCGGACGAGGTGTGCGGCGTGAGCATTGGTGGCGTGAATGATATGTGGTGTTGTTATTGTGCCTTTTGGAGTCGTTAGGGTGTAGAATGGGTGGTCCTGGGAGGGTTGTGTGATGTTGGACGTTGGACAGTTTGAGACGAGGGTGAACCTTGAGATAGGTTGGCCTGTGATTGATTTACTTGATGGTCAACACGCACCTATCTGGATATTTGTCTTCGAATGACGTCAACAGCGCGATGACCAGTTTGTACGGGTTGATCGCGCCGGCGTGACCGACAATGGCCCCAACACAGATAGATGACAGTCCGTATTTCTGTAGGGGCATGAAATTCAGCGTTCAAATTTTTTTTAAAAAAGCCAGACATACCGCTTGAGCCTCATCGGGGCCAAGAACCATAATACCCTTGCTCTCTATGGGCATATCTTCCTCGAACTTCTTGGCTTTTGCGCACGCTCGCGCAAACGATTCCCGATCGAAATACGCGTCCACAGTCTCGACGCGCCTAGCCTCAGTCTTCTCAGTACCTCCAACTTTTTCCGATATTCGAATCAGTTCATCCACGTGAGCCATCGAAAACCTCGTCGCCTTTTCGGCAAATTCTCGTCCGTGCTGAATCCTGTGTTTGTGGTAAATCAGGTGTGGATCACATTTGATGTGACCTCCGTTTCGGCTCGTCGCGCCTGCACAAATGTCTCGAGCTTCGGCCATGACTATTTTCAGGTCGAACGCGTTGGGATGTTCCAGGAGCGCCCGAGCGACCAGGGTGCCAGTTATACCACTTCCGATGATGACGATGTCTGCGTGGTCTGGCAAAGGTGTAGCTGAAGCATGAAGCAGACGAGCAGATTCAGGTATAGTCTCTTGCCAGTGCGAGCGAGTTGTCGGAAGAGATGGAATACCAGGCGAAGCCGAAATTCTCGCGGATAGGGTGTTGTAATCTTTAGAGAGCTGGATGAACGTTCGCAACGCGGCTTTCAAGACCGTAACAGACGCTAGCACCGAGTCTATGACGCCACTCATGTTTAGCAGAGAACGCTGAGGCCAATGGGGGTTGGGAGCCAAAGTATTGCGGGTTATATACTAGGCCGAAGAAGAGGCGTATGAATGATTGGCTGGTATCATGAGAATTGCGGCGTCACTTCCGCGCGAGTCAGGTGAAAGATGATCGATCTAATCTTATCGTTGAACCATCATCCACAATCAGTCTCGTCGAGTCAACCACATCCGCAAGTCAGGCACTCTCACCCCAACCCACCACATTTTTGGCCATTCATGGCGTCCGTAGTCGATAAAGTCGCTGAACAGGCAGAGAAACTCGCAATTACGTCCAGCGACAAGCCCAAAGGTGAGCATTGTTAGGCGACAGCTGGCAGGTGCGATCTCTAACCTGGCTCGGTTGGCAGTTTACGTCGACGAAACCGCAGGTTCAGATGACAAGGGGGATGGGACTGAAATCTCCCCTTATGCTACCCCTGTTGCTGCTCTAGACGGCCCTCATGGAGCTGACGTCGCTATCTTCATTCGAAAGGCGCCAGCGGATGAGTATGCCCCCATTAGCGGCGCCGCACTGAAGCGTGCAAAGAAGGGCCTGGAACAGGTCAAGGAGAAAGCTAAAAAGGCAGAGGCTGCAGCTGCCAAAGCAGAACAGGACCGCTTGCGCGAGGAGAAGAAACTTGAGGAGAGCAAGAAGATTATTATTAAGGAAGACCCGTCGTTACCACCAGCAACCCGAGTGAGTCCGGCCAATTAGAACCCTAGCTATCATCTCACGATATAATATCTCCATACGTAGACCAAGATTCAGGGCTGTGTCAACCTACGCTCGAAACGCATCAGCGTCTCTGGTTGGGTTCATCGCTTGAGGCAGCAAAAGGGTGTTACATTCATTGTGTTGCGTGACGGCACTGGTTACTTGCAATGCGTCCTCAGCGGGCAACTTGTACGTCGGCTCTTATTACTATAGCCTGCCCACTCAAACTATTATCAGGCCCAAACATACCAAGCTTTGGTACTTGTCACCGAGTCGAGCGTTCGCATCGTTGGTACGCTCCAAGAAGTCCCAGAAGGAAAGACTGCCCCAGGAGGGCATGAACTCACCGCCGACTACTGGCAACTCCTTGGAGCGGCCCAAGCGGAATAGAAGCGTACTCCAACAAACTGAACGAGGAAACCGAGGGCACCGTCCTACACGACAACCGCCACCTCGTCATCCGCGGCGAAACAGCTGCTGCAGTCCTCCGCGTCCGTTCGGCGTTCTTTCTGCGTTCCGCCAGACGTTCGCGAAACACTCTTTGCTCGAAGTCACCCCACCGTGCATGGTCCAGACGCAAGTCGAGGGCGGAGCAACGTTGTTCAAGTTTGACTATTATGGCCAGCCCGCGTTCTTGACTCAGAGCTCGCAGCTCTATCTCGAGACTTGTTTGCCGAGTCTAGGAGACGTCTTTTGCGTCCAAGAGAGTTTCCGTGCGGAAAACAGCCATACCCGAAGGTGACTTCAATTTACTTCTCATCCATCCGATATATTCATCAGACTTGCAGACATTTGAGCGAGTTTACGCATTGGAGGCCGAACTTGCATTCATCACATTCGAGGAATTGATGACTCATCTCGAGAACGTCGTAAGTAAACAATCCCTTGTCCATTTCATTTTTCCTAACTTCTTTTGCAAGATCTGCGAAACGATCGACACCCTTCTTGAAGACCCGAAAATGTCCGAACTAGTGTATCAACTCAATCCAAAATTCGAGAAACCAACCCGGCCATTTATGAGAATGGATTACGTGGACGCTATTCGTTATCTTAATGAAAACGGTATCAAACGTAAAGACGACGAGACCGGAGAGATGGTCGACCATGTTGTAGGGGACGACATCGCCGAGGCTGCAGAACGCCAAATGACGGATCAGTTGAACGTGCCGATTTTCTTGCACGGATTCCCGAAAGAGCTAAAGTCATTTTACATGAAGCGCATCCCGGGACGCGAAGGGTTTACGGAGAGCTGTGATCTGTGATGCCAAACGTTGGGGAGATCGTCGGTAGGTTTGGCTAATGTTTACGATTGTGGACATACTAATTCAATAGCGATTTAGGCGGATCGATGCGTATTGCTGATATGGAAGAGCTCATGGAAGGGTACAAGCGCGAAGGAATGGACCCTACCCCGTACTACTGGTTCACGGACCAGCGCAAGTACGGAACCTGTGAGCACGGCGGATATGGGCTTGGTGTTGAGGTATGGCATAAATACCGGCCTCGTGGGAGTAATCACTAATCATCTTTTTTTTTAGCGTTTTATTGCTTGGCTCACCAACCGCTTCACCGTTAGAGAATGTTCTTTATATCCCCGGTATGCATTTTGCCATACTTTTGAGAGGCTTATCTAACCTATTGACATCATGCAGCTGGCCTGGTCGTGCCACTCCATAGATTAGTTAAATTACATGGATTACAGATTGGATATATGCGTCGGATTGAAATTACGAGAAATGCATGCTTTGTCTTGTTTGGCGTTTCGAGGGTTGTTTACTTGGCGCGCGCTCTGGATTCGTAAAGTGAGCTCCGTGTGCCCCTGGTCTAGGGCTTAACAGCGGAGCATTATAACGCGTGATACGATCCCACATGGCCTGGACCAACAGAATCGGGTTAGATAGAGGTAAACAAGTGTAGTGCCTTGGTAAGGGCGGCGATAGGAAGTGTGGGCCCCCACTCATTTCGGCCATGGATCTATGTGGAGGCTCGGTTCTAATCTTGATACACCGCACCCCGAACCGTTGATTCGGAGATGTTTGCGTCATCCTCGCCCGGGCCTCATCATATAAATAGGCGACCTCCCCTTCGTACATGTCACCACTACAACCATCACCACAATGGCTCTCCCTACCAGTTTTACGTTCAACAACGGGATAAAGATTCCATCGATCGGTCTCGGGTACGCTGAAGTATTGATGTTTTCCTTGCAAAATGACCGATGAACTATTCAGATGCTGGATGGGGCAGCCTGGCGCAGCAGACGAATGCTATCAGATGTGTCTTAAGGGCCTCAAGGTAAGCAAATAACGCGGCACGGTTATGTTATGTTATTCCACTGAAGATATTACTAAACATCCGCAATCCAGATGGGATACAGGCACATAGATACCGTGAGTATTACATCATACTTACTTCATGTCTAACTCGGCTTATATGACTGGATATTAGGCCGCTGGATATGGTCTGTGATAGCTAGTCTTCTCGCGGGTTTCCTCGACCCTGATCACTCATATTCCTCAGGTAACGAAGAGGCGGTTGGCAGAGCTGTTCGCGATTCGGGCATCCCTCGACAAGAGATCTTTGTCACCACCAAGCTATCGTAGGTCGAAGACACAACTCTCAACATCGCACACCTAATACGACCTTGAAACATTTAGATGGACTCACCACGGAGCGGTCCAAGAAGGGCTACACCTTAGTCTCAAGGATTTGGGGTTGGACTACGTCGATCTATTTTTGATGCATTGGCCTCGAGGCACTGACCCAAAGAGTAAGCGGAGGTTGTGTTTTGCGTCAGTGAAACGGGTATTGAGTATGTGTAGCCGGTAAATACCTTCTACCAGGCGAGCACCCGACTTATGTCGAGACATGGCAGGCGATGGAGGCTCTACTTCCCTCTGGTGAGTACATTGTCTGAATTCTATTGCTCACCTAACCAAGGGTGTATTTAAAGGTAAAGTCAAGAGCATAGGCGTCTCGAATTTTACTATCAAGACGCTCGAGGTGCTTCTGCCACAAGCCAAGGTTATCCCAGTCACGAATCAAGTGAGTTGAGCACCATCACAATAATCGTAACCGTTTGACTCATTTTACATTAGATTGAAGCCCACCCAGCACTACCCTGGAACGAACTCCAGGAGTACTGCAAGTCCAAGAACATTTGATCACTGCCTATTCTCCACTTGGACGGTAAGATATCTTGTTAGTATCCTACAGCACCCCTAGATTTTCTATGCGTATAGGAACCCTACATTCTTTACTGAAAAGAGCCCAGAGCTCAAAGCGCTTCTACAGTCGGAAGGCCTTGCGCTCTCCCAGGCTTTGATTAGCTGGGCAGTCCAACGTGGGACTATTCCAATCCCTAAGAGCGTGAAAGAAGAGAGGCTAAGGGATAACTTTAATGTATGTGGTCTTTCTCTTTTTGCTGATGTTTCTTGGCTGACTGTTCTCTGCAGGTGGTCAAGCTATCGGATAAAGTTGTGAGCGTACTCGACAACTTCCACAAGATTCCTGGCGTCCACGGAAGTATGGTATTCCCACTAACTCCGGATGAAGGCGGTGTATTCGGCTGGACCTTTGATGAGTTAGGCTGGGGGATGGACAAGTCGGGCAAAGTAATCAGCCCATGAAAGGATGGTATCATTCCGCTTCGGAGTAACAACTGTACGTTCCCCATGAATTGATAAGAATTGCAGCGAAAGGATACTTGAACCATCTGGGACTCATAGATGTTCATACTACTCTGTGGCTTCACCTGGTCAAAAGTTGACCCGGGTGATTTTGAGCTTAGGTTGTTTGTTTCCACACGACTCGCATGATCAACATTTGGGTGCACATAAATGCATAGACTTTTCGATTTAAACAAACTGGATACAGCTCTCCAACATCAAACCCCAAGGTGAATAAATGGTACCCAACGAATAGGGGAGACGCCCTGCCTACGTAGCTGATCAACGGCCTCATGAAGCGCTTCACAGGCTTCGTTTATTTGAGGCACCTTTCCATTGCGCGTGAGGTGCTGGTAAACTGCCGAAGCTACTGTTGGGCCGTCTTGGTCATCAATCGACCACATTGTTGCAATAGCACCACGGAACCCTGCAAATAAGAATCCTCCTGCAAGGTGCATGGCTTCATCCTGCATTCTACGGTCGCCGGAAGCTGTCTGGCAAGCAGACAGGTAAACTAGTCCGGGCTTGGTTGCAGCTTGCATGATTTGGCGGAGTTCAAGCTTTCCGTCATGCAAGATCAGAGAGCTAGCCAGCGGCTCGCTAACGTTTTGCACACCATGGCATGCGAGATGAAGCCAGTCTGTATCACTCAGCAGCGTAAGCATATCCTTTACTTTTGCTTCGGCATCTACGAGTTGAAGCCAGTCTTGCAAAGGAGTAATTGAAGTTCGAACACTTTCAAGCTCCGCTCGAGTACCTGGTAAAGGCACTTCTCCTGGTGTATTTGGCATTCCAATACCAAGGACCTTTAGCCGCCTTGTCTGATGGATGGCTACCTCGTCCCTCAAGAGTGTCTCCAAAGTGGGTATATACGATGACTTGAAAAATTGACCGATGTTTGGGCCACTTCCAGACGCATATACCCCAGCTGCGTGAATAGGAAGCGAGGTGTAAGGCCCTGTCGGACACCACCACACACGTTGGGATTTTCCACAACGCTTTTTTAGGAAATTTCAAGAAGTAAAAGTCAACGTTTTGGAGAGAACCTGGATGCATTTGGACGCTTGCTCACCGGCAACAGGAATTCAACTACTGGCTGGACGACTGTACTCCATAGTTTGGCCAAGACGCTTATGAGGATATCCTCCGACTTGGCTTGATCATTAACAGGACGCTTTGTAAAATGCCTGCTCTCGCGGACTGTACGTCCTACTTGGACCAAGGCCTTTTTGAGCTCAAATGACATTCGCTCAGCGTCCGAACGGGATGAGTTGGGGAGGGGTACGACGTGACAGTCATCTAGCGGAGTTAAGAGAACGATAGCGTCACATCGGATGTCGCTACAGTTGAGAATCACGACCGGCCCATTCTTACTGGCGGTACGAAGCTCCTCGAACGGTCTCGCCCTTAGAAAGTTTGACATTCCCGGTAGGGTTCTAGCCTTCTTCAGCAATGTCTGCCAGCGATCCGCAAGGTCTCGCTGTCGCTGGATAGCCGCTTCTGCAGCGGATGCAGGATCCAAATTTGATGAAGATGATCTAGCAAAGCTGCCATTTTGAAGGGCTATAGCAGTAGCCTTCATCTCCGACGCAAGTTCTGGTGCGCTAGGCAACAGCGTTTCAAAATTGCTGCGAAGTTCCAGGAGCTGGCGAAAAGTAATAGCTCGGCCCTCTTCAAGGATTTCGACTGCATCGGCTGCCTTACCTCCCCTGACTCCCCAAGCAGCCCCATCTACAGCAAGTGTCACAATCTCTTGGTGGGTGAGCGAAAGCTGTCTTAGAGCAATATCCTTCCCAAGCCATGAAACCTGTGGCAGGGTTTCTAAGGCAACGCGATAGAAGTCGAGGTTGGATCCCTCGGCGTTGTATTCGTGCTGCATTTTGATACCAACTAGAGCAGCGCGTAAAGCACTTGTCGCGGGCTTCAACGGTGTAGATGTTATAAGATGCGCTGAAAATATTATGACTCTATTTGCTTTGATGTAGTCTTCCCAGTCGCCCAGATGCTTGTACCGCTCAAGATAACTCAGTGCGAGGTTCACTTGGTGGGCGGAAAGGTTGGGATGAGACCAGCCAATAGTTTCTACAGCTCTTTCATTATGCTCAATGGTCATTTCGAGATCAGGGAGTGCCGCCGAACTTTTGTATAGTTCTGTAAAAATTGAAGCAATGCCTGAATGACAAAGCGCTCGCTCGTTCGGAGAAGCAAGGGGAACACGCCACCCAGGTTTGTTTGTGCCCAGTGCCCGTTTGTATAGCCCCAATGCAGTTTGCAATGATTCTCCATCTCCATTGTGATAATACCGTAAAAGGTAACACTCTGCCAGGCTGCAGATGCTTCGTGGGTCGGGTTGTACCTCCGGGGCTTCTAGGATGCCAGACGCCACCAAGATAGCCGAATCCAGGTTTGTTTCAAGCCTGTCCTGTTTGTATATTGTCAAGTAATAGCGAACAAGTGCATATCGGTGAAATACGAAATCCATGTTATCAGGTTTGAGGGGTTGGGCAATGTCTTCGCTTATCAATCGCCTGATTGAATCAAGGTCAACTGGGTCTTCAAACCTATCAAAGCAAGCCAAAGTTATGATAGCAAGCTGTGCCCGGCACCTATGACCACGTAATTGTTTGTCCGTCAGAAAACTAACGGAACGACGGCTTAGCCGTTGGGCCTCGCTTAGATCGTTGAGCTGGGAAGTTTGGTCTCGATCGAATGCGGCAAATTTTTCGTAACGGTCATGATAGGCAGCCGCGAGTTCAGATAGATAGAAAGAGTAAAGATCGTCTGTGGGCTCGGAAAGATCGACACATTTTCGTCGCTCATTGACAACTTGATCCAAATTGCTCATAGTTTCCGACCAGCAAAATTGTTGAGCCAAATAGCCGCTGCGTTTATAGCATAGCTCAGCTAATTCAATTCTACTCGAGCAGCCACTTTCGATGAAATTGCCAAGGATTTCAATAACCAGTATCAAATCGTCGGAGTCTCTCTGATGTCTATATCGCTCCTCCATCTTTTGAACCAGTTCAGTATAAGATTGTTGCAGGACTTGTTGATCCAAGCTACTGGCGATGAGACTTCGAAGCTCATTTAAACGACAAGTAAACTCTGGAGAAGGGGGTGAAGGTTCGTATGGTATCATCCTGAGTTGAATTTCGAGCTTTTCGGTGCGTCGAAGGGTGAACAGAGGATGGATCAGTCAACAAAACCACGTATGGAGCGGCAGGGACAGCAGCGCTAATTTGCGATCTCTAGTTGAAATGATCGAATCCAAGCAGGTCGGGTACTTGGGATTCAAGCACACCAAGTGGCACACGGGCCAAAAAAGACTCTTGATTCTACCTGTGTATACGTGCCAAGGCAAGGATAAGTTCAATTTATTGAATATCACGATGTGAATGGTCTAAATTGCGGGGGGTGGGTGAGCGCTGGCACAAAAAACGCAAAACGACGTCTATCTCAGCGAACCCTCACTGTTCAGGACTCTCCGTCTCCCAACGAAGTCGTTAGCTCGCCATAATTTCGATCATAGCCTAAGTGCTTGCTGGAATTCTGTTTTAGTTGACCCCCGCCCCATGTATGCACAGTATGCTCGGCCTTGATGAAAATTTGAGAGTCACTTAAATTACAGCTCGCTCGGACCTTTGGATACCGGCGCTCAGTGAAGGTAAAACCAGATTTTTTGTTGTTGTTCATAACCTGACAAATGCACGACTCAATCGACTCAAGCGGCGAAGCACATGCGGGCATTTCCCGGGTCCAAGATGCTGTAGTAGTGTTTGAGTGGAATATATGACACCCGTTTGCTGAGCTCTGCGTCGTTGAAGCCACCGAGTGTCATTCCAGCTTTTTTGACCACCCTTGCAGTCATGTAGAATCTCATGATCGCCAAAGAGCCTGTGATGAAACGACGCATTCGCAATGGTCGTGGAGTTAAAATCTCACCTGCGTCGGGGCTCCCAGTGGAAACACTACCGCAAAGCTTTGTGTTGGTGTGTCAGTCTAGAGCACGTCATAGCACGTGGATATAGCGGGTATAAATTAATCTACGAAGACCCTCGGGTACTACCAACTCACTGCAAGTCGTTCCATCATAGTAGTTCTTTACAGGGACGCTTTTCTTCGGCAGCTCATTGAAACATTTCCGCACTAATCCATCACAGAGCTGGCGAGATAGGCTAGCGTTTATGGGTTGGGGAGAGGCAAGAATGCTCGAAACGGCTACACCAATAGATATTATCGAGAGGATTGATAGATAAAGGGGCATTGAGGTGTGTTTTTGGACCAATCGGGTTGAAAGCTCGCATCGCTTGATGCCAACTTCTCAAAATCGTGTTAGTTCCATGATGCCGTGCCCATGCACAGCATATACGCCGAATTAAAGCGTTCACACGCGATCAAAACCTGGACAGGCTGTGATTAGACCTCACCCGTGACCATAATTGTCGTTCAATCATTTGTATTAATATGTTCTCCTACATTCCAAAGAGAAAGGCGCCGCGAGATGAAGTAAACAAGCAACTGAGATATTCAGCTGCTGTTATCGGCCTGCTGCTCCCTCTTCCACTGCTCCAAAATCTCTTTTTCACGCCGTAGTTGAGCCTCACGTTCGGCGCGAGATTCTTCCCAACGTCGCTCGCTCTCTTCGCGCTTCGCTATCCCCTCGGGACTGTTGTCCATATAACTTAAGGATAATGTTGCGACTGGGCCTTTGCCATAGATGGAAGGATCGTCAGGTCGAGCGTCTAAGAACTCAAGCGTATCGTCCATCCCTGTTCCAGCATTTTGATCCTGACGCTGGGTCAGTAGTGTCTTGCGCTCGGCGTTCCAAGTATCATCTGGAACATGCATAATGTCAAGAGCTCCAATAGGTACATATCAAACGTACTCACTCTCTAGCTTCCACATCTTCTTATGAAGTCCTTTAGCATCCTCAACCGACACTGTCTCGCCCTCATTGGCCGAAGATTGGGCGAGTATGATAAACTGTGCTTCTCCTATGATAGTGCGTGAGCTTCGTGCTACTTGCTCAGTCCCAACGAGGCTAACCCATATCCCAAACATAGTCGCGGCCTCGGGCCGGATGATCACCCACACATGGACAAAACTTGTCCAAATCAATTGTGGGAAGCTCCTTCTCCACAAATTCTCGCACTTGGAAATTTGACCATACCGACGGAGGGTTGTAACTCAGCTTGATCTCTGGTCGAGTGCTTTGCTTCGCCGCAACTGATTCATGTCTCAGGTGTTAACTCTTCTTTCTGACTATAAAACTCACATATAAGTCCCCAGAGTTTATCATAGAACGCTTTGGCTCCCTTCTCAGTCAGAGCTTTATTTGTGCCAACTAGCCCCTCTTTCTGTGACTCGATGCATCTACGTATGAAAACCGCCTCGTCTAGCTCACACATTTGTTTGCCAGATTCGAATGGCGCAAATTTGACCGGGTCAATCATCTTAGATGTTTTGGCAACCCAAGCACGGAAATCGTCGTTGCTCCAGGTGGATGGAGAAGGAATCGCACCGTTGGATTGGGAGATGATGGCGACCCGGAAAGGGGAGACATACGTAAGAGTGTTCTGGAATTCCCGTAAGCATATCCCGAGCACCCATAGTTGCGAGGGCTCACATTTGAATGTGATGCGTCAGCCAGATGAGGAGATACGTGAGCAATAATAACCGTCTTGCAGTTTCGTGTGGCCTCTACGTCAAATACGGGCTAAGCAGAGACAAGAAAATACTGAGAAAAAATTTGAGAGCAAGCTTAGGAAGAGCGGTACTTTGAGCGCAAGTGTGAGCTTTGAGCTACTGTATACATATTTCGTTATTGAGCTCCCCAAGTCTACCTTTCTCTTACTCACCGGTAGGGTATATGCTGGAACCCAGTCTTGCCCTCTCCTTTCTTGAATCGCTCGGCTTCAACCAGTGCACGTCCGCGAACACAGTCTTTGAGTGCCATGAGCGATGTGTTGATCAATCGAGACTGGAGGTGGGCTCAGTTGATATATACGGACGTGCTTTTAGTAAAATCGGAGCTTACTTCGTCCATACGATCCTTCGTATGTGCTGACCGATCCGCTGCGCGCTCCGAACCAGCCAGATCAACAAGAACAAGCCGGCCAGGTTCAGAAGACGGAACAAGATTGTTGGCAACAGTTATAGTGAGAACGCAATGCCTAGACAGCCACCAATACCACCATAAGCGTCATTCGTGCACGAGTAGCTAAAACGCCTACGAGCGAGATGAAGTTTCATTTTTCATGGTGGCAGATGTCCGACGATGCCCGGCGGCCTTCGTGATCATACTAGCCAAATATTTCGAATCCGAAACAGGGATAACCTTGGCAGACACACGAATCTCCCCAAACTATACAGTAACGTTAAGATGAGGGTTAGAAATGTGCAAGAACCCGAACATACCTTATCCTCAGCGATGTCTACATCCGCACCATTCCCATCTGCGTCGCGATCCAATAGATCTGAGGCCTTGTTCCCAAGCAACTCGTACAAACTCAAACCGAATGAGTACACCTCTTCTGCCGGCTTTGAGCTGTTAGGGAAATGGGTCTCTGCGTAAGTCTTTGCAGCAGGGAAGAGGTCTCGAGAAATAATTTCTTCAAGCGAGGAAATGGTGTATGTCTACCGTAGATTGCTCAGCTCATATGTTTCCTCGACAAAGCAGAATATGACCTACTTTTCCAGACCCAGTCTACAGGAATCGAAAAATAAAACTGAGCTAAATGCTATAAATCATAAGCTCTAATACTCACTTGCCCATATCTATCATGTTTCGCATTAATCATGACACTTCGTTCAATAAACCGTACAACTTACGCAAGAATACATCCTACACCGCCCCCCAAAACTGTGTTCAGTAGCTAAAAATACGAATCAGAATGGCTGCGTTCAAGTTACAAGTCGAGTGGCTCACTCCCGGTTTTACGACTAACGAGTGATACACATGTTCACTAGTGCTCTCGGGTCCAAACGAAAAATCTCCTTCGAATGGCTTGTGCTGAATGGTAGGTCCAGACCACTATGATCCAGTATTAATTCCCCTTCCCCTCAAATGGATAAGATGTAACTAACCTTCGAGACAGGAACATGCACGATCATCTTTGTGCCCCTCGCATGTACACCAGTCAATGGCTTTTTATCTTCGGTGATCTCGTTCTCGAGGAAGGGCCGTGTCCGAAGTGCGACAGTCACAACCTGCTTTGGTGCGTCGTCCCGTTCAGCGGTCAAAGAAGGTTCAACCAAGTCTGCGGGCAGATTGTCCGGATTGTTCTTTAACCAAGTTTCAATCAATTTAGACAACTCAACCGGGTGCTTTCCAATCTGAGCAGCGGATAAGGACATTGTTCTGAAGTCTCGAGTATCTGGAAGAAATGGTACGTGGTCGCTTTTTGCAGCATGCGCCTGACGGATTTATACAGTGCCGCGCGGTCCAAACAGAGCTATACTGTCCTGGTGAATGTTATTCCGCTTATCATCGTCGAGGGAACTCCGGCCCAGCTCAACCGCCCTTCGCATGTTGGCGAACACCTTCTGCGCGCCCGAGGAACCATACGGGATTATCAAGATTGCAAAAATAGCTAGTGCTGAGCAGAGGCATACAGTGGGACTATGCAGTGCACAGAAATTCGGCGGCACAGGATCAATCCCAATCATGCACTATATCGTGTTCATCGCTTACCCGACATCACTGGACGAGGCGCTGATGAAATGATTGTCCGTGTTTGGACAAGGCGCCACTGAGCAGATCTCGTTCTGTACCTTCCCACTCGGTTTAGCCAAATTCTCTGCGAGGTTAGTTGGGTCGCTATATTCGCCATTAATTATGTGGAAAGTGTGAAAATCATAATCTCCTATTCATCCTCGCCAGATCCCACCAGAATGGCTCTCTTTGGCTTCCGCAAGTTCCCGACACCCGTGAGTTTAACTCATCCCGTCCCGAGACCTAACCCAGCTCACGCGGATGAACCTACACAGATTGCCCGTCCCCTGGGCCCATTCTTTGTTGCGGCTGGCATAGTGTATTATCTTGTAAACAAAGCGCAAGATGCTGGTGTCAACTGTGAGTTTCCTATTTAATCGAATTTCCCGTCGTCTTGACTGGAGCTGACACGAGTTTGGATATTTAGCTGAGGAGCACAGGAACAGCCCCAAGAACCCATACGCAGCGCAGATTGCCGCTCAAAAGGGACACCATTAGTGTTTCGGTGGATGTATGAATGCGAAAATAGAATGATAGGAAGTTGTGTGGGCCTTTTATTCGCTCGTGAGTGTGATGCAGTATGATTCAATTGGCTATCCGTTGGTACGTCCGTTTTACATTTGGGATGGATGCCCTCGATTAGAAATCCTCCATCTTGTATACTTCGTACGCGGGCTCTTCGTATGGATGCGCCTGGGTGACCGTCTCATAAGTCCCTACACATCCCCTTGACTTTGCGGCTCCCACCTTGCGCAGTTCGGCAATTACTTGTTTAATAGCCTCTGCCCCTCCATTAACTACAACCTCGGCTTTTCTTCTTCGACCATTTCGGCTTGGTTTACTTGTCCTACAGCAGGGCTTGCACCTTGCATAGGTCTAAACTGACCCGTCCCGCGAGAGACAAATGCGCATTCATTATAGAGGCCGATCTGCAGTGGATCATCGCCTTGTTGCACGATAGTCCCCGGGATGCACTTACCTGCCCAACCGAGCCAACTTCCGATGAAATTGACGTGAACAGCGCTTTGAGGACCTGTTGGGTTTGCCCGATGGGCGTAAAGAATACAAGCTTGTACCTCGTTGCAGCGGCCATGATGGACAAGGTCAAATATCAACCAAACCAGTTGTTGTTTACGCATCTCATCGCACTCGACTAGGTATTCTTCCCATTTACATCTCCCTCTTCGACCACTCGTCAGTGACACCCTCTTTCATATCGCCCTCTTCGATCATCATCGCACCGACCATCCATTGAGCACCTTCGTCCCATTCCGCCAACTCTGCTTCACCCAACGGCGTTCGCCCTGCGGCGTTTTTGACGTCAATCAGTGCAGGCTGGGCACCTGCGAGCTTTTGAACTACGCCTAGATGTTTATTTGTAGCTGCCCAGTGCAGAGCCGTAGATTTCGAAGAGTTTTGGACAGGGAGCAAGGTGGATGGAAGAAGTGGGAGGAGGTAGGTTAAGATGTCTACATAAAGACTCGGTTTAAGCTTTAAAGCGCAGCAAAGGGAGGGATTAGACATGCCTTCGTGCCCGTTAGCACAAGTCATATGCAACACCGTATTCCCGTTCTCGTCTCGCGCAGCAGCGACAGCTTCGGATCCAAACTTTTCAACAAAAGTCCTAACGTCGTCTATATCGCCATACCGACACGACAGCAGGAGATCTTCATAATCGTCATTCGTGGGAGCAGCAGACATGGTTATGGATACAGTTGTATAAGTTAGCGGCCAAGTCTGTCGATCATGAGGGTCCCATAAATTTATACGGGCGATAAGATAAACGAGAGGCGCGATCGCACTGCCACTTTCTCTCTGCGTGGCTTCGTCCCAACGACCACCCCGCCCCACCCGACTCCACCCATGACATCCAAAGTTTCGTTCACGGTCCGGCCGCCTCCTCGGCCGTCACTCGACACGGACGACTCTCGTCCAGGTTCGGCCTCGCCCGACTCGGACGGGCTGCGTCTGCCACATAAACCAGCGACGAGCAGCCCGCTGGTGCCCACCGCCAACGGCCCTTCGTCCTCTCGACCTGGAAACAAGCGTCAATGGGCATCGTACACGGGTCCGGATAGCAGCGACGAAGATGAGCCCGAGACGGAGGAGATGATTACCGGCTTTGATGCCATGGGTGTCCGACGGTGCGTTTCCTGTCTTCCCCCCTCTCTCCCCCCTTTGTCTACGCAAACGGACACGTCATGGTTGAACTCACGTCCTAGCCCGCACGTGTAGACTCGATGAATCCAAAAACAAGCCCAAGGGTCCGCTGGTTATTCTTCCTCAAAGAATCGAGACTGGCGCGCCGAGTCCATGGCTCGAAAGCGACATGCTGCGCACGCCTACGTTCCCGACGGTGCACGTGCCAAGGTCGAGACTGGGAAGGATGGCAGTCAAGGCGGACTCGGTACGCGTGGAGCGATCAATGATGGACCCCAGCTGAGCGGGTTGATTGTCAAGCCCAAGACGGAGGTGGAAGATGGGGCCGTAAAGGTCGAGGAGGATGTGGAGATGCAGGTCGAGACGAAGGAAGAGGTGGATGTAAAGGATGAAGAGATGGACGAGGACAAGAGGGCGTTGAATGCGCTTTTGAGGGGGGACGAAGGAGAGACGAAACGAGACATTGGGGCGATTCGGGTCGAGGACCAGCATGCTTGGTACGAAAAGTCAGAGGCCGACGCACTCAAGGAGGATCTGGCAAATCGACCAGACGAGGCAAGTGCTTCCGACTGCTCTGCTCTAGCCTCTTGCTCACGCGATTGCTTCCAGGCTACACTCGAAGACTACGAGCGAGTGCCAATCGAACTCTTTGGCGAGGCCATGCTTCGCGGCATGGGCCACGTACCAGGCAAAGCTGCCACCCGAACCGGGCTGAAGCTAATCCAGCCGTATATCCCCGAGGCGCGGCCCGCACTGCTCGGGATTGGAGCTAAACCCCGACCCGTAGACGAAAATGATACTGGAGGAAAGAAAAAGTTTGCGAAACCAGATAAGCGTTATGTGCCGATCGTCAAAGTGGAAAAGGCCGGCTCTGGGTCAAACGGAGTGAGTTACCCGTGCCGGTTAAGAACCAGGGAGAATATTGACGATTTCGCCTCGCAGAGCTCAAGGAGGCCCTCGAGGTCTCGTTCCGGTTCGCCGCCTCGGGATAGACCGCGACCGCAGGGAGAAGGAGCGAGATCGGGACTATGACCGGCGACCTCGAGACCGTGACCGCGAGGATCGGGATTACCGCGACCGAGACCGGGACCGGGACAGCCGTGACTACCGAGACAAGGACCGGGACAGGCGAGAGCGCGGATACGACTCGGAGCGGACGCGCGAAAAGGAGCGGGATAGGGACCGGCGGAGGGACTATGATAGCGACCGGGATCACGAGCGACGGAGGGAAAGGCGCGACAGGGATGATGACAGACGGGATCGACGTCGTTAGAGTCAAACAACGCTTTACACAATGCTCGGAATGCTATGACTTGGCGTTGACTCGGCTCTTTGTCATGTGCAACTCACGATAAGAATGTATTCAATACATAATGGCGCTGCCCACGACGGTAATCGAAACAGGAACAAGTTCGGGGCTTGCTCATGTGAGCACACCGGCCGCAAGTTGGGGCGCACAGTCGACAACGTGCCCGAGGTCCAAGCCCGTTCTAGGGATCAAAGAATGCGCCCGAGATAAGCAGGGACTGGCGTACGCGTCCCCCCGCCTGGCCTGCCACACGTTGCCACGCCGATTGAGCGCATATACTTTGTCGCCAGGTCACCCGGAACATTCTTTTTCACACGGGCGACAGTGGCGGGAGCACACCATCTGGGCCCCTGATTGCTGGCAACACCGCACCAGCGGCCGAGTCACGCGCGGAAACGCCCCAAAGCAAAACGCCAGAATACGACAGAAATATGTCATGGCCCCAAAAAGAAGTTTGAGCGACCGACAGCCGGCGCCCGACGCACCGGGAAGCGGATCAGAACCGTCCAAATACGGGCGGTGCGAGCGCTGGGTCAGCGGCGCTTGTTGTGGACCCCGGATAGCGACCACACACGGCCAAACAGGCGTTGGTTATGTTCCCCGCGCTCGCGCCCCAGCAACGCAGTTCCGACCACCACTTCACCCCCTCACGCTCTCGTTTAACCACTATGATCACCGTCGCAGTCACCCTCCTGCTCGCTGTTCCAGCTTTGGGCTCTCCCCTCAGCACATCGACGGAGCCCATCTTGCGTGGCTCGATGGGGTTGAGCCTCGCGCCGGTTGTTTCCCACCCTTCTGCCGAGCAGGCTATTATTCCCAACCAGTATATCGTTGTCCTCAAGCCCGAGGCTACCGTCCAGGATGTCCGCGCGCACACTCTGCTCGTCCAGCAGCATCACGAGGTTAGTCATTTCACCTGTGTTTGTTGTTCGTGGCGCCACATGAGATAAGCCACGAGACATGTTTTTGTTGATCTTTTCCTCTAATCCACCCCGCTGACATTCTTCATTCAGGCCGATCCCCTCGTTGGCAGCTCTGGCCTGAAGCATGTCTTCGATGGCGACATCAAGGGCTACACCGGCAAGTTCAGCGACAGCACGCTTGACAAGATCCGTGCTCTTCCCGAGGTTGACTACGTCGAGCGCGACCAGGTCGTGTACGCCATTACCGAGCAGGCCGATGACTCGGAAGTCACCCAGCGTGGCGCCCCGTGGGGTCTTGCTCGTATCTCTCACCAGAAGAAGCTAGGCTTTGGCTCGTTTAACCAATACATCTACGAGCCTAGTGGTGGCGAGGGTGTCGATGTCTATGTTATCGATACCGGCATCAACATCGACCATGTCGAGTTCGAGGGTCGTGCTCACTGGGGTCATACCGTTCCTCAGAACGACGAGGACCGCGATGGCAATGGTCACGGCACCCACTGCGCTGGTACCATTGCCAGCAAGAAGTATGGTGTCGCCAAGGCTGCCCACGTTCATGCCGTCAAGGTACTCGGTTCCAATGGTAGCGGTTCTATGGGCGATGTTATCGCTGGCGTCTCATGGGCTAGCAAAGCTGCCAAGGAAAAGGCCATCCAGGCGATCAAGGAGTATCGCGCTACCGGTAGGACTTCACACAAGGGCTCCGTTGCCAACATGTCTCTCGGTGGCGGCAAGTCGCCCTCTCTTGATAGTGCTGTCAACGGCGCCGTCAAGAATGGCATGCACTTTGCGGTCGCCGCCGGCAATGATAACAAGAACGCTTGCGACTATTCTCCCGCCGCGTCTGAGCTTGCGGTTACCGTCGGCGCTAGCACCTTGAGCGATGACCGTGCCTACTTCTCCAACCAGTAGGTGACCTGTCTCGTCTGATTGCACATGGCTAATCAAATACTAGTGGTGAATGCGTTGATGTTTTCGCTCCTGGTCTCAACATCCTGAGCACCTGGATTGGCAGCGAGCATGCCACCAACGTCATCTCGTGAGTTGTGTTTAGAAAGCTTCGTGCCATTTACTTATATCACACCTAGTGGCACCTCCATGGCCTCACCTCACACCGCCGGCTTGCTTGCCTACTTGCTCTCCATCCAAGGCTCTGCCACCTTCAACCCAGTATTTGATAAGGCTGTGAGCAAGAGCCACAAGAGCTCAAGCTGGAACCCGGCTGGTGTGATCAAGACCATCCTTCCCAACTGGATGACTGCTATCGTTCCGTCGAGCTTTGTCAGCGCTGTGGAAGAGGTTGTCGCATCCGACGATGAAGCCTCGTTCTACAATGAGGATGGCACGCTTGACGTCACTCAGTTTGGCAGTATCACCCCCGCTCAATTGAAGCAGGCTTTGCTCCAGCTCGCTCAGCCTGACATGCTCGCCGACTTGCCACCCAAGACTGTCAACCTGTTGATTTTCAACAACGCGACTGATGCCAAGGGACGCCCTTGGTACTAGGCGATTCGGACCTTTGTCTGTGGTTGTTGCTTTGCTTCTTGACTGATTTGTACCAGTAGTTGGTTTATTTTGATATGACACCTGCGATGCATTCGTTTAATGACCCGAACTTAGTCTGAATCGTAAGATGAGTGACCGTTTAGTAATGACTTCAGCGTTGCGGCCGCTCGACAAGATCACTCTAATGTGGGGGGGGGGACACCCGCAAGGACACAATGCTTGTCTCTTCAGGCGAATCGCTAATACGCACAACTTTAGCTAGATTAGTTTCAGTCGGTTACGGTAACAGTTTCTAGTGTTTGAACTGCGAGCAATGTTGGTTGGACAACGGGCGCTTCATTTCTGCGGGCGGGTTTGACGCATTTAGGTCCCGGGGGCGCCGGCGGGTTTCCGTGCAACCCCTACGGCTTGGACAGTTATGGAGGTGACACGAATGCTAGAGACATCCGTCCGATGAATCTTGACAACAGATGGTCGACGATTAAACTCGGAATATACAGCAGACGACTGATTGGTGCCCGTATTGTAGCATATATAAAATGTAGGCGAGCACACACACCATTCCTCAGTTCACCAGACCTCTCCGCTCCGCCCAACTCTACTATGCGCACTCCGCTTTTCATAACCGCTCTTGCTGCTATTGTCGGTGCTCAAAATATCCCTCCATGCGTTTTGACGTGCTCAGGCCCAGCGGCCATGGCCGCCGGGTGTAGCGATTCGTGTGGCCCCTTTCCTTCTTTCCTCTATATTTAAACTGACGTTTGATTCTTTTCAAGTCTGGACGTGAAATGCGTGTGCAACAACCTCGAAGTGTTTACGGCGTCTGTGACACCGTGTATACTGAGCACGTGCTCTCCACAAGACCAAGCGACCGCCCTGGGGCTACAAAAGTCGCTGTGCGAGGGATGTAAGTGGACGTTTTGTCATTCCACATTGGGGAAGTCTCATTTGGTTTCGATTAGCTGGTAACTCGGCTGCCACTTCGAGCTCCGCGTCGCCGTGGCTGGTGAGAGGAGTCCTAGCCCCAGTGCGTCTGCGCCGTCCAAGAGCGGAAATAGTGCTGCTAGAGTGGGTATGAGTGGAGGCTGGTGGCGTTTGCGCTGGGATAATGGTCTTTGCTATTTAATTTTATGCCGAGAAGGGGGGGGAGGTATTGATTGTTAGATAAGTTTCGTGTGCTTGTACTATTTGCCCCTTTGTAACGGACTGTATGCGGTGTATTTAACTTGAAATTGACGTTGAGGTGGTTCTCCGGTCACTTTGTGATGTCCGAGCCGGGAGAATCAGTCCGGGTCAAGTGTGGAAACGTCGACCTCGAGGCACGCCCAAACAAAGGTCCGCCAAGCCCAATTCGCGATGTGACCGCTCAGAAATAGTGAACACTCTTGCACGTGCGCTCTATTCGCCTCTCTTTTTTGTGTTCGTTTACTCGGACGGAATTCGCGTGGTGCAGAATTCGCCCGCGTGACGTATTGCTTACGCACCGTGTTGGCTCCAATCCACCACTTCCGGTTCAGCTCACTTGGTGTACGTGCCCTCACCGTTCCCACAGAAGTGTATTATACGCTACCGGATCCATTTCCATCCCGGCTACCAACAGCCAATGGCTATTTCATTTTGTACATCGACATTGCAGGAAATGTGAACGGTTTCTCTGAACATCCGAGCCGGCATCCCTTCGCATACCACGCTTCCGACCACATGCTTTCGTGGACACTTTGACATATATATTGTGAAAGTTGAAATCGATGTTCACTGGTCTGGAATCGGACAAGAAGTCGTCACAATAAATCAAAAAATGGTTCATGTGCTCGCCTGCATCAGCCGAGGCATTATCGACACTCGGGAAGAACCAGACAGACAGGGAGTTTTTCTTCCGCCTGAAACTCGTAGCTTCTAAATTTGGACCGGGAGCGGCAATGCTTTGATCCCGAGGCACCATTATGCACATGCACCTGCCATGTAAAGTAGTCCCGAAGCTCGTGAAAAATAATACACGCACACGTTGGCGGAGATCGTTTCTCGGAAACTACTCCATGGCAATGGTTCTGGGGGATAGAAGATTACCCCATGATGGTTCGAGGTTGTGGGAGGGAGACGCATAAATGTGTGGGGCGTGCCGGTTTTCTTTCACCAGTCGGCCACTCACTCTTGCCCGTCACGATGAAGTACTTTGTTGTCCTTGCTGCTGCCTTTGCTGGCCTCGCCGCTGCTCAGAGCAATACTGAGAGTGCTCCCCTCCCCATTCCGACTGCTAATATCCCCGAATGCATTCTCAAATGCGTGTCGCAGTCCGCCAGCTCTGCCGGGTGCTCTAGCATGTATGTTTGCTCGTCAGCCATGCAGTATCCGTATACTAATTTATCTATTCATTGCCTAGTGCTGACACCAACTGCATTTGCACGAGTACCAACTTCTTGACCGCCGCCACGACGTGCATCACTCAACAATGCCCAGACCTCGCTAGCCAAGCCATTCAACTCCAATCGCAACTGTGCCAATCCAGTACGTGACTCGATCATTTCAATTTGTTTGGGACGTTGACTCAAATCCACGATGTTCAGCCCCCTCAGGTTCCCAACCCGCATCCGCGTCGTCTGCAGCTTCGACTTCTCGCGCGGCAGCCAGCAGCACCGCTACCGCTCCGGCTGCTTCTGGTTCGGCGAGTTCACACGCTTCAGCCTCTAGCCATGCGAGCTCTGTTGCGGGCAGCGCGTCTTCTGTCTTGTCTGCTTTGTCGACTGCTGCCGCGCCACCGGCAAGCCCAACGGCGCGGCTGGCCTCCAGGTGGGCGGATTTGCTGCGACTGGTATCTGGACGGCGGTTGCTCTCGGAGGTGTGGCCGTTGCCCAACTTGTGCTCTGAGGGACTTGCAACGGGCTTTTTTCTTTTATGAAAAGCACGGCTGGTGTTTGGAGATTTAATTATTCTCCGTTCGGAGTGTGTATTGATGACCGGCGTTGATGACTAATATAATGAGGGGCAGCAAGGCACCGTTCCGGAGATCGTATGTCTCATCCTGTGTTCGTTCCTATGGCTGAGTTTTTCCACGTGAGCGCGGGGCTGTTTGGATTGAGACTTGTCGGAAAAATAGGTATCGCCTGCATACTATGGCCGCTCGCTGCGTATTGCGGTGCATCACACTGGCCAGTTGGGGAGCCTTGACCGGGTACTGCCCCATGCTCCATCCCCCGTGCCTGGGGGAGTCGTTATCCGGGTTGGCTCGAGATCAAGTGTGCACCATGTCACAGTCCACGGTGACTTGCGTCCATGGGCACCAAAAAAACGCAAAGTTGTATTCAGAAAGAGCGCGGGTATCGTACTGTTCAGGCGGCAACATTGTGAACAGAGAATGTGAGCGGTGTGTCAAACGACCCCATGATGGGAATCAAATTCGGTGCGCAAGTTTCAGCCTGGCTAAAGTGAATGAGTCAGGATAGGATGCCAGTTGTCTATGCGCGCCCCTCGTCCTCCCACCCAACTTGTCACCTGGGGGATTTTTTGGGGGTGTGCGTAAGAAAAAATGTCGCACGGTTCGGCAGATCGAGCGCATCAACACGGGGATCTGCCATCCAGTAATATTTTTAGGGCAGAACAGCTTCCCTGGACTTGTTACCGAATAGGCAGCCAAGACATCGGCGGGCGTAATGCCACATATTAGGTAATCCGGTCGAGAACGCCGAAGATCAACACTGCATCCGCCAAGGGGTGTGTGTGGGGTGTATATAAGTGTTTGGGGCGGGTGCAAGTTGCACAGTTGACCCTCGGTTTTTCCTCCAGTTCCTCACGATCACCATGAAGTTCTCTGCTGTCCTCGTTGCCGCCTTTGCTGGCTTGGCTGCTGCCCAGAGTGCTTGTGTTATCCAGTGCTCGACCGAGGCTGCTTCCACTGCTGGATGTTCGTCGATGTAAGCGACATCGGTCACAATTATGTCTTGTCGGCGCTGACCAGCTTTGCAGCACGGACACGAGCTGCGTTTGCTCCAACGCTGAATTCCAGTCCGCCGCTCGGGAGTGCCTTACTACCCAATGCACTGCCGCGGAACAGCAAGAGGCTCTCCAACTGCAACAACAGCTCTGTGGCGGCGCCTGTAAGCGTTTACAACTCTCTCGTTTGAAGGATTGACGTACTCACTGGTTGCTTGATTTCAGCTGGCTCTACCACTGCGACTGCCTCGGACCCCACTGAGACCGACACCGAATCGCTGACCGATTCGGCCAGCGAGACGTTGGAGACCAGCACAGTCCCATCTACGGCTACTGCGACCACTGTCTCGCGCTCGATCACTACATCTCCACCAGCTTCTAGCCCGCCGGCTACGACTGCCCGTACAACGTCGCCCGTGACCCGCTCCTCTTCGAGCGCGGCGACTGCCGTCTCCCCGACTCGCAGCGCTAGCAGCAGCCCGAACGCCGCGCTCGGTGCTCCGACGTTCAACTTTGCTGCCACGGGTGTTTGGACTGCAGTTGCTCTTGGCGGTGTTGCGATTGCCCAGCTTGTTCTCTAAAAAGACATTTGCCATGACATTTTTTGCATAACCATACGGACAATTCACGCTTGTGTGCTCGGAATGTTTTTTTTAATGATGTATGACCGTGCTGTAGTTTAGTTTACGGTACGATTGTGCGAATACCAGAACCCCCAGTGGCACGTTAAACAAATCTGGCTGACAGATGACCCATGTTGCAAGAAGCTCGGAACGAGTGTAATTGTTGAATGACTGGTTCGGCAAGTCAACATACGTAACATGTGTAACGGATGTGATATAGGGCGTAAACGTGACATCTATTTGAAGGGCTTCTGCTGCATTCAGCCTGTCGAATCTGGTCTATTTCAAGGCTGAATAAATCCGATCATTTCTATCATTAGCGAGAGCGGTATATAACCATGGGGGGTGTACTCGTCAAACATCGTCGTCGTCGTCGTCAAGTTCTCCTCTCCTAGTCCACTATGAAGTTCGCTGTTGTCTTTGCTGCCGTCTTTGCTGGCTTCGCCGCTGCACAAAGCAGCTCCACTTCGGCTTCGGCTGCTATCCCGAGTGCGAGCATTTCTCCCTGCATCCTCCAGTGTTCCTCGCAGGCTGCTCAGTCGGCTGGATGCACTAGCATGTACGTTCCTGCAACACACGGTACATGTATGCGTTACTAACCCACCCTTTTGACAGCTCTGACGCCTCTTGCGTCTGCACAAGCACGAAATTCCAGACCGAGGCTGGCACTTGCATCACGCAAAAGTGCCCTACCGAAGCCCAGCAAGCCCTTGGACTCCAGCAGGCTCTCTGCGGCGCTTGTATGTCTCCGTCACCATCTTATGGATTTAATATTAACGTTTGCTTCTAGCTGGCTCTGGTTCCGGCTCGAGGAGCGTTCCGGCAGCTACCGCTACCGCCCCTTCGAGCTCTGGCGCGTCTGCCAGCGGCACCCACAGCTCCAGCACCTCTGCCGCCGCAAGCGCAAGCCGCAGCTCCAACGCCGCCGCTGGTCTTCCGTCGTTCGACTTTGCCGTCGCTGGTGTCTGGACTGCAGTCGCTGCTGGAGGTCTCGCTGTCGCTCAGCTCGTTCTCTAAGCAAAGGACAGTGAAAAAAAGGACTTTTTTGCACACTCCTTTGAGGTTTCTTGGATATTTTCATCGTGCGCAGAGAGTGTTTTTACCATGTATGGTTGTGCTGTGGTGTAACTTGCGGCGCGATTGTGCGGATACCGATCTCCTGTTGCACTTTTATCGACGTTCTTAATCACAGATATTTTCTGTCCACGATTTGCATTTTCTGAGTCAACTTCAGGGCGTGCGGAAAGCATCGGTTATGATCCAGGACCCTGAGAAGTCAAACATCAGCCGAATGTCCTGACGATCGCGGAGTTGGCCATGATCAGGAACGACCCATGCGGGATTATTGCAGCGCATGTAAAACTATTATTAGAGCTGATAGATAAATAGCAACCGTTTATTAATACTGGAGTTCACTCACCTCTCCCCCCTCTACCCGCCGCAATGAAGTCTTCTGCTGCCCTTGCCCTCGTCCTCGCTGCGTATGCCGCTGCTCAGAGTGGAACCAGTAGCAGCCCCGCACCAACCTCTACCAGCAGCATCGCTCCGTGTATCCTCAAATGCACGACGCAGGCAGCCACTAGTTCGGGGTGCAATTCGATGTATGTTACGTTCGCCCCTGGCTCATGTTGTCCTGGCTGATCGCTTCTCCAAGTACAAACGTCAGTTGTGTCTGCACGAGCTCCGCCTTTCAGCAAGCCGCACGAGACTGTCTGACGACCAATTGCTCGGCCGGGGAGCAGCAGGCCGCCCTTCAGCTCGAACAACAGCTCTGTAGTGCTTGTACGTTGACTCGCTTTGTCGAACCGCTCACATGCTGTTCGTTCGGGCTCCTGTGGCTTGAGACATTGGCTGACGTCTATTGTTAGATACGAGCGCGTCGTCTGCCTCAGCTAGCCCTACCTCGTCGAGTTCTGGTACCGTTACGGCTCCCGGCCACTCCAGTTCTGGGACTATCACGTCGCACGGTTCGAGCTCGTCCCACACCGGTTCTGCTGCCGCCGGCGCATCGTCTGTGCTTTCTTCCGTGTCGTCGGTCCTCGCGAGTGCGACCGGTCGCTCCAACGCGGCTGCTGGCCTTCCAGTCTTTAGTCTGGGCGCTGCGGGGCTTTGGACCGTGGTCGGTCTTGGGGGTGCGGTTGTTGCTCGTGTCATTCTTTGAGAGACTGTGGGCGCATGTATTAACCCCTTTTCTGTATCTTGTCCGTGCCGAGAGCGTCGTTTGGATAATGTAACATATGCTGTTATCCGCAGTCCTCTGGTCAGAGTGATATACGGCAACATGGATCAACATGATGTCATGCGTGCCGAACAACGCGACTCGGAGGCCCCATACCCCAAATTCGCCCGCTGTAACCCGAGCCCTATAAAATGAAGGATGAACGTTGAATCGAGTCCAGCTTTTGTTTACAATGAAGTCCTCCATCGTCCTTGTTGCTGTATTCGCCAGCTTTGCTGCCGCCCAAAATACTGCCAGTGCGACAACCTCGGGTACTACCCCGACTCCGAGCCTTTCGCCCTGCATCCTTACGTGCTCTCAGCAAGCTGCCGAGTCTGCTGGATGCTCGAGCGTGTGAGTCGGCCGAGTGTAGTCTAGTGTTTCTCGTTTGGCTCATCATTATGCTTGCAGCACCGATACGAGTTGTATCTGCTCTGGAGATGACAACTTTCAAAACGCGGCACAGAGCTGCATTAACCAGCAATGCCCTGGCCAGCTTCAGGAAGCTCTTCAAGTCCAGCAGGCGATTTGCAACGCTGGTAAGTCTGCGCATTTTTCTGTGAGAGGATTCGTTATCTTGTTTACGACCAAACGTGTATCTCTAGCTGGCTCTAGCGGTATCTCTCAGAGCCCGACTGCGACTGGGGCGTCGACATCCTCCCTTGCGAGTCAGAGTAGCATCGCTAGCAACTCTCTTACGTCGAGCGTCTCGGAGACGTCAGACTCCGCGGCTTCCAGTTTGTCTTCGATAGCGTCTGCGATTCAGAGCGCGACTGAAAGTCCGAATGCCGCTGTTGGCTTGCAACCGTTGGACTTTATTGTTGCTAGTCTCTGGACTGCAGTTACCCTTGGAGGTGTGGCCATTGCTCAGCTGGTCCTCTAAAGGATTCGTGATTATCCTGTAAGAATACTTGGGTATCTGCGTTTATTGTCGAGCGCTTGTAATGCGTTCCCGTTTTGTCCCGTATTTTACAATTCGGCGATCATGATGACATACACTAAGAAGGCTTGGCTGCCGTTTGTTTGATCCTCGTGTCCCACTTGAAGCCCGCGATCGCCGTCTTGCCCCAGATAGCGGGTCGAACTAGGCTCGTGTAAGGTATCAGCACAGCGCATGGGAACGGGCCAAAATTCATTCGGGGCCAAGGCAAGCGCCGGCTGGCCCATCGACCATACAGTTGCTGACTGTGGTTGACGAGAACGCGGTCACCGCCGAGTCATGTGGGCGCGAATCATCACTGGAGCAGTCCTCGCTCGGGAGCCGGACAAGCGCCGTCTGCTTTGTATAAAGCACCCCAATTCCCCTCCAGTGCTCGGTATCAAAACAAAACATGCCACTGAACTCTTACATCGCTGGTCTCAACCTGTCTGAAACCCAGATTCTCAATGGTGTTGGTTGGGCGTCGACGGTTGGGATGTTCTACCTGTGCTGGCCCGGCTCCGACTTTAAGCAAAAAGTCGAACGTGAATCTGGCAAGGCTATCCACATGCCTGCTGGAAACGGTGCGAATATTGTCAGTGCGATACATGCAGCAGCTCTCTTCGTGCCTACTGGAACTTTTCTATTCTCCCTGCCCTTCAACCGGTTTGTTCTGCCCCAAAGTCTGATAGAATACGCTCTGCCGCCAGTCAAGGATGACACGTTGTATTATGGGGTACGACTTGGCGGATGTGTGGTTGGGTGGGGGCTTGGTATGACCATGGTTTGGACATGGAAGCACCTTGGCTCCCAATGGAATCATATCGGAGTACGTTGGGCATCACCTTAGGTCTTGTTTATCAGATCTTACGCTTGCATCAGGTTCGCGAGCGCCCCAAGCTGGTCAATACTGGCCCATACGGCATTGTGCGTCACCCCATGTACACGTACGTGCCCAGACGTTTCGTACCGTGATAAAACAGTTGACGACCCTGGGACAGGTGCGCTATTTTCACCGAGATCGCCTTGGCCGTGAGCTCGTTTTCGTTTTATGGGTCGGTCACGAACTTCCGCTGACGTTTGGATGATAGGCCATGTTCTGGAATTGGATACCTTTAGTTGGAGCTGCGATCATAGCACCTGCATTTGCTATTAAAATGCCAATGGAGGTAGGTGTATTTTTTGTGCTTTTTGAATAGGGATTGTTCAACTTTGATGTAGGAACAAGTGATTCTTGATAACAAGGAGATAGGGGAGGTATACAGGCAGTACAAGAGGGAAGTTCCGTGGCGTATCATCCCATACGTGTGGTAGTCCACAAACAAAACTTCTGCGTGTATGGTACTCTATTTTTGCATTCTTTATTGGGATGAATCAATCAATCCTCTCGTATGATGGTCACACTCGGCTCTAGATGGGGAAGCATGGCTTGTCGATGTATGCACGGCGAGGAATTAAAATGAGTACTCTTACAACTATTCTCGTACCTTCTTGTAACAACTTGACAACATTTCCGTAGTAGACTATGCCATCCATACAATAGAGTGGCCCGAGCGCCGAACTAAATTAAGAACGTCATCTCGCGCGCCGCACCAGCACAGCGTGGCCGGCATCTCCGAGAATCACTGAGTATATGCTATCTAAAATACACCGGGAGTTCTTTAAATGTGTAAGAAGCGACAGTAGACGAGGGGTCGAGTGTGCTCCTGGGTTTAAGGTGGCATCATCCTTGTAGTAGCCATACGTTTGGCAGTTCCCACGGGGTCTCGAATGAATATGCTTCGCTTTGTCACCTGGGGCGAAAACGCTGATAAATGCAGCTGATTTATCATGGGCTAATGAGTGGGGCTGGCTTACACATGCGCATCAACCGGACGACAGATTTCATATTGTCCCTCGCACTGCCGTGTGATGGCCATTTTCGGCCTGATCGGGACTTCTGCAAATGCATAAAGTGACCAGCCTCGACGCCACTTTCAATCTAGCTCATCAATGTCGTTCAGCTCTTACATTGCAGGACTCAACCTCCCTTACAGCGACGCGCAGGTACTGAATGCTCTTGCCTGCGCGGGTAGCGTCGGAGCATTCTATTTCTCCGTCCCAACTTCGAGCGTGAGGCAAAGGGCCGATCGTGAAGCGGGACAAGTAGCACACATGCCGCCTGGAAAACAAGGAGAGCTAGTCACCCTTACCCACGCCATTGGGCTACTCGGGCCTGCTCTAACGTTCACTGTTGGATTGTCTCTAAATCGGTTTAAAACACCGAATTGGCTGTTGCCTTTTGCTTTGCCGCCAGCTCCCTCGCCTGATGTATATTATGGGCTCAGGATTGCCGGTGCTGTTGGTGCCCTGGGCTGTGGAGTGGCTATAGCTTGGACTACTAAAAGCCTGGGGGCGCAGTGGCATATCATTGGGGTATGTTGAAGCATTATTCCCTCGAGTAAACTTGATCTCAGCAGAGTCGATCGGCTTAGGTACGAGAACGCCCCAAACTGGTGAAAACGGGCCCGTATGCGATCGTCCGCCATCCAATGTATTCGTACGTTGCCACTAGTTGGCTAGCGTGCTGATGGTTGATCTCACACCCTGCATCTAGGCTTGGAATATTAATCGACCTTGTCTCGACGGTATGCGCCTTGCTAGTATCCGACTACTCGCCTTGCTGATCCGTGTTCCCAACAACAGATTATGTATTGGAACTGGATACCTTTGGCAGGGGCAGCCTTAGCGACTGTCGCATTTGCCATCAAGATACCCATGGAGGCAAGTAGCGTACTCTGCGTCCAACCTGGCTACCTATTAATGCACTTGTAGGAGAAACTCATTTTGAACAAAAAAGGGCTCGGAGACGCTTATAGGGATTACAAGAAGGATGTCCCCTCACGTCTCATCCCATACATCTGGTAGTTTAAAGTCTTGAATTTTTGTTCATAATTCGTGTAGATCCCTGTGCGAACTCCTTATGGTCATTCTTACATATCGACCATACTGCATCGTATAAGTCTGAGCTATAAGGTACAGGTCAAAGATGTTGCTATAAGCTACCCTAGAGGGGATAGTGTTATTCCAAGATATAGGACTGTTATAGGCTGTCGAGTAGTGGAAGTGCTACTCGAGGCTTCTAGAATGCAAGCCGCCGTGGATGTATTGGCCAAATGATTCGAACAATTGCAATTTAGACATGTTAAATAATCCGGATAGTGTATCAATGCTAGCAAGACTCACGAACCTGGGCCGGATTTTAGAGTCATCTTATCCCTGCTCATATTTTCTGCGTCATTTGTGGCCGCATAATCAGCGACAGGGAAACAGAGGGTTTTAGTGACTAAGTTGCTCGTCCATCTCTTTCACATTCAATGGCGTGTCCTTTGGAGGGTCAGCCGGAACGGTCGCCTATAGAACAACGAGAGCGTGGATGTATCTGCTTGATACACAGGCAAACTTTACGTTTGCAACATCCTTATGCCAAGAATCTAGTTGGCCTATCAAGTCTGATCACGCCCAGAATTTAGACGTATGTTACCACTGAGGCCGAGGCGAGTCAGTATACACACGGATACCCAAGATCGGGCCGAAGCGCAATGCCCAAAAGGCAATACTCCTACAACAGTCGTTCTGCACACTCTTGGTGCCGCAACAAAACGTCAAGTATGTGCAAATGTTCAAAACCAGTACTGAAAGACCGAGACGATTGGCTCATTGAAGATCAGGCGAGGAGCTCGTGACATGGCCTGTCAAAGCTCAGACATCGAAGAATCGCAAGTGAATTGCTAAACACCAATATTAAGATATGAACATAGGCCTCGCCGAAGTACAAGAAAATGAGAAGCAGTGTAATGCCTAGACAAGCCTAAAAGTGCTTAGCCTTGTGGAGCTTGGATGCAGCGCCCATTCCCGACTTGATGTTATCGAACTGGGAACCAGGGTAGTTGAGGTGGTTAGGGGTGTTGTCGAGGTGACGCATCGCCTTTGCCATGTTCCAAACAAGGCTCTCCGTGCCGTTCTTATCAGCTGACAACTCCCAGAAGATTGCTAATTGTTAAATTGGCGTTAGCTACCAGCAGGGGTCGATGCAGAAATATCATACCTCCAGCAAGATTGTTGTCCGTAATCCATTTGCCCTTGAGAGCCGCAATTGCAGGAGTGTCGAAGGAAATAAGCTCCTTCTTGACGGGATCATAGCTGTAACTAGAAATGTTCTGGAAGTCGTTGTAAACTGTCGCGTTCGCAAAAGGCAGCGCTTTGTAGTCGTAGACACCAGCCTCCCAAGTTCCTGAAAGAAGAAATTAAGTAAAATAAGTAATGCATTGGCCGGGGGGGGGTGGACTTACCAGGGCCAGTTCCATTGAAAGGCTGGAAGATGCCAGCCGTGTTCTCAAACCCACGGCCATAGATAGGATTACCTGATGGTCCATTAGATGCTTATCATGTCGAATAACATTATAACATACCAATAACGAATTTTTCAGGGCTAGCACCGTTGTCGAGATACCACTTGGTAGTCGCGCTTGTCGAAACTCCAGAGTAGGCACCTCCGTATACGTTGTCGATGTAATCCGACTAGCATTGAGTATAATCAGCAACGCCATATACACTCAGTGCCGCTACAGACATACCACAGTAGACCAAGATCCAGCGTAATCGTAAGCCTGTAAAAAATGAGTACAGGATGCCGTTATGCATGAGAAATTTGGCCTACCATCAAGTACCAGTAACTAAGGTATTGGTCCATTTGCCTGACCAACAAGTTTGGTAGTTGGCTTGTCCAGCTGGAACTCCTGCCTGTAACGAGAGGTATTGAGCAACGCGTAGACGATTAGGGTCTGGAATCACTGACCGATAGTTCATACGGAGTTTTATCGCCTTTGGACTGAGCAAGGGCATCGAGGGCAGCCCGCAACTCCTTAAGCAGCTCAACAAACGCCGCGGCTTGTTCGCCAGCCTTGGCATACTCCCAGTCGATATCCCTAAAACACGGAGGTTCGTTAGCTCTTTCACTTTTTTTTTTCAAACAAGCAGCTTACAAGCCGTCAAACCCATTGTCTTCCAAGAGCTGGACGGCGGTCTTGACAAATGTCGCCCGACTGGTTGCATTTGTGACAAAATCGAAATGCCCAGCCTGAGAGAACGTCCAGCCTCCGAACGAAAGGGTGGTTTTCAAACTGCGCTTTTTCTGTTTGAGAAGGTAAAGCTGCTTGAGATTTCCCTGTGAATGAAAAAAAAAGACATTTAGTACTCTATGGATGTACCCTACGTTGCCACTCACGTAGAGGTTGTTTCCAGGGGCTGTGGTATTGTCGCCAGGATCTTGAGAGTTCAAGTGTCAGCATACGAGCATTATATACACTACGCTTGCATACAAGGAATTTGTTGGTCTGCCCAGAGATCGGACAAGAATGCTGTCCCAGTAGCAGGGTCGGTGTCGGCAAATCTGTACAGTGTGTCAGTGTTTGGCTAGTAAGGTCCAAGCTTTTAGTAACTCACGCATAGTAAATATGGGTCAAGAGCGATATATCCATGTTGAGAGGGGCTAAGTGTATGAAATGCGGTAAATTATACATTCGAGAACTTGGTTGACTGAAGACTCACTGAAGCGACGACCGTAGATTGCCCTGGTTGATGGCCCAGTGAGCACTGGGCTATCTGGCGCGAAAGAGGGACGAGCTCACCAGTTAACGTAGTACCCCATGTTTAGTTTCCCTCCTTTGCCAGAACTGCATCCTGGAGACGGGCGGAAGAGCTCGATGTGGAATGGGGAGTTTGGAGTGTACTTGGAATCGTAGTTCGCGGGTCGGTGCATGACCTCAGTCGCCGACACGGCGGTCATAGACAACGAGATAGCGGAAGCTAAAAGAGCGAGCTTCATGTTGTTGTTTTTTTAAAATGAGAGACAAGGTATCCAAGAGTCAAAGCGAGACAATATGAGACCGGTGATAATTGAAGGTGGAGAGCACCCTGGCTTTATACAGTAGAGCGCCTCGTGAAAGAAGCGATCAGAGGCTGAAGAACGGTAGTTGTCTCATATCCGGGTTCGATGTTACGGGATTTTTTTTTCTTGGATTTCCACCTCATCCACGCACGCAAAGTTGTAGACGGGCCGTACTCAGCCTGTTAATAGGCCAGCCTCACGGCTTCATATTTTGATGTTTTGTCCAAGAAAACCGAGCCACCTTAGCCCGCCTAGGACTTCGGACGCAGGTTGAATGCTTCTATGCCCGCCAGGCATGTTATTAGTATTGGTGGACGCAGAATTGACGCCCATCTCGGACGAAATACGGTGTTGTTTGTGACTCACTGGCTACTGTTCAATGAACCCGTGCTTCGGTGGTGGCCGTGGTGGGCAAGGTCGGCGACTAATCAGTGATTGCCCTGGACATCTCCGATCGGATTGTTGTCAACAAATTTCCAAGTATACGTAAACCGGACATCTGGATGTTTACTCTCAATGCATTATAATCTTGCGAGGCCACTTAATGATACAAAAATTAAAGAATATCTAACGTAAAGCTATGTCCGTAATCGCGAAAAAAAATGGTGTCGAGATTCTACGTCCTTGCTCATCCCTCAATTACGCTTTGCCTGCAGCGGCGGCGACCTGAACCTGGAACAAAGCGCAAACAATCGAAGGGGCGGCAAAAGAATACGCAATCCACATCACTAATGGAGCAAGTAAGTCGCCGGTAATTTTAAAAGTTATTGGAAAGTCGACTCACTCGTGAACCCGTTCTGGATATTTGCGACGAGCTTCGGAGCGCTCTTGCCCATGTCGATAATGTCCTGGTTGAAATCCTCGACAGCCTTTCCGATCCAGATGCGCAATACGATCAAAGCGCAGAGGCCCATGGTCAAGCCGAGGACGCCAAGCCAGGCTGACATCCGAATAGCCAAGGAGTGCTTCGCGAGCTTGACGAGCCCAGCAGGGGTGGTAGGAAGGCGCTCTGGGAGAGAGAATAGGAGATGGAGGATCAAGAATAGGGTAAGGAATATGACGGAAGCCAACATGAATTGAGGACCAGTCGATGTGGGGTTGGCGAGGAAGCGGGGATGGTTGCTGGGCAGCACGGATAAATCTGAAATAGTAGCTAAATCAGAGGCTGAGCAGGGTCACGATGCCGACTAGTCGTACCGTAGGTAGGGGTCAAAGTCTCCCTAGTGCAGTGTGTAGGGGCAGAGTTCGAGGTGCGGGCGCAAGATCCTGGATTCGAGGTATCAATACATGTGCGTTTCACATGTTGGAATGCATATACTCACCCAATAAGCCCATAAAAACACTCGGGCCGTCGACCGCCTGGGCGGCCCGCTTCGCCAGGGCTTGTTCTGCAATAGCGGCTCGAGGAACAACTTTGCCACCAAAGAGGTCCAGTAGATCCTCGTCCAAGTGAGAGCGTGCATTGAGTGCTACCATCGTGATTGCTGGAGTAATCGACACCAACGAGACCTCTGTGTGAAGTGAGGTTACTGGAGCAAAGTACGCGATGTAGAGAAGGATAAGGGATGTAATCGAGAGCAAGGGGGCAAGATGAAGTGTAATGAGTTTGGAGATTCCCGCGATCATGGTGAAGATGCAATGAAAGTGATTGTCGTAAAGTTGGCTGAAGATTGCAGAGAGTGATTGCTAAATGGCGACTAGCGCAAGGAAACCTCTAGGCAGAAACGTTGAAGTAGGAATAAATCGAGGTTTAGTGAGAAGCGTGAAGAGAGCAAGTATCAAACGTGGCGTGCAATGAGAGTAGAAGAGAAAAGAGGAAGAATGAGATGCCTATTCGTGCTGCATTTCTCGCCTATTTATGCCCGCAGCTCACGCTAGATAACGGCTATATTCCTTTCATGCTCAGTTTGCGAACATACGTCGGTGGTCTAGAAGCCTGTAACGGGGTGTAGACGGCGGGCTTGACACAATGGACATCGTAGACACCCTGGAACTGCGTTTGCTTCTTCCGACGGCGGAGGGCGCGATTGTCCGGCCGCTTTGGGGTTGACGTCGGGAACAAAGGCCCCAGGAGGGACATGTTTGGCGCTCCTTTGATGAGGCGTGGTCCTGTCCAGTACCCCCGCTGCCGTCAGCGCCTCCATTTGCCAATTTCTCCGCGCCAAACTCGACTTGTTCCAAAATCTCGAAACATGTCTGTGGCTACTGGGTCTCGAGAGGCTAGGGTCCACACTCAACCTTCGAATCGTGCGAATGCTGCTTTGGCGAAAGGAAAGAGCAAGGAATCGGACGAGCGTCGTGTGGTGTATAAACCTGTTTTAGAAAATCCCTACCTGGTCAAATGGTGTGTTGCCGTTACCATATCTGATTATGGCAACCATGGTATAATTTAAACTGGAATCATCAGGCCTGCAACACCCTTGAATGTCCAAAATTCTATCTTGGCGTGCCTAGCTGACCTGCTTCCCCAAGTCGCTGAGTACATGTTGCTCGGGAAACGGCCAGTCGAAAACGTAAAAGTGGCGTATGGCGAGCCAAACAACAAGCGAGGGCGCAGATATCAAAGGCTGCCAAGAAGCCAGCTATTTCCTCTCACGACTCCAAGAAACGAGCGCGCGACGATGACGATACATCCGACCCAAAGCGCCCCAAGCTCTCACATGACCTGGCGTCTGAAGAGGAACAAACCCACCCGGTTCATCGCAGAACAAAGATACCGATCCCGATAGCCAGAACGGGGGGCAACGCAAGTCGATCGGAGAGCCCCCGGTGTCGCCCATGACCGTACCCCCACTCCTTAAGCACTGTACTTTTGGTATCAACGAAGTTACTAAACGGTTGGAAACTCTCGCAAAACCTGCTACGACCGGAGATTCTGCCACAGCATCCAAACCGAGGCTCCGAGCCGTTCTTGTGTGCCGCTCAGATGTCGACCCGCCGTTGTTAATTGCGCATTTTCCTATCCTTGTTGCCACTTGTAACTCTTCATTGCCTAAGGACTCTAGCGACGACAAGTTTGTAAAACTGGTGACACTTCCTATGAAAGCGGAACATTCTCTCGCAGAAGCTACTGGTCTGAGGAGAGTTGCGGTAATGGCATTAGATGTGAGTGTATTGTTCGCTCACCCAACTGAGAAAATGATTTTATTCATGCAAATATATTATTTCTAGTCAGAGACACCCGGAATGGAGCGTCTCGAATCACTCCTCTCGGCAGTGCCTATTTTGCGTGAAACTTGGCTCGCACCACCCTCAGATATCACTCAAGAGCCAAAGTGCCTGGTTCCAACGCACGTAAAACAGCTCAAGACGACCGCGCCGAAGGATATGAAGGGTGCAAAGGAGAAACGCAAGCGGGAGTTGGAGGAGGCGAGAGAGAAAGCGAAAGATGGCGAGGGTCGCCAAAAGAAAAAAAGAAAAATGGAATCCAAATCAGATGACAAGGTGGCTTCGACAGTAACCCCGACTGTCTAATTCGTTAATTTTTTTTATTCAGTTGTAATTTATACTACTTTTAAGTGTAGGTTAATCATTTGATGTATTCGCTTGTTATGGCAGGCCAGTCCCCCACCGATCATTCACGTGACCGAACAAATTATCACTGCTCCGCATCATTCTCCTCGAATTTTAGATTCATCCCGCTGTGTATCACTCCAGAATGCTATCAGATGATGAATCCGACCACTCAGAGCAAAGCGATATTCACCAACTCACTATTAATGAGCATTACGCCAAGGCATTCGAATACCGAAAGGAGCGGGAAGAGTTAGCGAAACGTATGTTTTACCCCCTCCCCCCCTCTGCAGTCACAATTCATGCTGATTAAATTCACTTAGTCAAGGAGAAATATGGATCGGATTTTGAAGAAGAGGATACCGAAGAGGACTCGGAATCTGACGAGACTGAGGATGAATTCGGGGAGGAGCTGACCCCGGCTGTCGATGCCGCATTGCTACGGACGTTGGCTAAGATTAGGCGAAGGGATCCTGAGATATACGACTCCAATGTTAAAATATTCAATGGTGAGTCTCATGCCGCCCACGCGAAAGAGCTCAACGTCGATACCTGATTTAGAGGAGGCCAAGAAGACTCAAGGAAAGGCGCCAACGACAAGTCGCCCCGTTAGAGACAAGGTGCGTATGTGTTGGTAGGATATTTACACCCATTCCAACCGCGTAAACGTTTGCGCAGTCAAAACCCCTCACTATAAAGCAACAAAATCTCGCTGCGATGCTCGACTCGTCCTCCCGGCCTACATCTCCTACACCTGCCCCACTTACACACGCCCAAGAGCAAGAAGCGCTCCGAGACGAAACTATATCGGCATTTCATAATGCCGTGGATGTCGATGATGAAGAGGACAGTTTGCTCACTCTGCGCGAGGGTGTACGAGAGGAGGCCGATTTATTGCAGGAGGAATACAAGGATTTTTTGCAGCGGGAGGTCGGACAAGATCTGAGTGGACTCATGTGGGTGGAAAAGGGTGACGTCAAGGTGGAGGAGGATAAGGCCAAGGAGTCTGATTTGCCGAAGGGTGTCGACAAGCCTGAAGGGAAGAGAAAGGAGAAGAGAAAAGAGCGGAAGGAGGAGACAGACCAGGAGTTCCTGATGAAGTGGTTTCTTGACTGCAGTTTGTTGTACACCTACTCATACGCAGCAGTTACATTCTCAACCGGGGCTGGATAGACAAATCTGAAACGAGACTGCCAACTTATCGTGAGATCGTTGGCCCCGATTCCAAGACTGAGACCAAGGCAGACGCCAACGGAGCCGAGAATGTGCAAGATGCCGACAACGGTCTGGAAGAGGATGAAGAGGAATTCGATGAAATCGCTGATCGTTTCGAGAGCACCTATAATTTCCGTTTCGAAGAGCCGTAAGTCATTCGAGTGTCAAATGGTATCCACAACCAACTGATGCTCTTGGAACCAGTAATGCTCATATCATAGCCACCCACCCTCGCTCCGTTCCCACGTGCGACGGTCGATACCTCTCGAAAAGAGGCGCGCGAAAAGAAAAAGGCACGCAAAGCTGAAAAAATGCTGGCCAAGCGTGAAGAGGTCAAGAGGCTCAAAGCGCTCAAAATGCGAGAGGTCCGGGAGAAGTTGGAGCAAATAAGAGTGGAAGGTGGCTTGGGCAAGTCCAAGATGCAGAAGGAAAGCAGAGGGCAATTTCCGAAGGAGGAGAGGAAGACTGGGATGCTGAAGACTGGGGCCGTTGGGCGAGCTGGATCTGGATGGAGATTGGGACCCCGAAAAGCATGATGCACAGATGCGTGCATTGTACGCTGATGAGGAAGGCTACGAGGTATGTTTTGAGACTCTAACATTTCATCGGTCTTTCTTAGAGAGGCATTCCAGGATGATGGAGAGAAACCACAATGGGCAAATGATATCGACATTAGCGATATTGTACCTCCCGCATCCAAGCAAGGCGTGGACAAGTCTGGAAAGAAAAAGAAGAAAAAAAGAAAACAGGATGAGGACACTCTGGACGATGCTGGTGTGGATCCTGACGAGATGGATGCGGATGTGGAGCAACCTGCCATACCGGACGATGAAGAAGAGTGGGACGGTACGGAGGAAATGCGGAAAAAAGTGTTGGACAAGTATATGGAGGAGCTTTACGACCTCGATTTCAACGACATGGCAAGTTATTCTGGTTTCGTCGTATGATGCGAGCTCACATGTGTCACTGGCTAGGTCGGTGATATGCCCACCCACTTCCGTTATGCAAAAGTCGAGCCCAGCACTCACGGTTTGACGCCTGCTGAAATACTTATGGCTACTGATGCGGAGCTTAACTCGTACGTTGGACTGAAACGGATCGCGCCATACCGCAAGGAGAAGTTCGACCCGAGACGGCCAGAAAAGCTGAAAGAGTTTAGAAAGGCATTGGCGTCTCGAGGTATAGAGGGTTGGGATCCCAATAACGAGGGCGAAGCAAAGACCAAAAAGAGGAAAGGAAAGAAGGAGAGACAAAAGGAGAAAGCAAAAGCAGCTATGGACGAAGCTCTCCAGCAGGAAGTAGCGGCTGCCGACGCCCCTGCAGATGGAGAGCCAAAGAAGAAAAAGAGGAAGAGGAAACATGGTGGAGGTGTCGGAAATCCATCTAATTAAGCCCACTTGGGCATTATTATACGCATGAATGTATTTATTGCATTATCCGAGCTTAACCACAACATTATGCATACAATTACAGCCAAACAAAGCTTGCTGGGCGATCAATAACTCCTGCCGGCAGGCGGGCACGCTCAATCAACGTGTTGCCACTCTTTTCAAAAACGGCAAGACCTCCGCCCGTCAATCCAGCCGCAGCGACGTACTGGTTTTCAGGTCCGCCTTGGGCCATGGCACGAATCTGGTTCAGGCCAGTGAAAAACTTTGGGTGTGGAGAATCAGTACTGGAGAGTACCAACGTAAATTAGGCTATTCACCTGGTCGGCTGGTGTCAATTGGCCAGCAGCATCAAAGCTGAAAATGGCGATGGTGTCCCCTCGTGGATCAGGCGAAGCAGCCAGGTTTCTGATTGAATAGAGGATCAGGTCCAAAACGAGGCTGAGAGTGAACAGCCAGCGGGTTACCTGTTGGTAGCGTACAGCAAACCCCTCGTTGTATCGATGTTCAATTCCGCAGCACCAAAAGTCGATCCGTTTGCTCCAGGCGGGAGGATCGAAAGCAAGGAGATTGTCTCCGTACCGAGGCCACTGTACAGGGGCGGCAAAGTCTGAGAGGAGAGTGTAGATGACAGCTCGTGAAGAGTGTATAGTATGCCTGGACAGCCTGGTTTGTTAACCGCTCAGAAACAAAGTGGTGGATACGTACCGTTGTTGACGACAATGTGGCGAGGGCCACTTCCGGCAGGCTGTTGAATAACTCCCTTCACCTGCCAGTTTGGCACACCGCCCTGGGCGTCTGGGGACTGCGCGAGTCGCCAGACTTTGTCGGCTCCCTAAATCAACCCCATTTAAATTTGAGTATCCCGGAGGCAAGTGTCATAGCGTATTACTCACCAGGTCGGGAACGATAACTTCGTCGCCAACTTCGACAGCCTGATGGGGATGAGAAACGTTTGCGCTGAACGTGATTTTCTGTGCGTTCTTCTCATCCAGGGTAAGCAAGTCCGTGCCTAGGGGAATAAACGCCCCTGTTCCACTAGAATACTGAGGTCCACCATGCGTCAGTCGCTTGAATAACCGAGACATCCGATTTACCCACGTCCATGACTGCGACTTGTCTCGCCCCAACCAGACCCGTCAAATGCGCGGGGTCGGCACCAAAGCTGCTTGCGTTGCTCATGCGGGTAAGCGTACCCTTGACACGATCTGTGATCAAGAACGAGGTCACTCCACCGACAGGATTGACCTCGTTGGTCGCGAGAAGGATGGAGCTGTTGAGAGGGTGTGTCGCAATCCAGCTCGGGTTTGTGCCAGAGTCAGACGACCCGAGAAGAGTCAAGTTTGAGGAGGATGGGTCAAAAAGAACGCTGTGGATGGCAGAGCCATAGGCTCCGACAAGGAGAGTAAACGTTTTAGCGGCGACCATAGTGCTGTGAAGACGGTAACTGGGAATTATCGCGCTGACCGGCAGCCTTTAGTAGTTGGGATGGCGGGAGTTTGTAAGTCCGAGCTGAGTCGCTTGGCGTATATACGCGGGCGTCAGAGCCGCCTTCCTTTGAGCTAGAAGCTCCATAAGCACATTGCCGGTTGTTCGCGCCCGTTGGTTAATACCCAGCCTGCTGTGGCTGTGATTACGCGCCTCCCCAATCTGTACCGCGTAACTGTTCGTATCCGATGTATTGCCTCGTATGATACCCACAGTAGCATAGCGTATCATCACACAGTGTATACGCGCCTATGTATCACGACTTGTTCTGTACCACCTTGTATCTGTATAGTTTACTGCGCATTTATTCAACATTGCTTTCAGGTGGAGCTTCTGAAACACATTTCAAACAGGTCTGACCTCGGGTCGCTTGGATCTCGGACCGGGCGAAGTGCTGCTCATATGGATGCAACTATTCCTATTAATATTCAATTAGAAGGATATACAAATTTCTTTATTCCATTCGTTCGTCCTTGGAACAAGTATCGATTGGTCATGAGTTCATGATTTTAAGAACTTCCATCTTGGAACATGAGCAAATCGTCCACTTCGGCGACCGAAGACTTGGCAGGCTCGGGACATTTGGGATTATCAAGAATTGCCCCAAAGTGCTTAGCAATCCAAATAACCACACTGGGGAAAGCGATTAGTTAGTACATATGCATGGGTTTCGTGAGAACAAGCCTACCCATTTGTCCAGCCAAACTATCATTTTTGACACCATCGTCAGTGAATCCACTTGAAACAACAACACACGCTACTCACTCCAGTCTGAACTGTGTATTCGCCACCTTTACCAGCTTCGTCAGGCGCCTCTGCGTTGAACTTTTCATACATATTTCCAGGATGCTCTGACAAAAACTTGTCCTTTTTGGGGTCGTCCTTCGAGATGTGTTCGACGCGGTCTTCCGGAAGCTTGCCCTCTTTATTCCTATATAGCCATGGGAATTAATACTTCAAACGCCGATATTCATTTATGGCTTACCAGTTGCAGAAAGCTGCATTCATGTACCGCATCACGACAGTCTTGAGTAGTACGTCGCGCCATGAAGGAGAGGTCGAGTAATCAATCGGGGGTGTATCCCTTATCCGATCCGGTAGTGGGTAGAGGCCCAAGTTGTAACGAGGGCGGGATGCTTTCTTGAAGTCATCAGTGGTAATTCCACCAACGCACTGGCTATCAATTTGTCGCAAGGATTCGATAACAAAATCTAGCAACGAAAAATTCGAGTCAGTCTTATATTCGGCTGCACTGATTTGAGCATACATTGCAGAGGTGGCCAAGCGTTCTAGGCAGTCAGGGCAGAAAGGTAAGTACATATAGGTACCCCTATCTGGTGGGTCGGCGCACCGGAAAGTCCCACTGTTGTCCGGTCCTAATCAGAGTCGCAGGTACCGGGCCCGGATACCTAGCCTCAACATCAGTGTGATTGTAAGAGGTCAAATCAAGTAAAACCTCACCTCTCAAGCATATCACGTAGGCCAGAGAAGGCAAGCGCAGTGTTTTTCCTTCCTCAGAAGTCGAGCAATTCAACTCCTTTGGCCAAATGTGCGCCCAGTAAGGAACCACGGATGCGCCGCTCCAGAACTGAGATCTCATCCCATTATGTACGCTCCGAGAGCGCGACTTGTCCTCGTCGAGAATAAAGTCGAAAAACTGCAAGTTGTCGGGATCCCAATGCAAATTCAAAATCGCGTCACGAAGCCTGTCGGCTTTGGCTTGGTGATTCTGGCTGTACCGATCTGCATAGGGTGACTCGTTTCCAAATGCGATCTGGTAAAGGGACGCCATAAGCAGGTGGCATCGATACATGATGCTATTCAGATCGACAGGAATTGTGCGCCGAACTCGAAGGTCACGCATTTGGTCAAGCCGGTTTCGGCCGCGTTGCGCGTAGGGTGTGTTCATCCAGCGAGCTGTGTAGTCCCATCTAGAGTTTTGATCAGAAAATAGCCCGAGGATGTATCATCAATCGCTTACCCCGTCTCGGCGCCACTGGCAAACTCGGAGTAGCGCTGCTGCTCAAAATCTTGGGATGGAGCCTCTTGGGAGCGGCACCAAACGCTCGTCCAGTCTTCGGCGTACGACTGAATAATCGGTTAGCAAAACGTATGAAAATCAAGTTTTGTCAATCTCACCTCTGGGCGGGGTCCTGTTGCGGTCACATTGTAAAGGAAAACAGTGTGCGTTTTCCCCTTATGGCTAACCGTCGCATTTCGATGTAGGTACCACCAACGCAATTCGCGCTGAAACAGGGCTTAGCCTATGTATTCGCTAATACAAAATTTATTTCACCTCTGCCAAGGGTAATGCTTCGTGTAATATCTGATAATCTTCAGTATTTTCCACATATATGTATAGCATCTTGAGTGCCAAGTCAGTTGACTTTCAGGCGGACCATATGCAAACCACTTACGTGGATGAATAGTGGCGGCTGAGAACGGTTCAGATAGTACTTCCTACGATAAATACAATGGTTGAGCCTGCGAACAAGTCATAAATTGACATGCGTACCTCCCTCCGTTGGGGATAAACCCATATGCCTTGATCTGGTCCATAAAGTTCAAGAGTGTTGTTCGCGCTAGGTAAGACATCCTCGCAGCAGTCAATCCTTCCATGATGAAAAATGAATCCCAGTAATACTGCTCGCGGAAACGACCACCAGCAATGACGAACGGATGTTCAAGACGGATCAAAGTAGTGGAATAGCTAGAGTTTGACTTGTGGTGCGGGTTCGATCCAGGGCCAGGAATCAAGTAGTCGTTGCTCATTTGTATCATGGTACGATCAAGCATGTTCCAGTAGTGGTGGACAATCTTGCCCCATGCCTGAAAAATGCGAGCTTGGGGGCGGATTCCGTAGACAAAGTCTGGGGTGTTTGGAGCTCGAGAGTTGTTATACAACCTGAGTTCTTCGCCGGGTTTGTGCTGGGTGATACACGCTGAGTGTCGCAAAATAGACGACTGAGTGACACTTACTAATTCCAAGACATTATTCTCTGTGGTAGCCTCCAGAAACTTCCTGGCGGTCAGGTTCCGGGTCAGGGGGGTAAATATTTTATTGAAGGCTGCCCCGCTCAGGTTACTTGCTCGGTCGACGAAATCCTTGTTGTCCTCTTGATGTCCTAAAGCATCTGCCATGAGATGGATTGCCTGGATCCGTAGGTTAACAAGGCTAGCTGAACCTTAGGAACCGAAACTTACTAATCCCTGGCAGAAGATATCGCCACTATCATCGTTCACTTCCTCCTGGAACTCGTTCTTGGCTACGCATATATTGAAGTCTGCCAAAACACCATTCGGAGGGACAACTAGCTCGCGGTTCAGGTCCTTGGATTTCTTGCACATCCCATGCTTCTGGGCGTGCTCCCAATAGGCCTGGCGGTTCCTAGTAATTCGGTTATCTGAGATCAAGGGCTTGGGTTTGACTACCCCAGTAAATTCAGTTAAGAGCAGCCATGAGGTGGCCGCTAGCACAAGCAACATGATTCTCAGAATATGCGGGGATGGTGTGAATGGGGCCAGGTATTCTGGGGTTTATATATGAGCCTCATTACGTCGATAGCGGAGGTTTACCGACGAATATAGTAAAGCTCGAATGTGCGGCAAATCGGGTATGAACTGGTATGATTCGTGAGAGTTTTCGAAAAAAGGGGGGGGGCATTCGGGTTTCGCATCGGCGTCGGATGCGAGCACGAAGTAAATCGAGGGTACACCAAGCCTCTAAGCTTGAACTAATCGGGGCGACCCGCCGTGCTATGATTGGTACAGCGTATTGACTTTCAAGAAGATGATGGCCTGCCGCACGGTAGTTTTTTTTGTTCGTGACGGTGGAGTGTTGCACCGACGCGAACAGATGGTGATTCAATTGCAGGTAATGATCGGGGATGCCGCTTCTTTGATAGATGGTGTAGGGGCAGCTGATTCTACGTCATGATTCTCGTTAAATATGCAGCTGTATGATAAACGGAATCCATTAGGACGCGAATTATGCTTGCATGCACCAGTAAATCTATTACTCCAGACAGAGAAGCAGCGTGCTTTATGCAGTCGAATATTCCGAGCGGCAGCTTCGTGTGAGCTTCGTGTGCGCTCGATTGCGTTCCATAGTAATTCCTAGCTGTAGGTTATTCGGGTGGGCATGGATGAGCTGCAGAGGCCCTAGATCCAGACATCCCAAGGTCAGGATCTGAGTGTGGCTTTGCGCGAGCGTAGATTCCGGCGAAGACTATAAGGGGGCACAAGGCCAGTTGAAGCAGTAGAATCGCGTTCGTGCAAATCGAGTTTACGACGACGAGGCGTCCAAAACGAGAGGGACCCACACACAGTTGTGGCACAGACGCCGGATGCCGCTGAGTCGTTTTTCGGTTCACCTGGTCAAGCAGTGACAAGCAAAGAAACTAGGCGCCGGGCTGCGGGTGAAACTCAAACGTGCGAACATGCAGCGCATCCACAAATATTGGTCCAGATTCAAGAAAGCCTAGACGAATTCTTCCAGTCAGGCAGCTCATAAGATTAAAAAGTTTTAATATCCGTTACGCAAATAACCGAAGCTCGCTCTGGCGGGTCAGAGACACGTTGAACCTCAAATTTGAAGATTTAGTGGGCTTGGAGCACTTGAGTTGATCAATGATTGTTGGCGGCCCGCAGAGTCGGAATGCATAGGCTATGACACCCCGTCTTCACGAGACTGGTGTCTAGTAACGGGGCGCTTGGGCCTTATCACGAGCTCCGAGGTACATTTGTGGTCGGATGTGTCTTAAATTAGCTCCCATGTGTTGAGCAGCATATGCTTTTGTCAAACAATCCTTCTATTAGGAAGCAGTGCCAGGACAAGAGTGCGCTCATATTGCATTATAGCCTACGCATCCTAAGTCAAGTCTGAAACAAAACAGCCTGATCTCGCTCTTGTTCTACATTCGCGGGAGCTGTGGGAGCTGGCATGTCGGGGTTGCCACAATCTGGGTTATTGAGAATCGCTCCGTAGTTTTGGGCGATCCACAAGGCAACCCTAAACGGATCACAGTTAACTAATTAGAGAAAAATTTCCAAGAGCGCGCTCACCCATTAGTCCAACCAAACTATCAGATGCGAAAAAGCTGTCAGTCCAGGCCAATAGCACATCAAATATCCATAGAATGCTCACCCCTGTTTGCACGTGGTACTCTCCGCCTGAGCCCGGCTGTGTTGCCGACGTTGCGTCCAGTTTTTCGTACATATTGCCAGGATGATCAGCAAGAGTCGAGTCGAGTCGTGGATTGTCCCGAACCACAATCTCTACTCGATCAGAGGGGAACTTCCCTTCATTGTTCCTGCACACCCAAACTTAATTAGTATCACAAAGTGCATTGAGGCGATTGAAGAGCTGTTCACCAGGTGCAATAGGCCGCATTCATATACCGCATAACCACAGTCTTGACCAGCACATCGCGCCAAGAAGGAGTGATAGAATAGTCGACCCTGAAACCCCAGGGCTGGCACTATGGGGCTTTTGTCTGCCCAGGTGCTCCAATGGGCGAGGGTTTTGCGTTGCATCAAAGAACTCCGCGCTAGTGGTTTTGTCAATGCAAACATCGTTCAAGTTCTCGAGCGCCTGAATAGCAAAATCTAAAAGCCAGACGGGTTTGTTCGTCACCGTTGACTATATCATCACTCTGGGTACTTACACTGCAGTGGTGGCCAAGAGTTCTTTTTTTAAAAATAAAAAACTTGCAAATTAGGGGGGGGGGTAACGGAGAAGTAAAGAGGGCTAGACGCACAGGGAAATCCCACTGTTGGCCAGTTTTGACTAGCGTGGAAGGCAATGGCCCCGGATACCTACAGGAGTTGAAATAAAGAGTCAGGACAAGGTAGCAAGTTCCAACGAGGAGGTTGCACGCACATCTCGAGAATATCACGTATTCCGGTGAACGCCTGCATGACGTTCTTTTTGGTGGTGTCCAAAGTACAATCTTCGAATTCATATGGCCAGATCTCTGCCCAGTACGGCACCATGGATGCCCCACTCCAGAAACGATAGATATTTCCCGTTTTACCGCCTGAGTTTTCCTTTTTGTCAAGGACAAAATCGAAAAACGAGAGGTTGTTAGAATCCCAGTTCAAAGCCAGAATTGCCTTGCGAAGTTCCTCCGCCAGTTTTTCGTGTCGACGGCTGTACTCTGTCGCGAATGGCGACTCGTTGGTGCTTGCATGTTGATACAGATGTGCCATCAGCTTGTGGCTACGATAGAGGATGCTGTTGAGATCAACGGGAATGATATCACGAACTCGAAGGTATCGCATCTGTTCGCTCTTGTCATCTCCAGCCTGGGTAAAATTCTCAGACATCCAGCGCGCCGTGTAATCCCAACTGACAAAAATGAGAGAAATTTACGGATTATTGCGCGCGTAAACATACCCGGTTTCGGCACCACTGGCAAACTCTGAGTAGAACTCTTTCTCTTCGTCTTTCGTTGGAGGTCTGCCTTCCGAGTGACACCAGACACTCCGCCAATCTTCTGCATAAGACTAAGCAGTGCCCGAAACTGTGTGAGTCATGGCCAAAGGAGATAAGGTGTCCATACCTCTGGGCGTGGGCCGGTAGCCTTGACATTGTATTGAAAAACACGATAGCTATTTCCTCCATGGGATACTCGGACCGATCGATTGTTATTCCACCAGCGAAGTTCACGCTAATAGAAACCCCGTCAAATACTGAGCAGCGAAACGCCGTAGAATTAGGCCATACCTCGGCCAACGGCAACGCTTCATGCAGAATTTGCATGTCACCAGTTGCATTCGTATATGCGTAGAGCATCTAAAGTTCGATAACTCCAACGTAAAATAACTTCAAAGTTGAATTAAATCCAAACTCACACTGATAAATAGGGGTGGCTGCGAACGATTTAAATAATATTTCCTAGGGCACCACGTTATTGAGAGAACTCTTGCAGATCAGTTACACACACCTTCCTCCGTTGGGAATGAAACCGTATGCCTTAATCTCATCCATAAAATTCAGCAACATGGTACGCGCTAAATGCGTTACGTTCGCCGCTAGCAAACCCTTCATGATGAAATATGAATCCCAATAATACTGCTCGCGGAAGCGACCTCCAGCCACTACAAACGGATGATCAAGACGAATCAATGACGTCGAGTACTTTTCCTCCGAGTTCTCGATAACCGAGCCTGGGCCGGGAATCAGGTACCCTTGGTGCTCTTGAATCATAACACGATCTAGCTTGTTCCAGTAGTGATGAACTATCTTTGACCATGCACTGAAAAGTCGTGCCTGCGGGCGAATACGATCGACAAAAACAGGTGTGCTGGGAAATCGAGGATTAACATAATCGTGTAGCTCCTCCCCCGGCTTTTTCTATATTTAAAAATTGGAGTAAGTGTCTTATGGTCACCGAAGGCCTGAAAAAACGCACGAAGCTGAAATTCCCCACGACGTTGTCAAGGAAGTGAGAGACCTTAAGTTTGCCAGCGTGTACTTCGATGGTATGATTGAGCTCCACGTTCACGTCGAGTCCACTCCGCGTGGTAGCTTGATCCACAAATTCCTTGCTATCATTATGATTACGCGCGTCTGCCATCAAGTGAATCAACTATGAACAGTTAGCTTGAATCCACCACTCTGATGTCCTCCAGCTTACCCTTCCAGAACAGAATATCGTACCGCTCGTGTCGTGGAGTCTTTCGCCAAATTCGTTTTTAGCAACACAGACGTCGAAAGAAGCCAGAACATCGTCCCCAGGGACAACCAAATTACGGTTCAAATTTTCGCGTGTATCGTGCTCGATGCACATCCCATGATTTTTTGCGTGCCTCCAGTATTCCTCGCGATCATTGAGTGTGACAGGACCGGAGAATGGACGGGCAGACACGCTAGATAATAGTAGCCACGACGTGGCTATCGAGTGGAGAATCATGGAAGTGCGAGTAAATTGGAAAGAGAACGATGTCTTGACTACCGAGTTGAGTTCTGAGTTTATATACCTCGGAATTTGTCGAGATGTATTATGCAAAAGGCACAGAAGAGAAACTGGGGGCGTGAACAACGGCGTTAAGAGCTCCGGTCTATACACTAGTAAATAAATGTATAAATCCTTATCAAGGTTCGACAGGAAGCGCTGCTGCTAAGATGTGCTTCGACAGAAATAGAGTGAGCCGGAGACAGACGAACCTTTCGGTCGAAAGGTGGCCGAGACTCTAAACGTCACATCCAGATCCACGGAGGTATTAGGTCTTAGAAAATCACCAATCCTAGAGAGAGATTTCTGATTTACGATTGTATGAGCGTCAATTCGGACAAAAGTAGAGGGTCAACGTCACGGGAGGGAGCCGGCCGAGACGGATGTGTGACACCGAAACTGGATTGTAGCAAACAACTGTCAGGTACAGCGTCGTTTTGGTATGCTGTACAAAACATCTGGCACATCTGTCCTTCGAACCGATCTGCATTTTAGCTGGTATATAGTGACCCCAGCTGCTAAGCAATCCAAACACCTGGCGATCGCTTGGCCGAATTGATTACGTGGTGCTCCCATTTTTTTTTGCATACATATCCAAAGACCTACAAGGACACAATGGTCGGGACCGGTCTGACAGGACAAAAAAACCAAACACAGCAGACGGATAGACACGAGACCGAGGGCGGAATGGGGGGGACAGAGGCCAAACGGCCTAACGGCGTATTAGGAGCGTAATCACGAAAGTGAAGTCGAGAAACAAAACAGAAGTCGTGTGGTACTCCCGATTATGGGAACTCTTTCCTCTCGCTCCCTCACCTCTGTAATTCGAAAATTTCTTTCCGCTCTCCCCTATCCCCTTTCGCACTCCATTGAATCCATGAAATCTAGCCAGTTCTTTATGTGCTTCTGTTTTTATGGTTGCGATCTCACTTAGTTCTCCGTTTACTGCTTGTTGATCTCCTTCCCGCCCTTCCTCTTTCCCTTCCCTCTTCTCACACTTATTTGCTTTTATCTCGAGTAGCTCAACCCTCTGTTCGTGTAGACCGTGAGATGTGTGTTAGAAACTTGATCACACAGGTTCCATCTAAGTATGGTGCGACGGGATGGATTTAAGATGGACGATGCTGTGAGATGCTGAGGTTCTGCGTACATCTTATTCAAGGACAACCGAAGGGTAGATTTTGCACTCAAACTCTCGTCGTTCAGCCAACTGGCTGTCCCACCGGCATGGAAAGTTGCCGTATGAAAGGTATGCAAAATACTTATGGGGACGCTAAACTGGCTCGGATAGACCAAGAGCATTTATCTTGTGTCTCCCGTCGAAATATTGAAATAATTTGTGAATACTAATTACATTACCCTAGACTTTGGGCTCAAGGGGATGTTCCACGTGGTAAGTAGCTGACAGTCAGTATCAAGTTCAATGTATCCCAACCAACTTATACATCTTATCTCAGATTCCAGATATTTCATGGAATCCACTCGCGACTGATCATTACTGAACTTGGAATGAAACTTCCCCAGTCAGCCACTAAACAGACCCTGACAGACCCTGAGCCAAGGCGAGTCAACTGCAAGGCACGCACGGCATGACTCATGCCTACCATCTACGATACATTCTCCATGTGTCTATCTGGATCAGACAGTTTTCTCAAGAGAATAGTACGAGTCATATGGTCACTCGGTTTCTGCAAACATGCGCAGCTTTACTTCCTTACAGCGTCAACTGCGGCACAGCTTACTGGGCTGCGGACCCGAAGCGCCCATGTGTTTCCTACCGATCATTGACTTGCGTTTGCAGCAACCAGATTGTTCTCAGTGTATACCGGTGTGTATAAAATGGCGGCGATGATGGAATTAGCTACTCCACAATTCAGATATACAATCACTCTGACCCCGGTTTTCGGGCTCTCATCTACTCTACCACATTCAGAAAATATGCCCCAATTCTCATACGACGGCTCTTCGTACTCGGCAGCATCTTTGATACCTAAAGGCGCGACTATTCCAATGCGTTTGCGAATCTCGCATCATCTTATGGTAGCTCTGGTGCTGTTCCATGCCGTCCGTCGTCCAAGACTGCAACACACCTGGCAGAACCTTCATATTCTAGCTCGAAGCGCGTGCCCTCGCCCTCTTCTCCATTTACCTCATCGGGGTTTTCTTCACTACCGAAATACTCTGCACAAAAATCTGAAACTTATATGGCTCCTGAGGCGCGAGACTTTGGTGTTTTGATGAACAAGTATGGTGCATCTATGCCTTTGGGTGGCCAAACTTCGCTCTGACTTGAGGGATAAAGTGGTGAGAAAACTGAGATCCCATAAGTACAGCCAACTAACATATGTCTTACCACAGTGGACTAAAATCATCTACCCCGAAGTTTCTATGATCTTATTTACCGATACCGTCGCATTCAACGCATCATGTCTCATGCAAAAACCTTTTCCCTATGTTCACTTGATTTGTTTTCGTGTAACTTGTTTTCTAAATTAGTTTATTGAATAAAAAATCATCATAATAGATCGGTCGTAGGTACACAGGGATTGCACGGGTCGACGTGCGGCGCATACATTGCATGTGGCAACGATACACGTGACTTTATTTGCCAGCGCCCATCGTTACGTGTCTACCTCTTGCACCAGACCACCAACTTCCAGGACGCTTTCGCCATGTCCACAGCACACAGGTATATTTGTCTGCCAATCACAACCATTAAGCTGGTGACTCAGTTTAGATACTCAGACCAACATGGGATCCTGCGCAGGCGAAGGAAGTGAAAGGTGGCTCGCGCCAGTACTCGTCGCGCGACATGGCCTCGCAGACTAAACTCAAGTTTAGGTGCGCACCATTGTTTTTCGGTACGATTAATCCATGTTAGCTAATGAACGCATGTTATTGTCCAGGCAGCCTGGCCAAACTTCTGTCGGGGACGTAGCGAAGCGAGACCTGCGGATGGACCTTTTGCTGGCGGAACATGAGGCGAAGAATCGCAAGCGAAAGGCTGCCGGTCAAGATCCACTTCCCCTCCCACCAGCGTTAACCGGTCTAGCTGCGCCTGTGGCAGCCATTGAGAACGGCTCTGCAGAAGAGGATGCAGCTACCAAACGAAGGAAGATGCTGCAAGAAGTAATGGAGTTGGACAAGGACGACGAAGAGGAGGATAAGCCCAAGGATAAAGGAAAGGGAAAGGCCCCCGCTAACGACGAGTGAGTTTTTTCGAGGGATCCCCTCAAGCACGAAACTCAGCTACAACCAGCGATGATGATGAAGACGACGACGATGAAGACGACGATTCGGATGACGATGAAGACGAGACAGCACAACTTCTCGCAGAACTCGAAAAAATCAAACGTGAGCGCGCTGCTGAGGAAGAGCGAAGGGCGCGGGAAGCAAGTGAAGGGAAAGCAAGGGACCGGGAGGCTGAAATTGCCATGGGTAACCCGCTATTAAACCTCGAGGCAGCTCTGGGTGGTCAGCCCAGCACGACCAAGCCTGGAACGTTTGCAGTAAAGAAGCGCTGGGATGACGGTGAGTTGTATTGCTTATTCCTATTGTTCGTTCTAATTATCGTTTAGATGTTATTTTCAAAAACCAGGCAACTACTTCCGACGCTCCAACCGGGCAATTTGTCAACGATTTGCTGCGCACCGAGTTTCACAGGTTTGTGCTGTATCGATTATGCGTGGGAGATGGTTGAACGCATCACTCCGCCTTCAGGAAATTCATGGCCAAATTCATCAAGTAAACCCCCACGGTACTCGCTGGTGTCTTGTTCATAGTTTTCGCCATCTGTCCACGTCTGAATACATCTTGGGGTTCGCTGATCGGTCCCGTACTATATGTTATCACACATGGGTTTAAGGTTTGCTGCACATCCCCCATCAAAATTTGTGCTTTTATTTTTCCTTGTGTAGATTCACGCAATGGATCGAGTAATCTAATAAAAGTTTTTCTGTCTGAAGACTCGCCTGAGCCAAATTCGTAACCCTGCTCCTCCTTGCGGTATCAAGGGACGAACAGTTGTGACGTGCGTTTCTTGAGCTTCCACAACCTTACCCACGGCCTGACTCGGGGATGACGGCGTCTTTTATTATCTATGGATTGATCATTTGGTTCCCGGCGTTCGATACTGTTGGTACCATGCTGCCCACATCAGAGCATCACCAGCACATCTTGCCACCGCCACACGTCCAAGTGATATATAAGTACCCGCATTCAAGAGTTCTGTCGGGCATCTAATGGACAATCCTGTTGTCTCTCTGCTTACTGTATCTAGGTCTGGGGCGCATCATTAGCCAACTTTTTCTTCTCATGGGAAACGTCACCTCACAGAGACAATCTTGCAGAGGGCGTATTCTACGAGCCCCTAAGTCCAAAGACTCTAGCCAGGCAGTGAACGAGAAAGTAAATGCACACAACCCGGCAATACTAGATACTCAACAAAGGGAACCTTTGGTACCTTCACTCGACTCCATCACTCCTGACCTTCGATCAGAATATGATGCATTCCTTCGCGCATACCCACGGTTCTCCGAGACAGCCGTGCTTGACGAATTTCGCACCATCGAGTTTACAAGACTTAGGAAGAATGCAGTGTATCTAGATTACATGGGTGGAGGCCAATACCCCGAAAGTCTCGTCAGAGCGTACTCTCATACTCTTCAGAATGAGGTATTTGGGAACACACATTCGGAAAGCACAAGGTATGTGAGTAGTTTGACTCACAAACGACTTGCATTGAGCCAACGGACATCATCTTCAACCCAGCTCCAAGCTGTCCGAGCGTTATTCCCAAGAAGCCCGAGAGGCTGTACTAGCGTTCTTTGATGCAGATCCAGAAGAATACCTTGTCGTGTGGACAGCAAACGCAACTGCTGGCCTCAAGCTTGTGGGAGAGTCTTTCCCCTTTACCTCAGATAGCACGCTATTACTCCCGGTCGACGCGCATAATAGTGTTCATGGAATTAGAGCTTTTGCAGGGCGAGCCGGGGCGAACGTACGATACGTCAACTGTTTGGGGAATGGAGGGTATGACACGGCGGAGGCACTGGTATGTCTACAAAATCGAAGAGCGGACGTATTAGAGGCTGAAATACTTATTCATTGAAAAGGATATCCTAGAGTCGCTTGCCGGTCCCCCAGAGTCTCCGGGTTCAAAGTCTCTTGTGGTTCTTACAGGCCTTTCCAATCTCACCAACCACAAAACTCCGCTCGAGGCTATAGTCCCAGCAGCTCGCGCGCGGGCAATGCACACCTTACTCGATGCAGCGGCCTTAGCCCCCACGACCCGGATCTCATTATCCAAGATTCAGGTCGATGGAATGGTCGTCAGCTTCTACAAGATGTTCGGCTTTCCTACGGGGGTTGGAGCACTCGTGGCCAAGCGATCGTTTTTGAGCATCCTGGAGCGCCCCTGGTTTGCGGGCGGTGCTGTGGAATTCGTTCAAGTTCCCGGAATAATTGCAATACCTGCCTCATCCATTAGTTCACGCTTCGAGGCATGTCTTAAATCAGCGATCAGTGGACTCTTAGTCTGATGTGGCCTATATTCACATAGGAGGGAACACTCAATTACATGACTTTCCCCGCAATCACCATGGGGTTGAAGCTGCTTTCTAAGCATATCGACCTTCTCCCGCTACGTCTTTCTTCGTTGTATCATTATCTCTACACCGGGCTTTCCGCGCTACGCTACAGCGGAACCTGTGTACCCTTGGTGCAGATCCTAACTGGACCCCCATCCGCTCCGTCATACTCTCCTCCGCATGGTTACGTCTATCCTTTTTGTTGAAGGATCGGAAAGGGCAGATAGTGCCGCTCTCGCGCGTAGAGTCACTCGCTGCGAGAAGAGACCAAGGGAACCTTTCAGCTCCCGCACCCGTATTCAAGCCCACTCTCAAGCAGCCTAAACCAGGCTCTCTTCCAACCAATACGCCAGCATTTGTGATGCCAAGTGTTCAGACCTTCGCATTGCGTACCGGATGCGCCTGTAATCCTGGCGGTGCGGCTGCTTTGCTTGGAATCGAGTCTATATAGAGATACCTGGACCTGGTGCAACTCGTCGATCCCTTGAGCTCGCCGCCGGGCAGGAGTTTGGTGTAGTACGAGTGAGCCTTGGTTGGGTTTCGAATTGGTTAGATGTAGCTGCATTTATCGCATTTGTCAAGAGTCTGGAGGAATTTGTCGGTTAGGTTATGCTTTTGTTGTTCGACTACACATGAGTTTGCCACTCTGACACTCGTGTCGCTATCGGGTTAATACTATAATATCTCAGAGTACAGGTCTTTTTGCCAAGCTATGGATTATCCTATTTTGTGGATTTTGGTTCATCAGTCTCCTAGTCTACTCTGTCCTCAGAATCGAGTCCTCTATTGTACTATCCCGGTTCGTTTTGTATAGCATACCGGCTTGGCAAGTCGTCCCGTCCCGTCATCTCTATCCAATGACATTGCCACCTTTGTCAAGGTTCCATCCCATTTGATCATACGTCCATCCACCCACAGTACCCGGATGCGCAAGGTGTACTCATCCAGGGTCTTGTGCATTCCCGGCCTCTTGTGATACTCGTCCACAGTCTTGAATATGTCGTCCGGCAGGGTAAGGATCTACCCAAATTATGTCAAGATAAATGCGGATAAAGATAAGAAATCACGCTAACATCAATATTCTGTCTCAACCTTTCCTCCTTGGAGCTCTTTGGGATTACGATCGTTCCTCGTTGTACCGCCCAGCTGAGAACCAGTTGGGATGGAGTGATTGGCTTAGACAACAAATTGCTCAGCCGGTCCGCTGCTTCGACGAAGACGGGATCCGAAAAGAAAGGTGATCTGTACTGCCCAAGGGGACAGTAAGCAGTAAGGTGTATCCCTTTTGATGCACAGTACTTCAAGAGCTCATTCTCGGGTGGCAGGGATGTAATTCAACCTAACGTGGATATGCGTAAGCTCAATAGTCACATTGCCCAAGAGAATACACTTGCTTGGTTAACTGCAGGGACTACTGTCGCCTTCTGAAGTAGAATCTCTAGGTTCTTTATACTGAAATTTGATACTCCTATCTGCTTAACTTTGCCTGAGGAATTGCACAACAGTTGCCGTCAGTACAACGGGTATATTTACCCGTACAATTTCGACCTACCCCCACAAGCAATTTCTCCATCCCAAGCCAAGTTTCAACAAAAGTGGGAGACTCATCGGGTTGGCAAAGTTTCCCTTTTGGCTTCAATGAGTTGAATGTAAATTTCAACCACAGCGCCAACATACCATTACGCCCTCCAAGGCGAGCCATAGGCCAATGAATGAGGTACAAATCGATATAACCAATATCCAGTGCCTTCAGGCTCCCATCGAGCCCCCTTGCGGGATCATCGTGGTCCCAGTCTCTGGAGAATGGGATGAGTAAACGAGTTTGATGCGCGCGGTAGATGCATACACACACGAGTTTTGTGGTAACAAAGATTTCCGAGCGGGGAATCCCAGACTCTCGGATGGCTTTACCAACTGCTTCTTCGTTTCCTAGCGAGACATTTAGTCAGGCACTGGTCATTCAAGAACGCATACACGTACCGTATCGAGCTGCCTGACGTAGCCAATGCATGAGTGTGGTATCAAATCGTTAATAGCCTCAGTTCGGACAAAACTCACCGTGTCAAAATGACGATATCCAAGCTTCAGAGCAAGTTTTACCATCTCATAGGCTTCATCTCCGCCACCGGGATGCCCCATCCAGCATCTGATGCGGCCCGAATTTCAAACTTCGTTAGCATCTAGTCGGAGCTCAGGTTGGGGAGAGTACTAACCCGAGACCAACGGCTGGGATATGAGCCCCAGTGTTGAGTTTCACTAGAGGGACTGGCATGATAAATTTATTTGAGGATATAAAAGTCGATTCTGCTCAAAGCGGGCAATGGCAGTCGACGTTGGTCGCTCAAGTGACTTGGACGGATGGTGTTGCCCGTGCTCGATATGAACCATTTCCAAATTCCGAGATGCGTCAGCGGAACGGCAGTGGCTGTGTGCGTTGGTGTTCGACTCGAGGCAAGGTGGATGAGCGCCAAGGGACCTTGGCAATGTCGAGCGGGTTCACGACATCGCTGAGAGGCGGATGGACGGCGCACAAGAACTTTAGGCGAGCGACCGAGCGAATGGGAAGAACAGCTAGTGTTGAATATGATAAGAAAATACAAAACGTCCCATAGGGGGAGCATATAAGATAAACCACGAGACGAATAGCATATCAAATAAACGGGCCATGCGTACACAAGCGAGCGTGGGCGAGCGGTGTAAGAATAAAACAGGAACGGTACAATATGGCTACAAGGGAAGAAAAAGAGATAAAAAGATAACAGATAAGCAGAAGGTGGAATGGGGAGAGCCGCGAGAACAGTGGATTAGCGCATATATCCGCCAGGGGCGAGTAGAGCATGTGCAAGATACTCGGGAGAGAGCTCGGGCCATTAGGTAAGCAAGAGGGTGAAGGGGAGAGCGGGTACGAACCGGCGAGGGTTCGAGGTGGCGATCTAAGCGCCGGGCGGTTCAGTGTAACGGCCGTGTGGCTGCTCGGCCAACCCCGAAAATCTAGTTAGCACGTGAGAATGCCCTCACTGTCTAAGTATGCTTCTGAGCGCTAACCAGATGCCGATAGCACCGGTAGCCCGTGCTAGTTCGGATCTAGTGAATGCTCAGTAGCATACTTAGACCTGTGGAGCTAGTATATGCTAGCTAGATTTCTGGGGTTTGGCTGAGTGGTCGTAACAATTGGGCATATAACCTACGTTCAATATAGTATAATATCCAGCGGCTCGCTACCTGCCATATGTAACAGGATGTTATGTTGTAAGGGAGGATTATAATGTTCATGCGATATCCTTCCACCTGGAGGCCGCCAATAAACCGGCTTTCAATGGGTCTTATTCGAACTTACAGGTATCAACCTCCCCTCCACATTCATTATGCATGCCAGGTGCGACAATAAAAAAACGCGAGCGCATACATACGATAGCCTAGGACTGGTACACCGGAATCAAGTCACGCTCGTAGCGTCCTTTGTGGTACTTGTGCTCTTCAAACCAGTTGAAGCCAGGCGAGAATTTACGGCTATACGGACCTAGGCTCGTCTCGAACTCCAAGTAGCAAATTATTTCTGCTCTGTCGCCTCTTAGATGCGTACCATCTGGTCTTAGGCTGGCATACCCAATATATTCTCACGTCTCGATGATCCCGGTACAAGTATACATTGACAAAGGCACCCTCCAGCATGCGATAAGTACGTAAAAGATTAGAATTACGAATATATAGGAAGCATGGGGAGGGAGAGAGCCAAAAAAACATGCGCCCAACTACGCCGGGGCGGGAAGAGAGGGCTGGGATCCAATAATGAGCGGCCAAGTCAAAATACCCGACACGGAACCTGAGCGGTTCGTCATATAATGTGAAGGTGCGATGTCATCGCGGAGAGGTTGCCACAACCCTGTGGTACGGATCCCCTGTTTTGCGATGCTGGGGACTTGGCTCCTTGTTATGCTTGCATACTGAATCGAGCTATACACACCCACCGTGCTGAAGCCAGGAAGGACGGTTGGCTCGGGTATGGTGAATATCTCGCACGCGAGGTCGGTCGAAAAGGCGAAATTGGTGGCCACAGACTAGCCACAGGACGTGTACTCATACCCACTATTGTTCACCTATCACACCGCACTTGCATATGCGTACTACCCCAGCCACCCTTCAAACCATCTAGGGACCATTTCCATACGACATGTCCACCACCCAGCTTCTCGCCACCCGGATCTGGAATACCGCGTCATCGCGATGGGCAGAGTGAGCCTCGTACTCGGCATCCGCTTGTCAATAGCGCATCATGATCGAATCTCTATCACCTTCTCGTTACTATACGCACCATTATCGCTCCAGGTGGGAGCCTCGCATATGAAAGGCGGGTCAGAGGAAAACTGCTTGTGGCCGATTATGACAAACCAGTGGGCATCGTTGACCATGGGCTGCTTTCGCAATGGCCCCAGGTGCGGGATATATGCTTGGGCGTTTTGCCTGTGTCCATCCAGTGCTCTATTATGTCGACAATTGCTCAAGTTACCGTTGCTCAAAAAGTCCCTGCTACGCTAGGACATAAAGCTGCTCTAGCATATACATCACATCAATGCAGGAGCGTAGAGCTTGCTATGCGCAAGGACCGGATGTTAGTGTAAGCTACCAGCGGCTGGAGGTTAGCAGACATACGGATGGTGTTGGGCTATAGGAAGGAAAAAAAAAATACAGATAAATGCAAAATGCACATCGATGCATGTGTGGTCCAACTTTACAAGCAATCGATTCAAGTTCAAAAACATGAATCCAAGGCAAACTCAACGCTGAGTCGGGGTAGGCGATAGATAAATTGGTAGGAGATCCTACGACGACAAGATGGAGCATTCGACATTCTACCGCGTGAAACGCGGAGCAAAGCATCCGAGAACCGCGAAATAATCCAAGTTGGCGGTCCTTGTCTCTTCACTTTTTCTTGTTGGTCCGGGGCACAATCCTGATTCGGAGGCTTTGGTGGACGTGGTACAGTTGTGAAGGTATAGCTTGGGTTATGTTACCAATAGGATTGATGCGGTCGTGACACAGTCTGAAATTGTTTGCTGTGCGAAGTCTACAGATTTCGACCTCTGGCTTTCATTGTTTCCAACCGAACGTTCTTTTATGCACTATATCTGTCCGCGATCTTTCCTTCAAGCCATGCGCATACGATGTAAAGTGGGTGTACAGAGTGGTATCAAAGTAATTAAATTCGGCTATAGTAAGCCCGCAGGTGGGGTAAAATACTTCAAGTACTTTCAAGCTAGGGATACAAAGCTGCGAACTCTCTCACATCAAACGCGAAACATACAAGAAAAAATAAATCAAAGGAACAATCACGCATCCTGAGCGGTCCCGACAAACGTCGCAGCGTTATAATTGTATGTCTCCGGATTGGGATCGAACTGAAGTCGGGCTTCATGTCAACTATGGTCGCACCATCGCGAGTCAATGTAGCCGCAATGCCCTGACCCGGGACAAGCGGGATTTGCAGTTTGGATACACCAGCTGGGACATCGAATGTTTGAGGTTTAGAAGGGTCCGCGGAAAGTGTGACTTTGCCTGGGGCAGTAGCAAAGACGACTACCCAGAGGTTGTCTTCAGTCTGTTATGACCAAACAAGTCGGTAAATGCTTCAAGGCAACGCTCAATAAACTATACTCACCAATTCGAAATCCTTCGGCTTCCCGACCGGGTCGTTGCTAGCCTCTGCTTTGGCAGGATGCGGCCGCGCAGAAAGGAACACCTGGTCCTTAGTAATCGTTGGATACTGTCCGGTCTTGAACGCAGTGGCATAGTACGAAGTCATTTGCAGCCAGGCTGGAGCGAAACAAAGGGGTTAGTTGGAGGCATGTGGCGCCGATTCAGTCGGCGTGCGTACCTTGGTGATCGAAGCCGTCGACCCATGCGTTCGAGTTGGGTTGCGCGCCCTCGATCGGACCGATATAATGTGACTCGCCATAGTCTTCAACCACACCAGTCCAAACAACAGTCAATTCGGGCTTCCTTTCAGCCCAAGTCAAATTGACTCACCATTCCAACTAATGATCTGGACAATATCGATCCCACCGCGTCCTTTGATCAGCTGGTCCCATCTGGTATTGTACAACCAATCGTCCGCGCGGAAGATCCAGTTCTTGTTGAAACTGTCCGGGCCATAGTGTGTGTAGAACCATGGGCTGACGCTCGACATGTAGACATTGCCTGCCCCGCTGGCTCCACTCGCGCCAAGGTTGGCGGTGATGGTATGATCCGAGTCGAGGTTAATCGATCCGGCAAGTGCAGCTGCTAGCTTGTTTGCAATGTCGTTGGCGGCACGCTTAGATACTTCCTCGTGGCCGGTAATGCGTTTGGAAAGGAGAGGGGGTGAAGCGAGCGACGAAACGACGTTGGAAATGGGAGTCAACGATGCTGGAACGGGAATGGGAGCCGCGCTCGGGTTGGACGGATTCGAGTTCAAAAACGAGATGGTCTCGGAGAGTTTGGAAGCGGATATCTGAGTTGGCCATCCACCATTCCACTATTTCCATCTGTCGATTAATAGCCCATGCGTTGTCGCAGAAGCTACTCACGTTGAAAGCTCCGTCCATTGCCCCAAAAGTCTTGAACCTCGCGGGATCCATAAAAAAGCTCGGGACAAAAGTAGCAGCGTTCTCGCCCGTGAGTTGATCTGTAAACTGCTGCTTCCACCCGTCTTCTGGCGTAGCGGCGCCAAAGGTACAGCTCTCCCCTGCAAATGTGGATGCAAAACCTTGCCGTTGAACTTGAATTGAGCAGGGTGGGACGCGTATTTCGTGATGTATTCTCTGAGGGGTGCGGCGTCGGCGGGGCTGGCACAAGGGTTCACACTGAGGTTTCCAGATGTGTCAGTTCTGTGCAAAGAAGAGAGAAAGGAGTTGCCAACCTCATATCAAAGCTCATGAACATCTTGAAGCCAGTCCCCGATTCCTCGGCAGCGTTGAATGCATCGTCCACTCTGTCCCTTTGCCAATCGTCCGAGCCAACGTTGAGGGCGAATGCATCGATACCGTTTGCGGAAGCTAGTTTGATGTCTGCGAGCCAGGTTTCTTTGGTATAGGGGAAAGTGTTTCCGACCATAAAGCTGAACCGCTAGTGTCAGGTAAAATAATCTTGTGGAACAGAAGGAACCTACTGTGCGACTACAAATTTGTTAGACTCTTGAGTTGGAGTCTGGCGACGGATAGGAAGGGCGCAGCCCGAGTTGAAAAATGAGAGAATGACGACCGCGAGGAGTAGAGTAGGAATCATGATAGTCAGAATTAATTGAACCAGTCAAATTCAGAGTCAGAACAAGCGAGTGGGATTACCAGACCGGTATAGGTGTTGGTGAACGAGAGCGAGAACGAGAGCGAGAGCGAGAGATCGCAGATCCCAGGCGAGAGAAGAAACTAAACGAGGGGATGGTAATTAATGTGGGTCGTCAGTCGTGAATTTGAGGGGGCGACTTGCGACATGCTTGACTTACGACCGCTTCTTTTTAAGCCTGGGGCTCGGATCGTCAACTCGAAGCATGTTGGAGCTCATGTGTATCAAAATAAACAGAAGGCGGGACCGGCGTCGGGGAATAACAAAAGACTAGGTCGATAAAGGAAGGTCATTAGCCCTGATATTGATTATGGAATACCAAATGACTTTAGCGCTTATTTCCACGTCTCTGCCCCTACCATGGTGAGCGCAAATAAATTGCTGGCTTTGTGTGACTAACGAGGGTGGATGTCCAGTCGAACCTCACACTCTACTCGACAGCGGCGCTCCTGATCATAGATACGGATGGGAACAGGGTGCTGGCAAAGTATTACAAGCCGAGGCATCCTCCACCAGGCCTGGATCTGAGCAACAAGGCCTTTGCTGGCATGAAGGAGCAGCGGGCATTTGAAAAGGGGCTCTGGGAAAAGACAAAAAAGCCAGGGGGTAAGCCTAGTCACTACCTCGACCAACGAACGTGTCCTGTACGTATTGCATTTAGGGGAGATTATCCTGTACGAGGGATACCTCGCCGTCTATAAGCACTCGCTCGACCTCATCTTTTACATGATCTCCCCGGCCACCGAGAACGAACTCATGATCCACAACGCCCTCACCGGATTCACTGATGCATTGTCCCTATTGCTCCGAGGGCAAGTCGAGAAACGGGCGATCCTTGAGAACCTGGATTTGACACTGCTCGCCCTCGACGAGGCGATTGATGACGGGTCAGTCACCTGTATGCTTTCATCTATTTTCAGTCTAACACCAGCAATAGGATTATTATCGAGACTGAAGGGCCCGTGATCGCGTCGCGAGTGAGCCGACCTCGCGCAGACGTGTCCGAGATCGTGATCAACGAGCAAACGCTCATGAGCGCGTTCAACACCGTGCGGGACAGGGTGCAGCAGAAAATAGGCTCGTTTTAGATACTTGTTCGCTTAAAAATGAATATCCATGACAAAAACCATAGTCGCGTCGCCAAAGCTATACACCAATGCCAAATTCAGATTCCCTTGCTGTTCTGGGGGCCACAGCACCGCCACAGCTGGACAACATCAGTACTTCATCTCCACAACCACCACCTCTGTGACTACGCCAGTTGTCGAGGGTGAACTAGGACAAGGACGATGTCTGCGCGTCGTCAAGCAAGTACGACGTCTCTCTCGCGTTATGCTCGCGAATATCCGCCCGAGGTCACGGACAACAGCCTCGACTTTTGTAACTCGTTTTGGGGACTTGGCGATGGAGGCGTAGACGTGTTGCTCGCTCGCATGAGAGGAGCGAATAGGACTGCAGAGGAGCTGAGAGCGTACTGGAAAGAACGGTGAGCCGCTTGCGTTGGTGTCGGTCCATGAGGTCATCCGGGCTAAACAACCACCACGCTATCAAGGGCGCTAATTGAGGAGGAGTATGCAAAGCGACTCCAAAAGCTATCCAAGACTGTACTCGGGCGAGACGAGATCGGGTATGTGACGCGTCGCCTCGACTCTAGCCTCGGACTAAATCGCGTGCCCAAAGAGAGCTACGCAACTCGTTCGACTCGCTCCGGTCCGAAACCGATAAACAGGCCAACTCGCACTTGCTTCTCGCCTCGCAGATCAAGAAAGATCTAGAGGCCCCTGTTGGGGAGTTTATCGCCAAGCAGGCTGCGCACAAGAAGAATGTATGTTGATGTTCAGCCGTCTCGGCATCGTTTGATTCTGGCTGATGTCATTTGTTTGTAGGTTCAAGCGCCCATAGAAAGGTTGTTCAAGACCAAGCAGACTCAGGAGAATCATGTGAACCGTACAAGAGAAAAGTACGAGAGCGACTGCATCAAGATCAATGCGTTCACGGGTCAATCGGCGTTGGTCCAAGGCCGGGAGTTGGAGAAGCTCCATGTCAAGCTGGATAAACTCCAGGAGACTGTCAAGATCAACGAACGCGAGTTCCAGAACTTTGTGCGTGCGCTGACAGAGACGACTCAAAAGTGGGACAAAGAGTGGAAACAGTTCTGTGATGTGAGCTGTCACCGTTGAGCCTTCGTCGTTGAGTCTAACGATTATCTTGAAAGTCATGCCAAGATCTCGAGGACGAACGAATCGAGTTTATGAAGGACAATATGTGGAATTACGCCAACAGCATATCTACCGTTTGTGTTTCCGATGATGAATCATGCGAAAAGATCAGGGTCGCGCTCGAGTCGATTGACACGGAAAAGGAGATGGAATACTTTGTCGCCCACTACGGTACTGGGCGCGACATCCCGAACCCGCCTCAGGTTATCTCTTACCTGAATCACGACGGCACGCCTTACAAGCAAACTGCACGCCCAGCCAACTTTGTTCGTAGCTCATCCCGGCCTATCCCTATTCGTCAACCACCACCCCCTCCAGAACCGGAAGAGGAAGAGGAGCCGGTCAACCAGGCAGGAGTTGGAGCTGGTGGCGGACGACGCGGAAGGGCGGAGAGTATCTCTGCAGGCGGGGACGGACGGGCGAGCCGTGCAACCTCACGTGCAAGGAGGGAGTCAATGCACTCGCAGCATCCCCCTAGTATTGTCAACGGCCATGGGCCTCCGCCTCAACAACAACAGACGCAGCAGCAGCTACAACATCAGCAGCCACCTCGTAACGCGACCGCCCCGACACCCTCCCCAACACCCCATTCCCCAGCCGTGCATCCTCCACATGCGGGCAGTGTTCCTATGCCCGGTATGGCCAACGTGGCGAACCGACAAGGCCCGGGGCCGGGCACACCAGGCCAAGAGCGCACGATGCTCAGGATCGGCCAAAACGCTTATGATGTCGACCCCAGCGCCGATCCGCAAAACGCCGGAGTGATGGGCCGCGTAGGCTCTGCTCAGGCATCGGCGAGGCCACCGTCAGCTGTCGGAGATGCCACCGACCCACTTGCACAGCAACTTGCGAACCTGCGTAGCGGTGGGCCCGCTCGTAACCCGACTCGGCGAGGTACGATGGAAACTCCAGGCCAGGGCCCGGACCTGGACCTGGACCTGGTTCAAGGCAAGGCACGACGCCCAGTCGTGCAAGCGGCGCGCTCCAGGCTCCCGCTGGGGCGTTTACGGCCGCCGAACATGCTCATGCCCAAAATCAGGCGCTCAACCGTGATTATCAATACTCTGCTGAAACAGTTGTTGGCGCACACCCATCCCGCCCTACTACTCCAACCGCAGCAAGCCCACAGCTGAGTTTATGCGCCCTCGTGGACGGAGCATCAATGCTGGACAGGGTGTGAACGGTCGAGGATGTAGTGTCCCGGTATGGGCAAGCTTTGCCAAATGAGCGTCGTTTGAGTGTGAGCCGTCCTGCGCAAGGTCCACCCGCGCGTTCGCCTAGTCCCGCACGAGAGGGATATGCCGGGATTGGGACGAGACGAAGCCCAAGCCCAGCTCCGGTTCAACAGCAGCAGCAGCAGATCCCTCCCCAGCAGCAGCCGCAACGCAGGCATTCTGGCATCTACCCGCCACAGGGACCGCAGGGGGGGATGGCGAGTCCGTATCCTCCACAGCAGGGCGGAGCAACGAGTCCAGGGCCGTTTGGTATCGCGTTGGATGCGAGTGGACAAGTTGCGCATGACTCGATGGCCGATGCGTACGCAAGGCAGTATGGCCAACAGCCCCCGCCCCAACAGCAGCAACCTCAGCAACAACAACCTCCCCCTCAGCAGCAACAAATGCAACCCCAACAGCGCCCCCAGTCGGCATACTATGGGCAGCAGCCAGGGTACGGTGCACCAACACCCGGCCCTGGTGGGATGTACGCCGGTGCGACGTCGCCCGCTCCCAACACATATAGTCAGCAGCAGCAACCTCCGCCTCAGCAGCACGGTGCCCCGCCACAGCAACAACACCCGATGTACCAGCAATACCCTAATGGACAGCAGGTTCCATACTCGCCCGCTCCGCCTGCTGCTGCTGGTTATTATCCCCAACAGCAGCAGCAGCAACCTCAGCCACAGCAGCCATACGGCCAGCCCGGGTACGGACAGCAGCAACAGCCCGTTGTGAACACAGCCCAGCAGCAGCAACCCGTGATGACTCGAACACCATCGCCTATGCCGCTTCAACAACAGCAGGGTAATATTCAGGGTGGCGCACCACCTACCGGGCAGTATCTGGACGACGGGAGTGGCGTTTTGTTCTATGGTGAGTCGCCATTACATACAGTGTACCGCGAGTACAGTATTAACGTGTGAGATGTTTCAGTCAAAGCGATGTACAACTATACCGCAACAATCGATGAGGAATTCGATTTCCAAGAAGGGGACATCATTGCCGTTACATCTACGCCTGAAGACGGGTGGTGGCACGGGTGCTACTTGACGACACGCGGCGTGTGCCTGGGCGCACGGTGTTCCCAAGCAATTTTGTTACTCTTTTCTAGACAAACGGCCACCCACGCTCCCTCTTTCCTATCTAATACACATGTATCTCAACTCTTTCCTCTACCTTTTTCGGGTTTCGAGGCTCTTCTCCTTCCTTCTGTAAACACACTCCTGCATACGCTTTGACAGCCGCGTTTCCCGCCTAAATCGATTCGATTGACACGGATAGGGGTTTGATGTAAGGTCCGTTGAATAAGGCGCATACAGAGCAATTTGTTTTGCTTCCTCGAAGGGATCAAACCAAGGGATTCCGCAGGCTCGAGCTTGGTTCATTGCTAACGTAGATTTATATTGTGAGGGGTCTGCAAATAGCATTCTATTTCACTTGTATTGTGCATATAGCCACTGGCGCACCCAAGATTACACATAAAATTACTTCACTACTTAGCAAGTGCTAGAGAGCGCGAAAATTAATGGGGGAGCCTCTTTGTTTGACTCATCCAAACCGTAACATAAAAAGCAGCTGGGCTTGAAAATTAAGGAAGCTAACAATCACAGCGAAAATAATTTCAACTCATCCTCTCCGTAGGGTTTCGCAGCAAGGTGTGACTTGGTCTTGTTGAATTCTCGCAGCATATTGATCATACGTTTGAGAGCTAGAGAGGTAGTTCCGAATGGTTCGTCTGTTTCATAATCTTCCCCGCTGATGTCTGGGTCGGGGCACGGCTCAATGCACTTGAGCGCTGGACAAAGAGGCACGAGCCATCTGCGTCAGATGATGAATAAATTGTTTTTAGAAAACTCTACGCACAGCTTAATGAGCAATGTGATAGATGTCTCCCTCGATATTAATGTCGCCTGAGCTCTGGAGCGTATGAAAGTGTAGAACAGCTTTTGAATACCTGAAATATTCTCCCAGATAAGGAGTATCATTGCTTTATAGAAGATGGGAAACGAGCCATAGGCTGAAGTCATCCCAAGGCCTGGAAAATCGACAGATAAAACCAATTAGCTCTTGAATCACCAGGAGCCTGCGTGATGCCATATTGGTGATATCCTTTCCATATAGCTTAGACATATGAAATAAATATTCAGGCAATATCAGCGGGGTTAGACGGAAGGAAAAGAAGTCACGACACGAAACGACAGCGCATTTCATTTGGATATGTCGGGAGCCCAGAGGTCTACTTGTTCAATCAATAACCTATTTATGAGATCAGTCCGTCATCGAGCAGTTTTATGACAGAGCGAACAAATTGGCAGCTTGTATATTGCCTGTTAAAATGGGGTTGGTCAATCGAGTTCAACTCTGAATGATAGGCCAACCCTATCTATTAACGTGTTATATACACTCAGACTGAGCCGTTCTGAGCATGCTAATTATTAGGCTACTCAAAACTCATACAGCAGTACCGGAATAAATTTGAGACGATTTTTAACAAGGCACCCCTCGGGCAGCACGGTCGAATCGTTTCCACCATCATCGAATACTCGGTTTATCATTTGACTAGTCCCTTGTCCAAGTCTTGGTCCTGCTGGTCCTAAAATTTCCGTCAATACCAAAGGCAGCAATGAACACCTTATTTAGAGATCCCAAACGAAATCCTGCAGAAACTGGCTGAAAAAAGCTGTCGACAGGAGATGTTTCCTTTTTTGTATTTTACAAATAACGAACGAGGTAGCCTCTCGTCGAGCAGATCCAGCGTGGCTCATAAAAACACCCAAATATATCTTCGAGGCATGATAAACGTTTCAGTACAAGAACTGACCGAAGCCACTCGATTACGTGAGATTATCACGGCAACGATCGCCAAGATACAGCACTATCGACCCCAACTCTTCAATCGATTTCGCTCACTTCATTTCTGGTTCCGACTCCGTACAATGACAGAAAAAATCGAAGACGCTAAACCCCCGACTCCGCTTGCACCAAGTGATCTCAAAGACATTGTCAGCAAAACTTCTTCCGATGTACCATCGTACTTTACACCCGGCTTGAAGCGTGTACCAATGTACTGGCACCCATATCGAACCATGGCAAAACAGCGCTGGTGGGGCAGGGAGATATTAGAGCTAGTTTCGACCGAGTTTAGAGACCGGAGTATTGAGTATTATGTGAGTATGGATAAAATTATCTATGGGAGTAGGGTCTAACAGAATTGGTAGAGGTATGCGCTAGAGTCGGGTGTAGTCACGGTAAACGGAGTTATTGCGAAGCCTGGAACCATTATCAAAAACGGAGATCGGATAGAGTGAGTCATCCGGCAACTGGCCATGTTATAGGGACTCTAACTGGTTCTTGTGGCTTGTAGGAATATGGTGCACAGACATGAGATTCCAGTTACGTCGACCCCAGTGAAGATACTTCATCGGGATGACGAAAACGGCTTCATTGTTATCGACAAACCAGGCAGCATCGTGAGTCAATCGTTTTTGCGTCAACATTTTTATTAATGATGTAACAAGCCTGTGCATGCAACTGGGCGATATTTCAAGAACAGTCTGGTTGAGATTCTCAAGCGGGATTTTGGGATTCCTGTACCCTACAGTGCGTCAAACCTGCTATTCGCCCTTTATGTAACTCATGCCGGTCGAAAGACTAGCTGTCAACAGGCTTGACCGCTTGACATCAGGGTGTATGATCATCGCTTTAACGCCGACCGTGCAAGGCTGTTGTGCAATGAGTTTATTGCCGGAATCGTCAGGAAGGAGTATATTGCTAGGTGCATGGGAGAGTTTCCTTCGTAAGTCTTGTTGACGATTTGAACTTTAGGATAGAGCTGATGTCCGAATGAATCCAGTGAACAAGTTGTTGTGGAACAACCGCTTCTGTGTGTAGATAGGCAAATGGGGCTAAATATAGTTCACCCTGAGGGAAAGGTACGCGCCTCAGGTTTCATGATTCTCCAAGTTCTAACGCACCAGTTAGCACGCCAAGACGATTTTCAACAGGCTATTCTACGACCCTGTGTCCAACACCAGTGTCTTACATTGTGAGTTTACCTTTCACGAGCATACTGATTGATATAATGATTACCTTTTTGTTCAGGTCAGCCTTTAACCGGACGTTGTATGCCCGTTGTGCATATGCCGAGTTTGCCTATCACTGACTAGACTTGCAGCCCACCAGATTCGTGTTCACTTGCAGTACATCGGTCACCCGGTTGCGAATGACCCGGTATACCAGAACGTACGCGTCTGGGTGCGTCTTTGCACCTTGTTGACATATCTCTTCGCGTAACTGATTTCTCTCATAGGGTCCAAGAGGAGGGAAAGGGGGTGTATCACTCTTCCCTTCGGAAGAGCGAAAGGCTCCACAACCTCCAACTGACAGCACATATAAACTGCCTGATATTCTACCCGAATCGTCAAATTTGCCCTTGCCCAACGGGTCCGTGGACGGGATCACTGCTTCCTTGGCTAGTGCTTCCATCGCTCGAGACACTTTCACACCTACGCCGTCAACACATTAGCCCCAATCCCGACTCATGCGACACCCCTCCCCCGAGAAACGGGTAAAGACATTGGCATGTCTTCCCCGGTTCCACTTTCCGCCGAAGCGGTTGGGATCATTACTCGACTCCGAAACATGAAGGACGAGAGCGAAGATTGGGGTCGATGGAGGGATGTGATATTCCGCGCTAAAAAGGCTCTAAACCCTGTTGTAGAAAGGGAATGGGAGCGAGACGCCAAGGAGAGGCACCAAGGATCATCGGAACGCGTGCGGGAGATGGCTTCGTTTGCAGCTGGGCAGCCTGATGGGTTCGAGACGGAAGACAAGGTCCCAGAACAAATCGCGGTTGCTGAAGATGGGTCGTTGTATTGCACCGAGTGCTACCTCCCCCTTAGACCTGACCCACAACCGGAGTCGCTTTATATTTTCTTGCATGCATTGAGGTAGGTTGATGCGATACAAGTTTAGATTGAGAAACTGATCGTATAAAGATACACGACTTCTCAATGGTCTTTCGAGACAGAGATGCCATTCTGGGCGCGTGAGGGCTGGATATGGAAGCGTGATGAAGAAGACAGGGAGACTTAGTGTTGACTTTATTGATGTATATAAAAACGAGTAGATTTGCCACCGCCACGGCGCCTAGCGAGCCAGGGTCCTTGCTGTCATTGTGCTGCATGCTTCTGCTCCCGTCCGCAACATTTGATATCCGACACTCCCTCCCTCCCCCTCGACCGCAAAAATCCTCACGAAACCGATTTCTCAGATAGCCCAACTCTCGACGAGAAAAACCGCATCCCATCAGCCCACCACTATCTTCTCCCACCCAATCCCTCGCCATGGGGTTCAAGTTTGGCTCCTTCGATGACATCTGCGCGACGGCAAGCCTAGTGATCTGTCCGCTCGTCGGTGCGGAACAGGGGATCGAACCAACCTGCTACAGCAGAAACGTCGAAATCAACGGCACTCTTATCTTCCAACCCGGTAAGCGAGCCATCTGCAGATCAAACCCCGGCGGCATCGCTAACGACGGCGAACCTGGGACCTGGGGATTTTGCAGCCACATGTTTCGTCCATGCCGTCGCCCTGGTCATGACAGCGATTATGATATATCACATTCGGGGTAAATATACTGCCGTCGGTGAGTGTGGCTCGTGTGGATGCGGTCGGTGCCGCTGACGGGCTTTGCGCATTTACAGGCCGCAAGGAGATCGTACACTTCTTCTACATGTATATGATAATCGAACTTCTCGCATTTTTCCTCGACTCTGCGATCATTCCTACGGCCAGCAATGTCTACCCCGTATGCCCCTCCTCCTTTTCCGCCTGGATCCCTATAGCTAACGGCCTGTGATTTCCCAGTGGTTCGCCGCCATCTACTCCGGGTTTGTCACTGCAACCTATGCCTGCTTGCTCATCAATGGCTTTGTTGGATTCCAGTTTGCGGAGGACGGCACTCCCATGTCGCTTTGGGTAAGCACCAGCTGGTTGTTTATTTGGCCGAAAAGAACGTTGTTGATGTGCGTGGGCAGGGCCTACGAATTGCATGTGTCGTTTTCTTCGCGCTATCGTTCTTCGTGTCCATCGCAACCTTTAAAGGTTAGTCCCCGAACCGAGCACGAGGCAGTGTTGCTGAGCAGACAGCATAGGTTTTGCCGGATTCGACTACGCCAAGCCGATTGGGCTGTATATCGTCTATTTGCTCTGGCCTATCCTTTGTGTTCTCGTGTACGTCGTGCTGCAACTGATCTTGGTGGTTCGCACGTTGGACGATCGGTGGCCGATCGGTGATATCGTACGTTTTTGCCTTCGCGTTCAGCAAGCGTGGCATTAAGATATTGGTCTTTTGCAGGTTTTTGGAGCATCATTCTTTGCGGTCGCCCAAATTCTGCTGTTCGCGTTTAGCGTAACTATTTGCGATGCGGTCCAGCACTATATCGATGGCCTGTTCTTCTACACACTGTGAGCGTCAATCTTATTACATCATTACCCCTCTCGAGTACTAATTCTCTTCCTTGACCCAAGCTGCATGCTTCTTGCTGTGATGATGGTCTACAAATACTGGGATAGCATCACCAAAGAGGATCTCGAGTTCTCTGTCGGCTCGAAACAATCCGTCTGGGAAATCAAAGATCCATTGCTTGCTCCTGAGAACGACTATGGTCTAGACGATACGAAGAGCGCGTACGGCCCTCCAGGGTCAATGTACCAGGGTCACCCCGCGAGTCTGGTTGGAGGTGTAAGCGGTCAAACGTACTATGGTGGAGGTGGTGGGCATGGCTACCCACCACACCAGGGGTATGGTCATTAAGCTGGTGGTAAATGGTGAGACCTGATTTGGACGATGGATGCCGCTTGTCTTTCCTTTTCCTCTTGTTTCTTTTCTGAGATTGCTCTGTGTAAGATGAACTCTTGACGACTGGTATAGATACATTCCGTTTGCGGACGTTTATACTACTCTATTTTCTTTTTCTATTTGTGTGAAATGTGATAGGCACGGTTGCCAAGCATTTTTTGACGCACGTGCCTGACTCTGGTCACTTACGACATCGTTCTCGAGGCCAGACCGATTTCCTCAATATATCATAGGCACTGGAGCGAGGATTTTTTACTTTAGCATAATCAATTTTTTTTTACTAGAATCTATAACTTGCCGAGACTGCGGGCATTTTCGTCTCGTGCTGCGTGGTCATGTAACCTAGGCTCCTCTAAGACGTTAATCCTGAAACCGAAATACTTAACAATTGTAAACTATTCCACTCTTACCCATGCCTAAACTCCGGTTGTGGAGGGTATGTTTGGGGCAATCGATTTCATGAAATCGACCATTCGCCCAGATACAATGCGTCCTCAATCGTGCTTCCAACCGGGGCCCTGGTGAAGTAGTTATCCTGCCGATAACCTGTTGTAGGCATGTGTCAAGAGAATAGAGGATGCATACAGATATCCCATTTTCCCCGGAGTGTGTATGGATTGATCGATGCTTTTTGACATCTAATGGACCTCGAACTGACTGAGGCAATCAATTTAGACCTAGCCTATGTATTTCGCGGACTTCATTACTTCGATAATACACTATTGTTAACAAGAGCGAGTAGATCCCGAATGAGATTACGCTTAGCTATAGCGATAGTTGCGCAAAGTTAACAAATGATCGCGCTTCAGCAATAAATGCGATTACTGAAGCGGGGCTTCATGGATCGCCCAACCGGTATGAACCAAATAGCTGGGTTACATACAATTTAAGAAAATCGAAGAAAATTAACATGCATAATTACATGCTACCACAAGGCCGCATTGCTCTCGCTGGCGGGTTCGGAGGGTGAGATATGGGGGAGAGTCAAGCCTAAGGCGTATAGCCACGTGACTTGGCTTCACCTTGTGGACGCGTTGTTGTTTCCCAGCCACACATCCAGGCGACGATCATGTATATTAAAACTCTTACAATCCAAGGATTCAAGTCGTACCGTGACCAAACGGCCATAGAGCCTTTCTCGTGAGCATGAAGCACCGCTTGTTTTATCGTCGATTAATTGTGAGGAATAGCCCCGGTCATAATGTAGTCGTTGGGAGGAACGGGAGTGGCAAGAGTAACTTTTTTGCTGGTGTGTCAAGTATTGTATAATTAGCTAAACATTCAACACTAAAAAAACTCCCATAGCAATCCGGTTTGTATTGGGAGATGCCTATACATCGATGTCCAAGCAAGAGCGTCAATCACTGCTGCATGAGGGTGTATCAACTGCTCAAACCATGAGTGCGTATGTTGAGATCGTGTTTGACAACTCGGACAACCGGTAAGTGGGCAGCCAATTGCGTGAATACTTCTAATATAAGATAAATAGATTTCCGACTGGCAAGGATACGGTGATTCTCCGCCGGACGATCGGTCTTAAAAAGACGAGTATAGTTTGGACCGCAAGTCATCGAGTAAAGCAGATGTCATGAACCTTCTAGAGTCTGCTGGGTTTAGTCGAAGCAACCCGTATTATATTGTACCACAAGGCCGCATTACTTCATTGACAAACGCGAAGGACCACGAGCGCCTCGCGTTACTCAAAGAGGTCGCTGGTACCAAGGTCTACGAGCAGCGAAGAGTAGAGAGTTTGAAGATTATGGAAGACACAGGTATGTGCTAACCGATCCTGTTCTCATGTGCGCTCGTTCTGACCCTGCGGGTAGATGCGAAACGTAACAAAATTGCTGAGCTACTCTCGTTCATCGCAACACGCCTTGAAGAGTTAGAGGGCGAAAAGGATGAGCTTAAGGAATTCCATAATGCCGACCGTGAGCGCCGGTGCCTGGAATATGCGCTGTATACACGCGAGCTAGAGGAAGTTGCGAATGGGCTTGAACAGGTAAGAATAAATTATGACCATATTCGACTTTGGCATGAACCTCTGCACTTGTTAGCTTGAAGAAGAGCGCAAACAAGAACTTCACGCGGCGAACACGGCTCGAACCTCGTTTACTCGACGAGAAGAACAGCTCGCTACCTTTGAGCGAGACATTGCATCACATCGTCAGGCTCTCGCTATCCTCGGAGCTACTCGCCCCGCTCTGAAAGTAGACCTTGCGGACTTGACTGCAGCACGAGCCGAGGCTCAGCTGGCCATCGCTGACTTGCAGGAGCGCGGCGAGATGGGCGAGCAAAGGCGAGAGGCGATGGAAGCTGAACTCAAGCCGTCGAGACCAGGGCAGCCGAGGTTGAAGCAAGCCTAGCGGAAATCAGACCGGAGTGGGACCAAGTTGTCGAAGAGGAAAAGGAGGAGAAGCAATCGTGAGTAGAAGGCCCCTGGTTTCAGTTTAGGGGACGGCGTGAACTGAGCATTTTGCTAGGATGGACGAAGCCCAAGCGCGCCTTGGCGCTTTGTACGCCAAACAAGGCCGTATCTCTCGTTTTAGTACTCGGGCCGCGCGCGACGCTCACCTCAAATCTGAGATACAAAGCATCAAAGCTGCTGAGAAGTCTCTGTCGGAGTCTCTTTCAGCAATAACCGCCGAGATCTCATCGGTTCAGGAGAAGATCGAGAGCGTCCGACAGAGAGCAGTTGAATCGCGAGACCAGGTTCAAGAGAGGGGTAATCAACTGACAAGACTTGGTGAAGAAATTGTGGAAAAGACTGCGCAAAAGGCAAGGCTTCTCGAACAGCGAAAGTAAGTGTTTTAGAGTATCTGTGTTTTGGGCAATGCTAAATTTCTGCACAGGGAGCTTTGGAGAGAGAACACCAAGTATGAGCAACTCGTTGGGTCTGCGCAGGATGAGTTGCGCGCTGCCGAACGAAATTTGGCTGGTATGATGGACCGAGTGCGCTAGTACCTATCGTCTGCGGGCTATTAATTCTGATAGCTTTACATTTAGGATACTGGTAGCGGCCTTCGAGCGGTGGATCGGATCGCTGAACAAATGGGCCTTGAGGGCGTTTATGGCCCCCTTTATCGTCTATTCGAAATCCCAGACAAGAAGTATAGTACTGCTGTTGAACAAACGGCTGGAAACAGGTTAGGCTGCGAGTATCTTAAACCCCTATCAACTTCTAACTCGCATGACCTTACAGCCTATTCCACGTTGTAGTAGACACAGACGCAACTGCCCAAAAGGTCCTGGAGGCGCTTCAGCGCGAGCGATCCGGTCGTGTTACGTTCATGCCTCTCAACCGGCTGAAGCCCAAGCTCGTTCCTTTCCCTCAGGCTCCAGATGCTCTCCCCCTTTTGGATAAATTAAGGTTCGACCCAATCCACCGCAAAGCATTTGAACAGGTGTTCGGGAAGACCGCCGTGTGCGAAAACCTGCAAGTCGCCGCTGCGTACGTGAGGAGTCACGGCCTGAATACAATCACGATCGAGGGAGACAAAGTTGACCGCAAGGGTGCATTGACCGGAGGATACCACGACGTCAGGGTATGTATTCCTCGTTTACTCGCACTTATCAATACGCTGATTTTCGGTGTTGCGGCCCTGCAGCGTTCTAGAATCGAAACGATCCGCGCTGTGAAGCATTGGTCTGAAAAGTATGAATCCGATTCGAGAACATTGGCCGAGGTTAAGGCTCGGGATGCCCAGCTCGAACAAGAAGTCACGAAACTTACCGGAGAGATCCAAGTCCTAACTAGCAAGCGAGCTCAAGCCCAAGCAATGCGAGCATCCCTGATGGACGAAGCGCATGCACTTGAGACTGAAGAATCCCGACTAACTATGCGGGTTGAACAGCTTGAGCGGGGCAAGGCCGAGCAAGAGGCGGACGGTAGAGATATGAGGGTTCGACGGGAAGCATACGAAGCGGAGATGAAGACCCCGCTTGCAGCTGGATTGTCGGCCGCTGAAACAGACCAAATGGAGGAGTTGGGGCGACAGGTTGATGCTAGAAAGAAGGCGCTGGTTGAGGTTGGAAAGCGGAAGACTGAGGCAAGTGTAATACCTACTGATGCTTACTCTCTACTCAACGGTTGGTGCACAGCTGGGTACGCGAAAGAATATGTTGGAGATTGAGCTTAGCGAAAGCTTGAAGCGAAAGAGGGATGAATTGAAAACAAAAATCGAGGCATTGACACACATAGACACAGACGACTTGGAATCCTCTGGAGCAGATTTGGCAACCAAGACTCAGGAGCTCGAGGCCGTTGGAGAGTCTATCGCCTCGCTACAAGATCGTATTGCAGGTTTGTACTATTTTTTATTTATTTTACTTTTTGCCACGAGCCGCACTGATCTATCACTGCAGAGGCTGAATCTGAATACGACAAGTTGACGTCGGAAATCACCAAACTCCAAAGCCAAGTCGAAAAGCTGCAATCTCAGCAGGTTGAAGATAGCCGTGGTATCTCTCGGCAGCAAAAAAGTACCGAAAGGTACTTGACCAAGCGTCAAGTTATGCTCACTCGCAAGGATGAATGCAACACCAAGATTCGAGATCTCGGCGTTTTACCTGAAGAAGCATACGAAAAATACGTTAACGAACGCATTGACAAGGTCCGCAGTCCGTTCGTTCTGGTGTCCCGAACACCAGCTCAAATCCTTAGTACAGCTCGTCAAACGGCTCCATACAGCCAAAGAGAACCTCAAGAAATTCGCTCATGTCAACAAGAAAGCGTTCGAACAGTACACAGGCTTCACGAAACAACGCGAACAGTTTATCAAGCGGCGTGAAGACCTCGATGCGTCGGCCCAGTCCATTGAAGAACTTATCCAGAGCCTCGACCAGCAAAAAGACGAAGCAATCGAGCGAACATTCAAGCAGGTATCAAAGAATTTTGCTGAGGTGTTTGAGAAACTTGTCCCAGCAGGCCGGGGAAGGTTGATCATGCAGAAGAGGCTAGACGTTGATCAGGTGTGTTGAAGAGTATGGGGTGAAGCCAGCCGAGCTGAACCAGTGAAGCAGGAAGAAGACTCGGATGAGGAAGCTGGCCAGCAAAGCTCCATTGACCACTATACTGGAGTATCGATCAAAGTATCGTTCAACTCCAAGGTCGACGAAGGGCTTCGTATACAACAACTTTCGGGTGGACAAAAGTCCCTAGTCGCACTTGCAACAGGTATGTGCCCACACCTTTCGGATCCGGTCCGATTCTAAGCCTCGTCAACAGTTTTCGCAATTCAAAAATGCGACCCTGCTCCTTTCTATCTCTTTGACGAAGTGAGCCTTATCACCACCCCTGTCCAGCCTTGACTTATCAATGCACATAGATTGACGCAAACCTCGACGCCCAATACCGTACTGCTGTAGCCTGTAAGCCCTCGGCTGTGATTTCATCTGCTTCACACACTCATGGTTTGAAACAACAGCCATGATCCACGAGTTGGCTTCAACCGCCCAATTTATCACGACAACCTTCCGACCCGAGATGCTCACGCGTGCGGACAAGTTCTACGGTGTGTTGTTTAACAATCAAAAGATTAGTTCGATTCGGAGCATCACGCGTGAAGAGGCTCAAGAGTTCGTTGAGCAAGAAACGGCCGCGCACTGAGCTCTTAACGCGAGCGATGTAAATTATTTTTGGTGGTTGCTATCTCTATGAATGTATCCTTTCTATATTCACTTGGTACACACAAAGTTCATGGTCAAATCAATCATATGCAGTTGGTAAGTTAACAATACGCTACATCAACGAGAGAGGCTATATCAACGAAAGAAGAGAACTGAAAAAACGAAAAAAGACAAGCCAAGCGAAACAAAAGGCAGCATGGCACACAGGTGGATAGCAGGCGGATGCGAATAGGACAGAGTGTAAGAGCGGGAACCAGTGAGTAGGTGAGCAGATAGGGCCAGAAACACAGCTAAAACAAAGAGGACAAGGTCCAACAGATCGAAAGCAAAGAGAGGAAATCACCGAATCTTCCCACCCTCATCCAACATGCCCCACTCCCCTCGCCCCCGTCGCTCAACCTCACTCTTGCGCGGAAAGGCACTCCAGAATCGGAGAGTCTCGTCCCCTGCGCCGGTGACGATCGTATCTCCTGCCGGATTCATTGCGAGGTACAACACGCGGTGCACGTGTCCGGAGAGAGTTGCAACGAGCGACAGGCTCGGGTACTTCCAGATACACACTTGGTTCTGCGGTTGCGTCGACGAATAGCCGTGTGTGCTCACGAGTTCGTTGGATGTCTTGGACCAAGTGAGGTTACAAACCTGCGTAGTCATGCTACGGTTAGTATCAACACAAGCATAATCCAAGAGCCAACGCACCTGGGACCCCGTGTCCATCTCGCTCACACCCACCCCACTGGCCGTATTCCAAAACCGTATCTTCTTATCCGCGGTTCCACCACCGCTCGCAAGCAACCCAGATTGATGGGGACTCCAAGCAATCGCCTTGACCGCAGCCGTGTGTTCGTGAAACTTCCAGAGCGGAGCCGGGTGTCGCGTGTCCCAGACAAACAACTTGTTATCGTTGCCTCCGCTCGCAGCATCACCGGATCCCGTGCCGAGTCTCCGGGCTGAGACCACTTGAGGCCACAAATCTCCTGTCGGTGACCATAGAGCTTGCTCACGGTCGCTTCGCCAGGCGGGAGTCGAACATCGTAGTTCAGGATCGTTCGATCGCGGGAACCTGACGAGAGCGTCCAGTTGGACCAAGCGAGTGCACCAACACGAGAAGCGTGGCCGGTAAGCGTGCGTTGCTTCTTGAGCGTTGTAGCATCATAGATCAGAATTTCACCGTTTTGTGTGCCGATCGCGACGGTTGAACCCTATCACACACGTCACGTCAATAAACCGGGACACAGGGCGTAGAACCTAAAGCCAGAAATGTACCTTTTGAACCCAACTAACACTCGTGACTGGGTTCACGTTTGTCAAATCACACAACTTGACGACTTTGCTGCTCTCTGCACTCCACAGATACACACATGAGCCCAAACCAACGCCGAGATAGTTCGTCGAACTCCAATCGACGAGATTCAGGTAAAAATCGTCTTTGAGTTCGGGAGCATCAAGGACTTTGTAGGGTGTTTTGCTGATGGTTCGTATCGTGGCTTGCGGGCCGGTGAGCATCGCGTGCGTTCTTCGGCGTACTTGGTAAGGCGAATAGGCCGGATGGGATGCATCTAATAGGCCGAGATCCGAAACCGCGCTTCCAGGTGTTGAAGAGGGCGTGGAGAATCCTAAGATCCTTTGTCGGGACGGTGTTGAAGGGGCGGGACTGGGCGACCTTCTCCTCTTGATGCCAATGCTGGATGAGAAGGAGACGGACTTGAGGATACAAATGGCGCGCTAGGGAACATTTCTGAAGCAAGGGCAGTGCTAAATGTCCGGTTCTGCTGCTCCTTTTGGGCATCGGTCTCAATCGGGGCGTGTGGTGTTCGTCGAGGAGTGGGTGGACGCGGATCAGAAGAGAGATTATAGGTTGTCGAGAGTTGGCCATCCCAATCGTCGCGTCGTGGTATAAATCTAAGGGCGACAAATGAATAAAGCAAAGTCGAACCGGATAGAAATGAATGCGCACCGATCGCCATGTTCCCGCTTTCTGGGACTTCGCTCGGGCGTGCCGCCTATGCTCGCACCCGAAACGCTCCCACTGCCGTTAGACCACATGCCCGCGCTCCTGACTCGGCCTGGGCTCGCGTCGAGCAAATCCAAGCTGTCCAGCAGCCTCCCTTTGCCCTTGTCCATTCCCACACCCAACCGTCGCACCGGATCCGCATTAAACGCAAATCCAAGCCCCATTGATGGCACAGACGCGCTCGCTCGCAACGTGATATTTCCGACTGGACCACCGCCACCATAAAACTCGTACTGGCACTCGTGCTGGGAATCATGCTCTCAATCTCCTCATCACTGTCCATCGCGTGATGTTGGTGTTTCCTCGTGCCAAGTGCGGGGGACGCAGCCCCAAATCGCTCCTTGGTCGGGCTTGGCTGGACAAGAGCCGAGGGCGGGGTCGAGACCGACGTCACGCTCGACTCAGACTCGTTGTCCGTGTGCTCGGGAATGTCCGTATACGCAGTCGAGGATAAATTAGATTGCGTGCGTGTATGGCCATAGAGCACGGGGGTATTGTTGTTCGTCGTTGGGGGTGTGGCGGGTGGAGCGATGGAGAGCGTCGGTGGGTGAGTGCTGGGCTGGCGCGCAAATGGGTCTTGGTCGTCGTCAGATGCAACGGGCGCCGCCTGAAGTCGGGAGAAAAACGGGTTGGGCAGGGGCATGATGGTCGATGAGCGGTGATCGATCGTCTAGCGTCTGTGTAGGCGGGTGGGAGCGTGGGGACAAACGTCAACGGGAACGGGACAAAGACAAGTGCCGTGCCCAGTCGAGGAGAGAACCAAGTGAGCGAAAGGTGGGCAGCACAAAACCAGTGATGTACAAGAGTCAATCAACCGCTATAATTATATTCGCAAATGGTAGGCAAAGCGAGGGACGCCCGAATGAGAAAGGGGGAGGCGGGGATCCGAACCAAGTCGGGTGAAGCACAACAGCGCCTTATATGTGCGTTGTGTCTATGTTGTGTGCGGCAGTGTAGGTCGCGTGCGGCAAGGACAGAGACAGGGAAGGGCGCCCGTCGTGGTCAGGAGGAGACTCGTGTGGCGTTGTTCGAGGCGCGGGTACAAACACATCCAAACACGGGCTTCCTTCCTTTGGTTCCTTTTTCGTCGTTATAACCTGCCACGAGCGTTGCTCGAGCACATCCTATCAGATGCGTTATCATCACCTAGAAGGCAGCGTTCTTTATTTTAAAATCGACAGGGCGAGCTCGACCGTGGCGGAGATTACTAATTCGGGCGATGTTGGATCTATCGATGGAAGTCGAGTCTCGACTTCGTTCATGTTCTTCACATAAACTGCTACGTTTATCTCGATTTCTTTTGTTGGCCATGCGATACCTAACACAGGTGACGTTTGACCGAGCGTATGGCGATTGACTTGACAGGAACCGTGTCAGCCTACGATTCTTACGACCAGAAGGGCCCCTCGTTGACCGAGTCGCATCGTACTGCCTAGTGATGTTCACGTCGATTCTGCTATCTCTCGTCACTGGTGCGGTTACCTCCCGGGTATGTACCACCCTTTCCCAAGTCGTCGTCCGGGGATTTCTTATTTCAGGCAGCCGGCTTGGCAAGGTCAACAGGCTGGTTATACACCGCACGCGAGTGGGTATCCATTGGCCTATTCGTCCCTTGTGCCCCTATTTTACATCAGCAAATAGTTGATTTACACCCTCTGGTTATCCTCGGATCATTTCAGCCTCTCGCCCCCCTCTATGTGCCTGAAAACCTAAATAGATTTAGTTTTTGGACCTTCAAAATATATAGAATATCCCAGCCGTGTCCGATCGGACATTACTCAAACTCGGGTGTGACGACTCATGAACCCCAGACCGGCCATTCAGAAAATCCTGGCACATTTACTGCGTTGGGTTGATAGACATTAAGCAGTGACGGTATATTTCCATGCGGATCGGGTCTCGCCTATAAAGTGATCAAAACAGGCAATGTTGTAATGTGCAACGTTTTTGGCTTTTCGGGAATTTAGCCCGATTCCTGTATACTCTGGGTGGGGTATAGTATCAACTTACGGTAACATGGGAAGAGAGGATTTGCATTTCGGTGGTCAAGCGACAATATTCAAACCCGACAGTTTGCCGGCTCACTAGCTGGAGTCTGGACAAAAAAAGGTTGATGCCTGCATGACTGCCACCACACGGTTACATCAACAGGACTAGACCACTCTCGAATGGGAACCATTCGTGTCTGTATACCCGTAGGCCGCGTAAATACATAATCCCCGATTTATTGATTGAACGGAAAATCTTTCACCTGGGATTGACCGGTGGCGAGGGGGGTCTATAGCCGTGATGACATTGAATATAACAATCCGACGACCGTCCGAAGAGCCACAGACACGTCGTTAGCAGTGAAATGCATGCAACCAAGCGCAAAACCGCAAAGCGCCCATCTGTCACCCTCATCAATCTCAGTTCGGCACGGGCCCTCGATGCACATGGTCGCTGTATCTTCCCAATTCAGCCTGCCTCGGCCGATCGCCCTCGCTGCAAAGAGGCAGCAAGCACGTAGACGCAACGTAGAACGGTTCAGGTCAAGCGACATCTGTGTAGGAGATAGAAGGGATGACGCATAAAGCCCAGACGAAAGAACCAGAACGACCGTAGGAGAAGCCCATGGTTGCATGCGGGGACGGCCTTCCCGACTCAATCACTCCCACACGTCTGGCCTTATTCATCCACCCCACGCAGGGCGTCTTGAACAGCAAGACACCTCACCCTCGATCCCGCTCTGGCCGGTCGATCAAGCCAGGGCATCGCCTCCAAATCACATAAATAGCCGTTCGTTTCCCCGCTCAAAACCCCCCTCTTGGCTTCATCTTCCAGGCACCAGGAGGGCAATGAGTGCTCATTCATCGCCTGACATCGATGAGCTGAGTGCACATTCAGCCCAGGAGGACGCCGCCCTTCTCCGAGGCTGGAGACCGCGACTCGGATAACCCACCACCGTCTCCCGTCCCATCTTACCCCCACTCGCACCTCCCGACACCAGCCTACACTTCACTGCCCCAGACAACCGAGCAAACCGTCGCCAGAGGTCCAGTCACCGCAGCCGAGCTAACCGGACAAATCACCTACGAGGCCAAGCGCTACCGCATCACATTTGGTGGCCAACAGCCCGGTCGGACCGCCGCCCAAGGACCCGAATATGCGCGGGGGAGTAAAGTAAGGGGTGTGCTGCGCGTCGGGGAAAAGTGGCGGGAAAAGATAGCCACGGCCGAGCTCAAGGTGGGTGATGTACGCTGGGGCGTTTTTTCGGGAACAAGGCTAACACACGTGTGGACAGATACTTGGCACGATCAAGCTCTCGATCGCCGATTCGGGGTCCACCAACACCGAGTTTCTGTCACATACCATTCGTCTTCATCCAGCCACCACCACTTCGTCTTCTTCTTGTCCGGAAGCCCTCCCCTTCAAATGGCCCCTTCCTATGACCTACCTTGATACATGGGGCAACCCACAGACACACCGTAATAGACCTCTACCGCCCACCTATGAGCTTACAATCACCGAGGTTCCTGGCCTGCGAGCGCGCGTGCGATATGAAGTTGAGGCTGTGGTCAAGTGGAAGTGGAAAGGGCTCGTCACGAGGAAAGAGAGGTGAGTCGAGCCTCCCTCTGAAGCATCCCGGTTTAATTAACCATAAATGGTAGCTTGGTCACACCCTTTACGTATATTCCCTATGCGCCTAATCCATATCACGCCCATACCTCGGTGCTCTCGACGCTCAAATCCTGTCCAGGGGAATGGATGTGTCACACCGAACGAGTACCTACCCGTGGACCAGAGGTGGGAGAAATCATCAGTTCGGTGAGTTTTTCTTTTTTTTTCACTCTTTCCTAAAGTCATCCTCTGACTTGCGGCGTAACTACTAGCTCGTACTCCCAACCCCACCTCTCCATCCACTTTCCCAACCAATCCCCTTTCACTTTCAACTCAGTGCCGAATGCCCACCCCAGCTCCAATCTACCACCATCAACACCGGACGACGGAGACTCTCTGTCACATCCACGTCCTCCAAACCGCGCTCCCCCACTCTGACACGCAACCCACATCCCAATCCAACGACTACATCCGTCCCAATTGCCCTGCTTGCAGAACCAGCGCTCCTACGACTAACCATCCAACGTCAAATAAGTGTTGACGTTCGAGGTGCTCGTGCCCTCCGAGTCGTGTGTGGCGGAGTAGGCAGGATGGAACGTGTGATGCTTGGCACAGGTCGACGGGTTAGCGCGGATGGCGGAACGAGATATGAAGGGACGCGGAGTGCAAGTTGTGTACGAAGGGCAAGTTGCGGATACGACCACCCAGCTAACCCAACCGTGGGACCGGCCCCACCCGCCTACGCACCTCTACGACGGACAAATTCAATTCGGTCCATATTAAGTCATATGTCTGGCGGAGTAGGGTACACCACACGGGCGGCGCGGGGGCTGGGGTACCACCGGGCGTAGAGCGGGTCCGCGATTGGGAAGGCGGGAGGAATGTTTCGCCATCGCTTGGGAGGGAACCGTCGTTCCAGAACGTGATGTACTAAAGGTTGGAGGGTTTAGAGCCGGTGGATTGTTGATCAAGGTGAGTCAGATGGCAAGTTTGGAAGCGATTACAAGAGGCTCCCAAACAAAATATTCACTCGCCCGATTTTCATTAGGATTTTGTTACACTCACACTTGTCCCACCTACACCCGAGCTTTCTCCGCTACGTGCACTTCAACAAGCTGTCCCTGTTCGATGTATCGTTGTGAATGATGCAGATATGCAAGCCGCCGCCCAAGGGAGCTGGTAGCACGAAATGGGAGAATGGCCGACTTGGCTGAAACGGGTAGCTTGGCAGTCAGTAAGCTGGACAAATGTCCAAAAGGAGAAACGATAGGCGGCGAAAGAGCATAGAGATCCCGATCCAGATTTCGCTATCACAAGAAAGCTGGTTTGGGACCTCGGATAGGTAATATATGCGGCATTGTATGCTTGTATTCTTTTTGCATGTGTATTTCGTCCTCAACTGTATCAGGTCTCGTGCATATTTACTTTCTGGGTGAAATTGCATCGCTTTACATATACGCATAAACCTGTTATAAATAGAGCAGCGGCATTTCGGAGAGTAAAGGGTCATGGATAACGCGAAACGAAATGCATTGCTGTCTCGGGCGTAGGTTGGGATGATCGGCGTTGGCTGGTGCCTGATCACTCGAGTGCTTATTTTCATTGCACTGGCCCATGCATATACCAGCTCAAATATGCTTTAGTCCATTTCTATTCATTTTTATGGTATGTTAATCAAATGCTTCTATTACAGGCATTCTATCTGATCTATGGCCTTGGTACACTTCCTCTTCTATATCTATTACCTTGCCCTCTCAGGAAAAACTCAAGGTTTAATGAAACAGTGGGGTGTAGTAATGGTGTAATTCCATGAAATGACACATAATTATCTGTGATTATCCCATTACACCAGTGTAATTTGGCATGACACCATTACTACACCCCTGTTTTCATTACCCCTCCTTATGCCTAATTACACACCATTACCCCCACAGGTTTTTGCTGAGCTAGCAAGGTATTTTAGCTGTGAAAATGTACCCCCACCCCCCAATTAAATAAATTAGTAGATGTTTGGCTTTGTTATGTACAAATACATGACTTGAATTCCAACTCCAGCAAGGCAAATCTGCCATTCATCCAATGCACCAGTCTCCCCAGACCATCCTCCAACTCCCCTGGAGTACATTGCAATTGATTGATACATAGCCACTCAAGTGTGCCAGTCTGGAACTTGAGGTTCATGCATCTTGGTATCATTCTCTAATTTGATCAGACATGAGTTTGCTCATCCTTTGACATTCAAGCCATGCTATCTGTGTTGTGGTTTCAATGCTGTATTTATATGGCATGTATACATGAGTACAATTTATGTATATTCCTTTGAGTGCACAACTCATTCCACCATCTTCAGGCATGATGTATGTGGAGAATATGTAGGAAACTACCAAACTTAGTAGTCAAGCATCATTGCACAACATTGTAGTAATTCTTGATGTTTTTTCCTATTTTTCTAGCTACACATATACCCACTCAAACAGTTGATTTACAGTCTTGCTGTACTTGTTTCCACTGCAGCAAGCCACAGTACACAGCTGTGAAGTTGTTATGGATTACTAACATCTTCTATTATTTTAGTCTGCTCTGCCAACCTCGATCAATGCCTCTGTAATTAAATTGTGAAATACTCAAATTTGTATGTGCTCCAAATTGTACTACTTTGAGTCCCCTTAAATAGTACAAATTCTCCGCTTTCCAATGCATATTTCATTAAGATTTTACAATAAGATCTCAGAGAGATATAGAGGTTGCAATAATTCCTCTTATCAGGAATTATTGATTACAACATTGCACTGCTCATATCTTGGCAACCACTTATGCTATCAAAGTGATCTTATGCTCTACCAATAGCTAATCTTTGGCAGTATCTGCTGCCTGAAGATCATTGCAATCCACCAGATCCTTGTGCTGGAATGGTCCAAAGATCATTAGAATTGTACTGGACCATCAGTCAAGATCTAATGGCTCCAGTGAGTCAGGAGAGCCTTCCAAATTGATCCAGAAGCTTCTCTGACTCACTTTATGACTCACTGAGATGTAGCCTCCATTCATTACATGTATATACTGTGATAATATGATCTACAAGCTAATGCAGGTCTCAGATGCATCAATGCCTTCAATCCACACCCTGTCTTTACTCTTTTATCCTATACTGGGCTAGGGTGTACCCCAAGTATAGCAGTACCCTCTTTTGATGATTGCACTGGCATGCATGTATCTATTTGGCTTTGAAATGTCCTCCTCAGGGTATAAAAGGACCTCCTCTGAGGCCCTTTCAGACCACCCACTCTTACTCAACCCAGACCAGTTATTGGTTTCTTTTTCTCTTTCCATTTCTCTCTTGTCTGTGTGTGATTTCTTATATAACTAGTACTGAGGAATAAAGTACCATATTAGTTATTGTTATGGATCACTAACATTTTTCTATTATTTTAGTCTGCTTTGCCAACCTCAAGTGATGCCTCTGTAATTTTCTTGAAATTAAATGAATTTGTATGCATCTGAATTTGTACTATTTGTGTTCCATTAAATAGTACAAGATCTCCTCTTTCCAACACATATTTTATCGTGATTTTATCTTAAGAACTCAGAGAGATATAGAGGTTGCAATATTTCCTCTTATCAGGAGATATTGATTACAACATTGCACTGCTCATATCTCGGCATCCGCTGATGCTATCAAAGCAATCTTATGCTCTATCGATAGCTAATCTTTGGCGGTATCTGCTGCCTGAAGATTGTTGCAATCCACCAGATCCTTGCACTGGAATGGCCCGAAGATCATTAGAATCTTACTGGACCATCAATCAAGATCTAATGACTCCAGTGAGTCAGGAGAGCCTTCCAAATTGATCCAGAAGCTTCTCTGACTCACTTTATGACTCACTGAGATGTAGCCTCCATTCATTACATGTATATACTATGATAATATGATCTACAAGCCAATAGCAGGTCTCAGATGCATCAATGCCTTCAATCCACATCCTGTCTTTACTCTCATATCCTATACTGGGCTAGGGTGTACCCCAAGTATAGCAGTACCCTCTTTTAATGATCGCACTGGCATGCATGTATCTATTTGGCTCTGGAATGCCCTCCTCAGGGTATAAAAGGACCTCCTCTGAGGCCCTTCCAGACCACCCTCCTCCTCTACTCAACCCAGACTGGTTATTGGTTTCTGTCGACGACGACAAGTCAGGTGATGAGGAAAATAGTAAGAGAGGCAAAGAACTTGTATTCGACGAGAGGTCAAGTTCTTGAGGAGTCCTCTGCGAACTTGACCCGGTTTATATACATAGTACAAGCCACATCATAACAAACAAGTCCGTACAGTGAGTCACGACTGATAAGAGATAGAAGCAGTAGAAGCGACTGCGGAGCTGCGGAATTTCACATTGGAGTTGAAATACATCTCGGTTACCGGTCCAGAACATCCCCTGAGTCACATGATACAGATATACCATAAAAGGCAAGTATGTTTTGAAGATGATCTCATAAAATGTAATAAATCGAGAAAATATTATAGAGTGGATATATGCGTGTCAGTTTGTGACAGTTTCTTTTTTCTTTCTATTTCTCTTGTCTGTGTGTGATTTCTTATATAACTAGTACTGAGGAATAAAGTACCATATTAGTTATATACTGTCTGATTCATTGTATCTTATATACAGAGATATATAAGGATACAATATTGCCTGATTGAGTGTGACATTAAGTACCAGCTATTAGAGGAAATCTAAGTACCTGTAGCTGAGGAAGTACATGCATTAGGCAGCCCTCCATCTATCCAATAAAATATCACTTAAGTCTAGTATTAAGATTAGTATCAGTTAGTCCAAGTGACTAGGGCTGAACTACATTTAAGATATCTAAGGGAACCTGACCATAGTAGTCTTGCTCTTTATACCCATAAATTAGTCAGTTTACACTGTGAAAGATTAAGACTGCCTTGAGTGTTACTTGATCACATTGCAACTACTTTTTAGCCTTCTTACTCTAGTCTAAGAAGTATTGAGTATGATTAGTGTATACTAACATATCTACATTTGCTTAAGCTCTAGATATTCAAGTGTACCCTGACCTGTAACACATCAACAGACACCTGGGGATATGAAATACACATATAATGTGTGACTGCAACCCTGAAGGATGTTGCTTTGTCCTTATCCAAACCATCAAATTTTGCCAGGGGGGCAAGTTTGGGAATACACAACCTGCTAGGCTGCACAGCTGGGGCTGGAGTGTTATGACCTGTCAAATGGACATAACAAAACAACCAAATATTTTTACAGATTTATGGCATCTTTCCTAAGCGGAACAAGCCATAAACAAGGTCACATGACCTTGGCACTTAGCCAGTGCTTACGGTGGTTACCCTGAACTTGCTCCAGCATTTCTCTCCATTGTTACTTGGAGCGAGGAGCGAGTTGTCATGTGATCTCAGCACTTACAGAAGGATCATGTGACCTCAGCGCCTATGGTGGTTACCCTGAACTCGCTCCAGCATTTCTCTCCCTTGTTACTTGGAGCAAGGAGTGAGTTGTCACATGATCTTGGTGCTTACAGCAGGAACATGTGACCTCAGCGCTTATGGTGGTTACCCTGAACTTGCTCCAGCATTTCTCTCCATTGTTACTTGGAGTGAGGAGCGAGTTGTCACGTGATCTTGGCACTTACAGCAGGATCACATGACCTCAGCACTACCCCTTGGACCTCATGCAGCTCTATAAGATTTGGAGCTGCACAAACTTAAGACAAACAATTGCCTAACCATAGTACTGTACATAACCTACACCTACTGCGGAGTGTGCTTAGATAATACGTCCACAGCCACTGCAGCCACAGGCATATATAAGAAGGATAAAGCAAGACTGGATGCCTCAGCTTGCTTTATCTTGTCAACCACCATAGACCATAGCAAACACTGTAACTAGAACACTCAATACATATTGCATAGCACCAAGCTGTCAATGCAGCCGCTACTTAAGTGCTTCACAAGGAAGCCTCCAGAGGGTCACGACATGGAGCTGGTGCAGGCACTGGAGTTTGTGCCACAACCCAGTTCATGTTGGTTTTGAGGGCTTGAATACTGGCCTCCATACTCTGCATATTGTTGTTGGCTGTCTGTAAATCAGCCCCAGTAACTCCCATGTATACTGTAAAGTTGTGATTGATGGCAACCAGGACATCTTTGATTTCTTGGAAGAACCTGGCCTGGTCAGCCTGGTTGGCAGGGAGCATAATTTGGTTGGGGTTGACTGAGATGTAATTGGGTGTAGGGGCAGGAGTAGGGGCAGGAGTGGCAGCAGGGGTGAATGACATAGCTATAATGGAAAAAGGGAATGCATGGATATAGGGGTGCTCTTGAGGCCAGGATTTTCACTCTCAAACACTGTGGTTGCTCTGCCACCTAGTGTTGGACAATGACTACTACTAATCAACAAGCCATTGACAGGTGTGATTTAGAGTGTCTTTTTTGCAAGCAGGTGGTTTGCTGACTACAACACATGCAGTGATGGACAAGAGTCCTAGGGTTGGGTGATATGAACTGTCTGCCTTGTAGACACCTGTTACTGGATAGTCTCTTTCTGCTTTTGACTATTATGCAGTCCAAGCCCTTCTCCTTTTCACAGTAGGCTAGTACAGGGGTCCATCTCAATTCCCAAGGGGTATGAAGAACTTGACCTAATGTCAGAGCCAACAACCTGAACAACAACACCTAATGCTGGTGAGGTGAAGGCAGAGCTATAGGCTATGACAGCCAAAGGTCAAACTGCAATGTCTAAGAGTGGATGTGCAATGAGGGGATGTGTTGTGATGACATGCAGGAAAGAATAGAAGTACACTTGTCCTAAAGAGGACTGGGCAAGAGCTGCTAGGCTTGGTGACCACACAGGTAGAGGGGATATCAACAGGAGGTTGAGTTCTGAGGCTTAAGGCTCTCAGACTCTCCCTTATATATTCATGAGGGGGGCTGTACATGTGAAATAAGAAGCTAGACAAAGTCATACAATGAGAGGGATGGTGCCATGTCAACAGAATATTCCAGAATACATCAACAAAGGTCAACAACAGCAAGGGCACATGACTCAGTCAATAATTCTACACATATATCTGAATAAACAGGACTTGTCCAAAAAGCAGAAAAATAGAGATAAAATAAAATCATAATAAATTGGAATAAATTCATGCTCATGGTCTGGGCCATGACCTTGCTGTTGTTGACCACTGTTGATGTATTCCAGAATATTCTGTTGACATGGCACCACTTTCATAGATTGTATGATTTTGTATTTCATATGTACTGCCTCTTTATGAATATATAAGGGAGAGTCTGAGAGCCTTAAGCCTCAGAACTTGACCTCCTGTTGATATCCCCTCTACCTGTGTTGTCACCAAGCCTAGCAGTCCTTGCCCAGACCTCTTCAGGTCAAGTGCACTTCTTATCAACCTCTGTGTGTCATCACACCCCTTCCCTTCACTGCACATCCACCCTTAGACATTGCAGTTTGACCTTTGGCCATTATAGCCTATAGGTCTGCCTTAGCCTCACAAGTGTTAGGTGTCATTGTTCAGGTTGTCAGCTCTGACACTTAAGCCTCAGAACTCAACCTCCTGTTGAACAACCCCTTCTACCTGTGTGGTCAGCAAGCCTAACAGTTCCTGCCCAGTCCTCTTTAGGACAAGTGCACCTCTATACTCTCCCACACATTGTTGCACCCCTTCCCTTCACTGCATGTCCACCCTTAGGCATTGCAGTTTGACCTCAGGCCATCAAGCCCATAGGTCTACCTTCACCACACCCATGTTTGGCTTTATTGTTCAGGTTGTAGGCTCTGACATCCAGTATTAAGGATGTGATGCTGATATTCTGGCATTCTGGCATCAAGGGTAACTGAATTGTAGAAGCACTGATTTATAAGCTGATGCAATTGAGTTACCCTTGATGCCAGAATGCCAGAATATCAGCATCACATCCTTATCCAGTATGAATATATAAAGGGAGAGTCTGGCAGCCTTAAACCCCAGAACTTGACCTCCTGTTGAACATCCCCTCTACCTGTGTTGGTCACCAAGCCACATAGTCACTGCCCAGACCTCTTTAGGTCAGGTGCCCCTCTATACCTCTCTGCATGTCATCACACCCCTTCTCTTCACTGTGCATCCACCTTTAGGTGTTGTGGTTTTACCTCAGGCCATCAACAGAGACAAGGAGACAGAGGGGTCTTGACACTGCTGGCACTTTGCTAGCACTGGCATTGCCAGAAATTGCCAGAAATATTTCCTGCAGTAGCTGGAATTCCAGCAAGCAGGATTCCAGCACAACATCTTTATGTCACAAGGACCCAAGTGTTACAACCAGCCACATGGCTCTAACACCCAACTGCTCAGTGCTTAGCCACCTCCACATCAGGAAAAACCCTCCTGAATTATTATTGTAAATCACATGAAATGATCATGTATAAACCAGTTGCAAGAATTGCTGTCCCCCCTTTTGTCACCTATAATAAACTGTAGTGAGGTGTTAATTATAGGCAATTGTAGTAAATAAACCAGGATTATAGCTATAAACCCATTTGAAATTCCCCCAACACATCTCCAAAGTGCCTTCCAGGAGACATGCAAGTTTATAAAGAATGGATTTCAAAATTTTCCAGAAATTTGCTATAATTTGTGAAATCCTGATTTATAAAAAATCCATTTTTCCTGATGCACACACTCCCTCACTTGTACTTGCTCTGCCCTTTGCCCTCACTCACAACAACCAGCCCAAGCTTGTTCCCAAACATTGTAAGAGGTATTTGTTGTGACCCTCTGGATGCTTCCTTGCAAAGCACTTAAGTAGTGGCTGCGTTGACAGTTTGATGTTATGTGGTATGTATTGAGTGTTCTAGTTACAGTGTTTGCTATGGTCTATGGTGGTTGACGAGATAAAGCAAGCTGAGGTGTCCAGTCTTGCTTTATCCTTCTTATATATGCCTATGGCTGTGGTGGCTGCAGATGTATTATCTAAGCACAATCTGCAGTAGGTGTAGGTTATGTACAGTACTATGGTTTAGGTAATTGTTTATCTTAAGTTTGTGCAGCTCCAAATCTTATAGAGCCATGTGAGGTCCAAGGGGTAAGCTGTCACAAACTGACACGCATACATCCACTCTACAATATTTTCTCGATTTACTACATTTTATGAGATCATCTTCAAAACATACTTGCCTTTTGTGGTATATCTGTGTCATGTGACTCAGGGAATGTTCCGGACCGGTAACCGAGATGTATTTCAACTCTGATGTGAAATTCCACAGTTCTGCAGTTGCTTCTACTGCTTCTATCTCTTATCTGTCGTGACTCACTGTACGGACTTGTTTGTTATGATGTGGCTCATACTATGTATATAAACCAGGTCAAGTTTGCAGAGGACTCCTCAAGAACTTGACCTCTCGTCGAATACAAGTTCTTTTATTTCCCTTACTATTTTTCTTGTTGCCTGACTTGTCGTCGCCAACATCAGGTCAAGTTCTTGACAATCGTAAGTCTCAGTGTCGTCTGGGATACATCTGGAACGCCGTCGGCATCATCTCGAGATAACTCCTTGTTGCCTTCCCCAATCCCACTCCACCTATCCACAGCCACAAGACATTGTTGCCCTATACACACCTCTGTGAAACCTTGCATAGCCAGGTCCCTCACATGTTGTAACAAGCTTCGGTTCTCTAATCTCTTTCGTCAACAAGAGGTGGGGTCGCTCATTGCCCTTAAGTAGCTGAGCAACAGAGGTCACCTTCCTATTCCAATAGACTCAGGAGAGGGTCTATTTTTTCCTTTTATTTTCACTCTTGCTCGAGTACGTCTCTGACAGAACGCACAGCCCTCAAGTGGCACAACCTTTTACAGAAGACCAGCGCTGCCATCTGTGTGGGTGGTTCAGACACTTGTCGATCCACTGCTTCACCCTCAACTCGGTCGAAAGCATCCTTGAAGAAGCCGGGCACATCGATTTCAACTGAGTAGTAATCATCAAGGTCCGCCCCCAGAAAGTCGGACATGCCCAACAAGCCTTTGTCACCGAGCCGGGTGCCCCTGAGTGCAAAATCTGCCATCGGGCAAACGGAGCCACTTTCCCAGCACGCTGCCCCTATTGTCCTAAGAAGGACAAATTCCTCTACTATTACACCATCCCCCGCAACCAGCCATAAGCTGGAGAACCTTGGCCAACAGCTTCTCCGTCACCTGCTAAACACTATTGAAAATTTCCAAGACAGGTACTGATATTACTGGAATAAGTACGAAGAAACCCGTGAAAAACTTCACAAAGCCAAGGCCCATTGCGCATACTTAACCAAGCGTTTGCACGAACACCAGGAGGACTACCTATCCCTCCTCCAAGACCATCTCAGACTAGAAGCAATAGTCCGAGAAACAATTGAACCCCATGAGTATGCCTTCCCTGTCTTCTCAACGCTGTCAGACCTCCCTCACCCCACCTTTCTAAGTGGCACAAGCTCACCAATTCAGGAAGAAGCACCCCTTCCGGCAGCCCAAATCAATCCTTCCCAAGGAAGCACTCCTTCAGGACCAAATTAAACTAAAGAGGGTGGAGTGTCCATATCGTTGCCAGGACACCAAAAGCTGGGACTTGGACGATACTTGGTTGAGGTTTGCGGGAATCGAGAACTTTGAAACTTATAGACTTGTGAGGGGGACAGAAATCTGTTATTATCAAAACAACTCTCAATTCCCTGTACTTCCTTACCGTCTCCGTCGCCTTTAAAAATCTACTCGAGTCCCTTCTGAAATGGCATTGCCAACCCCTGCCCCTGCTTGGGCGAATATGTCTGATGAAGATAAGGTCATCTATATGCTTCAATCAATGGACGAACTGCGAGAGCGAACCAATAATCTCCAAAATGATATTGGGGATGTCGAACACAATAATAAAACCTACACAGATTCACTCAAGGCCAAACTTACCACAAATCAGACAAAAATAGATGCGGATGTGGCCGGACTAGCCACCAATGTCAACAACCTAGTGGGAATGTTGGCCATTCTCCAAACTACTATCACGCGCATTGAAGCGCAAATCAACACCTCCACGGGTGGCTCAGGCGCTGCCCAAGTACTAGCCCCCACTGGTACAGTCCAACCACAACCAACAGCACCTGCTCCTTCTGGAGGGTCGACTGCAAAGGTTAAGATGGCTGCCCCTCAAAAATTTGATGGTACAAAACGGGAAGACACCATCTCATTCAGAATCGCATGTGCCCAATATATCAATACAAACATGAGTGGGCACTCGGCTGACCAAGTGGTCACCTTTATCACCTCATATCTCGAAGGGTCAGCAGCTGAATGGGTTAACTCGTATGAAGAATTTGAAATTCTCAACCCTGGAACTGCGATCCCCTGGCTTCACGATGCCAATTTATTCTGGCAAGAATTTACTACCCGATATGGGGATCTGAACTGCACCGAAAATAACCACAACAAGTGGCAGAAGTTGAAACAATCCAAGACAGTTCAGGACTACCTCACCCTATTCAATTTATACTCCACAGGCCTCAACTACAACGATGCCGCCATGCGTGATCAGTTCTATGACGGTCTGTCGTCAGACATAACAGATAGCATGGTGGCCCAAAACTATGATCCCCACACAAAGACATTCGCCCAGCTCACACAGCGGGCCCTGGAAATTGACTGTCACCTCATTTCCTTTGGTAGCAGGAGGACATCTCATGGGGGTAATAAGTCCAGCAGCAACAATGCTTCGACTAGCAGGCCCACCAATAACCCCCAAAGCGCTCCCCAAAAGGAGAAATTCAAGAATGGGGAACGCATATACAAGATTAAAGATGGCAGGGCTGTAAAAGGTCAAATTGTAGCCATTGGCCCCAATGCAAAGGGCTTCACTGTTCCAACCGTCCGTTACGATGGCAGTAATGCCAACATACAAGAATCCTTCAAGGACATAAAGAAGGATAACCATCCGCCAGTGGCCCCCAAGGCAAAGGACCCAGACGCAATGGATCTGGATAGCGCAGGAAAAGGGAAGGGTACCAACACCTGCTGCAACTGTGGAGGGCGCGGCCACATTGCTGCCAAATGCCCTTCAGCCAAGATGTCCAGGTACGAGGCAGTAGTTGAGGATGTAGAAACGACCGACGACAAGTCGGTAAAAGAATAAGCTCAAACCGTGCCAGGGGGGTGGTCTTGGGCACTATGTTACAAAAAGCGCATAATGAAAATAAAAATATGGAAATGGAATGTATGTTGTTAGGAAACCAATCACAACTACAGTTTTTCTTTCATGCATTTCCTCTGCACATAACCCCCGAACACAAGTCTGCATATAACATGAAAAAATTCAACAGATGGGCCATGATCGACTCAGGGGCCACGTCTGTATTTATACATGAAGATTTGGTTAAACAATACCGTATTCCCACCATTGCCCTAAAAACACCCAAGAAACTGAGGGTAATCGATGGAAGGGAGATAGACTCTGGATCTGTGACCCATTACTGCACCTTTGAGCTGTGCATTCAAGAGCACCGAGAAATCCTCAGTGCCTATGTCGTGAATGTTGGCAAAAATGATTTAGTCCTGGGCATGTCATGGCTCAAATTCCATAACCCCAGCATTGATTGGGAGGGAAAAGACATGAAGTTCAACTCGCCAATATGCTTGAAGCATTGCATCACAAAACCCTTGCACATGCGTGCAAATGAACCTAAGGAGCTTCAGCTGGACTCCCTAGACTCCCTCCCAACAAAATATAAAGAATTCCAGAAAATATTCGCTGAAGAAGACGACGTCCAACCACTACCACCCCATAGAAAGTGGGATATGGAAATAGATTTAAAACCAGATGCCAAGCCAAGGCATGGGCCCATATATAGTGTGGGTGTCAAGGAAGATGCAGAATTGCGCAAAACCTTGGATCGCCAACTGAAAGCAGGGCATATCAGACCCTCAAGGTCACCAATGGCATCACCAGTCATATTTGTCAAAAAGAAGAATGGGAAGTTGCGCATGTGCATCGACTACCGTTGACTAAACGAAATGACAGTCTCTAATGTGTATCCACTCCCACACATCAATGATATAGTGGAGACTCTGCGTGGGGCAAAGATATTCACCAAGTTCGATCTAAAGTGGGGCTTCAACCTCATATGAATTCGGGAAGGGGATGAATGGAAAGCAGCTTTTAAGACCAAATATGGGCTGTACGAGCCCTTAGTCATGCAATTTGGTCAAAAGAACGCACCAGGAACCTTCATGGCCATGATCCGGGAAGAGTTCCAAGACATCGAGGGCATTTATGTGGTAATCTATATGGATGACATATTAGTATTCTCCAAAAACCAGGAAGAACATGATGAACATGTCAAGGAAGTCTTACGTCGCCTTCAAAAAGCTGGCTTATATTGCACCTTGGAGAAATGTGTTTTCGATGTCACTGAAGTCGATTACCTGGGAATAGTAGTGACTCCCCAGGGAATTAAAGTAGACCCAGCCAAGGTTGAAAAGGCTGTTGAATGGCCAACCCCTACCAACCCAACTGAAGTCCTGGAAGGGTTGGGGTTTGCAAATTGGCTAAGGCACTTCATAAAAGACTTTTCGAAAATCACAAGATGTCTTTATGAACTTGTCAAGAAGGATGTAAAATGGGAATGGACAGAAGAAAGGGATCAAGCATGGAATCTGCTGAAGCAAAAACTAAAAGAAGCCCCCCTCCTAATTCAGCCAGAGCCCAACAAACCATTCATTTTGGAAACGGACGCCTCAGGCTATGCCACAGGCGCTGTATTATTGCAATATGGAGAGGACGGAATGCTCCACCCAATTTCCTATTACTCCAAGGCAATGGTCCCAGCAGAAAGAAACTACAATATCTACAACAAAGAAATGCTGGCAATTATCAAGGCCCTTAAACACTGGCGTCATTTGCTAGAAGGGGCCGAACACCCAGTAAACATTGTTTGTGACCACAAGAATTTGGAGTATTGGAAGACAAATTGGCCACTGAACAGTCGGGTCACACGGTGGCATGAGTTCTTATCCAGGTTCGAATTCAAGATTTTATATATTGAAGGGGCGAAGAATGGCCGGGCAGACATACTCTCTAGGCTGTCAAGACACATCCCTAAAGAGGGGGGTGAGAGCCAAGCTCTGCTTGCACAAAACCAATTTTTGGAATTAAAATCGCTGTGGTTACAAGCAATCACACCAGACCATGACCTGGAACAACTCATTAGGGATGCTATCCCAGGGGATGAGCACCTGTCAAAAGTGCTAAAAGCCCTAGATGACAATGAGAAGGTCAAAGATTGGGAATGGGATGAAGGACTCTTACGACACAAGGGCAGAATCTATGTCCCAAATAATAAAGAACTTCACAGACTGGTCATTGAAAGCCGTCACAATAGTCCAGCAGCAGGACACCCAGGACAGTTCAGAACATATGAGTTGTTAAATCTCAAATACACGTGGTTATCAATGAAAAAATCAGTCAACGAATATGTCACACACTGCGAGTCATGCATCAGGAACAAGCACAGCAACCAAGTTCCCCCAGGACTTTTAAACCCAATACCTGCACCAGAAAAACCTTGGGAAGAAATTACCTACGATCTGATCACCGGGCTACCCCTGTCAGAGGGATTTGATGCCATATTTACAGTGGTCAACCGTCTGACAAAAATGGTCCACTTTATTCCATGTCAATCGGAAGCCAGTGCTATGGATTGCGCCAACCTGTTCCTAACATATGTATGGAAACTCCATGGGTTACCACGGAAAACAATCTCAGACCGTGGCCCCAACTTTGCATCCAAATTCTTAAGGCACTTATACAAACGACTGGATATAAAACCCTCCTACTCCACAGCATACCACCCTCAGACAGATGGCCAGTCCGAACAAGCCAACCAAGTAGTGGAAGGGTACATCAGACACTATGTATCAGACAGACAAGATGACTGGGTCTCGCTCCTACCATTAGCTGAATTTGCCTACAATAATGGTGTCAACGCCTCAACTGGCAAATCACCATTCTTTGCAAACTACGGTTTCCACCCAAGGCTAGCAGTCGGGGACAGGGAGGAACCAGAACTTCCTTTAGCAGACAACCATGCAGAATGGCTCCAAAAGGGCCACGACAAACTTAAGGCAGCCCTGGAAATAGCAAACCAGAGGATCAAGGAATACTACGACCAGAAGCATCGGACTCCTGAAGCTATTAAGGTTGGAGACAAAGTCTGGCTTGATACCAAAAACATACGGACACAGCAGGCCTCCAGGAAACTGGCCCACAAAAGAGTTGGACCATTCAGGGTGGTAGCACAACATGGCACACATGCCTACAAATTGGACCTACCAATAACCATGAAAATACACCCAGTGTTTCATGTCTCACTCCTGACCAAACATAAAGACGACCCCTATGGCCGTCAGGTTCCCCCACCACCACCTGTGGTAACTCCTGAAGGGGAAGAAGAGTTCGAAGCGGAACAGATCATAAAGTCACAATACAACAAAAGATCTAACGTCTTCGAATACTATGTCAAGTGGCTCGGCTATGACGAGCGACAATGGTTAACCTATGACGACCTGGTGAACACACCAGAACTCATCACTGACTATGTCAAGTCGCACCCAAAGGCACCCCAGGACCCCCGTGCCTTGAAGGGGGGAAGTGTCACGAACTGACACGCATACATCCACTCTACAATATTTTCTTGATTTACTACATTTTATGAGATCATCTTCAAAACATACTTGCCTTTTGTGGTATATCCGTGTCATGTGACTCAGGGAATGTTCCGGACCAGTAACTGAGATGTATTTCAACTCTGATGTGAAATTCTGCAGTTCCGCAGTCGCTTCTACTGCTTCTATCTCTTATCTGTTGTGACTCACTGTACGGACTTGTTTGTTATGATGTGGCTCGTACTATGTATATAAACCAGGTCAAGTTCGCAGAGGACTCCTCAAGAACTTGACCTCTTGTCGAATACAAGTTCTTTTATTTCCCTTACTATTTTTCTTGTTGCCTGACTTGTCGTCGTCGACATAAGCACTGAGGTCACATGATCCTGCCATAAGCACTGAGATCATGTGACAACTTGCTCCTCACTCCAAGTAACAATGGAGAGAAATGCTGGAGCGAGTTCAGGGTAACCACTGTAAGCACTGAGGTAAGGATGTGATGCTGATATTCTGGCATTCTGGCATCAAGGGTAACTCAATTACATCAGCTTATAAATCAGTGCTTCTGTAATTGAGTTGCCCTTGATGCCAGAATGCCAGAATGCCAGAATATCAGCATCACATCCTTATGCTGAGGTCACATGATCCTGCTGTAAGTGCCAAGATCACGTGGCAACTCGCTCCTTGCTCCAAGTAACAAGGGAGAGAAATGCTCAAGCGAGTTCAGGGTAACCACTGTAAGCACTGGTTAAGTGCCAAGGTCACATGACCTTGTTTATGGCTCATTCTGCTTAGGAAAAATGCCATAAATCCATAAAAATATTTGGTTACTCTGTTATGTCCGTTTGACAGGTCATAACAGTATTGTGCACATGCCATATCACCCCTGGCAGATGTATGCACTATTCCACCCTCCCTGCAGCTTGTCCTGCTCTGCTCTTGCCAATTATTGGCCCCTTGGGCTATCTCTTATATTTCTTTCTCATTTTTGTCTCTTATGTCATGCTGTTCCTTTTGTATCTGTACCACCTTCATTCTGCTCACTTACACCCACTTTGTCAGAGCTGACAACCTGAACAACTTAGGCCTAACACTGGTGAGGCAAAGGTGGACCTATGGGCTAGATTGTTAAATATATGCATTTGTATTGGTTGTGTAGGGATGTAATTAATAGCAAGGACTACTGTCAGAGCTACGACCTGAACCGTAAAGTCAAACACCTAAGTGGTGATGACAAGCCTATGGGCAGCGATGCCGGAGGCTTTACTGACAACGTCTAAGGTGGGACATGCAGTGAAAGTGCGATAAGACACAAGGAGGTAGGGTAGTAAGTGCACTTGTCCTCAAGAGGACTGGGCAGGGACTATGGACTGGTAAGTCACACAGGTAGTAGAAGGGATACGACAGGAGGTCGAATTCTGAGGCTTAAGGCTCTCAGACTCTCCCTTATATATTCATGGCCGAGGCAGTACAAATCAAATACCAGGACCAATAAGAAGCTATCAGTGCCACGTCACTACAGGACATTCCGGTAACACCAAACATTGAGTCAACAACAACAAGGTCACATGACATGAAGGTAAATAAACTGCATATATCTGAATAAACGGGACTTGTCCAAAACATCATAAAAAGGAAGTTATAAAATAGAGAAAATTCATAATAAAATCGTGCTCATGGTCTAGGCCATGACAACTACTGCATAGTCATTGGCTGTGAGTAATGAGTATACATAACAAGTAGCTGTTGTGAGCCTAATTAAAGGCACAATGGGTGCAAGTTCTGTTCCTGGCTCTACTATCATAATTGTGGATGGTTTCCTTATACAAGATGTCTACTGGTGCATGTGTCACAACCTGACATGCATATATCCAACATATAATATTTTCTTGATTTATTATGATTTTTAAGAACATTTTCAAAACACACCTTCCTTTTATGGGACAACTGTATCATGTGACTCATGGAATGTTCCAGATTGCTTACTGAAGATGTATTTCAACTTTGATGTGAAATTCCACAACACCACAGCAGCTTCTATTGCTTAGCAATGTGACTTGTAGTATAGTTGTGTTTGTTTTGATGTGGCTTGAAGATTGTATATAAACTAGGTCAAGTTTGACAAGGTTTCCTCACAAACTTGACCTCCTCATCAAATACAAGTCTCATTCTCTTTCTGCCCACTGCCTTGCAATGTGTTGTTGTCACCCTTACCTCTCTCATCATTGCCACCAAGTCATTCCTGGGCTCTGCCTTTGTGATCTAAGGCATCCATGCTGTCACTTGACTTGTTGCCACTGACAGTACATCTGTTGTATAGTCCTATGAGTTGTATGGTGCAGGAGTATCTCTGAAGCACTTGCCTCACTTACATTTTGGTCTTGCAGATCTTGCATGCTATGGCTGGGCTACCTGGTCTATGTTGGGACTTACTGGGCCTAGTGACACAGACTGGCAAACTTGTGTATGGCAGTCACTATGGGAGTACATGTGGAGTAGCTAACTGCACAGGCTAATGATGGAGCTGAGCTCAACATAGTTGGAGCAGTGCTCAACAATGTCTCTGGCTTGCTTAGGCAAAGTGTATAAGAGATGAAGGTATGAAGGGAAGGAAAGGATGATATTCAACAGCCTGGGAGGCCCTCCTTATATACATTTTGGGGACAACAAATACAGGGTCTACATGCTGCTGCACAGTGACTACAGACTGCTGCACAGTTGCTGCAGACTGTGTGCACAGTGACTATGGACTGCTGCACATTGCAGTAACTGCAAGCTACACTTGGACTGCATATGCTGTGGACTGTGCAGACTCCACAGCTGTGTTCTGTGGCTTGCTGCAGTGGGAACAAGTACAAGCAAGACTGTAATCCAACTGTTTTTGAGTGGATATATGCATAACCAGAAAATAGGGAAAAATATAGGAATATTACTACAGGGTTGTGCAATGATGCTTGACTACTAAGTCAGTAGTTTCCTACATATTCTCCACATATATCACAAGATGGCCTGAGGTCAAACCACAATGCCTAGAGGTGGGACATGCAGTGAAGGGGATGGTTGCAATGACACACAGGAGGTTATGAGAGCTGTACTTGACCTAAAGAGGCCCAGGCAGGAACTAGGTGGCTTGGTGACCAACTCAGGTAGAAGGGATTCTATGCATATATCTGAATAAACAGGACTTGTCCAGAAAGTAGAAAAATAGAGATAATATAAAATCATATAAAATCAGAATAAATCCATGCTCATGGTCTAGGCCATGACACACTTGCTTGTACATTCATGGCCCAATATTTGATATGGTATTTGTCCTATGGTCTATGTTATATACTCACCTTATGCAACACTTGTACATCATTGTATTCAACACCAGTTTCAATCTCTTATCATCCATCTGAACTCCTTTTGGCCTTGTTCACCATCCATCCAACCTCCCACACTGTCTTGATGCCTCTCAACACTGCCAATTTCCTCAGCACATAATGTCTCTCACCTTGAGTCTAACACCAAGGCAGGGTTACCCATGCATATAATCATTATTTTACCTCATTAAGCTTGTGTTTGTCTAACCAAATTGACTAATATTGAAGTTTATGACTAGAAACATCTGGTTTGGACCCATAACTAGGGCTCATTGTGGACAATTGTATTCACGAGGCCTACATTTATAGTTCCACAAGGCACTTATGCTTGGACTTCAAACTGTTTCTCCAATGCCACATACTGATCAAGCTGATCTTTCAGCATCTCTTCAAACAACCTATATTGTATCCCAAGCACCCGTTTTGATGCAGCATTGTTGCCTGTATAGTATCCAGCCTCTGGATACCCCATGCTTGACGTAGCTGAAGGAGATAACTTGTTAGATAAAGGAATATTGATGAGCATTTCGGGCTCACCTTTGGGTATACCCTTAGCCAATGCTCGCTCAGGGAAATATCTCCAAATATAATCAACCACTTGTGCGATGTTAAACTCTCCTGCAGTGATGAAAAAGCGCTGTCCACTCGCATCAGGCTTCTCCTGTGTTTTTTTCATTAGCGGTTGTGATCAGTGAATATATAATCTTTCTCATACTGACAATGGCGGCAACATGTGCTTCAGCTACATCCCTCACATCAGCCCATTGCCAGAATATATCGTTGGTAGGCTGTTTGGCTTCGCCGTTGAAAATTGAATAAAATTTCTTGCTCGTAAGATTGAGGTTAGACATAGACGTCACCTCCTGGAAAGCGGGCCCGTAAACCTAGGATATATATATCAGCTCTGAGTAGAAAGTGGAACGGGATGGATACACAAACCATAGGGGGACAAATAGTAACCAGATCAAACTGAGGCTTCTCGATATCAATAAACTCCCATGCTGCCTTTTCGGCATAAATCTTAGAACCAGCGTAGCCAAAATGCGCATTTTGCTGAGATTGTTCGAATGTCAACTAGATTTTGGTATCAGCAAACAAATAGCATTGAGTTCAGGCGAACAATATATGGACTAAGCTCACCGGATTCCAATCCTTTTCGCTGTACGCATACCCGGGACGATTCCCTTTACTGAGATCAACTATAGCTACAATGGAGGAGGTTACCACAACCCGCTTGACGGTATGACCATACGCCTTAGTCGACTTCAGCAACTCGGTTGTGCCTTGGATAGCTGGGAGAAGAATATCCTTTTTCACGTCGTGACTTCAACCAATGTTATCTGATCCATCATTTGAAACAGTTGAAGAACATAACGTACGCTTCGAAGGTTACCGGGCTACTTGTGTGTATCACGGCATCGAACGAATCGCCCATTAGAGCTTTGTCGAATGCCCCAGGTAAAGTGATGTCCTCAACGATTAGGAATTTCAGCCTCTCTTCACCAACAGCCTCCGAGAATTTTTGTCGTAAGTATGTAGATTTGCTTTCGGACCGAACGGTCGTGGTGACGCTGTAGCCGCGCTGTAGGAGCGAAACAATGATGTTGATGGCGATAAAGCCATTTCCGCCAGTGAGAAGGACTTTTGTGGTGGACATAGGTATGAAGTTTAGTGACAGGAGTAGCGTCTTGCTGGTAAAATACCGTCCTCCGTCTGGTTCTTTTTAACCAACCAATCCCCCTTTCAGCCATGGCCAAGCGTCAAGACAACCCGAAAGCCCAGAGCACACATATCGGTCATCATATCGGCGAGCCCCACCCGAGCTTACATCGCAACTCCTCGAACTGGCAGTCGCAGTCGGCTCAGTGGGCGTCTGACCCCCAAGAGGAGAATGCTGTCCGCCAGCAATGACCGACACATTTATGACGACCATTGGTACGCTCACACAAGTCAAGTCATGCAGTCTTCTGACCAAACCATTCATGTTGCTGGTAGAAATTTCCGGCGTTGATAAGCAATGCACAGGAACGGTGAATTACACACGTGTAGATTCCAATCATTACATTGAAACCTTAAATCTCATCACTCTGACAGGATAATATTTGATTGGGAGCATCATTAGAACCGTAATAAGGTTTGACTAATATTTGGGGCATTATATCTCACCAAGAGGGGTGATAACGAATTCACCCTGTTGTTAATGTCGCGATTCTTGGATATGGGCGACCTTACATTCCCTGGTACATTGAAATCAAGTAACTCCTAAATTAAAACCATGGCGTGCACTGGGGTGGAAGTCATCTACAACGTTGTCTGTTTTGCTTCGGGGTCTATATTGACCCTAGTTGGGCTTACTATTTCCAATCCACCAACTAACTGGGTACCCAAGCGCATATAGCCGCAAATCAACATTATAGCCCTTTATTTTCAAAATTTTCAAAATTTTCCGATTGATATCTCTCACAAGAACAATGCCGTGCGTGAAGAGAGACGCTCAAAAATCTTCTTTGATGTGCCCTATCAACTCCGCTCTCGGTAGATCAGAACCATGAGTACGTGGATTCTCCCAAGCGTAAAAATGTGTACCCATTTTAGGGACAACTACCCGGTCAGGATCAAGTTCATATCGACCTAAATGCCTCCATCATGATGCCACGCTCACCTTCGTGCTAATTCAGGCTTTCCGACACGGCTATAGAATGTGCGATCAACAAATAGAAGAGGCCCGGTGGTCAGCTGGCCTCCTACACGCACACACATTGGTATGCCTATCTGCCGGTGAATGCGTCCCGCGGCGGCGCACTACTATCCGTTACCGCACTTCGAAATAGCGCGCATACTCATGCACCTATAAAATGGACTATACGACACGAGAGACACTCCAACAGCCCAACAGCTTTCACCTGCTCTCCCGATTGTATATTCATCACTCAGCTTCACTCAACATGTTGATTCCTCGCACCATACTCGCCTCGGGAATTATTGCCCCCCTGTACATGTATCCAGGAGACAACTGCGCTGACTGGTCGAATGCTATCTCCGCGTAAGCCCCGCATCTACCGAATGACCCAAGGCTGTTTTACACTTATCTATCCCTTTACACGTGACAGTGTTTCGACGCATACCACGCTACCCTTCTACTGGATTGTCAACCCCAGCAACGGCCCAGGCACTTACAACACTCAGCCTGACGCCAATTACCAAGCATGTATCGCTCAGCTCCGGCCCTCGTCGAATCCCAATTCCAAGGTCATTGGCTATGTGTCAACCGACGATGGAAACCGACCATCGTCCGACGTTCAAAATGATGTGTACACATACGGTCATTGGGGATCTGCATATCGTCCGGATGGCATCTTTTTCGACGAAGCCGCGACCGGAAGCACTCTCGTAAGTCAGTACCAAGGATATGCAACCTACGCGGCATCCCAGATAACCAATCCACTCGTAAGTAAACGTATGTCAGACTTGATGACGTTACACAACTAACCCTGTTCCACAGATTGTGCTCAACCCTGGTACATCCGGTAGTGCTCCTGGATATTACAACTTTGCAAACTTGATTGTCACGGTAGAAGATTACTTTAACACGTTCAGGTTAGCTCTCGCCTGATTGACAGGTCACACTCGGAGCTCAGCAGCGTGTTCTACAGCCCCAGCCGCTACACGATCAGCAGTTCGTCCCCTGCTTCCAAGCAGGCTGTGATTCTACACGACAGCGGATCCACCTTGCCTACGAGCACTATCAATCAGATCATCGCTACGGACAAGCTTGGTGCCATTTACATCACCGACGACGTCCAGGCTGGGGGCGGGGATCCTTACGATTCGTTCCCTTCGTATTGGTCGAGCTTCGTGAACGCAGTTCAGACCGCGGCGACCTAACTGGGGGCGAAAGCTTATGTTTAGAATCTGTTGTACTTGATCCCGTGCTACGATAGATTCCAGTGTTCCCTCATGAATTAATGAATGAATTTGCTGTATGTGTCGTGAGCCGTTGCCCAGAACGGAGACTTTAGGAGCGCTGGCCGTGTTTCGGAAACAATGTTTACAAGCCATAATCGGCACGAAGAGCGAGACAACGCACAGTTTGTTTTTCGCATTCGATCGAACTTGGCTATCTGAAACTTGGTCTATGCGTCAAGATCATCAGAGTCTGCCTTTAGAGACCCCTATCAGCCACATGACGAATTACCCTGAACGCGCATATACACGCTGATGTTCCTACACTAGCGCCATGAGTATAAAAGAACCAAGCACGAGTTGCTTCGCGAGCCGAGAAACGGCCAGAGCCCTGGCAAATGCATGAATTCACAGCAGGCAGAGATGAGGCACTAACCCTAGGCGTCCCCACAACTAAACTCAATTCCAAGTGTCTATTCCAGGAGAGTGATTCGAGCAAACGTCAACCGAGACCCGGGAATAAAAAAAAAAAAGGTGAGAATGCACGGTTTTATTCCTTCCCGGCTGACCAATATGCTTCGCCGTCATAGTTCACGGACCAAGGAGCAAGCTGTCACCCATTCCCCCATGTGAATCAAGGTTATCTTCATCGCTTCCTTTTGGGCGTTGAATACGTCGACCTAAAGAAACGGCAGACTGAATCATTATCCCACGAATTCTGACAGCCAGCCTTGCCATGAGGGCAACTTGCTAACAAATACGAACCCAGACTTGACCCCCAATTTAGCAGTCTTCCGGACCGCCACCGCCGTGGGCATGACTAACTGCACGTCACGTATTGTGGCGCCAATGCGATTGCACTCTTTTAATGACCACTGCTAGCCGAGTCAGATCAGACGCCCTAGCCTACAATCCCCCAAGATCGAACGAAGCGCGCAGCATGTGGAGGGTATTTACATACACACATACACGAGATTGTTTCAATTCTAGGCAGCGCATTACAATACCAGACCTTATAATCATATTCCAATGAACCGGCACCCGAGGTCCCAACACAGAATGGCCGAATCGGGATCGGGCACTCTACGTAACCGTCCCTGCCGCGACCAATGTTGCAATGCAATGGAGCCCCTATTCTTCCACCTGGCGCATATGCCTAAACAGGCTGCATGTTCCCGTAAATCATATGAAATCAGCCAACGGCAGTGAATCACGAAATATCCGAAGGAAATACATTTTAGCAGCCTAATCGCGGCTATTAGACCTCTTTCCCTCTGATTCTTCACACGGTGCCAAGGGGAAGGGGAAGGGGAGGGGGGGAGGGCGTGGCGCGCTGGAATGAAACCGTTGATCTTCGGCCGCCTGGTTGATGGCCCAGTTGCGCAGGAAGCTCAGAACCCCCACAAGGCCGACGACCATGCGCGTTTCGCTTGATCAACGATCTTGGCTTACTTCGTGTGGAGGTGAAAAAAGTTCCATTGCGCCTGCCCCCCGCACATGGGCGGGCTGTTTTTTTTTTTTTCTTCTTCCTTCTTCTTCTTGTTATTTTACGCGTCTATTCCGAGGCACAGCCGGACCAGCCCGTGGATCTCTCAGTTAAGTCCGTCAAGCGGACGGTCAAGGCACATTATGTGCTAGGACGAACGCTCTAAATGACGGATTGGCAGATGAATCCCACATGATTTCATCGACCGGTTTAGTTTGACAGCCTGAGCCGGGCCCCGTCTAACCCTGATCCCCGAGTGGGTCGCAAATCTCCGAGCGCGCGCGCGCGATTGGCACTTTTCACGGGCGCCGAGGTGCTCAGACCCATCAGGCTGCTGGGTGTAGGTTGGGGTGATAAACCGGGATATTCAGATTGGGCCGTGATGGTGTGATGGAAACCAAGTTGCCCCATGATATTGCGGGTATATATGCGCCGTCATAAATATGTAGCAATGCAGATGCAGATGGTAATGGTACAAATGGGAACAGAGTGGAAATGGACAGAACAAATACATGTACACCTATAGGTTGAAAAAAGTTCGAGCATAACGCATAGCACATATGGAGCGGTCAAAGGGAAAAGAGAATAGAAAAAAGTCTCACATGGTCCAAACGGATTGCCCCGCACGAATCAACACGTCACGATGAACGCGAAGGCGATCGACCAGCTCCAATCCACAGCCTCCATTCTAGCACCCCGCCCACGATCCGCTCACATTCCCCAATATCCTTGCTCCCTAGTCCGCTGATCAACGACCATGACCGATTGTCATACGGCTTGTCAAACACAAACTTGCAGGCTAGTACAAGCGCGGCAAGGAACACGCGACGGGCGTCCGTCAGCACACGCTCGCGCGCGGTGCGCTCTGGTGGGCATGCGGGGTTGGTAGAAGATAGAGCCTGACGGCAACTGAGCGCAAAGCGTGGGCGATGGCAGCGCGGCACCGAAGAACATATCCAGCTGCGACACGGATGATGAGCCCAGGTATGGCCGCGCGCTTGAACAGCTCGGTTAGGAACCAACGCATGGTGCCAGCCGTTGGCTGCGACGCAGAGGTGCCGGACCCGATGGCGCCGAGCAGGTTCAAGTGACGTGCCAAATCGGATCTGGATGGAAGGACGCAGCTGTCTTCTGTGGTCGGTGGCCGAGGTGGGAGGCATGCGGATGGCGCAGAAACAGGGGCTAGGGGCGCGAGCGGGGGAATGTGTCTTTCGGATCGCGGAGACTGCGGCGTGAGAGGTGCGATCTGTTCTTTTTGGGGTGCACGATATGGGGTGGTCGACGGCCGGGCGGCCTGGTGTGGGCTGGATGGTCGACTTGGGCGATGGTGCAGAGTCTGGGTTGATGGTTGGGCTGTGAATGAATGCATGAGTGGGCTGCAATAAACGTGCGCATAAATAACTCTTGCATACCTGCATACACGAGTGGCTCCCTGGCTTGGCGGAGTAACGGCGCTGCATGGGGCCTGGTATGCTGGCTGGAAATAGACGGAAGCCAGAATGGCCAGTGACAGCTCTGTTGACAGTATCAGGCGATCAGAACCCGCGTTTGGAAGGATGGTTTGCACTCACCAAGCACATAGTTGGAGCTGGTCTGTTGGAGCAGCGTGGGAGGTACGCTGGGAGGCGAAGTCAGGGGCGTCGGGAGCTGAGAACTGGCCGGCAGCTGCCGGGCGGTGGCGGGTTGGGACAGGTGTGACAGCTTGAGGTCCGACAGCGCCGACAGCGCCGGCCGCGGGGGCACGGGCACAGACTCGCTCGCTGGCAGGGCCGGCGACGACGCAGACAATAGGGCTGGGCGAGGACGGACGAGACAGGGCAACGCCTTTTTGTTGGGTATCGAGTTGGGGGCGATAAAGGAGTATGGCTGCCACCGGGAAAGGCGGCTCGACGACGAGTGGCGAGCAGCCATCTGCGACCCGGCGGGGTTGTGGTCGCGGGTGGCAGGAGAGGGCAGCGCAGAGACCGAGGCCATGTTGGACCAGAGGCGCTGGCGGGCGAGCGAGCGAGGGGGGTGGCGGTATATATGGCGGATCCCGAACGGGTAGGTGTCGACTTGATATCGTCACGTCGTTTGGATGACGAAAGCAGGGGGGTTGCTGCTCCCAGGGCTGCTGTCGGGCGTATTTGAGGCCTGCGCACGGGGTAAAGGAGCGAGCTGGACCCGTGTTTGGAGCGATCAGGCCGAGCCGCACCGTCCGAACTTCGGTCAGCCGTCTTATGCCCCAGCTCGGACAATAGCCCGGCCGGGGTCGTTCTCCCGCGCGTCCTTCCCCCCCTCCGCCTTCTCCCATCAGCCTGCAAAATACCCCCTCGCCACCGAGTCTTGCGTTCCCGCCGCCATGTTCGACGTCGCTCACACGCGCTGCCCGGTTCGAGCCTAGTCCCACTCGGGTCCCCATCCGAGAGTCTACTCGCGCCACGGCGCCCGGTTCGCCTCGGATGTATAATTTACGCCCAGCCGGCGGCCTCGGAAAATCCGGCCAGGGCGCAAAGTCTAAATGCAAATGCGTGCTAAACAGCCTAATTGATATTTTTCTCTCTCAAGCGTTACATGCGAGAGCGCGTGAATGACCGAGTTTAAAACGAGTTCCGTAGCATCAAATTCGCCGTCCCATTGGCTGATGTGTCAGGCGTAAGATTCATTAACACATAACGGGAATGGATGGGCTCTTACGTATCTCTCTCAGCACGCCCGCCAGTGCAAGCGACTGAATACGAGTTTTCATCTCAGCCGTCGCGCGCGGGCCTTCGAACGCAAGCAGATACGCGACCAGCCCGGCCTGTCATCGATCTGGACATCAGACACCGCACTCGGTCTCGCACACGCACCATGTACTTACAGCGTGGGGTCTGGTGAATCCATCGATCAGCTTGATCCGGGCGCCACACCAGTTTGTAACCACTCACGCTGCCATGCTCGTCCCAGTATCCACCCGCATCGCAGTTGGCCCACTAATCCCTGCCGATGTGATATTCTGCGCCACGTTCGATCCCAAATGAAATCAGCCACTAGCACCGCGGGCAAGTCAACTCACGACACCGGGGGCGAACACCGCAATCGGCGCTCCATAATTGGATGATTTGTCCCGAATGCCGTCGATACCGACGTTCCCAACCGCAATTACACCTGGTACCCGTGCAGGAGACCAACCCGCCGCATCAACGGCTCCGTTTCCCGCCGCGACAACCACATGTATGCCCGCGTTCACCGACTAGAAGTTAAAAAGTTACCGGCGAGCAGGGATACCGTGCGGAGTGAGAATTGCGGATTAAAGGTCGGCAGATAGGGCGAGAACATTTAATGCTTACAGCCGTCACGGCGTCATCTAGTGCGGTACTTGTGCCGCCTCCAAGGCTAAGATTGAACACGGATGGACGCGCCGTCGTGTTTACATTTGACACCGCCCAGATGAGACCTTGGATTCTAGAATTGCGAAACACACACAGGGGGTGGTTAGGGCAACACGTTCAAACGCCGTCTAGGGATAGAACAACACACATATCAGAGGCAAATGCTCGGCCGGTGTCCGTAATCACTTTCACATCAATAACTCGCGCCTTCTTGGCGACCCCAAACCGTGTGCCCGCCGCTATTCCTGCAGATCGAAATTAGGTCCGTTCAGGCAAAACGCGACAGCCTGGAAGAGACATTGTTAATCGAACCTGCAACATGCGTTCCTGTTGGCGCCGAAAGGATTAGTCTCAGCACTGAACAATAAGAGATCTAGATTCCCCCCCACCATGGCCAAATACGTCCCCTGCCTATTGACCATCAGAACAAGAACGCATCGACCCGATGGATAAACGATACGCACCGTCGTGTAGCGAGCAAAAACGGGACCGCGTTGCACACGGTTAATGAGTTCGGTGTGATTTGCATATACCCCGCTGTCCAAGACATAAATGTCAACGCCTTTAGGCCGAAGACTATATCAGGACAGATCAGACACGATCATCAGGCGAATTCCAAACCTTGGCCAGCGGTCGAGTCGTACTGTTCCGACAGCGTGATCGACTTCAGTCCATCATACATCAATCTGGATAAATGGCTGCACCCACTTCGTATACGTAAGCCAAGCCCTCAGAAGAGTTTGGTGTGGCGCTGGGGAAGGGAATCTATCTCCACGGTCAGAACCACCAAGGTTTAGCCACCCAGATGCGGTGGACCGACCTCCCGAGTGATAGCTTGAAGCCCCCAAGGCGAGTTGGTTTGCACTTGTTCCGAAGCAACAGACATCTCCACGTCTGGTTCGATATACTCCACCTCGTCTAGCTTGGCTAGCGCAGTTCGGTCGGCGGGACTGAGCTCGACAGCATATCCACGAAACACCCTCGAGTCGAACACAGTGGCCTTGCCTATTCCGGCTTTGGCTCTCAGTCGAGATTTGATGCTGGCGAGGTGCGCTTGCGGAGCGCACCCGGATTTGAGCTTGACAATAAAGGACTGTGGTTCTGAATGAATGGAAGAAGGCGCGGCGTTCACGATGCCCGATGTCGCTGCACAGAACAGAACGCTGTAGGCGATAAGCGTGTTGATAATCATGGCCACTGTCGTAGGAGAGTATAGGTGAAAACTCTTGTTGGTGTTTCCAACCATGCGAACAACAAACAGCGGCACGACAAAAAGGTGATGTTTGCCTGATCTGGTCTAGTCTCTCCGCTCAGGACTGGGGTCAAATTCGGGCGGCAATAAATTCACGTCTGTTGGTTTACCCGGCTCACTCGAGGACACAAAATGTGTTTGACAACTTTTGAACATTCGGAAGATGATACAACCGCGGACCAAGCTGGCGACTACAACCACCATTCACGAAGGAGTTGCACCGAGGTAGGGCCTGTTTAGCGTTGTTGGTTATCCATTCAGTGCTGAGAACAAGGCAGCAACATAAGCTATAATGTACCACTCTAATCTTAAATCGACAGATAGGAGAGCTAAAAGTTTGGCCGATACTCCTATGAGAACGCTGAGGGATTTTTGCTATATGTAGTACGTTCCTTTTGGAAATAAATATCCCATTTCTAGAGTTGTCGGAAAATTAGTAGGGCGAACATCATTGGCTCGATTAATGCTGTGCTTGCGAATGGTATAATGACGCGGACAGAGCCAAGGCTTAGTCTCTCAGAGATTGCTGACCAACTGTCTTGTGTCCATGCCTGAGATCTTTAGTTTAAAACTCGGCTAAAGTTCCACCACCGACGTTTGTTCACAGTTTTCAAACCTTGCTGAATATGGCCAGTTCTAACGTTTTACTCACTGGTGGTAACGGCTTTATCGCGGTGCACATCTCTGCCTATTGGTTCAGCGCGGCTATGATGCTACGACAACGGTCCGGTCCGAGTGCAAGACAACCAACCTCCGCCAAAATTTCTCAGGGGCTGTCGGAGCCGGAGAGCTCAAATTTGCGATCGTCAAGGACATTAAGGTACCTGGACGAGGTCTTGCGTGGTTCCTCATTTGATGCCATGATACATTCAAGTAGTCCCGTTTTGGCTGATGTGTATGTTTTTGGCTTGCTTGGCAGTGCTTCTGGTCGACTGAATTGAATAATAGAATGGACATTAAAAATGAGCTGCTCATCCCGCCGATACATGGCACTACGGAAATCCTTAAAGCAGTTAACGCCCATCGCCAACGGTATCCACTTCATCGAATGCCGCTATCTTAGACCGTAGCAAAGGAAATAGACCCGGCGACACATATAGTGAGAAGACTGGAACCCGGTACGTTCATCCGGTTCCGCAAACCTTGGGTTGTTTCAGGACTCGATTCATCATGGATTCTGTCTGCAGATCACATTTAAGGAAGCCGAACCGACCCCGCGGCTTGGCTACATAGGTTCGAAAAAGCTCGCTGAAAGGGCTGCCTGGGGTTCTGTTGACAGGGAGGAACCTAACTTTGACGTTGCTACTATATGTCTACCGGTGGTGAGACACGAGTTGAGGCGCACATCACGTACGCACTCATACTCGGCATAAGAGGTGTGCGGGCCGATGATCCAGGAGGTAGCACCCATGGATATCATCAAACTATCGAGAAAGAAACTCTATTCTACATTTAATGGACAAGACAAAGAGCTTGCCAACGTCGGCACTTGGTTATGGCTCGATGTCAGGGACGTGGGGGCTGCGCACGTTGCTCCATTGGCGAGCAAAAACGGGAAAGAATTTGGAATAATGTTTGTTTTTTCCATCCACTTCTAGGAGAAGCCCAAAGCTTGAGGGCAAAGATTCTATATCTTGGCAGGGAATTTCAACACATCTCACGTTGTGGGTTACACCTGGGAGCACTATCCAGAATGAGCGATCGCAATGGGAATACCCAAGAGCAAGCTGAATTCTCGTTTCACTTCGATTAGGCACTCGGAGTAGGGCGAAAAATGCAACCCAAGCGTCAGACACCCTGCGGAACGGTGCTGCACATCAGATAATAGTGCCTCTAAACGTGTACTTGGAATCAATTATCGGTCATTTGAAAGCACGCTAAAGGACTAGATGGAGCATTTTATTGCACTAGAGCAGATAGAGGCTGCAAAGGGGTAGTGTGAATGAGATGGATACTTTATAATGTGATGCTCGTTGGTTTGGATCAATTGCTATGGTCGGTAGGCTATTGTCTTATTTTGCTTGGGCGCATACACCCAATATATTAACTAGGGAAGAGAGAATGCAAGGTGGGGTGGTTTAAAATGTGATAATTTAAATGCTCTGCCGGCTGGTGGTGGAATGGATTGGGCGTGTTGGGCAAACAGGCGCGTTCCGCTGTTATGACATAATTCCCAAGCGCCGAATGATCACATGACGTCAAGCCGGCGCTTCGGTCTGAATCGCCGAGAGTCGCATTTCTTGACCGAACTTTACCAGCTTTTCAGCCACGACCACTACTGGTAGGCACGTTCATAGCATACACCTAACAAAACGCACATACTTATCTCAAATTTACAACATATAGCCCCTTGCAATGCCTCCTCGTCCGAAACGCACACGCCTTCACCCCGCGAGGGCCACGACTCGATCCCGGGCTCAGGCCACAAAGGCCCCAGAAAATACTCTGGACGCTGAAGCCGGCCCATCGACCGAGCCTGTCCGGCCCCAACGCACGAGGTCGAACTTGATAATGGAGGTGGTTTTGCCCGCCTCAAAGAAACCAACCCCTAAAACGTCCTCTGCTCCAACTCCTGAATCTTTTACTGCTGTCGACCCGTCCCCCGACCAAGAAGAAGAGGCAGTCCATGAAATGCTGCGGCCAGGCTCCACATCTGTTACATCATCTCCGCTCGCGAAGCGGTCCACGCCGCGTCCCATTCCAGCTCAGGACAAAGGCAAGCAAAAGATGGCATCTCTCCCGCCGTCTTCTCCTCCTCCCAACTCGTCACCGGGATTGGGCCCCACATGGGACCGCTCCTCCCATGGATCGACGCCTACACCTTTACCCGCTCGTTCTCGGCAAACATCTCGTCAAAGTCAGCCCGAGCCGGCCACCGTCGCAACGGTGTTGGTCCCAGGTACACCATCGTCACATCCAACCCCAACAGAGCCGACGCAGCTGCAGCAACTTCCCACGCCAACCTCGAGTCCACCTCCATTTGGGTTTGCGTCTGCGCCCAAGCCATCGACCGCGGACGAGGTTCAGGAGCCGGAGCCAGAGCCAGAGTCAGAGCCAGAAGGCGAGCAGCGGTTCAAGCCCCCCACTTCACCAATCCCGTACTCTGACTCTGCAGCTCCGGACGATCCGTTTGGTTTCTTTGCCGCGGAAGACCGATTAAAGGAGCGAAGGGCTGCCTTGGAACGGGAAAATCCTGCAATGAGCTATGGAGAGCCTTCGTCTGGCGGGCCAGAGGACGTCGATCAGTTGACGTATGAAGAAGCGTTTGCTTCCGTTTTTTACGACCCGGAGAGTGGGGGGATTACTGGTACGCAAGCAAGCTCCACTGGCTCTGACAAGGAGAACGTTGGGATTGATCCTACTCGGGAAAGCGGAAAAGGCAAGGGCAAAAAGACTATGGAGGTCGTTATCCCAACCAGGGCCAAAGGGAAGGCGAAGGAAAAGGAGCCCGAGGAAGAAAAGGAGTCGCTGCAAGAGTCACCAAAGGCAAAGAGGGGCAGAGGAAAGGCGAAGGGAAAGGGGCCGGAGCATGTGCTCACCACTTACGAGCTCGAGGCCATGTTGCCGCGTCGGCCCAAACGCACGCGCAAGCCCCGAACTGAAGAAGTTGAACGACTCTCGTTGAGCGAGGTTGACAGCGATGAAGAGGACAATGACGAAAGTCCCAAGAGACAGAGGAAAGCAAAATCTTCAAGAGGAAAGGCTGTGCAAAAGGGGGGCGCAACGTCAAGGGCAACAAGAGGCAAAGGGAAGGAGACGAAATCCAAAGCGGGTACGTCAAAAGCCACTACAAAGCCAGCATCTCGTACTTCGAAGCGGGTGCGTTCACTCGATACTTCTCATCTGGATGAAGAGACGCGCAAGGTTCGTTCCGTTGTACGTTTTCAACGTCTGTGTATTGACTTCTACCTTAGCGCTTTGAAGCAGAACGAGACCGGCGCCTGGAGGCGTACAAAGCCTTGGATGATTACACGTTGGAGGAAGAGCAAGTCATCTGGTGATATTCTAAAGTTTAACTTATAGCCATACACAAGGATAGGCTATGTTTTCTTGATTGATTTTTCAGTCTGGTTCTCTCTGTGATGCAACACCTTTCAGCTGGGCTATTTTCGTATGCATCACCACACCGGCCGTGTACACGTGCGTTATATAATATCCCACTGCTCTCCCCGAGTTCAGTATACTGTATCTCTCAATCTAATATGAAGTCCACGGTCCGAGTGCGAACCCAAACCCGATTAACCCAGCCAGATGAGCAAGCCAAATTGCTGAGAGCATTGTCAGAGGAAGCGGAAGGTGAAACCAGAAAGCCTTGTGCCTACGGATTTTGCGATTCGGGTGGTCGCGCACATCTTGGCCAACAGTGGGCATACCCATAATATTACAAAACGTATGCGCGACTGTCGGAACGATGACCGAGCCTACCCAACGTGCTAACTTTAGCCAGCTGTCCATCACAAGTATACATGACCCCAACTCACCTGTGCGGACAAACAGAAAAGACGCGTACCAGCCGAACAGCGTCGTGTAGACGAGCTGGACAGCTGCCGCACGCGCATCAGCATCTGCTGATGAGCAAGTGCGGACTAGAAGAGCTCACTGGAGATGATCACCGCCTTTTGCAAGGCCTGTCTTGTTCGGCCGAGGCGGTTGAATTGCTCGTTTGCATGATGGATGTGTGCTGAAGCCAGCGGTCGTGAGTTGGAAACATCCCCTGGGCCGAACATGTGCAGAGCAACATACCGATCCCAAACCACAACGGAGTCAAAAAGACGATCTTCTTGAGCCCAACCCCCGCAAGCTGAGCCGCGCCAATCACGCACGAGCGAAACACGAGCTCTTCAGTCAACGGCGACTATTTTTGGGATGGGTCAATTCACGTAAAATCGCATAGAGGGCACGAGACGAACTGCGAAAAAGTTGCGAACGCCCGTCCAGCTGCCGAATTTCTCGACCACGTCGCGTTTGTACGACCACTCGGACATGAATGGAAGAGTTTCATCGAGCCAAGCTGAATAAATTGGACCGAGGTAGAGAAGGGGCGTGAGGAGGAGTGGGCGGAGCGCCGGGGCAGGCGCAACGAGGCCAAGGAGCTTTGCAGTCGGACCAACAGCGTCCCATATAGTCTAGCTCCGTTTTTTCTATGTTTAGACCATTTAGTGTGACCGAGGGGTGTGTGGTTGAGCTCACCGCCATGTTGTTCGCCTTGAAGACGATCACACCAAGACCTACCATACTCGCGGCTGTACTGACACTGACCGCCATAAGCCTCGTCTTGATCACATCTGGGTCGTCTCGCGACTTGGCCAACGTCGCTCCACCAAGTCGCGCACCTTGTAGCACGTATATCGAACCGACATAAGACCCCGCGAAAAACCCAGAGGCGAGCACAAACTGAGTGGTCGTGAGCACCGACATTCGCGACAATAGGTTAAAAGAATAGCGAGTGTTGAGGTTTGCTTTTAACGACAATAGGAATAGGCTTTATGTACAGACACGCAACACGCGCGGGTGGTTGGTGAGTTGATGGGGCATCGTCTCGGTCTTATTGGCTACTTTAGCGCCAAACTGGATGGCTATGATCATTCCCCCATCCCCGCGTGCACGTGGCGGGTAAACCTCTCCCGCCATCGGTCTGTGGAGCGTGGCCGAAGTGGATTAGGCAAGCGATCATCGTTTGGTTCTTGATCTGATTTACACAGTCACAAGAAGGTTGGACGCTTGGCCAGTGTCTGTGGGCTCGGTGCCGAAGATACTGGCAAAGGCATCGACGGGGCAGGTTGAGCTGTCGACTTGGACTTGGTAGTATTCGACAGATCCTGGGCAACCGCTACAAAGGCCACGTCAGCCTCAACTCGCCCACATCACACGAACCCAACCCAACCCACCAGCATCCCACTCGTGTCTCGCGGCCTCTAACCCTTCGTCCTCGGAAACCTTGCGTCCAAACACCACTTCTCCCCACGATACATCCCGCACCCGCACCTGGCCTCCATCTTCGCTCGCCTCCTCGCCCCTCGCAAGCCTCAGTAACCTCCCGATCTCCGCCTCGCCGACATCTTCCCCAGCCTTGACCCTCGCAACCAACGATTCGAGAATAGTCGTATGCGCCGTCAGACGATCACGCTCGTCCATGCTCGTCCGTCGGTGCACAACCCCGCGAACCGCGACCGAAGTCAAGAGCATTGCGCCGATAAAGCTCGACGTGTATCGCGTGAATGCGGAAAGAGGCGGCATTTATCCTTGTCGAGTTTGATTTGTTTGAGCTGTATCGTGGAATGACCGGGGTTAAAGCCAAGCCAAGAGTTGATGAATGATGAATGATGGTCCTCGCCTAGTCGTCCAAATCCAAAAATGACAAATCCTACTCACTAATGATCATTCAAAATAGTTGGGCCCGATGACACAGGCGAAGACCGGACGCTTATCAATTCTGATCTTATCAAGCCTCCAGGTAACCGACGATCGAAAAAAGCGGAAAAGCAACCGACGGCACTAGCGTATCCCGTTCTGGATTTTGCGGACATAGGGCAGTCTACAGAGCATGTCACTCAACCCGATCATGCGCGGTGTCGATGGTCATGATCCGCTCGCGTGTATACGGGATAGTGAAATGGAATGAAGGGCAAAGTCTTCTATTCATATGAACCATGAGGTACAGCGGTAGGGGTAATACAAGTGACAAGGGACGGAGCCACGCAAGACAGGAGCAAAGGCGCATACATTTACACAATTACGAGTGAAATAAACTGGCAAATAGTTACACATTAAGTTACGGCAGATGCAGTGATTCATGAGAGTGGCGAACTTCATATTGTTAAATTTGCTAAGTCTACGTTACACGGAAGGGACACATAAGTTTATAGGACGCCCAATGGATAAAAATACACTAACCATATCATGAAGAAGGGGCGTTCCAGCGAATGAAAGATAGAAGCTGATAGTCGTACAGATATCGCGGAAACACTACGCACGCCCAGCCCAGAGCCTATGCCCGAGCGCAACCGCAACTGTCCGCTCGCATCGTCCGACCTCGATCGGTGTCAGTCCGCTAATCTTGCTCCACGCCTTGTTCGTCCAGGTCTTGTCCAGATGGAACTTGTGAGCGAGAACCATGACGGCAAGAAGTACCCGTCTAGGATCCAGCAGAGCCGATGAATGGCCGCGAGTAGCAGCAGCAGTGGGAGACAATTGAACAGGAGGCATGCCGAGCACTGTGGGGGGTGCGATAACAGGTGGGGGAACTGGTGCGGGTAGAGCGGAATAAGGAGGAGGAGAATTATTTTCCGGCATCCGTGCGCTACACGCCAACGCTATCGAGGCGTACGGAGCCTGTCGCAGCCTTGACTCTGCGGCCGTGCGCAGTTCGCTTTGCACCGCATCTGTAAGGCTAACGAGGTATGCCACCGCAAACTGGCACACGGCACGGGGCGGGCGGGTGCGTTCGAGCAGGCGTTCGACAAACCAGCGCATATGGTTGGGTTTGGATATTTGGTGTGGGTGGGTGAGGGTCAGCCTTGAAGATGAGATTGCTCTGTTCGCTATTGGGGTGAACGGGGGTGGCTGGTTGGCAAAGTTCTGAGGGACGACGAACGTACGACCACCGGCGATCAAGAGGGGCGAACAGTATATGAGCGAGAGGATGCCAAGCATGACATCTCGAGTTGCCGTTAGATCATTAGCAGCAAGAGCGTTGGAACAGCGCTCACCTATAAAGTCATCTGTGTTCTCGTACTTCTTGTGACTCTTGGAGTCTACGCTTTTCTGGTGGCTGTCTTGCAGATTGTGCTTCACATCGTGGCACTCCTCATCTGATATGTCCTCGATGGGGGGAGCGGACTTGTGGTCGGTCGAAGGTGCGCTCTCTGGGGTGAGGCGTGGGGAGTTGGGAAGTGTGTATTCGGGGGTAGCGCTCGAGTGAAACGAGTTTCGTTTAACCGTTGGAGGGGCTGATCGAGAGCCGCACGCGTACGGGCCCCATCGGGCTGTCTTCCGCGACGATCGAATGCATCTTGCCGGAGCGGATGGGAGTGGGTCGGTATGAGGAGCGCGAGTTGTGTCCATGCTGCAAGGGGCGCTAGGAAAGAGTGCCCGGTGGTTGTTCAGTACAAGTGGGCCGCAACACCCGTGCGGCGGGCTTTATAGACGAGCGGGGCGGGGGATGAGTCAACGTTCTGATATAGTCTTGCGACTGGGTTGAGCCGAGTTGCTGCGGGTTTAGTCAAATGACGTGGTCCAAGTATAAGCGGAAAGCTTGGGACAAGAGTGGCAAATTCTAGGAGGGCCGAGATGCTGTCCAAGAATGGCGGATGCGCAAGCGGGCCCAAGTCAGAGTGCAGAGAGGATGCAAGCGGAGATAACCGCCGCACACGGGGGTTTTATGTGCCATGGCCACGCTGACTCGTCGATTCAGTGCCGCGATCGCGTTGACCCCTCGGGTTTGCTGGACCGCGCGGAAGAGGGCCCGAGCCGCACGTACGATCCCGGGTTGGTCAGCGCCGCCAACCACCGGCAGGTGAGACGCGAGTAAGGCCCCGGGACACCGCTTTTTGGGCTCCATCCGGCTCCTGACACATATATCCGCGCGCGAGACGGTCGCATGGAATAGTCTGGATGCCGCGCGCAAGATCCCAGCCACACAAAAGTGGAGTCAGAAAGTTTTCCGAGGCTCCACTCGCCGTCGAATGGCATGCGGGGGGTGGCCAAGAGTGGGCCAATTTAGCACTGCCACAGAAAAGCTACGGCCACGTGACACGCGGCCCCCGGACAGCTGCCGCTGAGTCATGCCTCCACCGCCTAGTGACTGAGCAGTTGACTGAGCGTCGAGTACGTTGGGCGGGTGGCGAGTGCCGGCTACCCGGCGGGGCGGCGTCATCGATGGCGGGCGCCGCGGGGATGAGGTGGGGCCCAAGGGCAACGAGCAATCACCAGACGATGGTTGCGGCATGCGTCCAGACCCGCGGCTTGGCCGGTGGCCTTCCCTCTGGGGTGCGGCCAGAACACCCCCAGTGCACAGGCCGTGTGCGTCGGAAACAGGGCCACCATTGTCGCAGACCCAAGCCGTCGAGATGAGGAATAAGGGGGGTGCGTGCATGCATGGAGGTGGTCGCAACAAGGCGAGTGGCGGAGCACTGCCACGCGGTGTGTCAGCCTGACGTCAGACTTCCGGCCGTCACCCGGGTTGTTCTGCTTTGGACGACGATCGAAGTGCAAACAATAGGCAGCGTATTGTCTTAGGCATTGGTCCAGCGCCGTCCAATGGCCATCCGCCAGTGCCCAGCTTGTTCTCTCTTCATTGTGCGCGACTCTAATCCTCCACTGCGGTCCGTCCGTCACTATGCGCTCCCTATAAGTCCCCGGGCTCGTCAACCAGCCCACCAGCTCCCCCCGCCACTTCTTCCCGCCACTTCCCGCCACTCCCGCCACTTCTTCCCGCCGCTTGTGCGCACACCATGCCCCCCAGCCAGCCGTGTCACCCGCACACACAAGACCCGACGCTCTCTGGAAGAGACGCCGAGTCGTTTATCAGTAAATACAACCCCACCGCAGTTTGTCCACTAACCTGACCCACAATTAGACCATGCCTGCGTCGCCCTGCGCTCCATATACGGCATCACACCCGACAACCGCCCAGACCCGCGTCTATGCGCCGCCCCACCGCCCCGACTGACCCCTCGCACCCAAGCCTTGTACTTTCCCGAACCGCTCCAGACTCGACAGCCCACGGTATCATGGTATATCGCAAACTTGTCCTACTACGCCCGCGCCTCGGCTGGCGTGTTCCACACGGCCATCACATACCTCGAACGCGCCCAACCCCGCTTCAAGCCTGTCCCTGCGGACCCCCGCACGGCGTTTGTCGCCGCGCTCGTGCTCGCCCATCGCTTCCTCGAAGACGGATCCTACAAGACTGAGACCTGGGCACGTTTGAGCGGCACCTCGGCGCGCATGATTTCGGCCTGCGTCGAGGCCATGTTTGACGCGCTCGAACACCGGCTCTGGATCGGCCCTTTGCCTAACCCGCCCCAAAACGGCATGTTCTCGATGCGTGAGGGTACCATATTCTGTGAAGAGATGATCGGTGGTCAACGGCGATGCTCCTTGCCAAGTTTGTCGGTACTATACGGCGCATGTAGAAACAACAATCGAGCATTCGGAGACCCCCAGAGCATCCCGGCCCCACCTCCCCTATCCACCGAGGGAGCTGGGCCCTCGACAGTGACCGTAAGCGTGGCCGTTCAGACCGTAGCCAAACCGGTCCAGGGATTGCCGTCCCCACCCGACTCGCCCTCCTCTACCTCGGCCACGCCCCCACTCACCCGGGCGATCACAACTCAGTCTACTCGCCCTATCGTACCCATACCTGAGGCGACTGCTTCTATTTCTGCCCCTGCTTCTGGAAATTTCAGCTACACCCAATGGCAAGCGGGCGCGCAAATGGGCGTTAGGCCCTCTGGACGCTCGTCCATCTCTTTACCCCCTCCACCACACCCGTCTATCCAACACCCGATACCTCAACAACATCTGCCTCCCCCGCCCCTGTGTGTTCCTCCACGTATCATACAGCCAGACGAGTCCCCGGTGTTTGACGCCGTCCGGTGGTGCACTTCCGAATCTGAACCTCGGTTGGACAGGTCCGAGTCGATGGATGTGGACGTCAGCCCGCTGGGTACGCCTCCCGACTCTGATACGTTCAACCCCGTGGTTTGGGCTTCTCAAGGTACACTCATCACTCCTGGTCCCACCCTCCAAATTGGCGAAAAGAGCGTACGATATCCACACGCGACGCTCATGCCTCCAGCAATGCTCGACCCAATGTTCCACGGCCGACGACACTCGCGTTAACCCTTTCCATCCTTTCCTCCCACGCGCCTCCCTATGCTCCGTTTTTCCCCCCCATCTCGTGCCTCTCGGTTTTCTTATTGTCTCGCTAGCACTGTTCCATATACCGCGCAATATTTATCCCTGTTTACGTTTCATCCTGTCATCGCCTCTATTCTTCTTCCCATTCTCGGACGATCTCCTTCATGTAAGAAAAAAATTTGTTGATTGACTCTATGTACACTTAGGATCTGCATTCTCATCGCGCGGTGATACGAATAGGATAGGGGTTTGTACCTGAACACGGGACTAGATTTGAACTAGGCCGACGTGTGATGTTTGTGCACGAGGTATCGCGACGTCAACTGCATATTGCAGTGCACAATGAACGATTGAGATCGCATACACGGCTCGTGTTGTGATTGGGCGTGGTGGCCATGTGGGGAGAGGGACAGGCGTGATTCGGACCTGTCGTCCGATGTGTCGTGTTCAGATGTCCTGCGTTGAAGCCCGCTCGCGCGCTTGTACCCTTGGTTTCTTTCACTCTCTCTCTCTCACGCGAAGACGCGGGGGTATATCTCAAAACGCGCAGCTTGGTCAAAGTGCATATTTGCAGTGTCGGAGTATGCTCAGGCCCGGCGTTTACAGATGGAGAACATCCTTCCATAATATTTGTAAACACCCGTCGGAGTGTACTCTCTGCTCTCTGTGTGTGAACGTTCGCGCTTTGGTTAGGTCGGGCAGAGCCGCCCATTCCTGGGACACCTATTTGGTGTATGGTTCTTGTTTCTGATATCTTCTTCTGTGAAAGTGTGAGATGAATCGCATTTGTGTAGTCGGGTATAGGGTGGATATCGGTTAAGCGAGTCACGTTCGGACTTAGCGATCATGACTGCCAAGCCGAATGATCTGGCCGTCTCAACGATTGGGGTGATCGCATATTGCAATATCTGATCTTCACTTGACACAAATTACTTTTTTGTAACTTGATAATGTATCCCCATCTAGAGATGGGTGCAATGAATGGGTAGTTGTATGCGTGTCGATTAATGAGTTCGTTGGTTTTTAGGCGCCTCGACGAGCGTAGTCACTCATCCATGCACGATATGAATAGCTTCTCTTGTGATTCATTCAACCGCGCTGACCTGGTCATTTATGTAACAACGGGCTCTGTCGCCGAATGATACCCTGTGCAAGAGGCGCTCGCATAGTCACATCAGCCCCAAATATATAAATACATCAAGCTCGTAAAAACACATTCCAACAAAGTCAGTAATGTGACTCACCTTGGACTCTTGGAACCATCTCCCGTTCTTCCTCGCTGCTTATCGACTTGTAGAGGTTTTGCACCGAGCCGAATGACGTGAGGTTACCACGTAATTATTTATTTTGCACCGCATGGAACTAGTACGCGTAACGACCTGTAGCGCGCATAGCCCTTCTCTCAGCCACGCCATCGCTGCATGGCGTGGTCTCGGGGATGGGCGCATTGCGTTCGAAGCGCTGGGTTTAAAAGGTGTTTGCTATTGTTCAATTGAAGGCGCTAGAGCTCACCTTTGATCGCGTCAAGAGTGTGCCGGTTCGCTACAATGATACCAAGGGGTTGAAAATACCTCGCAGAATGCGCGCACCATGGTGCACCTCTCTGCTCATCCGGCCTTAATTCACCGATCCACGGCCATTGGCTTCAATGACTTTTCGCCCATCTTGTCCGTGATGCGCGGACATACAGCTTTGAGCATTTGGTGGATTCAAATTCTCTATCCCCTAACGCGGTTGCATTGTCGCCTACTTTATTTATCGCCACGAGGCAGGTCGAGTCGTTTGAGGAGTCTCTCCAGTGTCTGTTTATATTCGCCGTTGGAATGGGCGCTGTTTCAAATGCTCGTATTCCAGCGCTCTTTCTAGCATCGAGTATGAGAATTCGGTTGTAGAGTGCATGTGTGCCATGCTCACAGAACTTCATATGTTGTTCGCCAGACTCTACATGGCTCATCCGGTGTTACCATAGATTAGAAAATCGAGGATAGATATTCAAGACTGCGCAGGTCCAGAGGCACCGAGTCAAACCGACATTGATCGGTGTACATGTTTTAGCAAGAGGAGCGCAGTCCACGCCTTGTGCCGGGTTCATTTAAACGATCAAGACGGACTGGTAGTTTGGATTCTATGGCGCAGATTATAACGGTTGGATAGATTCGATATTCCGATGCACTCAGCAAGTAGCATGAGCAGCGGATGCCAGGAGCTGGGATTTGAGTCCTCAGCGAAGAAAGTCGGGCGCGTTGCACATGGCTGTTTCAGGACTAAAGCCGTCTCGTCGCGTATGCCAACGCCGTTCACGTGTATTTGCTACGGCATGGCACTGTTGTCCATGACAAGCGTCATCCTCTCCTTCAAAAGAAGGCGTAGCTGTGGTGAATATATGCTACAATATATGCGGATCGGAGATTCCCGCGTACGAATGAACAACCGTCGTAGCGCATAGGCACAGCCGGCTAGAATTTCGTGATCACTGTACTTGGAAATTAAGCCTAGTTCAAAGCGAGAATAACCCTGACAAGCACAGAGTTTGCGTATGGTTGCCTGGAGCGAGCATCCACCATAGTAAAATCCAGCCTTATCGCAGCTACTGGGGGTTTCTCGGGGCGTTGAAGCACACCCTTACATCGCTCTGAGAACGGTCCCCCAAATCATTTTGGCATGCACAATCTCGCGAGACTACCCGCGTATCGACTTGCCCGTGCCCATCCGGCGTCTGGCGTTGAAAGTGCCTGTTGTGCGCCTGAACAATTCCCGGATCGGCCAGGCGGATATTAGGGGTGATGCCCCGATTAGGTTTACTGAATGGATCAGCATCGGTAACCTAGCAGAACGAAATCGCCATCGGAATGGCCCAAACATGAGCCTGAATGGTTATTGCGGTCGGTGAGGCACAGCCAGAGGCAAGTGAAGCGACCAAGGGCGTCTGGGTCGTTTCCTGTTATTTGTTTGGTGAGCTGCTAAAATTAAACCCAAAGCCAAACGACCGCCCCGGCCCGGTGGGTAGGTTCGGCGTAAGGTTGAGCGAGGGAAGTCGGAGGCACGTGACTTGGTGCTCCACAAAACTTGACGTTCATCTTGATTGCTTTATGCTACATTTGACTCCGATTCCGCACTATATTGCACGAACTCGGGATATAAAACTATGTCTTATGCGGTCTTGCCACCCGAGTGTCTATTACGAATAATCGAGTTCTTGTCTCTTGAGGATGTTACGACACTGCTCCGGACGTCGACTCTGTGGCATTCGGTAATTACCAAAAACGAGAATGCCGTATACTGGCGACTCGCAGGGGAACATGATCCGAATGCTTCTCCCCTCGGATCTTTGGAATCAACGCGCAAAGAGTGGGCTAGCTCTGCAGCAAGAGAAGTGAAAAACTGGAAAGAGTACTGTGAGCAGATGCGCAGGCGTTCACCAAAGCGCCCCTTACGCCCAAACAAACAGGCAAACTGCAGCTACAAACAGAAGGAGGTGGTTTGGAAAATCCCGAGCCAAGATGTCGCTCGATATTCTTGGTCCAGGGCAGGGGTCGCAAGTCCATCGTTTCAAAATCGACACGGCAAAGCTTTTGCTAGTAACGACTGAAGAGGCAGTTCTAGGTGCGCCTGCATGCTGTTTCAATTCGAAAGGTACAAATAACAGAAGGAACAGATGCCCACCTCACAGTCCACTGTTTGGAGGGCCCAGGGCGACCTGTGTTGTTCCAACTGGATCAGGTGATGTCCATCAATGCTTACAGGCATCATTATTCAACAAAATGCTAGGTCTCTAGCTTAGCCCACATTGAAATGTCGAACGGGTTTATGACTTTTACATGTGACGAACCCAATTTGCTGGAGGTCTGGCGCTGGGCAGAGGACCAGGAGGTCGACCCTGTCCCTCAACAGCCCGAGCGATACCAGTTCAATGCATACTATGTATGTCCTGGCCCATGCTTAAGATATCGCAATTTCTTCGGCTGATTAAACACATAACGTCCCTCTTAGTCCGCAAGGCAGGCGGCAGGCTTCCGAACCGGCTCAGGGGCAAATCGGGGAGAGTTGGTGCCTATGGGTGTGCTCCGTCAACCAGCGGAATTACGTGCTACTCGCTTGGTTTATCCTACACTATGCGTCGGTGCACGTGCAGGTGATCGGCTTTGGCTCTGGGATATACGTACTAGGCGGCTCATTCAGACAATCGCAATTGAGCCTTCACCGTTTGAAGCGTTTGGAATGCTCTACGTAGATGTGAACGAAACCCATGTGTTTGTTGCCACACACACGGTTTCGGTCTATAGTCGGTCTACTGGGCAATGTGTCTTTCAGCTTCGAGACTCTCAGCTGGAGGAACTCACGCATTGTGCAAGCTATCCTACTCTGCAGCGGCGATCGCCTTCCGTGTTCCTGGAGTATGCCTTTGAAAGCTATCGAGAGCCATATCGAAGCAATAACATCTTCACTATACCTTCCGACATAGTAATGGCCATACATGTGTCTCCCACCGGCGATGACTTTGTTGCTATCACATTCCGCGGCTTTATATTTCATGTTGGAGGATTGAAAGAGGCCTCTCTTGAGCATGAGGCATCCTTTCATGAAAACAACAACGACACTCCTAGTCCTAGTTCGTTTGCCACTTCCGTGTCAACTACAGCCTCTATCCGGAGTCGAGGTGACCTTCCGTTCGACAAGTTCAAGATTTCCGTGACACGGGGAGGCACTGGCCTCGACAATCTGGCTTACGATGGCAATCGGATCGTTGCGAATGGTGTAAGTATGTCCAAACTAAAAGCCATACGTTTGGCTAAGTTCCGCGATCGCAGGGACAAGGGCTGTGTATAATCAACCTTAAACCTCAGCCGGAGGAGATTTTTGCGACCTCTATAAATGACAAGCACATAGATCTCTACCCTTTTCCGGCCAAATACCTTAACAGGGTTCCACCATTCGGGAGTGAGCAGGAGGAGTATGGCGACTGTAGCTGTATACAAATCACTCAGGAAGCGATCTGGATCGCTTGGCAACCATACCTTCGTCTGCATCAAGAGGAGTTACGCAGCGAACGTGAGTTAACCTCGCCATTATTCGATTTTTTTTAGGGAGACTAATCCCGAGGTGATTCTAAGGCAAGGCGGTGGGGATGATTATTTTCTGAAGAAGGGGAGGAGGACAGCCGGTGAAGGTTCTTGGATTGCGAATAAATACTTATTAATTCATTCTTATCTATACAAGCCACGATATGCATATGTCAAAAGTAGATCTCGCTGCGTAATTAACATGCGTTATAGATGTGATTTGTTGGGTCTTTCGGAATCCACCCTCCTTCCAGCCCCTTGGAATAGCTCCACTCATCTGCAATCTCGGCCTATTGGTAGCTAAGCACAGTGCCGAATGCTACTTATTGACACTTACCTTCCAATTCCAATATACCCACCCATTTCCACGTTCGAACGCAATGGTCTGGGCATCAAAGTACCTATACCCACCGATTAACCCACTGATCAGACAAACACTAATGATCTTACCGCCTCAAGTAGGTCTTGTAGTCGTCACTGAATTTGTCCATAGTCCCAGTAATTCCGTCGCAGCTCATCACAAACTGACTCCCAGAACGGGTTCCATCTAACCTTGCCCCCACTCCCCTCCCGTTGAGCCATTTTGCGCAGTCGGTATAACTCGTGGTCCACTCGCCAACGTATGTCCTGAACCCATCATCTTGCGTCGTATAAGAAGCCAGGGTGTCTCCGTACGAACACGTCGCTTTGAGTTTATCGTCCCAACTCATAGTAACCTGAGACGGATTAAAAATCTGATAAATATGGGTGTCCATGATAGTATGCGAAGCGGATGGGACATTTTTTGGACGACCATTGCGATAGGGGCTGGAAGCCGTCGTGGAGGGCAACGATGAGGTTGGGGCTTGCGTTACGAATGATGGTGTATGCGCGCTGGTAGTAGTCTTGGAGTACGCTTAGGATGGCGGGATAAAATCCAGAAGGCTAGCAATCCTTTGTTCAAGCGCTAATCATGGTGAGTTATATTGCCACTTACTTCGTTCATCAATTGTATCATTGTCACCACGTTCTTATAATCATCCCCGCCAAACTGCTGAGCCCACCAGGCGATAACATCCAATGTTCGGTTGACGTTCTGAGCATTATCCGCCCAGCCAGGGTAACCCATTCGCTGACCGGAGTTATCATAACCGTTCTGAGAGCCAGGCGCGCCGTGCAAGTCAAGAATAACGAATAGATTATATTTTCGCGCCCATGATATAGTTTTGAGAACGTAGGGCCAAGCGTTGGGGTTGTATGGTGATGGATCGTTGCCAGGGTTAGGAACGGACCAGTATCCGATTGGAAGTCTGTCGAGTTTGGGATGTGAATTACAGCCTGGCACGTGTGGGAAGCAAAGGTTCTGCACCTGACATGATTCAGCCCAGCCTCAGAGATTTGTCGAAGATCATCCTCGGTTATCCACGTATCCCAATGTTTCGTCAAAACCGACTGTACCGTGTTGGCGTCTTGTAGCGTGTTAAACGTATATTCGTCTACAATGTTGTCATTGCCTGTGTTCTCGAATAAGGAAGGCGTGATCCATGGCTGAGAGTGATCAAAAAAAAGCACGCGATTAAGGTTTGTATAGCGCTCACCTCGAGTACTATCAACATCGAACCCACAAGGTCGATATATGAATCGGAGATGAGTTGATATGCACTTACAAAGCCACCCTCCCAGATTCACACCCCGAATCTTATCCTTGGAATAGTCAAAAGTAGTAGGCGATGCGGATGAGGCCGAACTACTGCTTGTTGATCCACTGGTGGTCGTAGGTGTTGGTGACGTCGAAAATATTGCAGTTGAAGCCGCAGGTCTCGACGTCATTGAGATAGGGGTCGCAGTTCGAGAGGCGGGGCTTGTTCGGGTCTCCAGACTAGTAGGGAGAGTCAACACCGCCTGGCCCGCTCGTTTTTGGACTATTCTACACTGCTTGGGACCAGCATAGACCGCACCATCGGGACGTAAACCCACAACAAGAAACAGTCCCAGAAGGAGCCGATTAAACCACATGAGACAAGAGTGGAGCCCCTAAAAAAGTCAAATCGAGGGAGCGTGCGGGTTCTTAACGTTAGGACACATGCGCTCTTCATATAGGAGCTCAGACACGCCGGAAGGGCAGGTTTGATCTTCGAAGAACGAGGCGGCCCAGCCACGAGGCAACGAAGCGTGGCTTCTTGGCAACTGCTTGGCTATGCTTGTCACCTTCAAGACAATTCCTGGTTGTACTGCACGCCGATCTTACAAGATAAACCGCCGCCGCAATGGACAGAAAAAATAGGGGTATAAACTGTTATAAAACTGAACGTATAAAAAAATCTCGGTTACTAATAGTTCAGGTTTGGTTGAGACCCCTGGCTTCTTGTAGTGTTACAGTGTTGATGCTTTGCCCACTTGCCTCACCTCGACCAATATGCTCAAGAAATGAGGCCTGTACGAGATTTAACTGCAAACTTGATGTAGTGGGAATGACAGCGAAATCACCATGAGGTCCTGTCGTACCGGACGGTGAACTGGTCGAGAACAAGACGCAGGGCATGAAAGTTGGTATGGAACCACTGGAGAGTAACATCTAGACAATAAGTGAGTACGGAAACAGTTCCGAAGCTTGAATACCAATGGCTTGCCTCGAGTAGCCATCTAATCGATTTTTTGCTGTGGCTGGAACATTTTGTCTTAACAAGAATATACGGTCAGAGGCATGGTACCAAGATTGCTATTCCGAGAACCAATGAAATCCTCCCTGACAGTTCTGCTGGGAGTCGCGTTGAAATACCACGTTTTGAGTAAGAGGGGTTGCTAATACCCAATATACGAGTTTAATTCAACATCCTTCAAGCATATAAGCGTGACCATCAAACATATCGATGCATTTTTGACATACCTCACGTCTGGTTGAATCGCATGGATAATTGGCGGACGACTTACCTCAGTATCCATTACCAACAACGCTCAACACAACCCAAATACACGGCGGGTGTCTACAACTTTAATCCTAATCAGTTGTTTCGTGTCAGTTAGGCAGAGGCTTGATAGATGATGGCCCCAACGTTACCACACGTGGTCCAGGGACTAGACCTGTTGCTGCACAATTGCCCGACCCGAGTCAGCCGCAGTGGGTATGCTTGAAGAAAGAACGAAGTGAAACGGTGAAATTGTGAAAGTCACTAACTTTTGTGGCTTTGATACATTGGCGTCCGCGCAGCATGCCGCCTTTAGCTACAATCTTGGAAAGCAAATGAACCACCTAGGCCAGTGTGGATAGGAGGGTACGAACCTGTCAAACACAAAAAGGATATTTCGAAAATGACACGCATATGTGATAGGTATGTTAGAAGCCCAAAAAGGTATGGAGGAATATTCAGATTTCAGACTTACAAGGCACAGGAGGCGAATGATGCAGCAATGTCGGGGGTATGTATACCTCTGAATAATACTTACGGTTTAGTTGGACAAGTCACGCAAAAGGGCATAGGCCGGGGATAAATACAGGTTGAGGCGCGTGTGGGAGGGGAGGGGGGAGGAAATGGTGAAAGGCTCGATCCGTCTCGCAGAGGGATTATATACCCCCTTTCAGCAGACGTAAGAGGTGACGTCACGTGGTCATCTTCATCATATCCGTCAGTTCTGACCCCTGCCCCTATTTCAGAAGGAAAGGGATCTTGGTGATTTTTGGCCAATGGGAGGAATAATTACACCCGCAAAAAATCTCAATTAATCTTGTAAGACCTCTTGGATCAACCGGACCACAGCATGCCACCAAGGTCGTCTCAGATCAGTTTATGCGTGCAGGTTGGCACGCTTGGCACCCTTACATGAAACAACGCATTTGTAGACCTATTCTCATGTCCCATTCGAATGAATTAAACAAATGACTATGTATGCGCAAACGCAAATTATCCATCTAATTGTGTTTAAATACACATAATTCCTAAGTGTACAAACAACAGCCGTCCAAAAGAGTTCTCTAAAATCGAAACAACAGCAGCCCCTTATTAGAACAATCGCACTTAGACTTACACCCCTTGAAGCAAGAGCGAAAAAAAGGAAAATATTAAAACCTTTTCCCTACCCGCTTCTTGTGCCCAATCCCACCCGTCGCGCCCATTCTCAGCCGTCGGTTGAGATCTTGCGTTCGTTCGTCGTCTTCGTCGGACGAATCAGACGCACCTCGTTTTTGACCTACCGCCTGCGACTGACCACCATGCAAAACCTGAGACTGGCCCCCGCGCTGTAACAAACTCGCACCAGTCCGGGACTGCTGCGGTTGAGACTTGGACCTCGCGCTGCTGGCTCCGTTTTGAGACTGCACTGTCAGCCCTAGTCTCACGGGCTGGGGTTGAGAACGGGCTGACTGGATCGTCGGTCGCTGGGACTCGGCTGGTCTCGTTCGAGTTTGGAACTGGGACGGGCCAGCCTGGGACTCTAGCTGTGTCACCTGCGTGCCTGGTCCGATTTCTGCGTCGTCGTCGTCATCTTCGGTGCCCGATCCATCTTCCTCCTGTAGGGGTGCGGGGGAGGAGCGAAGCGGGGTGGGACTACTGGATCCAAGAACATACTATGCCAATTTGGTTAGTCGACTCGTAATAATAACGAGCAGGAGACGTACGGTGTAATCCTGTTCGTTAATCTCTGGCTCCGTTTCCGGATCAACCTCACTCTCACTCTCGGGCTCTCCAAAATCCAACGAACGGGGTTCAGGCAGATCACTCAAATCCCCTACTATCGGATCTACATGGACACCTAAGCATGCATTCATTCAACAGGCAAGCAAGACTCACGTAAATCCATCTCATATGCCGAAGCCAAAGTCTGTGTGATCCGCACGAGTCCGCAGGCAACAAATGGCTTGATAAATAATGCTCGGATATGTGTGTGCTGGACAGCTCGGGCAGTTTTGCCGGTCTTGTCCATTTGCTATCGCCAAGTAGTTGATCGGCATACAGAGCGGCAAAGTACTCAGGCCGCTTACCTTTTCGATGTCTTCTGGGGCCATATCCTTTGGCGCCTCGTTTGCGGCCAGCGCAACGCTCGTGACCGTCATCATTGGCAAGACCAAATGGGCCGACAAGACATCAGCCGCATGGGACGGCCTGAGCGCGAAGCCATGCCAACACCATGTCAGGCTCGGAGTGGTGATTTTCATACTCAAGTCCTGTTCCAGCCCAACTGTAAGTGTGACTTGAAGTTGAGAGAAAAAAAAAAATCAAGCAAGAGACTGACTGACTGGACGCCTCCTTCCTCGACCTCGACCTCAAAATCCTCGACTCGAGTCAGGTGGTGGGTGTGATGCAGCGCATCGAGGCATAAGCGCCTGAATCGTCGTTCCTGCCGTTCCGTCCGGGCTGGTTGGTCCACCGGGGGTTGGAGTTGATCTGCACGTCGGGAGATGTGGCGGCCCTGAAGGGCTGTCGGACGGGTATTGATCAATGTTGGACGGCAACGCGCAGAGGAACACACCTTCAGCCCAGACACGACGTGTATCGGTGATGAGGACCCAGCACGAGATGTCGTCGGGCGACGCGCAGAATTTCTGTTCCCGATGGGTGGTGTTAATTTCAGACGAGCGAATCGGGCAGGCGAGAGGACTGACGATGAGATACATGGTCTTGCGCTCTCTGTCGACGGTGGGGAGCCATGGAACGTGCAGGAGACGCTTGAGCTGGGCCTGGATGGTGGTGAGTGAAGGTCGAGGTGAATGGGACAACGCTCACGTCTGATATCTCCATCGCGGTCGGGATCCACTGAGAGCCGAGTCACGTGCGCCAATATTCGAAAAAAGGTGGCCGAGTTCAGGGCCCATCAAGTCGATCACCAGCCGCCGACTAATCCGGAGTCCAGCGCTGCCAACAACCATGCCCCCAGTCTTCCCGCCGATGCCCGTCCGCAACTGGACAGCGCCCGACGCCCCCGTCTACAAGTACGCCGACGACCGCGACTGGGACGAGTACGTCCACCGACAGCCGGCCCCCAAGTCCAGCCGGGCGACCACCACCAAGGCAGCGAACAACAAGCGCACCGCCGACTCGGCCACCGTCGAGCCCCCCAAGAAGCGGCGCAAGGACGACCAGCACCCGCCGATGCCTGCCCCGGCTGTCGTTCCTCCCGCTGCGTCTGCCGCTGCCAAGCGAGCCGTCGCCGACGCGCATCGAACCGTCGAGGATCGTCCGGCCGTGCCTGTGAGTCGAGTGTGCCACGTCTGGACAATAGCTAACCCCCGCATAGACAGACCTCTCGGCTCTTCCTGTGTCGTCCCTGGTCTCGTACCTCGTCAAGCACGACATCATCCCACCTATCCACCCATCCCCCTACACACCCCAACCCACCTTCGCACCATCTATCCTGCTCCATCCACCCTCGCACACACCCCCTCCCCCTCCCCCACCTCCCCCTCAACCATCCACCACCGCAACAGTAGCAGCGGGAGCATCAGAACCCGAACGCCGTCGGTCGAGTCGATTCCAAGATGACGACTCGCCTGACCAAGACGCCCCAACGTCCCACCAGGTCCCGATCCTGACTGACCTCGACGGCGTCCACGGCGCGCTCGCCAGACTCGTCGAGCGACACTGGCACACCAAGACCGTACGTGAACAAGACACGATCGCTGGGTTCGTCTGGAGTGCCCAGCGCGCACGCGAGAGGACCCTGCTCGCTGCTTCGTCGGCCGGCCACAGCTAGCCTGGCTTTTCACTCTTGTTGCCAGGTTTGCGTAGCGCATCTCCCTCGGTTGGTATGTCGGCTTCATTTCTGCCCTTTCGCCTCTACGCTGATATTCGTCATCTGCCTCGTTCACAGCTCTGGCTCAGCCAACCATACGTCTGCCATCCTCTCCCAAACTTTGATTCCCTGATGCCACACATGGTCCCTGACCTTGCTTATCTAACTGAAATTCCAACTGGGGCGTCTTCATCTAACTTATCCTGTTTTTCGATTGGGGCCGGTCCGTTTGCTAATGTAATTCGTGTCGGAATGGCAATTTTGTTGTTCGAAATGTTCTCATTTATCAACACAATACCCCAGAATTCATTCTTAAATTACATTTGTTACTTTCAAACACTACTTGAACTCGCCCGGCCCGGGTCCCCAGTAGCCCTTGTCGGGCACCGGGAAACGCGGACAGCCCTTGCCATCGCATCCCTCGGTCACAATTGTGTTCCCCCGCCAATCAATCTCGATCCCGGCCCATTGGAGCGCGAAAAACGTGACGATCGCAGCGACCGCAATGCCACACGTGAGTGCACTGGTCAGCACATAGTTGTATTTCTGCCACCAGCCCAAATAGCGTTTCCGGATGTGCACCTGGAAGATGTATCCGACGACCACGGCTGGCCAGGTGTGCGAGAGGTTGTAGGGCTGTAGGTCGGGTTAGCCAGGCGGACAATCAGAAGAGAGGAATACTCACGGCCCAGTTGAGACCTCCGGCGAGGAAGATGGGAGCGTGGATACCCCGAATGACTTGGGATGACGGGAAGCGCTTTGCCATCTACCGGCTCTTGGTCATCAAATCTATCCCTCGATCAAATAAATAATGCACCCACAATGTAAAATACCACGGGCAGAGCAGCGCCAATTAAAAATCCCCACAATAGAATATTATACGGCCCGTTCTAATCCACCATGAGTCGACGAGAGATACGATTTCGAGAAAAAAAAAAAAAAAGCGGGCAGACGTACGGCACCATACATCTTGATCGGACCCAATGTTCCCCAGATGACGCTCGCGGTAAAAAACGTCGATGTGCCAGGGCAGGTGAACTTGGCTTGGGCGTCGGGCGTGCAGACGCCTCTGATCGAGTTGACTTGCCAGTTCATGATCGACATGGCGATGGTCGTCGAGACTGTTCCAACAGAGGTTGAGACAATCCCAAGGGTAGATAGACTAGGGACCTACTGATGGTTGCTACAGTCTGGCATATGAATAGCGTGCGGGGATTGATTTTCGTGTAGTGTCTGTGGAAATATCTTAGTTTAGCCCTGCGGAAGGTCGTGTAGGTACATACCCGAGCTTCAAGTCGGACGCAAACTTCAACGCTCGAGAGGTCGTCACATATCCGTAGCTCTTGAACCTAAATCAGCCTCGGTGAGCCATGAGGATATGCTGTCGGAAAGAACAAGCATACATATTCATAGCCAATGCGTTTCCGGGAAAGAGTACGCCACCAATAAACTCGGCCAAGACGTTGAGCGTCACCTCGGTGTTCGTCACAGCAAAAATGACCCCAATCGGCACGATAAAGATCAGGGCGAGGGCGAGACCCATGAAGAGCGCGCCGACAGTCGTGTGTGTCGGGTACGCAAGGACCGCAACGACTTGCCACGCGGTTTGTTTTAGCTCGAGGACAAGAGAGGGGAGGAACTTACGGCCAAGAGCAATTGAGACCACTAGCAAGCAAGCGTACCACCACTCAGGAGCTGTTCGCCAGTTAGTTTTTTGTATACATGAAGGGACTAGCACACTAACCTTCAGGATAGGCAGCCATAAGTCGGTTGTGTACATCCTTGTTGTCGCGTCTGGATATTCCGAGCTTAGTATGGCGTGAAGATTAATGCATGATGGCTATTACCGAGGATCTCGCCGACTAATCAAACTCTTGAACCCGCGCATAATCTCTCGTCGGTGATACACTATCCAGCACGCAATTGTGAGCAACATTTCACCAGGGATACGCATACATCCACTTACGAAATGCATAAACGAGGGTCGCAGGGTACACTTTTCGTGTATCTCACCATCAGAAACGAGGGAAATCCAACCTGGATGAAGACCTCACCAGCAAAGAACGACCCGTACAAAAATGACTGCCCGGCGGATAGGTAGAGAGGGCTGTACGCTTCGTATGCGGCTTGATCATAAAACCCGAAATCGTCAACCACGTTAGTTACTTTGTACTGTTTTCCGAAGCGGTCGAACGGCCTGCGGGTGGGATATAACTAAAAGTTCGAGCCAAGAGTAAATGAGACTTGCCTATTGCTGTTGATTGGGCTGAAGTGAATTTAAGGTCAGATTGGGACTGGAGTAAGCGTAGGAAATACTTGCAGGTGCCCGGTGTACCTAGAGCGATGGGGTGAGCTTGGATCTTTAGTGTAATTCAGGAAACTCGTACCAAGTGTTGGTCAGCCAAAGGGAAAGCACAATTGGGAAAGTGCATAGCATGCCAACAAAATTGTTCGCAGTTGCAACTGCAATAGGCCGTTCAGTTTGCAAAGTTTAGCTAAAGCTTGTCAATCACTTACAAAATGGCGAAATCAGAGGCTGTATAGAAGCTTCGACCACACTGACTATCTTGTCAAACAACAATCAGCTATCTTTCAAAACATTATACTCACTTCCAGTCGAAAGTAGGCAGCGGGTTGAGCCCAAGACCGGTTTTTGTCCCAGAAACGGCTGCTAGTAGCGCGCTATCGGGTTTAATCCATGCAATCCTGGTATAAAATAGTAGTAACAGGAAGCTACATGGGGATTATGAGGAGCGCCTACCATGAAAAGTATGACATGGCGCCAATGATGTAGTTGGGGAACCAAAAATAGCAGAACTATTCGAACCGTCTCTGTCAAACGCCTCCAACAACTTTCGCAATGCCGCTCTCACCATTCCGCCAAATCTATTAGGAATAGCGCTCAAGTAAGCCTATGGATTCGCTACTTTGATCAAGGCCTACTTACGCATACATGAAGAACCGCATTTGGCTGATTTTCCATCCGTCGACCACTGGGTTCGTGTTCGCATGGAAACTATTATTGAGCGCGATTGACGCCTTTTCCCGCAGTGTCTTGTCAGTAAATCGACTCTTTCAGTTCGGGGATAGCCCACCAAGTTTCTTGGCCAGATTGCAGCCGCTGGGTAGACGAGGAACCGCCTAGATAATCCTGCGAGTCCATATCCTATCAACTGGAAGGAAAGCGACAACGTGATTTGATAACCGAACTGCTTAGCCCAGTCTTGATTGAAAAAGGTGGGCACACGTTGAACAACAATCACATAGCCAGAGTATCCAACATTGAACGAGACGTTGGCCATAATCGTGATAAGCTTTGGTGTGATTTAGTAGGCGTTAGGGTGGGTGTATTTAGAAAACATGTCGTACCATATGCTCCTTCCTGTTGAACGGGCCGGGGTTGAGTGCCTAACATATGCCTGAGCGCGAGCGGGTAAACCGTATTTCCTTGCGACTTACCATATTGTAGCCGAAGAGGCTGATAGACTTGTTCGGTACCCATCGGGCCCAGGCGGTACCGACGGCTGAAGGTTTAGTGGCATCGTGAGAGTAAACGCTATGAGAGTAGGACAGCACTTACGATATGCCAACAGCTGCGCTACAATCTCATCGATCTGGAGTGGCGTGGGTTAGCGCAATACTGAAGTGATGTTGTAGGACACATACCTCGATGCGAGGGTATCGCAGAGAGAAAAGTTGATTTATAACAGCTCCGGCGCATGCAAAGAATAACCCGATCGTCCAAGCTCGAATCGTGCTGCACGGAATTGACGGATCGTCCTCTGCGGAGACCACTGCGCGAACCTAGACACGAATCTAGCCCAAGTAGACTGTAGCCATTTTCAGAAAGGCTGACCTCGGCATAAGGCGAGTCGTGGATAATCAGGGCAACCTCCATCTTCACCTCACGCAGCGTCTTCTGGTACAGAGCGGGGTCCTCACGTACAGTGGGGTCTTCCAAGAAACGTTTGGCAACGTCAAGGACACTGTTAGGATAGAGTGGATCATGTCTACATGATTTTTGTCGTTAGCTTGGTACTACATATAATAGACCTCAAACATGTACCTGTGGTCCTCCAGCACCTCTCGGATGATGGCTTCTGCCTCTTCGTCAGTGATCTGCTCCGCTAACCTGGTAAGACGTTCGAGCTGTTGCGAGTCAATCTCTAGATCTCGCGCGACCTCGGAGCCTTCCTCTTTGACAAATACCTATTAGGATGGTTATAAGGAACAAGCGAATGACAAAAGAACAGGAAACACTCGAAAACATACATTAACATTTTTCTCATCGAGGCTGAGAGAGCCGCTGCTGGTCTTTCTCTCAGAGAGGTGAGGGATTTCCGTGGACGAAGTCGTAACCTTAGAGTCCATCGCAGCGAATGATGGCAAGAGACTCCGGTAGCGAACACTCGAGCGCTCGTTTGACAGGAGTCCAACCGTGTTTATCTGCGAGTGAAATGCTTGGAACCATGTGCTGACCAGGTCGATAGTGAAGATTCTCCAACCCAACACCATCCATGCCAAGAACAAATACCTTGCTCGTTAAGCAGGAAGAGATAACGCCATTATTCTGCTTATGAGAAGATTCGCTTGCAGTAGCCGGACCTATTGCAAGTAGGTTCAGAAATGCTCCCTCATAGTTCTTCGTCTCTGCGACATACCAGTTGTTCGTAATTTCCATGGGCCTATGAGACATGATCAAGTAATACGCGAAACTCGATGAGTTGAAAGAAACCGCATAGCTAGTCCAAACGTTGGGTTCGTCTTGGCAGAAGTGGTGCTTAGTTGAACGATAACGACATTGAGGATTAAGGAACATCAGGCTCGTAAGATAGCGGTCACCAAGATTTCCTAACACGGGGACCAAGTAGTTCGATGTTTCTGTCCCATGCGTATCCCCGCCTTCCTTCACCTTGGCGCCAGTCCTGGGTGCAGAGAGATCTGACAGATTTCCGGATGCTCCTTTTATGTCGTATCAGCAGGATGAAGATGCGATAGACCACTAGTGTGGGCACTACTAATAACCAATATATTGTAGTATGTGGAAGTAACGACACTTCAATGCTGACCAACCTTGCCTGGTGAAGAAAGGGACCACTAGCGCCAGGATATGGCGTCATGATTGCCTATCACTTGAAAATGTAAGCCAACGGCGACAGCGATTCACGGCAACTATGGCTAGAATATACTCCATTAAAGATATACTGGGGCCCAATGTAGGGATTGATCTCGCCGCCGGAAGTGTTGGGGGAGCTGCTCAGGTAATCGTTGGACAACCGCTCGATACAATCAAGACTAGGGCACAGATCGCACCCAGTAAGCAATTGCACTATCAATGTGGGTTTTCTCCTACTAAAAATGACATCACTAGAGGCTATGTTTGTGAGTAATCTATCGATTAAGCCTCGAATTCGATCATCTCATACTCAACAGAAAGGTCCGATGGACATTTTGACCCAAACTATCCGTAACGAGGGATTCTTTGCTCTGTACAAGGGTAAACCGATCCTTCAAATTTTCTATCTCTCTCAACTAGGCTTTTAGGAATGGCATCACCTCTTATCGGCATAGCGGGTGTCAACTCTCTTCTTTTCACTTCTTATGCAATATCTAAACGACTAGTCTCGCCTTTCCCCGACCTCTCGCTCCCTCAAATAGCGGCCGCCGGTGCGATGGCTGGAGCAGCCAACTCGGTCCTTGCTAGCCCTGGTGAGTATATTTCTGGCCTAGCACCCTGCGCGTTGACCCCGAAATCAAAGTTGAGATGTTTAAGGTACGAATGCAAGGCCAATATGGTGCCGCGGGGGATAAGCGGCTCTCAGCCGTGTTTTGGGATATGTGGCAACAGTGGGGGTTCCGCAAAGGTGTGATGAGAGGTTTTTGGGTGCGTGCAGCTTCATCGTTAGCTTAGAGAAAAAACTAAGCCTGTCACTATAGGCAACAGTTGCGCGAGAGATTCCTGCATATGCCGGGTGGGTGTATGATCTTCGAGAGCCTGAGTCGATGCCCATGAAATCATGATAGATTTTATACCGGCTACGAGTTTATGAAGCGGAAATTTCAGGTAAAATATGGGAAAGATATTCCGGTGTGGGCGTTGCTCACAAGCGGCTCATGTGGTGGTGTAAGTTGATCTTTGGTTCGAATGTCCTTGGTTGACACTAGCATCTAATCCATAGATATGCTACTGGTTAGCATGTTATCCACTTGGTGGGTCTCTAAGACAGCTATCCGAGTTAAAGCGACTCACATCCACTCAGACGTTGTAAAATCTCGGGTGCAACTCGCAAATGCTCCACCAAAGGGCCTGGACTATATTGCCCAGGAGCTACGCACCATTGTACGAGAGGGGGGGATGTAAGTCATTTGGTGCAACTACCTACCCATACTGAATAAGTATTATATGCGAATAGTCCTGGCCTGTTCCGTGGGCTATCTCCATCCTGTGCGTCGTATTCTCCAATGATCAAACTTGCGGTCTAATAATTGCCGTTTTATTAGTACTACGAAGTATACCTGCAGCAGCATCTACGTTTGCGGCGTACGAGCTTACGAAAGGTGGGCATAGATCAGCACCATCGTTATCATGAAATTGATATTTGTCCCAGAATTCCTTGTCAAAGAACTGGGAACCGAGAGGCTGTAACTAATGCAGTGAAATTTATCCTCGTGACAAACGAGAAGCTCTGGATGCAACATTCGTTCCGGGCCTTCACATCCATGGACGTGTAAAATCAATCATTCTAATGGTTAGGCCTGTAGTTGCATGGCTCAACGCGTGCATATACGTACTTGAACTAAAGGCACTCACGTGCTCCCCTAGGCGGGATCTCTCGCTCTGCCGAACGTTTGTCGGCCCAAGCGACCCATGTCCCCTCTTTTGTCAATCGGAAAGGGCCAACTCCTTCGTCTAATGGTGGGATTAAGCTGGCAATTTATGCCAGTAGTGCGGATAGCTCTAGATTCAGCCCTTCGGAACTCTGCCACGTAGGTGCGGCCGCAACCGCATCATACAGGCCCATCGCCCCAGGGAAGATTAATGTCACACATCAGTCGGGTAAGCAATCAAGCAGTTGATGCTTACCCCTGTAACCACAACGCATTTACCGCCAAGGCAGGCCTTCAACATTGATTTAACAGCAGAACAATGAAACGGCTGGGGTTTCATCATTTTACCAGGTCCGAGACCCGGTATCATAGCTAACGGTTGCTTTTCTCAGTCAATTTTAAATCAGTATGGCCGAACCTTTTGTTGCTTCCCAAACAGATCGCCATCCACAAGAGCGCTTTCTCTTCCTTCTCATCTCCCCTTTATCCCAGTTGAACTTGGCCTTGTAGCGGCCATTTAGTAGCCTTTATCTTGGGGGAACTTGAAAGCTACTTACAAAGCTGTTTCCAAGTGGCTATTGCTTCAGATGCCCGGCTAACCCATCCTTGGCGAGCTGTTGCAAGCGAAATCGATGGAGATGAGATGAATCCATGATTATAAGCAATTCTAGAATAAACATGTTTTTCATTTTCATAAACTAGGATATTCCACTCCCTCGACGTTTTCAGAAGAGTTAGCACATCACGCAGCATTAGGAATGCAAGGATTCGCAATAAACACGGCTGGTAAGTATCACACACCGCCATGCATTGTTAAAAGCCCGGTTCCGTTAGAATTTTTCGTATGATAACAATGGGGGCTCGAGTGTTAGCGCAAATGAATAGCTGAATGAGGAGCGCCAGGGATGTGGCATCGGAGGGGAGTCTATCAATACCGTGTTAAACTTATATGCGCAAAAACAACTCGAGCACGTGATGGCACGGATCTGCATAGAACCATCAGGCGCTACATTTTCCAAACTTCCTTGTTCAGCCTGCAAGGTCGCACCATGCTAGCAGTACGGGTGGTACAACGAACAACAGTCACGAGGTAATGGTAAAGCCAATCCCGTGTTTTAGCTACTAACCAATCATAGGTCAGGCCTCAGGCTATTCCCCTCGCATCGCAATTTGAGTTTTGTACCAACCGGTCGACTGAGTCCGTACTTTCTTAATATCGGTTCTGTCAAACTTAGATTTGATGCAGGTCAGCAGCGTTATACTAAATGCTCGGGTGGAGTTTCGAATGGGGTTCTTATGGGCTCGAGATCCTTGTCTCTGTGGTGGGGACAATCTAAACCTCGACACCCGCTCAGATCCACCATCCTCGACACCCGAGACACATATAGCAGAGCCTAAAGCCGAACCCGAAGTTGAATCCACTGTCGCATCCAGTACCCCTGTCTCTCCTTCCCCCGTCGAACTTACTGATGTCGAACCGAATGTCGTCCCCATCGATCTTGTTTCCACTACCTCGTCGACCCTCGACGGGCTGTCCTCCGCGCCGGTAGCCCACCAAATAGGAGACTTTGCTGCTCAAGGATTTGCTAGTCGGTGGCCGAGCGGATTAGTTCAATCAGGTCTCGAGCTCATCCATGTGCATACGGGCCTCCCATGGTGGGCATCGATCATTTTACTCACGGCGATCGTCCGGTCAGCTGTCTTGCCATTGAACCTAAGCCTCATGGGAAATGCCAGTCGACTCGCTCGGGTAACACCTCAGTTTAATGTTTTGACCGAGGAAGTCAAACGAGCTCGTCAAGTCGGAGATAGTGCCGCGCTCCAGCATGCCGGGTTCAAAGCTCAAAAATTGATGGAAGACGCGGGTGCGAATCCTTTCAAGGGATTACTTGGACCTCTTGTCCAGATGCCTATCGCTTTGTCTTTCTTTTTTGGGATCCGAAATCTTTGCAACGCAAAGCTGGACACGCTCCAGTATGGAGGGCTTGGCTGGTTTACTGACTTGACCGTTGCCGATCCGACATGGGTTTTGCCTATCATGAGCTCGGCGGCTATGATCGTTCTACTAGAGGTACGTCGTGTCGGTTGTTCGTTGGGTTGTACCGTACTTGACTATTTGCCCATAGACAAGCGCAGTTGAGACAGGGTCAGGGGCGGCCTCTCACACGCGTAATTTCTTCCGAGCCTTGGCGGTTATCACGATTCCTGTTGTCTCTTACCTCCCATCGGTGACTATGCAACTTATGCCTTACGAAGTTCATGAATTAACTTAGGAGATTTTAGGGTGTTCTCATATACTTTATTACCAACGGAGCATTTATGCTCGTTCAAACCGGGCTATCCAAGATCCCTGCAGTTCGTCGTGCATACGGAATTCTTGATAAACCAGCTCCTCCCCCAGGGACTACACCCACAAAACCACCGACATTTATGGAAAGCTTGCAGGCTCTCAAAAAGGGTGTACAGGAGGCTGCACAAAAGGCTCGCGAACAGCAAGCGCAAGAAGCACAGGCTCGCGTTCGTGCGGCTCAAAAGCGACGCTAGTCTACTCCACCACAGTTTCTTGACTATGTTTATTACACGATGAAGGTACTTTATGTTGTACTTTGCTTAGACTTTGTATCACTTCCAGTGAAGCTGCAACATCACCACTCTATCGCACTCATGTGCTACATCAGTTGACTAAAAATACAACGGGGCTCTAAGAATTCAAAGCTCGAGAAGAAAAACCAAGAGTGTGATCTCGATGACTGCAACAACGGCGGTCAAGACGACTACCACCCAGCCAGCTGTGACAAATGGGCGACCAAATATGCGCTTTCGCGGAGCCGACGGCCCGTTGTTGTCTCCGTGACGATTGTTGCCGAAATGAGCTCCGTCAAACCGGCCGCAATCGGCGTAGTAATCACTAAAGTCGTGTCGGGAATGTCGTCTCCGAACCACGGAAATTATGAAATCAAAAATGCCAGAATGGCATAGAGGAGCCCAACTATGATAGGTTAGTATATAGACACATTTGTAGGTATACCACCCACTTCGATAAAATCGCTTATCAAACAACTTTAGTACAACGGCACTGTATCCGAGATTGCTTCATGAAACGTTTTACACGTTTTCTTTACGTTTACAAAGTAGCAGGTGCGTGCTTACCCGAGAGCGGTTCGAGCGTACGCGCCATGAAAGGTTCGCCCACGGGCTCGCAGCTCGACCATTTCAGAGACGTCGAGGGGGACGAAACTCTCTCTGTCGACAAATTAGAATATTCAATAAAAGCATTGATTGAATTTACCTTCTATGACCCCTGTAAAGGTGCCCGGGCTGTGCGTTCTGCTTCGGTGCCATCATCGTCGTGTCCAGAGTGACGGCCAATCAAAATGATTACCGTTTGTAACACAGTGGGCGCTTAACCGGTTATCGACCATCTCCGGTTTGCCGGTAGCCTCTCATTCTGGCTGACAAACTTCGGCATCCCCAGACCGTTTGCTGAGCAACCACCATGGTCTCGATCACCCGATAGGCCAACTCTGGGCGCTGAAATGTCTGAAAAACGACACCCTATACACTCGCATGCCGAACTCGGATAATCGACACCGGGTCGCCCGGTGCCTTCTCACATCCCCCCAACTTATAATAGCCATGACATGGTTGTGCGAACAACATTCTGTCTCCTCGCTCAGGCCATGACCATGGTGTCCCGAGCGCTCGAACTACCCCCGCCGTATACGCGGGCAGCCCCTGCGTACTCGCCAGCAACGAGTTCGGCGGCTAGTAGCCTATTCTCGGCGGACTCTTCTGATAGTAATGTATACGAGTATGGCTCCAAGAATACTGCCTGCGCTTCTCTCAGCACAAGCGTGCTGGTGTAAGGCTTCCTTCCTACGGCCGCGAAGGCGTGGTCGATGGAGAGATATACTTGCGCTCTACGAATCATGTTGAAAGCGTCACAGTGTCGGTAAGTACAATATATGACGGATGTTGAAAGAGTATTCGATTGAATGTTTCCATCTCTCCTAGCTAAGAGGAGAGGTTAAAACTACGATCGAAAGCTCGACTCGTCCTAATTTTACCTCAAAACTCACACTCTTGGATCAACCCCGCGTAATATGGTCAGGTTCCAACCAAGTCGATATACCCATTCCCCACACAATACCTTTCTCTTTCTTGTTTCCGATTAAGTCAAAAGAGCGAGATGAAGCGCTCCCCCCTTCGTTCATCGGAGCCCTAGCTGAAGGAACTATCCGGGTCAAATACACCATTGTTGCTCATGTCCGGCGCAAAGGCTGGCGAGGAAATACAACGTAAGTTTTTGGACTCGCGTCTACTACTACATAACGAAACCCACCTCAAATGGCATATAGTATTGAGACAGAAGTTTTCTACCTACCACGGCCCCTCCAACCCATGCTCTCGCCCGGCGTGGTAAATTTGGAAACCCTTCGCACGCCAGTCGAATCTCCTTATGACGCAAGAGTAGTGGAACTACCCGTCAAACAATCGATAGCTGGGAAGCAAGTGATCTGGGGTCAAGGTGCATGTGAGTCTTCGTGTGGTGTGTCACTTGATCGCATAGTGACTAAGCGCAACAACTCGCTAGTTCGCTTGTCCCTTGGCCGTCTACCTTTCTACGGATAGCTCTGTACCATTTAGCCTCTCCCTTTCGTCACCAACTAGCCCGTTAGAGCATTTGATGCAGCTCGCGCCGCATATATCCGTGAGGCTAGTTCGAACAACAACCATCATGGCGAGGGGCCTATCTCACTCGGAAGAAATGACTTGCGCTCACGGAGTGCTTCATCCTCCCGAGAGATATGACGAGCTGGCAGATCAGTCGGTTCTTGCGACGGGCTCATTGGCTATAACAGACACGACTTGGACGAGCTGGGGCATTGAAGGCGCTGCGAGGATCAGTGTGAGCATAGTATCCCTTCTCTCCCGACCTAGAAAATCAACCAAAATTATAGTACGCTCTTCGTGTTACGTTGCCTACTTCTTTCCAGCCAGAACTGGCGTATTTCGATCATAAAATACCGATTCGGGGGCTTTCGGGAAGTTACGGTGCTTCGACCTCACCCGACTTTTCGCTCGTGCCAACTCCAGCCACTTTGTTGAAGAAGGCGGTTGGTTATATGCCAATGCGAGTATGATGTACTGGGGCTATTGAGTAAATTTGGGCCTATATCATGATTGCACATGTATAATTAATAGTTTGACTCGTATAATATGAAGCGACGTATTTCGACCAATAAACTGCCAATGACAGGCCAAACAATTCCCAGGGTTGCTGACATAATAACGCCGATCGCCTTCCCCTTCAAGGCCCCCAAGCCGACACATGTTCTCCACCGAGGCAGCCCCGCAGACCGCCGTGTCTTGGTTTTCCACCATCACCACTGCTCGAAACTGAGCGCAGGCATTTGAACCCGCCTCTTAGGTCCTACTCACTCTTAACACACAAAGCCGCTCCGGCGAGTAGCGTCGACGTCAAAACTCGAGGTCGAGGCATTTATTCAAGGCAACTAGCAGGCCACTACAACCAATATGGGTCAAGAAGTGCTATCTGCCGAAACTGTAGCCAAACACAACAGCAGAGAAAGCTGTTGGATTCATGTGCATGGTATGTGTATTTGAACAGCTTGGATTCGAGCACATTGTTACTCACAGATACCTCTACCAAAGGCCACGTTTACGACGTTACCGAGTTTCTCAACGACCACCCTGGTGGAAGCAAAATCATCCTGAAGTATGCTGGGAAGGACGCTACGTATGTCGTGCACGATTAGCCTTACACCTTGGGTGTCCACCTAACTGCGGTTCTAGGGAAGAGTATGACCCCATTCACCCACCTGACGCAATTACGACGAACTTGCCAAAGGAGAAACAGTATGCGCTTAAATTGTTCAGCTTGCTGATACCCGACTGAACGGATTCCCGCCAGCCTCGGCAAAATCGACCCCAGGTCAATTACCAAGACGATTAAAGAGATCACTCCTGAGGAAAAGGCCCGTCTTGAACGAGTCAATCGCCGACCACCGCTATCCGAGTGCCTCAACCTACATGACTTCGAGGGTATCGCTCGTGCGGTGATGCCGGAAAAGGCGTGGGCATACTACTCTTCAGCCGCCGACGATGAAATCACGCACCGCGAGAACCATGCAGCCTATCAGCGTATCTGGTTCCGACCTCGGGTGCTGCGCGATGTAACCAAAGTAGACTGGTCGACGACAATTTTGGGGCAAAAGTCGAGCATGCCGGTCTACATCGTACGTGGCTCTGCATTTAGGCTTGGGGGCAAGGCTTGACGACTGCGTTGGTTAAGACCGCAACCGCGCTTGGTAAACTGGGACACCCAGAGGGCGAACTGAACTTGACGAGGGCAGCCGCAAAGTTTGGGGTGATCCAGATGGCAAGTGGACCGGTCTCAGCTTGTGCCCGCGAAGGGACCCTCATGCAACCCCCCGTTCAGATTCCAACTTTGGCGTCTTGCTCCTTTGACGAGATCAGAGATGCAGCAGCCCCAGGTCAAGTCCAATTCATGCAGCTGTATGTCACATCTCTCGTCTGTTGCCCCTTAATCAGACATGGTAACTCCGCACCCCCCACTGCAGCTACGTGAACAAAGATCGAGAGATTACCAAAAAGATCGTGCAACATGCGGAGAAGAGGGGTATCAAAGGTCTATTCATTACGGTCGATGCCCCGCAGCTGGGTCGCCGCGAGAAAGACATGCGTCAAAAGTTCGAAGACGAGGGGAGTGAGGTCCAGCGGGGGTCGGCAGGAATCGACCGCAGTCAAGGTGCCGCAAGGGCAATCAGCGTATGTCACATACACACACACACCACACGGCCGGATGTCAAACTCATGATCCACTAGTCGTTCATCGATCCAGGCCTCTCGTGGAGGGACCTAGACTGGTTTAAGACGATTACCAAAAGTACGGATCGCTTCGGTTGTGTTCGGGCTATGCAAATGCTCACTCACTCTATTGTGTAGTGCCGATTATTCTCAAGGGAGTCCAATGCTGGGAAGATGCCGTACTCGCGGCCGAGTGTGGTTGTGCCGGAGTTGTCCTTTCGAACCATGGTGGGAGGCAGCTCGATACTGCGCGCTCTGGCATAGAAGTGCTTGAAGAGGTGGTGACCGCTTTGCGTGAGCGTGGCCTTTTCCCCAATCCCAAATTCCAGATATTCGTCGACGGAGGAGTACGCCGCGCGACCGATGTACTGAAGGCAGTCGCTATGGGCGCCACAGCGGTCGGTGTCGGTCGTCCCTTCATATACGCATACTCTGCATACGGCCAGGAAGGAGTAGAAGCTGCTCTAAAAATATTGAATGTGCGCTCGACATTAGTTTAGTGGATATCGATGCTTACACCAATGTTTCTAGGACGAGTTTGAGATGAACATGCGCCTGCTTGGTGCTCCAACACTCAAGGACGTTGTCCCTTCGATGGTGGATACGACATCCCTAAAAAGCCATATTGTCGCTGTGCCACAGGATTCTCTCTACTATACCAATTGTAAGCGAAAGTATTAATCGAACGCTAGAACAGTACTGAGACCAACTCTCGTTTTCAGACGAGTCTTTAGCCGGGGCGAAGCTGAGGGAAACCGTCGCCAAGTTGTAGTGGCGTCAAATATTATTTCATCCACTGTACCAATACAAGAACTTGCAATTGACCTAAACTGTACAAGAGAGCAGGTTCCGCAGCTAATACGACTCCCAGATCTCATCCTTCATGACATGTCGCATAACTGTGGAATATGGTTAGCTGCCTTTCGAGCCAATAAAGCGTTAGGGTACACCCACCACTCCAGTGTTCGAGTGCGGTCTCTTGTTGCCACTCCCCTAGCCTTCCGTCGCCATCCATCAGGACCCATCTACGCTCGCCTTCAACCCCCGGTATAGGCTTTCCGGCTGGCTCAGAGTTGTTTCCGCGAATTTCGGCAAACGAGACCTCGCGTTGATCCATCGTGCTGAGAATGTGCTCTCGCAAGGGAGATTCCAGCACATCCGATTCTCCAGGAATTCGGAAAGTGAGCGAAGGGGCACTGGTACAGAAGTACACCTGTGAATTCACCCGACAAGTCGAGGATGAGCTGAGTTCGAACGAGGCCTGGCCAAGGAGCATGCTTACCATATTCAAAAAATCATCGTGTTCATCAGCTGGAGTCTCCCGGCCAGGAGGTGGGACAATCTTGTCATGGAACACTCGGCAATTGGGAAAGACATCCAGTAGCGTGTTCAAAATCGCATGTGCCGGATCCGATCCTACCTTGCCAGCAAAATTCTAGGACGAGGATTTTATGAATGTCACACTGGTGACCTGAGATTAGACCCCGAACGTACCACCGCAAAGACCCCGTCATCCTTCAGCATCTTCTTGATGGCCCCAAAGAATCCGGTCGAGAATAGCATGGTCGGAACACTCCCGCCCGAGAAACAATCATGTATGATATAATCGAATAGCTCCTTAGAGTTATCCGACGCAATCGCTTTAACACCCGTATGTTCAATATACCGTCCATTTTGAACCGTCAAAGCGCGAGTGTCGACCCAGCCACGAGCATCCTCTAGAAACACACCGCCCCTGGGCTCAGGAAGTCCAAAATATTCCCTCGCATAATGATACACAGCTGGGTCAATTTCGACAACCGTGACGGATGTTCCATGAGTTTCAAGTGCCCCGGCTGCGACGCCTATCCCTAAGCCACTATGTCATGCTATAAGTCTAATTGGCGCGTCGATTCAACTTCAAAATGACTCACATAACCAACGCCTGTTCTGATGACTTGGGGCGTGACGCGCGCTCAACTAGCCGAACCGCCTCCTGTACAACGAACGTGCTATATATGCTATCCCCCAAGCCGTTGCTGTAAATTTTGCCTCTGCTTCCAGGCATCCATGCTCCTCCGAGGAGAGAGTGATCGCATCGCAAGAAGCGGAAGTTGTCGACCAGGTTTTCAGCCACAACGACGGTTCCTGTTGTACTATCTGATCGGGCCAAGACGCGCACACCTCCCCCAGACGAAGTCCATGGCTCGTTTTGAATAAGGTGAGGCGATGTACGTTTGGATATCTGAGCCAAGAGAACGGGAATCACGAGTGGGATATACGAGCGCCATGTAGTACGTGTTGGCCGAGACGAATTGGCTGAGGGTGTGATTGTGGTGTAGTTGTTGATATATGAGACGTAAGAAAGGCCACATGCGGCTCCAGCCACAGAGCTCAGGTTGATGAGTAGAGTTGTGGGCCGGATTTTGGTATGTATCTGGGCAAATGCAATAGGTTCAAGCGCATGAACTAGGGACCACAATTGAAATGCAATTGCTGGTGGTGATATGGCGGGACTATTGGATGCTTGTGGAGATAAATATGACTGATACTTGGGTCAGACGATTGCTGGCGAGGTGTTGTAGGTTTGGCTCACCATCCACTTGGAGACCAAGAAGGTAGAAAGGCACCATGCTGGTGCAGCGATGAACATCTGCGTAACGACAGGTCCCCATATCGCGCTTCCAAGCTTGGCAGTCCAGGAGCCAATCCATAGCGCTGATAATGGAGCTGCTGCGAGCACGGAGGCTATCGCGATTAATGCACCTTGCTCATTAATGTTGGTAAATGCCCCCAAAGGAATCGAAGCCATCGCAGCTCCGAGAGTAACCTTCCTGTAGTGGTAGGATGTTGGAACGGAGCCGTATAGAGGGTGTAATACTTCTTGGAACGACATGCTTGCGACAGTAAGACCAGCGGCCAGCGCGATACATTTCCCAGCGACAGTCAGAGTCTCTAGAGCTGACCTTCGGCCTGTAGAGGTACCACTGGGCTGAGGCTCATCCCTATTCTGGGAGCCAGAAGTTGAGTTGTTGCTGCTCGCATTCGGTTGTGATTTTTGGCTGCTAGATGCTGCAGAGCTCCTTTTGCCGGCTTTCGATGACATGGTGTCTGCGAAAAGTGAGAGTATGACAGTGGTTTTGTTTGCTATGGCTCGATGCTACTTACCACGTCACGATCGACGACGTGTACTGGGCGAAGCTATCGCTGGCCGACCGCGGGAGTAACCTACGGATCAAAGGAATCACGTGGAAGCCTATCCAATCTCGGCTATGAACAGGCTCTTTACTGCAAAACGAACGACTGATATTGTTTATTTTGCGTATCTCCATGAATCAAATTAATACATCTAATGTTTCCCCTACCGACTTCGCACGTATTCACCAAGTGACCCTTTTTTTTTAGTTGTGGCTTACCGCCAAAATTTGCAGATTCGGCGCGACCATCTCACGATTCAACCACCCAGTAGTGATTATACAGAAGCGATTAATAGATATTTCACTGGGCCACGCAAGCACAAAAAGCTTTCATCAATTTCTATCGGATCCAGCCTTTCGAATCCGGGTAGCTTTTCAGACAACCCAATACCCGAGGCTACATGAGGCTTCTAGGTGCCACGAATACTGTATGGGCGAAGATTTTTTAGACAATCTTTCGCGTGAATAACTCGTGTGACATGTTCATATTTCTTTCCCCTATAAATAAACATGATCAGTCACAAATCGCTAGCTTGCACCTTCCAGCGAGAGCATTGGAGAACGATCGTAGACTAACCGAATGAAGAACAACCAGGACCGATAATCTGGCGACGTCGATCTGCTCTCCTAGAACGCATGTACCCACGCGGAAATCCTTGGGCCAACTTTTGGGACGACGTGAAAGATGTTATGTGCGTCTTAACCAATGGGTCACGGGTAATCCGGCGAGATGTGCAGAGCGCTGGCTCCGATTCCACGACCATAATGACTAGTTTCGTTGTCACTGGCTCATCCGTAACCATAAAGCGGTTAGAGCCTGGCTAATTATCTGAACCGCCCAATGTGCAATTCGCCGCAATCGTCATTTGTCATGAGCCGAGTACCCAAAGGACGAAGAGAGGCTGAAAAATGCGTGGAGCTATCCAGTTCGAGTAGAATAATCCTACCAGTCGTCAGCTAAATAAACAAGGTTTTCGAGGGTGAAACGTTTCTGTTGGTAAAAGCTCTTCACTGAGAGAGAATCCATGATATCGGAATGTACTATTTTGTTCAAATTCGTTGGATGACCTCCCATATTCGATCCACATCACAAAGTCGAGAATGGGTTTATCAATCGTTGGCCGAATTGCGCAGGATGTAAAAACCGATATGGCGGGATGGTCTCAGTTCATCCACTATCATCGAACTGATGTTCCAGGGCATATGAACCTTGAATTTGCCTGCAAGGGGGCGACAGAGCAGCGTGAGCCGGCATCGTCGGGGTAGATCCACGTTTCTCCTATCGTCAATCCTGGAGAAACACAGGACCAAACAGGAGAACAGGAGCCATTGCACGAGTTCCGCCTTGCGGTGGGTGCCTATATAACCCAGCTTGTGCGTAGAATCATATCACACTACACTCAGTACTTCAAGGTGCTGCTCGGATTCGAATTGCAGGTTGGTGGTGGCTGTTGCAAGTTGCTCAGCCGCTCAACGAGACGCATAGACGTATCCCCTAAAGTGAAAAAGGCCCTTTCCTATCATCCCCCACTTCACATCCAGGACTCGGTAAGCATTCTCCTAATTATAAAACCGCTAGTTGTCCTAAACATCCATCAGCTGGATAGGAAAATGGTTGATTTTGGCAACCCAAACCAGGGCACATATCCCCAACCACCCGCCCCACTTCCCCCCCCGGTGGCCCCTGAAGTGGAGGAAAAAGATTAATTTCCTAGTGATCCCACCTCTTGCTTTTCTCTATAACTTTGTTGTACTCGCTGAACAATAAACCCCCCGTATATATTGTTTGGAATCTTTTTGAATGATCAGAGCCATAGTGTGGGACTCACTCTTGGTAAAATTCGCCAGTTAGATATCCAAATCCTGCTCGCAGGGCATCTTGGTTCATCTATCTATACTTATTCCCTGGATTCGCCTCTCTCCTAAAGGAATAGGCAATCTTCATGAGCCCTCATCTAGGGGGTGCCCACCGCTGCAGCTTAGATTTTGGTAGTGGTTCTCTCGAGGCTGGCATAAAAGCACAATGTAGGCCATTGTTTCCGAATATAATTGTTGGTTGGTGTTGGTATGGTTCGTTACAAGGGACCCAAAAAACCAGGCGCTCGTATCGTCAAATAATATCGGCGCTCAAGGGGACGGTGAGTGTGTACCAGCCCCACAGGCGACCGCATTTCCTTGCGGATTCTACCTCATAAAGCAATGGTACAGGCATGAGGTCGAAGCAGCCATTCACCGGGTCTTACAACGCACGTCAAGGTAACCTGTGCAGTTTGACACATAAGCGCTGCACTGACCATGACGGACACGAAGATTTGATACCAAGGCAGTGGCGACCGCTGCCGCCACAAAAGAAGCTATCGGGAACCGAGGGGTAGGTACGATCCCTCGCTAGAGCCCAAGTTTGATCGTCACTAATGTTTTCTCGAGTCATCCGCACTTCACAAGATTAAGCACAGCGTGTTCGACATCGAGGATGGTGGGGCTTGGGTAATTTTAGCCGTTGCGTGCGCGGTTGTCCTGCCATCGGAGTTGAGCGTTCAAAGAACGGATTCCGTGCTACAGCTCGTAACTCGTTGGCTGAAGGGGGGGCATCAGGCCTCAAGCATTTAGATTAAACTCGAAACACGAGTTTGGTGGTGCCGGCAACATTCAAGTCCAAGTATTGGACACCCATACGACAGGAGGCAATGCTATGAACGGTATAGCGCCCAGTATTGTTACGACACTACCAGAAGGGTGCCAGAAAACGTGTGCGGAATGACGGCACTGGTGTTTGAACGTAGCATTCGACAACCCAATGAACGAGAATATTAAGTTCTTCAAACTACACATCAAGGTGCTTCAAGCTGGGCTCGAAAAAAAAGGCTGATAGCCCTGTTTCCACATCTGAGAAGCGCTCATGACACCAGCAGAACGGTCGATGGCCCTATGCAGTCAAAGCGCAAGCTCCAGATATAAGACAGCAACATACCCAAGAGCCATCCCCATTGCCGCTAGCCACCCACTAGTCCCGGGTACTCAACTGAAGGTCAGTAAGAGCGAGTAGTGGTGTCCAGATCTGAACCACTGGCTGATATTAATACCCCTTAGCGTTCCGTCGTGAAAACACCCTCGCTGTAAAATGCTGGCCCTTTGCACTTTCCCGAAATGGCAAGCCCCGTGATCTGAACCAAGACTTCTGAGTCCTGACACCTTGTGTACAGCTCTACTCATGATCCACTCAACCGCGGTAAGAGCGACGATGGAATTAGGGAGGGTACAGAGAACAATTCCGACTCTACTACCCCAGGAGGTTCCAACAGTTCCAACTAGTTCACGATGGCATATTTTTTGAATCCCCGAGCCTGGCGTTTGGTGTGAAATATCCTCAACCCTTTAGTGTTTAACATATCTAAACTAAGTCTGTAAATTGAATCCAGCTACCTACTAGTGCTGGAGCGATTTAGCCCGAACATTCACAAAAAAGTCCACAATTCAATTCGCCTAACTCTATAAAGATGAGTCGAGAAGTTCTTCGTGAACGTTAAAGTGCCTGCAGTCCCATGAATGGATTTCAGTGGTACCAGAGGCGACAATTATCGTAACTAACCGAACTGTCCGACCAGATTGACCTAATACCCCAACCAACTTCCCCTGTTCTTTCTTCCATTCGATATTGATTTGTCCAACCACGCTCCCAGAATTATCACGAGTAACCGCAACCATTTCGATGCTCCCGTCGGAGCGTTGTCCTTCAGGCTCAATATCGGCCGTAAACGTACTTGGGATCTCCCACGTTGCGAATGGGCGGGAGGTTGACTGGAAGAACTGGGGATCGAACACGGTTGTATGCATTTCACGCAGGAAAGTGTTGGCTGTTGTAAGTTCGATCGCTTTTGATTCTGGAATTCTACGCATCGAAACAACGTAAGGTTTTCCGCACCATCCTATCAGAGCAGTGGATGATATGCTTGTGCCGAGAGCGGTTGCAGCAAGGGCTATCCGTGCGGATAAGCTAAGCGGCGCCTCAATGATGAAGATGAATGGACTGAGTGCAGAAGCCAGTGTAAGAGAGCTCAGGGAAAATATCTTCAAGTTTCTGAATGTCGTTGAAAGCGGCCCAGCATAGAAAATTTCTGCCTGCCTGCTGTCTAGGCCAGATCTAGAACCATAGGCAACCGCTTGATAAGGACCAGGTGTCCACTGGCTTCGATTACGATATGCAGTTGGCAAACGGGGGCAAGATAGCAGCGCGTTGGATGCGTTAATTCTGCTATCTAGACTGCCTTTTAGCGATAGCAAATTTCTACCACCTCGAAGACAACGTAGTTCAAGCTTCATTGGCTGCAAGGGGTGAAAGAAAAATCAATGTGGTCACGTGAGGCCACGTTCAAATAAAAGAACGATAAATAATGGTTCAGAGCCGGAGTGAGCGCAGAAGTCTGGATTGCTGTTACCGCTGGTTGATAATGGATTTTCGCAAATCATAAGGGATCTCGACCCCTATGGAATTCGATAGTTCGTGAATATATACACATGAGGGCAACAGGATAGGCACCCCACTAACTAGTATTTATCCTCAATCCCCCACCACTAGTTCATCAATTAGGTTTCGAATGGAACGAATCACTTTTGGCACCACGGTTCGACATGAGAATACTCCATAGCAGATAATGGCTTGGCCGATAGGGTCGGATAGGGTTCGGAATATCTGCAACATTACGATGACGCCGTTTTCGCCAGTAGGATAAGATTGGTCAAACCCAAAGCCTACAAGTATAATACGTGCACGCAAAATATTGAACCAGATCTCCCACGTAGAGCGCAGTATATATAAGGAAATGCGCGAGAGGAATGCACGAAGATAATCTTACAAGCTGGACAACTTTTGTACAATTCATAGCCATCGACACGTTGCATCAGAGGGTCGCATATATGCACTCTTTGGTGCAGCCTGAGGTGCATACTGATTCTCCCCTGAGTACTGGCATAGTATGCATCAACGGAATGATGCATTTTGTCAAGCTCTCGCCTCTCGTTAACAAAAAACTTCGGGCTTTCACATGGCTTAAGCGAATTTGAGATGAACGGTCAGACCGGCACAATACGCGCATAACGAATCGCCCGAATGCCCAAACCGGTTTGGTTGGTCGAAAATTCTCACTCGGTAGCATTTAATCGCCTTTGAACATCAGGCACCGAACATTAGAGGTAAGGTTATAACTTTATAGAATGTCAGGATCAATAGCGGGTGTTTGGGCTTGGTGTACGCAAGTTACACGATTGATCTTCACCCCACATCCTCAATGAAATCAACTCCACACGCAATGCTTGATCGTGGCCAGCCTAACACACGAGGACATCGCGGCGTCCAGACACCTCGGCTCGTGCCGGCGTTGAGCACAACATGTCTCGCCTTGGCTAAACATGAACAACTGTCACAAACTGAGGACCGCTGACCATCCCCACCACCTGCTTTTTGCGAAAGTACACCAAGATGAACAACTATTTGGAGGACATGGATGGTTCACGAATCTACTTTGTCGACGACGTCTGCTCGGACGATGAACCGAGCGATCCCGAACTGTACTCGAGCTCATCCACTGCTAGCGGTAGTGCGGAGACCATAGCATCTTCAGAGCTTCATGGTGGGTGCTTTCTCAGCGAGGACAAGCTAACCACGTTTTTTTTTTCGTACTCATTCATGGCGCGAGTAGAATACTTTCAAGAGATAAACGGTCGTATGTTCCCATCCGATGATGGCGTTGCAATCAATCTGCCTACGGACGCAGCGGAAATCCAACGCTGTATAGATCATCATCGTATCATCAAGATGCTATTGCGATCCAATTATTGGGGGCCAGTAGAACAAGTCCTGATGCCTACTCCAGGAGAAACAGAGAAGAAGAGGGTGCTTGATATGGTCACGGCGGAGGGATCATGGTATGTCGATCGTCGATGTCGTCGCCCTCTTACTCAATGTGTCGTGTAGGGTGCAAGAAATGGCGCGGCAGTTTCCTCACGTCGAATTTGTGAGCGTGGACGCTGTTCCTCTCATAGCGCACATGCCTCGAGCCAACATTTCGTTCGAAGTCTATGACTTGTATAATGGAATCGTGGCACCAGACGCCTCGTTTGATATGGTCCACATGCGCCAGGTAACCGCACACGTAAGCTCACGTCGCTGCGCAGCATTGCGGCGCTGAACCTTATCGAATACAGCTTCGTCACCCAAAGGAACTCATTCGGGATATCCACAGGGTGCTTAAGCCTGGAGGGCTTCTGCTGTTTATTGACTCCGAGCTTAATGGGTTTGACGGTCTAAACCCCAAATTTCCCGCTGACGACAAACTCCCCGGACTGGGCGGAGCATTCCAAGTCGTCCGAGAGGCCCTCTCCAAACAAAACGTCCACGTTTATTTGTGGCGTGATCTGCCGAAATTACTTTCTCCACAATCCGAGCTATGGGCTTCACGTCGAGCTGCAGGCCAACAAAAGGAGGTTGGGTTCCGGAACATCCGGCACAAAGAGTATATTCTTCCCGCGAACACATGGCCTACGGATCCCTATTTAAAGGCCCTAGGCAGGCTAGCAGGGCATACGTGGAAGAGCATGTGGAGAAGTATGGAGGTGCCGTTTCAGGTATTTGGCATGACGCCAGAAGCAGCGAAAAAGTTGGTGCAAGGCGCCGTTGACGATATTGACCGAACTGACGTTGCTGTTGCTGCTAAACAACAAACGATCTGCGCCTTCAAAATATGAGGTCATTTTGTGTCTAGTGGGGGTTTTTCTTTTTTTTTGACATAGTTTCGGCAACTCCGCACGCAGTCTTGGCCTGTTTTTGCCTAGGTTGAATATAACTAGCCAAAGATAACAGCGGGGGAGGATCTGCGCTGACGAATCGCTGCAACCAGACTCAAGAAAGCCGCAGTAGAGCGAGTTCCCGAGGCAAACCCCGGTAAATGAGATAGACCGGGAATGGTTGAGCTATATAGATTCGGTCCATGGCATAGGCTTTTGGCCACGGAACCAGCAACCGAAAGGACTGTACTGTCCCAACGCTGCCAAAATGCACACGTGAATCCCAGGAAGTCGATTTAGTCAATAAAAGCAGACGCTCTTGCACCGTGTGCAGTAAATTATCCGGCAAGTAGCTAAGACAACCGACTTCAAGAGCGAAAGTATGGATCCACTACATCCATAATGTATTTAGCGAAGTGATCGGACTCCTTAGAGGATCGACGATCAAGTCTGCCGCTAAATTTCAAAAGGATTTCAAAAAATAACATGGTTAGGTTTCCCCGCAGTCACACCTGGGTGATTTTTGGAAGGGGAAAACTTGAGCTGAAAAAAGTGCTCGGGCGGGGAATGTTGAGCTTAACACACGATCCACGAGATTCGTCAATCAGGTTGTTCCCGGGTTTGGGCTCCCGACTTGATACCTAGTTGAGCGGGGATAAATCCTATTAAGAAATACATCGTGCTACTCTTCGTGACATATTTTCCTTTAGGCCTAGATCCTGGAGATAGCCGATGAACGTCAGATCGTCTTTTATTTGCATTAGGATTACAAATGGCTCCAAACAGCAAGCAAGCACAAATCTGGGCCTCGATCGAGAAGAACGCGGGGAAGCTTTGGCAGATGTTTAACTCAGAGTGGTTTTGTGGATGACCGTGCGAGGGTGTTCGAGTTTTGATATTCCTCCATATTCATTGGCAGCCAAAACGGGTTGGTGTTTGGGTGGCGCCAGGTGGCGGTCACGTGAATAAGCCAGGCGCTTCTTTTGTGCTGGCTGCAACTTGTTTTCCGTGGCGGAACTAAGCCTGAAAGAAGCCAAGTCAGACAATCGGTAAAACCAAGTTACAAAAGGATTTTAATGGTGAATTTATTGATACATACTGGGGCAAGTGCAACATGATTTCAGTCAAAACCCGTTAAACGAGAGCTATAACTTGTAGCGGCGCGTCCGGTCCTGGATGCTACACGCATGCGGCCCAGCAGATCCGCAAGCTCATCTCCTTCCGTCGCCGACGTTGCTGTTCGGGTATAGCGTTGGCTCGTGTATAGAGAGGTGCTCGTACGCTGTGTCGGTCTCCTCGACGCCGTCTGGCTCTTAAAAGTCTTGAAACCGAGCCGTCTCCATTGTTCATCCGACTCTGGGTAAGTTTGGGTGTACAAGATGACCCGCCTCCGTGCCTCGCCCAGAAACTCCTCTGGGAGGCTGTCAAACTTGACAGTATCAGCAACTGCGATGGGAAGCATAAAGTTGATATCCCTCGAGTCAGTATATTGTTTCTCTCGAAATCGACTCTCTAAAGACTCGCGGTGTTGTTCCCAAGCCTGGAGTTTTAAAAGAAGTACAAGACCAAAAGGCGCATTCGGAATGCGGGTTCGCGTTGCGCTGAGGATGGAGCCTTGGGTCTCCTTGTATTCTATCTCGCTCGGGGAGATGTTCGGAATCGACATTATGCCTGGCTGGAGGAGATCGACCTTGATCCGCGTGTCTGAATCCGTCCGATACCATAGGACTTTGAATGTGGCTCGGGGGTCCCGAGCCGGGACGAGATAGAACTTGGAATTGCCATTGACAAGAATCGCCTTGATTTGTTCTTGAGTAAAACTCGTGTTCAAGACAAGTAAATCTGTATCCTTATCGGTCGAAGACAGAAGAGCATCTCAGCCAACTATGACGCGGGCTGGAAGTAACGAGCGCACATTTGGTGTTCGAGGGTTCCCCAATAGTTTACACGCCAATCCTCCCACAGCACAAATAGGCATGTCCCGGGCTTCAAACACGCGGACCGCAGCCTCAGTGGCGTCGAGGATTTGTGGATAGGTCGGACGACTTGTGCGCGCCGCCAATCTGTGGTTGGTCTGTGGCGAAGTGCTTACAGATCTCAACGAATTTCCATACCACATCGTACGGTAGAGCTATCGGGGGATGACAATGGCTCGAGATTGCGAAGAGGTAGGAAGGATCGCAACACATCACTTGTTCGTGAGGCCTTACGTTTATAGCCACACGGGCACCGCACACTTACTCTTTAGAGATACCCACATGAAACGAAATGCCCATCATGTGCTACGAAGCATTCGTCCCTTGTTTGAATGTGATAGTGATTGGCGCGAAAACCAGCAGTAGAATAGGGTGGATTTCGGTGTACATCAGTAGAGAAACATAAATTCCATGTCAATCCGTGCTCGAAACGATAATGAAAGCTACAAATAAGATAAAGCTAATTACATGTGGGAAACTAAGCAAAGCAAAATTGTGTAAGGTAATGCGCCTTATTACATATCAATGCTCTATGTTGGGGATCGGTCTCTACTAATAGGCTCCATCCATCAGCATACGTTGACCTAATCTGTGACAAAGCCAGACTCACACTCTTGGGAACAACTTTTGTTGTGCACGCTTCTTGTTCCGTTCTGCGGCCAGCTCAGCATCTTGTTCGACCTCGGCCATGCTGGCTTGGAGAGCTAGGGAAAACGAATAAGCATCGAATCACGAGCGCATGACTGTGTATGCATACATTTCGCGACTGCAGCTGCCTCTGCAGAAGTGGTCCCAAATTTAGGGCCGTTGGGATTCGGATCCCGCGCCATAACTTGCATCTGGTGAGGCAGTTGTGACTTGCGTCGCTGCAGAATGACAAGTCAATCCCAGGGGCTAAAGCGGAGAGACCAAACCGAACCATACCTCTCGTAGGTCAAGCGCAGACACTTCGTCGGTCTTGATCGCAAACCGTTCCTCCTTTATGTGCTCCCGCTTTTCGACACATTCGACAACCCATCCGATGCCAACCAGAAACGGTCGAGGTTCATCGTACAGTTTATACTTAGTAAGTGTCGACTGGTGACCGGACTTGAACACAAAATGCGTGGTCGACGGCGTGGGTCTCGATACAATCTAGTATCCGCAATGTAAGAAGCTCCTTCCAAGCAAAAGTCCGAGGTGGGCGCTCACCTTTGCACCCAATCCACGCAACATATCGATAAAAAGACTACCCGCATCCTCGCCCTCGGCCGTTCGAACATCCACAAAGATAACACACGAACGCAAAGGGGCGTTGGGATCATCCTTTGCTTTGGATTTCTTCCCTTCCTCATAGTCTGCATCGTCACCGTTCCGGGAGACATCTCCATCCTGCGCCTTTCCTTTGCCTTTGTCAGAGGTTGAAGTCGCTGCAACCTGGGCTTTAGTTGCCTCTGCCCCCGCAGCAGGTTTCAGACCTTTTGCAGAGTTTGGATCTGACGTGTGCTTGATTCCACCAGATGAGTGCGCTGGTCGTGACGCAGTCGTCGTGCCAGAACCATGTTTCGTTGACCGTGTAAAACCCATGGATGAACTGGGTCTGGAAGCGAACCCCATCGAAGTTCCCGGACGGGGCGGAAGCTCCCCTGGGCGCGCCGCTCCGTTTCCAAGGGACGGACGCGCCAGCTTTTGCAGTGCGTTAGAAAGGTTAGACAGCGATGCTTGAGCGTGGTCTGAAATCATCGATCTACGCGGGCCGCGGATGTCCGAATCATCCTTGGACCCCTTTGCGGGGAGACGCAGAGCTAGAAGGAGGAATGGGAGGCGGAGGCATCGCAGCAGAAACCGTCCGCATTGACGGATTGGGCTTCATGAAACTCGTGATGCGCCCACGCGAAGGGGCCGTAACAACCTTGGTCCGGGTTTTGGCCGCGGTCGAGGCGGTGGGCGCGGCAAGCGAGCGTGCTGTCCTGCTGACGCTCGTTCGCGTGCGCGTCGCCATCCCAGACTTTGTAGTAGACGGTTTACCGATGCCCAGCGCGGCAGCTGATGATTCAACCGCATTTCTGGGAGTGGGGAGTGGTCGCGCAGAAGATCCAGTGGGTGGCCGAATCGGCGTTGAAGCAGCCTGGTTCGGTTTAGGGGTCACCCTGTTCTGCTTCTTCAAAAGTCCTCCAACTGGTCCTTTTCCTTTGGCAGGAGCTCGAGATCCGGGGGTGACTGGTCGTTTCGGAACTGGGATCATCGACTTGGCTGGAGTCTTTCCTGGCACTTCTTCCTCGGTGTCAGAATCGAGACTAGTGAGGCTCGAGGTCGATGCGCCTGGAGAGCGTGCTCTAGTTTCGGGCAATAGGGGTGCCGGAGGACTCGAGAGACCGACGACGTCGATTATAGCGTCCTCTTGCATGACAGCGTCGCCATGCACCGACGATGCGGGCGAAGTTGGTGCAGGTAAGGAAGTCGATGGGGACAATACCATCTGTGCTGGGTCGCGCATAGACATGCTTCGATCTGGGTCTCCCATCGCAGTGTCCTCGTTCCGGACTGTATCGTCTCCTTCTCGCATCGTGTTCTCTCCATCTCGCATTGTACTATCCCCTTCCGTTTTGTCCCCAACGTCCAACAAATCAAAGCTCATGTCCTCTGGCAGGCTGGACAATGGGCTGGTGCTCATATTCCCGTCGTCATCTGCCATGACACTATTCCTACCACCAGCATCCGGGAAAGCAGATGGTATTTCCTCACCAGGAGTATCCATCATAGCTGCGGCCGTCTGGCTGATTCTGTACTGCAAATGGCTTGGAGCATTTGGATCGGACTGGTCCAGGGAGTTTGCACGCGAGAGCGATGATGGGTCAGTGATGAGAGGAGGAAGAGATATGTTAGATCCACGTCGAGACCCAGGCCGCCCAGGAGCCGAAAGAGAGTTTGCCCTAGAATGAGAGACCGAGCCTGCACGAGAAGGTGCTGAAGCGGAACCTGCTCGTGAACCAGCTTTGGCAGATCCTTGGGGTGGGATCGAGCCCGAAGCAGATGCAGACCTTGATCGCGAGCGGGTTACAACCGACGGGCCGGGCGCAGCAGCAAGCGGAGCAGGTTCTTCTGCCAAAATCGGATCGTTGAGTGGGATCGAGGGACCAGGTGTGGCAGTTCGACGTTGATGTGGACGGTCGTCTACGGACGTCATAGAGCTAGGTACGTTCGCTTCACCAGGAGGGTCTGCAGTTCCCAAAGGCGGGGATATCGGGGCTTCGAGGACGTCAATCATGCTCGGGTTGCCTTGCTCGCCGGCATGTTTCTCCTTCACGCCATTATTTTTTGTTCGGCGGATGTGTCGCCTTTTCTGGCACGTGGCGCGCCCTCCTCATCCCCTTCATCCAATGTCCCAAATACAGGCGCTCGACTAACTTTCCCTTTTTGGTTTCCACCATCTGCTTGTTCGGGTGGAGGAAATAACAGTCCTGGGGTGAACGTGGGTGGAGTACGACGTCGAGCAGTAGGAGTTCTGGTATCACGGTTTCGGGGACAGCGGCAGACATGGTTGGCAGTGGTGGAGGAACCACTGGTAAACTTTGGCTATGATGTGTAGGTGTAGCGAAAGAATCGACAGGTGCAAACACAGGTCGGGGGATTGCATTGGTATCATTTTCTCTTCGAAGGGTAGGAGGGGCACGGGCAGGGGTAGGACCGAATACAGGTGCAGATCTCTTTGTGGGAGAACCCTCGTCGGTCGCAGTCGAAGCTCGTTGAGCACTTGGAGCAAAGGTAGGCACCGATTTACTTTTCAGGGCAGGAGTTGAGGGCACTAGAGTGGGAGCGGGAGTCGGGGCAAATACTGGGACCGTGCGCGACTTGGTCGGCGAATCATCCAGAGACTGTTCTGGTCTTTCAGACAGAAAGGGGCGAGGCGTGGCCGCGAACAGTGGTACTGAAGAATCATCACCTCGTGGGGGACGTTTCGAAAGCGACTGTATGGATGCGGGTACTGTAGAACGTAAGCGTAGGCTTAGCTGATCGAATTGTAGGGTGCTGACCTACTCGCCCCGTAAATGGTGTACGAATCTCGAGACCCGGGCCTTCAATAGGTTTAACGGGAGAAAGAAAAGGAAGTGGGGCGAGCTTGTCATGGTGCTCATCTGGGGCGACGTTGTTACTGCTCGGCCGGGGCGGCGTAGACGCGGGAACCAGGCTACTGGGCCCCGAAACAGATTCCTGCGAGGCCTCCTCTTGGTCACCCTCCTCCTGTCCCTCTTCTTGAATCGAGATATCCATCCTGCTACTGTTCGCGCTAGCGCTGACTTTAGACCCCCGCCGCTTGATGGATGCCTTTGGGCTTCCAAACAGCTTGGATTTGGATTTCGCCTTGGCTTTAGCGCGTGGGCTTGGGCTGAGATGGAAAAGCGCACTCCCAACCTTGGGTCTGTTTTCGGCTTGGAAGTAATTGGTGATCTTGGGAGATGTACCGCTCAGCTTTGTTTGGCGTGCTTTCGATGTATAAATGACTGGCTTTCGGGTCCTGTGTGCGGGACTGTTATCGAGTGTAATGTGCGACGTAGCCACGGCGGGTACTGCAGGACGGTTAGCGATGGACGTGGCGAAGCAACTCGCTCACCATCAGGTCTCGGTCGCTTTGGCTCGCTGCCCATGTCCTCCAGCGCCGGCCCGTCCGATGACGACCGCTTCTGTCCCACCCGTGCCGCCTTCTTTCGTGGTGGCATCACACAGCTACTCGGCGTCAGATACTCAGAAATAGGCAAAGATGTGTCGCAAGTCGCGGTATATTGACGACGTCGCTCCGGGCGATCCACACGGCCGCGCAAGGGAAAGCGCGTGGTTGTTGCGCCGAGTCACGTGGCCCAACGAGGCTGGACCGCCACAGCCACCCGCGCTTGCCAGATCTCGGTCTAGTTCCTTCAGTTCCTGCCGACGACTCGAGGTCCCCTCCCCATGCAGGATTGGTCCAGCAACTTCTGTTGATTCTCTCAATGCGTAATTGTCCCCGCCATCCGTAATCCAGAAGAGCCTCGCCCCCGAAACCACCACATACTCTCTGGGTTATATGCTAAGCCCTACCATCCACAACCTGAAAGCTGTTGGACCTGTTGGCTATTTCTTCATCAGCGAACTCCAACAATATACAGGGAAATATGGGGCTTGTTATGAAATCGTTTTGTTCCGTCTAGGGGATATATATCGTCGGTTCTCGAGTTATATCACAATTGACCGAAACCACCAAACGGAAACGACAGGGCACAACCCCCTTGCCTGCAGATACATATAAAGCCCCTTCTGAGCTCTCTCCGCCAGGATATCTTCAAGTTTCGTGTGTGCCTGCACCTGTACTTGTCTTTATACCATGGTCTGATTGAGACAAAAGTTCAGGATCTGGTGTCATGAATCAGTCTGGTTTGATATCTGGCTATTCTTTGGGATTAAAAGACACACAAAATGCTTGTGACCTGTTTTGCGCCTCGGGTTCTGGAAAGCTCCAATCGATAGTCAACAAAACTGGTATACCTGCACTTCGAAAAAGCAGCATTTCCTGGAACGATGGAGTCCCAAAACCGACGCTCCTTGTCTAGGCGAGCTTTGTTTATCACCGGGATCCCCACTACGAGCCGCTGTAACCTCAATCTATTGGTATGCTTAGACGATCTGGAGCTGCTGCAGGTTTCATTCGAGGGCTCTGCCAGGTTCCAGGGTGATACCAAAGGAGCTACAACCAGTTCCGAGACCGCCACTTGAACTGAGTGGCACAAAAATATGGAACTTATCCCAGATTCCAGTTGACGGAGCACAAAGCTCACATGTACCTGGCTGTACGATAGGCCCATTTCCTGCAGACCGTTGCCCAAGAAGCAACTGAGTGACTTGATTCCTATTTCTTAGAGTACACGTCGACTTAGAATCAACTACAGCAATTTGGCAACCGTGCACTAGAGGAGAGTGCCATGCGTGGCCACCGGACGACCCAAAGGGCCCAGGGGAGGATCACACGTGCTGAGCAGGGGACTGTCCAGTTAAACAAAAGGATCAGTTGTCTTAAGGAAGAGTTGGCCCGTATGAAGGAAATCATACGAGCCAAGGAGGCAGCCCCGGGCACAGTTGCTCAGAACGAAAAACTAGAAATGATAGAAGCATAATTACAACCTTCGGACAATCGGTTTTATATGTGGAAGAACATTGGTTGATCGTGTAATCGGTCAGCCTTTCGTGTCGATATCGTTCACTTCCTGTGCAAATACTTCTACATGTGATGTTGAAATGAGTCCCTCTGTTGGAGACGGGGTTGTGAGGCACTGAAAAGTGATGAGATCCCAGCACAGAGCAGCTATGGTGCCCACGAGGGTACAGCCCAAGTCCTCGCGGCTGTGGGGTAGGATCATGGGGGATAGTCACATAGATTGCCGCGTGGGCAAGACAACAGCAACAGCGTAGACGAAATACACTTCAAACCCCGTTTGTAGTTTCACTCAACATCATATACAAGTTTCATTACATGATACCAAACTCAACTGTTGTTGTAAGGACACAAGAGTGCCACAAAAATACAAACCGTGTGATCACCGTAATCTTGTACATGTCAATGGATAATCGGGTAGATAAATCGGTAACCCCAAATTATGAGACTCACGTCAGCCTCGTCCTCCCACGTGCGCGCGCAGGCTAACGATCCCATATCGTGCCCTTTCCTCAATCTCGATCCCCTCTTGAGCCATCATCGAGGCTTGCACTCGTTCGTATAGGTGTTCTCATTTTTGTGGAAGCAATCGCAGGAGCATGTTCAAATCGGCACGGCCGGCTGGAATGATAAAGAGCAGGAGCTAACTCTAACCCTGGGAATGTCGTATCTAATCTATATGGAGACGCGAGCGCTCTCACACGCATATAAATTACTCGGGTGAGGGTTATTGGACAAAATCATGGGGTGGCGACTGACCTTGACACTCGTGCAGCCATCCGCCACAAGGTCAATCGGTCCATAATTCAATTATATGCTTACATATTTTGCTGTAGGCCTGTAGGTGGCGAAATATATACGAGCTCAACTAACCTGCGAGAGCATACAGCCGGACCAGAAGCTCCACCTAAGATCGCCACCTACCCTGAGATACGAGCTGGTGTTCCAGCAGACCCAAAACCAGCTGTCATGTCCCAAACTGGACTTTTAGTAGCAGTAATTGGAAAATAAACGAGTTGGTAAATTCACTGGGCAATAGTATGGCGCAACGCCCTTGGGAAAGTGATGGCGTTGTAACGCCTACTGACCGGGTTACAATTCTTTTTTTTTCATGGGCTGGGTGCATGCAGAACAGTGCGACTTTGTTGGCTGGATATGTTGGAAAATTCTGATTGCGGTTGCTCCAACTGAATATTTGCGAGCTTCATTTCATCTTATCGGTTCGAGGCGGAAGAAACGCTCGTAGTCGACGGTTTGACCAACGATGAGCCGTTGGACCACCTGGCGCAAAAGAATCCAAAAAAATGGGATGGCCAATCAGCACTTGAGACGACGATTAGGAGTACCCGGGCCAGCAACGATCAGGGGGGGGGCAAACAGTTCTTCAAAATAGGCCTCAAAGGCTACAGCTCCGCGTGTTCCACCTGCAGAACTAACCCCCTGTCCTGGGTTTTTAGATACGTACCCCTGAATGCGAGTGCTCTGCCTATCAACGTGCAAACTCGGAAGTTCAGAAAAGAATACAGACTTTCGTATTCGAGCTTTGGCCCTTTTTTTTGCGGCTCTAGGATCGCCACAGAATTCATCATTGCACGGGGCTCAGCTGAGCTGAGATCGCTTAGAGGTCTTCAAGATACGATACGGGTCCTCGCCTGGTGGTCTCGAAGATATGTGGGGAAGCCTACAAGTGGAGCACCAAAAGCTGTTCCCCGGCCGACACCGCAGATTATGACAGAGGGTGGGCGATCAGGCCTCCGAGTAACGCGCGTTTATGCCCCGTTTCACGTGGACCACGATAGCTTTTTGCATATAGTCTTGCTTTTTTGTGCCTTCCGATGTTGAAGCGCTGATAGGTGAAGCGCATATACCCCTCATTCGTATCGGGGGTCCGATCGCAAAAAATTGAAGGCATGGAGACTGGTGCGCCGAAGCTGGATCGATGAGATTACGAGTTTTGGACGTACGCAAGTTTCATTTCGGGCTCGTGAGATCGGAGGTCCAAGTGTGCTTGTCCCCTATAGCTGCTCTTCGATGCTGCCGCGCTCGCAGCTCCACTACCATTCATTTACCTATCATCCGCAGGTATTCGGGCAGCTCGTCTACGGGTTGTGACCAAACTTGATCACGCACTCTCTGTCACGCATCAAAGGTCAGTGGGGTTTGAGCCATTATTTGAATTTATTGGTTATAACGAGTTCACGCGCGGCGGCATTGCGCTCCTATAGGGTACATGGATCGGGCTGCTTAGCCTTGGAGCAGTTAAACATACTCGAGTATGGACACTCTTGACCAGCCTGGATCTGCAACCCATCACGCCAATCAAGTAACGAGAACCGACAAGCCATGTGGCTATATCCACATTTGTCGTTATTAATGAAACAGGGCTGACTTGGAGAATATGCAAATTTGAATGATCAATATATCGTAACGAGGGGAATAAAGCACATAGAGCTGGTACTCGCAGGATTGAGTAGGCTCTGTGCCAATATTCACGCTTCTGATTCAGTCTAAACTATGAATGGGGGGACATTTGTTGTTTGTTTTTCTGGCTGAGATGATGCCAAACATGTGCAACTCAGGGTCGTGCCTCGAGGCTCCTGGTCACACCAGCCTCACGCAGCTATAACCGCGCCTGAATCTGCAGATTGCTCCAATCCGTCTCCTCTCCCCTCTCTCTGTCACGCGTGTATTCGGCCCACTGTACCTGTCTCATTCCACCACTGGTGCGTACCACTCTACTCGCCGCTCAGCCAGCGACCAAACCCCGTTTGGCGACAGAACTCCAGCGACGACCATGGCCCCATCGACGACCCCGCCCAAGCATGTCATGTCCGACCGCAAACAACACACCCCCTCCCCTCTCAAAATGTCGTCGGTCATGAAGGCCGAGAGACCACCTGCGTCGCCTGCTCGCTCTGTGCTCGAGGTTGACCCAGAAAATCCAGACGTTGTCATCCGCAAGCCGAGGCCCAGCGGTCCTGGTCGCGTTCGCTCAGGCAGCGGCAGACCTTCGGCTCAGCACGGCCCTTCGTCGACGCAAAGTCCGGATGTGGCTGGACTGGAGCAGTTGCGGCAGACAATGCAGGCAACAATGGGTACGTAGATCCTCACCGGGGGCATTGGCTGTTGTTCAAATATCCCTTTTTGGCTTTTAGGTATGCTCGGTTCTACATTTGACTATCTCGGAGAGCAGACTGCGCGTGTCACCGCCTTGGGGCCGGCGGTTGAGGCCAGTCATCAGATCCACCAACTACGCCGTCAGGTCCATGCCCAAGGTGCTTGATTATCTTGTCTTTCGCATGCCTGTGTTTTGACGCCATTATCGTCTAGATCGCAAGCAAGAGGAGCGGATGCAAGAGATCAAGAGCTTGCTTCAAGATGTCCTGAAAGAACAGGTTAGTCTCTTGTCATTATTGCACTATCTCCTCTGACGCGCAATCCTAGATTGCGGAGCACCTTCGGGCTCATGTCTTTGAAATGATTCGTGAGAAGGTTGAGGAGCTCGTCGCGGATAGGGTCAAGGAAGCTGTAAGTATAGCTCATCAAAACGTGTCGTATGGCCTGTGCTCATGAAACGCCCATAGCTCACTCGGCAGATTCCTGAGAAACTGCGACAGCAAGTCAAAGAGCACCGCCAACATCTTGCCGAGGTCAAGCGCTGCCTCCACAACTCTGAGGCGCGCCGTGCCAATGCCACCCTCCGAAACCACGGCTCTGCTATCCGTGAGCCTCTGCATGAGCTCCTCATGGCCGATGGCAGGCCTAGCGAGCTTTGGCCGCAAGATCTGGCTCAGCTATTTGGATATAGTAGTACGTGCATTGCTGTGTAACATCATCATCCTTGACTGACGCGTTCCTCAGATGATACCGCCAAGCGCTTGCTCGACGATTACGAACTCACCTACGCGCACGATGATCCAACTGAACGAATGCTCAATAAATTCATGGCACACATTGGGGTAAGCGGTTCATCTCTGCGATCTAGACGTTTTCTCACGTCGCTCCTAGGTTGGCTTCCAAATGGTACCTCCACAGAGGAGAGCCCCCCTTCAAATCGCTCAAACACACATGTAAACACTCACGACCATTTTTGTTCGATCACTTTACGATATATTGGTTTTCTTCTGGATGCCGGCTCTGTCTCGTGGACCTCTATCTCTACCTTCCTCGTATATTGTTTGCCTTGCTACGTGATCCCCGGTGTTGTATATATCATACTACCTCCCTGGTCTGTTTGTCGTGTTTCTGTTGTGTATCAGCTCCTTTTCAGTGTGCATTTAGTATACCCACTGGCTAAACCACAAATAGATCTCCCTTCTGGCACATTTTCTCGTAACACTGTTAAGCGCCAGAACCGTGGAACCCGCACAGACCACGATTCATCGGGTATATAGTCCCAAATTTTGGGTGATTGGAACTTTGTGCGGCAGCACGGCTCTGCAATTTCCCCTGTTGCTCACCTCTGCGAATATTCTACGCGGTAGTTCGAGTGTCAAGCCGTGTTCTTAGCAATTTTGGAGCGTCTTAGTACCCTGTTGTCACTCGCTCGTATTTCCGAGCTGGAGATGGGTCGGTGGTTCCGACACTTTTGTATACATGTCTAAATGTAAATCCATGACTTTGATCCTCAAACGTTGATACATTGGCCAAACCAGAAAACACGAACTTTCAGCATTATGCGCAACGTGCACGAAAGATTATAAGAGGATACAGAGACAGCAAGAATAGCAAACAGTCGGGGAAACGATGAATTTCAGTGCAGCCAGCGCGCCTACTCTTCTTTTGTCGCCTTTTCGAGGCGGATGTCAAAGTACCGAGGGACGGCATCCCACATTTCTGCCCTCTTTTGGTTCAGTAGGTGCGAGCACCACGCAGCACTGGGGGCAAAACCCAAGTCGCTCTTCGGGTACACGAGCTAGTTTTTTCAGCGCTGCCAAGGGATCAAGCGTCTGAGCTGCCAGCGGCAACACCACGGTCGACCAATAGTGCCGCGAGACGGATCTGCACCACCCAAGCCCAGTTTCCGCGTTCGCCTCTGGTCCGGTACACCGCGACGAGATCTCTTGAGGTGGGGCCGGGACACTCGCGATCGCAAACTGGACGAGTTGGTTCCGGAGCCTCTCACGTCCGACGAGCAGGCGACGCATCTCGTCGCTCGACAGTCGTCCGCAGCGCATGTCCCCGTCGTCTGAAAACGAGTGTCGCGCTAGGCGATACCATGCATAAGGAAGCACCTCGGGTACGTCACATCCTTGGTCCGCAAGCTGGATGACCGCTATCGGATCGTAGAGTTGGTCCGAACCGCTGCGGGGGGCTTGCTCAGAGACAGAGTTTTCTCGTCGGTCGATATCTTCGAGGGTGAGCGGGTACTCGTCCCGAAGGTGGGCGATGATTTTACGGCGAATATTGGTAATTTCGTATTTGGTAGCTAGACGTAACTGGCCGGAGATTGTTTCAACGTCGAATGGGCTATCTCTCTGTAGTGTTCTATGTAAAATAAAATATCGCATTAGTAACGTTCAAAATGATCTCACGGGATCTTACAAGCCATCATATAGAGCTGATAACAATGCGGCTATATCGGCTCTGTATCGTCGAGTGGAACTACCGGGTGGTCTTGTATCTCCTCAAAGTGTGCACCGCTGAGACGTGAGAACATCTCCTTGAAGACACGAGATTGCCGCGCTGTGCAAACAATCGCTCTGCCGGCTGACCTAGATAACTAAACTCGGTGAAACGTACCTAAAACAGACTGGTGCACCCGGAACTGCGTCTGCGAAGGCTGTGAAGCAACTATTATGACGTTCCCATCCTCCAGCCAGAAGCGAGGATGTTTCCCCCCAGTAATCACAAATTCGTCGCCTAGACCAAGAACGGATTCAGAGTCAAAATCGAGATCAAAATCGTCGTCTTTTTTGTCGTGGTTGAGGAGCCCGAGCGCTGAAGAGCTGGCGGTCGGATTTTTTCGAGTCGTGGCGACAGCATGTGGCGTACCAGACCGAGGACATTGTGTGCCACTGGTACCCGCAGATACGAGTGTGCTCATCTGTTTTCCGGCGTTTACGAGTGTATGAAACTGAGAGATTAGCATGAAAATATCATAAGGCCGATTGAGGTCGGGAAGAACTGGTCAAGGAAGGCGCCCTCTGTATGCATTTTTCTGACACGTGAGGGTGAAGCGCTGACGCGGCCCAGGGTCGTCGTAGGAGTTGCGCTACTGCCGCCTGGGCTGAGCTCTATGAGGTCCCGTAATACGTCAATATATAATTACATAAAATGTACATAATATCCATAAGCGGAAAGATACAAAATTGGATGAAATAAATCTAGGTATAGGTGTCATCTATGCGATGAAGGCTAATCTAGCAGACAGGTATTCAGAACTAGGTCATTCGGGGCCGGGGCTAGACCCTCCGCCATTGCCTCGAGATGATTTGATGATAAGGTCAACCGCTTTTCCAGCAAGTGTAAAAGGCTCCCCGGCGAGTGCTAGCTCGTACAAGCTCTGCGCAAGAAATGAGAGATAATGTCACGTTCGCGAGATTAAACATACCTTGGCTACTCGGATCGGAACTCCTTCATCCCAGAGTTTATTCCCTTTTGATAATAGCCTTTGGGTTGGTCCAAATAGTTTATCGAATCCCAAGCTAACATAATTTGCGATGTCATACGGTAGCGGCCCGAGCGCAATGATTTTCTCATACGTCCTTTGAGTCATGGCTGCAAGTAAAGATACTATAGAGCAACTACCAGATGGAATACTCACTCGGGTTGCGATGGTGGCGCCGTTTTGATAGAGGCCTTGCCGGGGACGCCGCTTGTGGCAGTACCCATACGTTTCTCGGCTAAAGGCATAGGAGGGTCGTCCCCGTTCCCGGGAACGAAGTTTGCTGGGCTCGGTATTCCGCTGCCCTTCATCCCAAACATGTGTCTCGTCGCAACAAACCGGCCTCGTGAAAAGTAAATATACCGTCCAGCTAGAGGTGCCCATTCCTTTGGATGTTTCTCATCAGTCGGCCGTGTCCGAGATTCTAGAGACCAATAGTCAGGCCAGGTGAGTGCTTGGGGCGTTTTCGTCGTCTGATGGCTCTCATGAGGGAACACCCGGCGCCAGCATAATGTATAGCAAACAGGGCGGCGAGCTCTGTAACGATCCTCGACGCCTTGTGCGCAATAGAAGAGACACCTCTCGTCAATTTTGGGAAGGTTCGCTCGATCAGGTAGCGCACGAGCGTTCCAGCTACGATAGATTTCTGCATTACCCGGTTTGTAGCGTTCCGAATGGTCTTTCTGGACGTTAGGGTCGGATGTTTGGGGAGATTTAGACTCTGATGTCGAACTCGAAGCAGTGGACGGGTTGCGGCTAGGAGAGCTCATCGTGGGCAGTAGCAAGAATCAGCGCCACCAATGGACTGGGACTGGCGGCTGTGCTGGTAGCGCTTAATTTGACAGGCGCGATTTGTATGACCTTGTTTGGTCGACTGGGGAAACTATTCCAAGGAGTTTGGGGATAGTACTGTTGACTTCGCATTTCAAGTGGATTGTCTCACCCAAATGCGTGAGCATCACTAAGCTCCGAAGTATACATATCAATTTCCTGGCCGTGAGCATATAGTGCTCTTTAACCTAAGCATAATGTCTGGCCGGTTGCAGAAGGGCCACAAGTTGGCGATTGAAGCAAAGACCCTCGAACTTATTTAAGGGCCACTGTTCACATCCTCAATGAGGCGTACTTACAGTATTAAGATCATAAAAGCAACCAGTACCGCCTGCATGGACTTGAGCTTGTATGCTTAAATCAACCCCCCATAGTGAACAAGACCGTTATCCCTCTCGTAGAAATATAATTTTGGACCTCCGTAGATAATACAGAAAACAATAAACAAAAACTCAACATTAGTACTCGGCGACCTTGGCTGCCTTTCCTTCCCCGCTGGATGCTTCATCCTTTACTACCTCCTTGGTTCCAGGGTGGTGAGCCGTCGCCACTGGCACATCGTCTCCCAAAAAATCCGCAGCAGAGACTTGGGGGCCACGATAGTGTTTTCTTCCCCAAATCGCGTACCACAAAGCGGAAATCATAGTAAACCCGGCAAATACGACCGAGGCGTAGTCTAGACAAGGATACTGTTAGCGAACATATTGATATTTATGGAATAGGCCTACTCATGCTCTGTGGTGTCACGGGAATGGCGGTTGGCATCGTGAAAAGTACAATGGCGAGGGCGATCCATGCCACGGTTATAGAATTAATAATGAACCCAAACTTTCCCTGAACATTGACATTTATGTCGTGTAAGCGACATTTCTGTGGCGAAGAGCAGCCACGTACCAAACTATAACTTGCGGTTCGGACAAGCTTTCGCCTCCGCAAGAGTGAGACGAGGATCGGCAAGCCATAGGATACCGAAAGGCAAATCGTAGCTACTCCTGTAAAGGCATTGAATGCTACAGAACAAAAACGGTACGTACGTGAGCAGGGATAACGCATGCTGGGGAATTAAAGAAGGGCCAATACTGACCAGCACTTGATCCGAGGTACAAGAACCCAAGCAGGCAATCTACAACCGTACTCAGGACCAAAGCCCAAATAGGAAGGCCGTATCGTGAATTGACACGAGACCAGATTCCGGAGAATGGAATTGCCCCATCACGAGAGAAGGCCCAGGTACATCGGGCTAGAATTGCAGGGTTAGAACGATAAGATACTATACCCAGCATGGTAGAACTCAAAGCTCACAAGCTGCCGTTAGAGCCCCGATACCCGCGAAGAATCCGATTCCGATAATCAAAAAGAGTAGCCCGAAGCCCCCACCTGGGCTACCGGTGACTATCATGTACAACAATGGCATTGGTTGGCCAGACGCCACGCCCAGTAGTGTAGGGATATCCGGCAGAACGAACAAGATGGGGATCAGATATACTATACCTTTAGGACTAAGGTCAGTAAAGACGCAGCAGTCCTAGATCTGAGCAAATGCTAACCTGTGACGGCTGCCGCAGCGACTGACAAAACCATAGCCTTGGGCACTTCTCTCTCTGGGTTCTGAACTTCTTCGCACATAGCAGCGACCATTCCGTAGCCCGTCCTATCAATCGCCGGTATTCATTAGAGGTATTCTCACCTGGGCGTGACTATAATGCGGGCTTACAAAGTGTATGCAGCTTGCAAAAGTCCCACGAAAAACGCCCATCCGCTAGGCCAACCAGCTGCGCTTGCATCATAGTTTGAAAACACAAATTTCCCCGAGCGGCGATCGTCGGCCATGGCGAGCAGTGTCACAATGATGACCACTACTGATGCCTGCGGAACAAGGAGAGTTGAGAAATCAAATCAACTATGTGGTCAAAATAACCAACCGCAGTCCAATAGATGCACCAAGTATTCAAGCGGTCCAACCACCTATTGCCAAAGATGTTCACAAGCGCGCAGAAGATCATGACGGCCCAGTAGCAAAGCAGGGTCTGCCATGGTGTCGCAACCCATCCTTCCCGCCAAAGCCCGATCGCGCTAAGAATCAGTTGGGAAAGAGAAAAATTGATACTGGCTGTAACTGTCCAATTTCCGACCAAACCGAACCAACCAGTCGTCCAGGATGAGATGGGGGCGTAACGGGGGGAAGCGAGCATATGAGACCAGTAGTAGACTCCGCCTGCGGTCGGGAAGACGGAGCAAATTTCCGCGAGCGATGCGGCTATGGCCAGCGAAATTAAAGACACAATTATCCAGCTATATTGCATGTAGTTTTAGTCATTATCCGGTTCCAGCAGTGTTGTACTTACCCATAGAGAATTGTAACTGGACCCCCATCTGTCAGAGCGAGTGCTAGGGTGGTGCTGGTTCCGAATGGTACCGCTATGCGTCCAAAATGTCAGTCGCCATCTTGGGCTACGCAAGCTCCAGTACAAACCCATGATGGCAAAGCTCACTAGAAACATCAATGACCGTCATCAGTACAGGGTGCAGGTTAGGACATGTTAGTTACTTACATCCGAGGATCGATATCATAGACAGACTACGGGGTAGCTCTTGCCTAGTTAAAATGTGGGTCAAGGCGCTGGGCAGAGCATGAATTTGGCAAACGCACTTGTAACCCATTTGCGCCAACCTCGCCGCTGCTGTATCATCGACTCCATGGCGCTCCACCACACTTTCTCGCGTTCGCTTTTCCTCCAGGGTGGCCATGTCGGATGGTGGTGGTGGGGGAGATGGGTGTCCAAGCAGCTGAATTCGGACTATAAGCAAGCGAGCGTGATCGGACGTGTCGCCTATCGCAGCCAACCCACACTTAGCGACAGCGATGACGATAAGCAAGCGGCGGAATCCAATTTCGCATTTGAGAACAAGGCACGCACTGATCAAATTCGTCTCATCGTCAACGTTCTTCCGCTCCAATAACCGCCCCAAGCATCGTCATCGCTTGGCACAACACCAAATTACACCACGTGAGCACCAGAACTTGAGCAAATTCACCACGGCTTCACTGAGTGTTGTCTACGAAACCTTGGTTAAACCTTGAGCTTTAAATAAGTATACTTAGCTGGTACTACAAACAGAATTCGTCCTAGCTATGAAAGTACATGCTTCGGGGACAACTCTCCGCGAGGTTTATCATGTTTTCTATCCTACCTCGCCTGGTATCATCACCAGCCTTGTCAAAGATATTGGACACACCCTTTCCAATAATATTTTTTACTTAAAATTAGCATGCAACATGGGCACCACTGGCAATTATCTTGTCATGAAAACCGTCTTACATTTGTCCTGGGAGTTCTGCTATAACTTGTGTACAAATTGACCAGCGAATAGAGTTTATCGGCGAGTCGCTGCCCGAACCTATTGAAGGCTCCCGTCCAATTGCGCCATGTTGAGTCATTTCAACTCGACCGATTTGCGTTGCTTCTTCGGTTTGATGTGCAGTGTTATCCCGATGTTGATGGATGAATGTTACCCACGCTCTTTTAATGTACGTTAATTTAGCCACACGTATACAACGGCGCAATCTCATCAGTTTCTGGCCTGGCCTTGCCATCCGCGTCAGTAACCCTATCTTCAACTGGTCGCCGGCACCCCAATTGCCCCGTCAACTTTCAAGCGCATTGTCCGCTGTATAGAGAACCTGATCCAAGCCGGGATGGGTCCTCCGCCCCGCGTGCCACCCTCGGAAACAGTTGGAGTCATCCGGCGGGCTCCCCTTCAGCCGCGGACCCGGCATATGGGTCGCATCCTTTTACCAGGGTGCTATCATCAAACCTAGACACTCTCTTCTCTAAAACCGTGAGGACGATCAGCCCCCCTCATCTGTACCATTGATCCCCTCCCCTTTGGCATCTCAGGCAACCCGGGCCACTCGATCTCTATCCTTCTTTACTCCCAGGGCGTCGACGCTGGCCACCCACCGGCGAACGACATCAAGTAGCCGGCCTCCCGGCCTTTTCTTCATCTCTCTCACAAAGAGCTCCACTTGGACGCCGTGCCTGGGGGACAAGCAACCAAATCGTATAAATACGGTCGTCATTGTACCTGGATTACGGTCAACCTTTGGAGAGTCTGCAATGACGTCGCAGTCGACCACAGTCGTTGATCGTGAACCCCTGCCATTCAACTATCCCTCGAGCTCAAGCTTGAATCCCACCCCTTCGACTGCCGCGAAGCCCCTCGAAAAGGATGTCGAGCGAGCTTCGATCCACTCAAATGACATCCCTTGGGAGGCCAATCCTCAGCGAGTGGCGGACGTCCGACGTGGGCTAAAGCAGCGTCATATCCATATGTCAGCTAAATTTTGTATCAACTCAGATATCCACTACTAACCGTTTACCTTTGCGATGATTTAGGTTTGCCTTGGCTGGCACCATCGGTAAGCCCGCTAGTCAACTTTGGCATTGTGGCATAACCGAGTCACTCATAATGGCACAACGTACACACGCACAGGTACTGGGCTGTTCTTGTCATCAGGAAAAGCGCTCGCGGAGGCTGGGCCCCTCGGAGCGTTCTTGGGGTACTCTATTGTAAGCGGCTGGACTTGATCCAACTGGGGGATTCCGCTTACATGGCTATGCTTTTGTGCTCCAGATGGGCATTGTAACCGCAGCTGGTATGTCTTGGACTTCTTGCGCGCGAAGGTGTGTGTTTACGAGCCGACCCTGAATTTTAGTTGCATATACGGCCTCCGAAATGTCTGCCTTGTACGTTTCGTCTACGTAGGATCAGTTAGCGAATTTTTACCTCCACTTTCAGTTCCCCTGCGTCGGGAGGCTTTGTACGGCATACAACCAAGGCATGTGTCCAGGTTTGATTTGATAACATTAACCGAACTCGAACTCGACCACAGTTTATTGATCCAGGTACTTCGTCACTGATGGAATCTGATGGTGTATTAACTTGCTGATGTGGTGATAGGACTCGGAGCGGTCACCGGGTGGAACTTCTGGTATTCGATCTCCATTAATGCGACCGTCGAACTGGTTGCGACTTGCATTCTTGGTGGGTATGGTTGAACGACCAGATGTGAACTTGAACTAAACGAGCTATATGCGCACTTAGTTTCGTACTGGGCTCCACAAGTGCACATGGCTATCCGTAGGGTGACTTTCTGAAAATTGTTCCGACTTTTCTGACCACGCTTAAAAGTGGTGACTGTGTTTTGGATCCCTATGGTTCTCATCAACATTGGGCCTGTACGGTACTATGGCGAGGTTTGTAGTATCAACAACTCTCGCAACGATTGCTGAAACAGTTCTGTGAAGGTCGAGTTCGGATTCGCATTGCTCAAGGTCGGTTAGCTTGAAATAGTCTGCTTTGCGTGAAGAGATTCTGATTAAACCAACCAGATTACATTAATCGTCGTCCTGCTACTAGTCGGGTTGGTGATCACATCAGGAGCTGGACCAACGCATGAGAGCATTGGGTTCAGGTATTGGAGGGATCCGGGTCCATTCCAGCAGGTGAGCGACAATTTTTCTGCTGCTGTACATCTGCTGAAAATCAATGTGCTCATAGCTCAAGCACGGTGATGGTCAAGTCATTGGGGGCAGCTGGGGACGATTCCTTGCTGTGTGGTCAACGTTGATCAACGCTACCTTTGGTATGCCGATCATCGCTATTACTATAGCATTTGATTAACGGATGGGCTGTCCTAAAGCCTATGGAAATATCCAGGTGGTGGCTATCGCTGGGGCCGAGACCAGACGCCCGCGCGTTGCAATCCCAAAAGCGGTGAACAAAACCTTTACCAGGGTTGTTCTTTTCTATGTCTCGTCAATATTTATGATTGGTCTGCTCTTGCCATCCACCGAACCTATGCTTCTCAGTGACAGTGGAACGGCGGCCCAAAGCCCGTTCGTTATTGCGATGAATCGTTCGCGGATACGTGTACTGCCAGACATTGTGAATGCAGTAGTTCTGAGCTCGGCGTTCAGCTCGGTAAGTTGGCATGTCTCGAAACTGACCCGGCGTTGATCATTGAATGGCCGCAGGGCGTGTCCTGTATTTTCATTGCCTCTCGTTCTCTTATCGGTCTTGCTGAGGATGGGAACGCACCGGCAATCTTTGCACGCACTAATCGTCTCGGGTGAGCGCAAAATAGTCTCTACTCCGGTAACCAACCCCACTTATCCATTTTGCCTTGTGGAGTATAGAAATCCCTGGGTGGCGGTTTTGTCATCGTCTTCTTTTGGCGCCCTTGCATATTTGAGCGTGACCGAACAATCGATGCGTGTTCTTCTTTGGCTTATAAACTTGGCGGCAGTTGCGGGGCTCGTGAGCTGGATCGTCCTCTGTGTAGGTTACTTGAGGTTCTATGCGGCAATGAAAGCACAAGGATATTCTCGGGACGGTTAGTTCTATTCTTAAATTCATCTTGGTTGCCGATGATGACATCGTACCTTCCTCTTTGACAGAGTTGCCGTACAAATCACCACTACAGCCGTATGCTGGTTGGTTTGCGTTGGTGATGGTCTCGTTTATCACGTTCTTCAGCGGTCTGTTTCTAGTTATTAGCGCGTGGGCCGGCAATGATACTGAAAATAGCGCTTGTATAGGCTTCAAAGTTTTCTTACACGGCAACTTCTCGGTAGCCGACTTTCTTAGTAACTATATCAATGTATTCGCATTTATTGGTAAGTACGAATATAAGTCTTGGGATCGGACAGCACCAACAGAGATTGCATCTTAGTCCTATATGCGGGGTGGAAAATATGGACCCGGTCTCGCCACTTCTATCATCCGGCCAATAAGATAGATTTGTCAGAATTCGAAGATATCCGGAAAGAGCGCGAGGAGGCCGCAATTTCTCGAGCCTCCGGCGATGAGTCGTCCCGCCGCCAAAAGTTATTCCAGTGGCTATGTTGAGTCCCCACGCATACATCCCACTTCCTGTGTTTCACCTAGAGTGTATTTAGTATAGACATTTTCATGGCAGTGATCATGCTTGCATTCGTTTTCAGTGTAGAAAAATTGCGATAGCTAACTGCTGAGTGGCGTATACATGGGGTTGAGCTGATAAATACCCGGATGAAGACAAAACGAAGATGCAAGGACTACGCAAACAGATCCAATCGGACAACATAAATCCGTTTTACGAAAAGAAATATTGAGACTGCCTGATATGTGTCACATCGAAATGTCCCTTTTCTGGCAACAAAGGCAGTATGTCTGTGAGTAGGATGTACTGCAGCTCTGTCGGCAGCGCGCCCACTCTAACCAGTCCCTTGGTGGTCGGTTTCTTTAGAGTTCTTTTCTTTTTGACTACTGTCTCTCCCTCTTCTCCATGCTCCTCCTCCATTGCGGCCTCGGCCTCGGCTTCGGCAGCATCTTCCTCTTGCCGGACAAGTTGTACGGCATTCTTCACCGAATTTTGGCCGGCTTCGAGTTCCGATTGACTGAGGATTGCCTCGGCAGCCTCGATCGATTCTTTGACTTTTTCCTGTTGGAGTGATTTGCCAGGAATCCGCTTCACTAGCGCGAGGATCAAAGACAAAAGTTCCCGCGACGAATTGTTCTCCGGGTTGGCGAGTCTCTTGAGGATGTGGCAGAGTTCTCGATCCGTCAAGGTCGAGAGCGGGACGCGATAGCCAGCGTAACGTTCCATAAATTCGGCACGGAGTTTGAGCAGGATGTCTGAGCTATGGAGGGCAATAAATGTATCCCGGATGATTGCAGACATGTCGTCGACCGTCGCGGCATGAGTCCAGTACGAGTCGTGCACCGATGCAAACGTAATGGCCGCAGACTGGTTAAAGCATTAGCACCACAATAGCCTCAGATGACTAAGGATACTCACTCGACATTCCAACGCGGTCAACATCATATGTGTCGCGTCCAAGCTATGCACGAAGTTTGGTGGAAACGCGGCCGACTGTTTTGCAGGATCAACCTGCGTTGGTAGATTCGGGTCCGAGATGAACACCGACTGGAGAGACGTCATGACCTGCTTCTTCTTGGGCCGCCGGTACGGCTGCACGATCGGAAGACCGAGAGCTGTCGTCCAGATCACAGACGTCATACGTTCTTGGGCAACGTCTCGGACGCTCGCCCGCTCGACGAATTCCATTCGTTCCCCCGGAATAGACTTGGCGATTAGTCGCGCAGAGATACTGAGCCAGTGTTGGATTTGGGAAGCACCGTGGAACAGGTCTCCGATACAGTTTAGAACCTGCAACCGAATGAGCAACTATATGCAGGGCTAACTGCCGGGACCCACTCGTTTAGCCAGATAGCTAGCGAGGTGCCAAGCTTCTTCACGAGATACCCCAATCAAATCCTTCAACTGCTTCTCGATCTGCTCGCGCGCGCCGATAAACGTAACACCATACACCGTAGTCATAACCTAGATCCAACATCAGACATCGACCTCTCCCTATAGTATCGAAAACTCACGGTCTGCTTGACGACCTTTCTGGTAATCTTGCCTTGGATCGCCAACGCAGCCGGATCCCCTTTCTCCGCATCGGCATTCACAACCTTGTCTACCATGCGCGCAACGTGCGAGTACACATCCGCCGGCCGATCACCCTTTTCGAGGTTGACGTGCTGCGCGCCGGTTTCGTCGCCACCGAGGGCGGCGTAGTGTTGAAGGCCGTTGCACGTTCCGTCTTGGTGAACCGGCAGACGAGATGCGTAGAGTCCCGGAGTGGGGCTATCGAGCGCCGCAACCAGTTCATTGCAAGTTGCGAGACACTGCCATGGGTCGTCTGCTTTTTGCCACCAACCATTTCCCTAAAACCGAGAAATCAATCACAGGCCAACATGACATGAGGGATTGACTCACCCCCAACGGGTTTTTGACACTGTCCCGAATCTCCTCCATATGGTTTTTCACGAAATCGACGCGTTCGTCAAAGCTGGCCTTGTCATATCCAAACACGTTCGCGAGGTGAATGTGCAACCATCTGAGCCCGCTTTCGCCCAACGGACGTGATTCGGCAAACAGCAATAGCCCACGGGAAAGATCGTCACCAATGTGGTTCAAGTGAGGAGGAATGGGGTATGCTCGGCCTCGGAAATCGACGTTGTGTGGCAGATAGAATTCATCGTTGATGTACTATCCACAAAGTTAGTAGCCCGATCCTCAGAAGCAAAAGGCTCAACTCACAGCTCTAGCTACTTCCAGCTTGTAGTTCATGTAGCATCGCTCTCCGTGATTATTTCGTTTGTCGTTCAGAATAGATTTCATATTGAGCAAATAATTCGCCCTGGCACGGGGGTTCACATCGAAATCCTCAGGCTTGGGTGGCTCCTCTACCTCTAGCCTGCACAAAGCTTAGTATCACACCCGCTTTGATGGTGTAGAAAGAACTCACTGGGCAGGCGGAATGCCGGCTTTAGCCTTTCCACTGTTCCATACCTCCAACACTACTTTAAGGACCTTTTCGTTGATCCTCCAAGGAGTCTCGCCCAACGCATCCAAGCATTCGTACACCAAATCTAAATGGCCAGCGGCTGATGCGTGCTTAAGGTACGACAGTTGCTCAAACGAGTCCTTGATTCGCATCATCGTGGCTACGTACGCATTATACTCACATCAGCATCCGGGACGCAGGCTAGGGGAGAGAGGCAGGACGTACACTTCAAAGTCAAGTACCCGCCCTTGTCGAAATCCTCCCAAGGCCGGGGTTGATCAGCATCGGCAAATGTCTCGGATGGATCGTCTCTCGAACAGAGTCTCGCGCCATGCGTTCGTTGACCATCGGGTTCAGCCGAATGACGCCGAGCTTTTTGCCCCGAATATATTCATAGCCGTGCGTAAACGCGGGTTGAACCTCCTCGCTGGCAGCACCCAAACTGTAAGCCGAAGAAAGAGACAAAATAAGAAGGTGCGCACACAGGTTTTCCAGAAGCATCGACCCCTTTTCTCCTGACGGTCGCATTGGCCATGAGTCGATCGACCAAAAAGCTTCCGAGTCGTACTCGAACGACCTGGGTCCATTCGGGCATACTCGCGACGAAATCATCTAATACCTTGCTACGCTCCGACTCGATATCCGCCTCGGCGAGCTCTTTTTCTGCTGTAATTCCTAATTGGCGGTGCCCGGTCAGCTATACCATGTGACCAATTGAGCGAGGGCTAAGCTCACCCTGTCAGCCATCACCTTGCGCTGTTTTTTCCCCCACACGGTTCGACATTCGAGCTCGACAGCTTTGCCAACGCTCACGAGCGCTCGACCTGTTTTCATGCCTTCTGCGACACCGCCCGTGCCGTGCAGACGCATGAGCTCGAGAATAGTGATGACGGCTAGTTTTGAGGGATGTAGCAGTCGCAGGAATGGCGTTATGGGTGCATCAATAGGGTTGGCTGGGCCACGCAACAGACGTTAGGAGTTACGGCCGGAGGATTAGCAAGGGGCGTACCAGTTGATCCTCGGCCTTGTTCAACCTCAGCCTGCTCTTCAATATCCTTTTTAAGCGATGCTTCGGTTGCGTTCATCCATTGAAACATCCAAGTTTGAAGACTCGCGTGTTTCATCATCGATGCGGCTATATGCACGATTTCAATCGCTTGCTGGGGTAAGATCTCGATAAACATACCTCCTAGCTCTAATCCCTCTAGTTTATTCATCTCGTGCTTGAGCCTCTCGATCGTGGTCTCGACGGCAGACTCCTCTAGTTTGATTTGTCGTGCATAGGCAGAGGATAATGTGTCTTTTGCGACGTTTTCGAGGTTTGTTTGGAGCGATCGGAGGTTAAAGGGAAGTTCGGTGGCGGGTAATCCATCTGGCCCCAGTGTATCCTAGTCCAAGATAAGAAACTAATCTATTCAAATAGAGACAAATTTTGGATACCTTGATAGGCACTTGGACAGGCATAGCCTCTGGCACATGTAAATTCGATCTTGGTGTTGTCAGAGTGGGCATAGATCGATCTATGCTATCAAGCGCCTCTTGAACGTCTGTTCGACCGATTTCTTGAGCTGCGAGGGAGAATAGTGATTTTGCCTGGATTAGGTCGCTCGGCGTGGCTAGTACGGGGGAGTTTAGGATCTCTTGGGCCGAAAGTTTTCGGTCGAGCATGGTCTGGAGAAGGTCGGCTGGCGTTGGACGAGCTGCTAGTTCGACTGGCGCTCTGTTCATCGGCTGGTTAGCATGCTCAAACGGGTATCGAGTACGATATTCACCGACAATCGCAAGAAACGCTATCGCATCGACGTCGAGTTTGGATACACACCTCCTCGCCCTGCTCGAGCGTCATCCAAATATCCCAAAGCTTCTCCGCCCACGCCATCTGCTCCTTGGCGTGACCGATGCCTTCACCCTGCAACTGGGCATACGCCAGCATAAATGCGTTGTAGGTGTCGACGGTGATGACGCTCGAGCCGGCGGTCGCATCGCTCCTGAGCCGATCGAATACATTCTCCGCCCGCTTGACGTCGTAGAGATCGCGCAGACAGGCAGCGATAACGGCGAGCGACTGCTGCTTTTTGGAGGACGGAAAGTACAGGTCGTTCTGGACCTCGGATTCGGGCAGCGGCGTGGGCAGCAGCGTGAGCGGGCGGGTGCGTCGGGCCTCGACCTTTTCGAGCACGGGATACGAGCGCAGCGGCGAGAGCGGGCCGACGTGCGGGAGGGTGTCGTAGCGGGGGACGGCGGCCTTGGCAGCGGCGGCGACGGCGACGGCAGAGTAGCGCCTCGAGCCGCCTTTCGGGAGTCGTCGCAGCAGCATCGCGGGCGGGAGCGGTCGGGCAGCCGAGCTTGGATTTTCGTCTGGGGAGAGATTTTAATCGCACGTGACCGGATCCCACACTCCTTCTCTCCACCACACACTTCTTTCCACGATGATGGGTGCAGGCATGTCTCGCTCGTCGCCGCCGCCGCTTGTACGCTAACCCCACCCCAGGATGGCTCTTTCTCTTTGCGGTCCTCATGGCCGCTGGGCTGTTGTTCACCATGGTCTTCTTCGTACGTGTGCAGCGGTCGTGCGCGCGAATATACCCACTCAATCCAAGCGCAGATAATCATGTTCTCCGACCTTGAATGCGACTACATCAACCCATTGACCTGTGTAACAAACTCAACGCTGTACGTGCTCGTTCTCTCCTTGCGTCGGTTGCTGGAGACTGATCAGACACACATAGTTTGTCCTGCCAGAGATGGGTGCACACGCTTTCCTCACTCTCTTGTTCCTCCTCTCCTTCCAATGGATCGCGCTCCTGCTCAACCTCCCCCTCGTCGCGTTCAACGTGAACAAGTGCGTGCTCCGCTTGCCTGCATTTGCCACACCTCTCGCTTACCCACCTTTCTCTCTCATCCAGAGTACGCCAAAATCAACACACCTACGACGCAACGGAAATCTTCCGAACGCTCTCCCAGCACAAAAAAGAGTCCTTTATTAAACTCGGCTTTTACCTGCTCTCGTTTTTCTACTACCTCTACCGGTGCGTCATCGTTTGCATTTGTCCACGTGTCCAATTCCAACTCACTCTTGCTTCTCCATCCAGCATGATCCTCGCGCTCATCTCAGGTAAAACCATACCCCTCGCCCCAGACGAGCCCGTATGCTGACGTCACGTTTGTTACTGTAGAATAAGCGCTCGCATTACGTGGAAGAACGGGATATGAAAAATGTCTGTAATTTAGATGTGTGTACTGGATGTCTGTAACGAGCTTTTTGTTGGAATTCATCTGTTTGCCCTTACTGGTCTTGGCGCAGCCTGGGCAAACCTAAATTGGATCGGTTATTCATCTACATATACACATTATGGTAAATTACATGAGGTATCCAGTTTAAATCCTCCATTCACTCATTATCCAGTAAAGCCAAAACTCCGAATCCCATGCTCTTCCCAGCGACCTTGCTACCACCTTTGGCTTTCTCTTCTCCTTTCCCTTCTTGGCCTTTTTCACGACCTGATCAAAAGCCCAAACGCTCTCGTCCACCCCTCGCATACAAGAGCCCAAAGGTCCTCATCTACTTCCGAGGACTGGGCAGAATGCACAGCTCGCCCGCTGAACATCCGCGCAGCCTGTCCAACAACGCTTCTCCCTTTGCCTTCTTCGTCAAAGAGATATACAACCTCGGCCAACCGTGCACCGGCATCAAAAGCGTGCAACAGCTGAGAAACACGCTGGATCGTTCGGACGTTTAGTGGGGGTAGCTCGTCGGAGCTATTGGTATCGGTTGAGCAGATATTAGAAAGGAAAGCCCGAGCTTCGCTTTCTTCCATTTCCCAACCACAGCAGGGCTCGAGCCGTCGCGTTGATTCTGCAGAAACCTGAACAACAGTCCGGAGCACGCATATCCAGAGAAGATTGCCAATATTCGACGAGCCAGAGGCAAGCGCAGATTGAAACGCCTGCTTCAGCCGCGGTGTCGAACTCTTCATCCCTTCCAGAAACACCTTGAGCCGGTCCTCCTTTGCCCAGTGGTCCGGAAGACCCATACCCTCCAACTTCCCAAGATCAATCGCCACGGGTTCAGCGATGAGCTTCAGTCCTCGCCTCGTATACTGCACCAGGGTCTTTTCTTGCTCCTGCTCCTGCTCTGGCTTGTCCGTACCCGAATCAAAGTCTTCCAAGCTCCCGGCGAGTCCCCTGAGCCTCTCGGCCAGCTCGGACGCTAGGTTTTCAGAACACACCGACGGTTCGGTCGCCGTAAACTCTTCCACGACACTGATCAGTTCCGAATCGTCCAGACGCGAGTCGGTCTCTTGGGGAGACTTGATGCCTCCAAGGGGGGATTTCAGACCAGCCAAGGGTGACTTTAAGCCTGGCGTGCGGATAGGATTCGAAGGAGTCTGGACGTGACCTCCGGCAGCAAGGGCGGTCCAGATCCATGACCATATCTCGCTTGTAGCGACTGCGCACGACTTTTGGTCCGGGTCCTCCAGGAACGGCTTGGGCAAGATGATTCCGGTCTTCGCGGCGCTCATCAAACGGGGAGTGAGGATTCCTGCTCGGTATGCTCCCAGGAATTTGGCCGAGATGGCGCCGAGTGGACATTCATCTTGTATGTGGAGTGGACATGATTCAGAGGAAAGAGAAATCGGGAGTCGGGTCGGGTCAATAGGAGGAATAGTGCATTCGAGCGCAGCATTAACCGTTTCGTCCACAATCGCATCAATCTCGCCGCTCGCCAAGGTATCGGGTCGAACGAGGAGCTTCATCACCGCCGCATGAATCACACCTAGCACCGCGTCGCCTTTATCCTTGTCTTGCTTCTGCTTGACAGCGCCCGACACTGCGCGTGCGACCTTCCATATCCTGTCAAAGATCGTAGACCGGTTCTCGAAAAACTTGCGCATATGAGTAGGGTTGGAAAAGTCGTTGCCAACCAGCGCGCTGAACAATGGGAGCAATGCCGGAGGTAATTGGAGGTGCGACGCAAGGTCGTGTGGATGGTAGACCGAGATCGTCAAGGACAGGTCGGTTGGAGCTATAGAGGGCGGGATGAGCCCGCTCGCTTTGCGCTTCGTGCGAGGTTTGGTGGTAATCGTTTGGAAACCATCTAGATCTTGACTGCTTTGCAAGGATACCAAGTCCTCTCCACCGGTCGATTGCCAGGCCATTTCGTCCATGGGCACGTAGCCGCCATAGCCCTCGGCGTTTAGGATAGCAAAATCAGAATCTATCGCCACGACCAATCCGCCGCCCAAGGCTCCAGCCAACGCGACGCACGCGGGGTCAGCTTCACCATCTGCCATAAGCATGTGCACATATTTCGATCCCAGCTCCTGCAACGCGTCAATACATGTGTCGAGCAAGAGAGGAGGAATGATCCTGTTCGACGAGAGAAAGCCTGGTGTGGATCGAGCACCGGCCGACGTCCTAAAAAATATGTTTGCTGTTTGGACTACTTCGGTTAGCCGTTTGATTGTCGCTGGGATCTTTGCCAACGGTACGGGGCCTTGAGACTTGCAAGGGTCAGTTTACAAATCGTGTATGGTGTGTCTAGTGCGCGTACCGTCAAAAACAAAGTATGGTTCCAGCCCAACACCCACCCAAGCACTCACAATCCTCTGCACGAATTTTGCAAATAGTTCATACTCGCCTCCGTAAACCCATGACAATCCCGAGTCGGCATAAAGTGTATAAATTAACCTGCCACGAGAAGTTGTCAGTCGCGCGAGGAGGATGCAACAAAACAAAAGAGCTTACGACCAACCATCTACCACGAGCGGAGTGCGCTCATTAAACGAACTTGTAAACGCCTGGGACCTACTCAGGACGCGTCGATTCTCTCGGAGGAAAGTGGTAAGACCGTGAACCCCCATGGTGGTGAGGGATGAGTCGGTGCTGAAAGAAGGCAAGGCTGTGGGCTGCCACCACGTGCTCCTTTTGGCGTTTCACATAAGGCTGTGAATCTCCCCAGACCGCGCCGTTCGACTGAACGTGAGGTTGGTGTATATCGTGTATCGATTTGGTCGAGGTTGTTACCTTCCCCTTTACGATGTGTACAGACGCTACCCTCGTAGTTGCGAGCATAGATGGCGTTCTACTGGCTCTACATGGACAAAAGTGGCGTAAACACTCGTAACTTCCTGTTCCTCGTTCACCCCCCAGAAGATTACTCTGTTGTTGGACACGCCCCCATGCCGCCGATAAATCGGGACAGAAAACCGTAATAAATGGTCAAAGAGAAGCTGGACAGCCACCCAGTTATCAAAGGCAAGCTTGACTTTAAACCCAAAAATCCACATCTCTCCGGAGGTAAACTCATATCACTACAAATGCGCGGGAAGGTCCACACTACCTTTAGCTCGGCACAAGCCGCCATGAAGCTTTTTGAACGTCATTCGACAATAAACTCAGTCCGTCCTCAACTGCCAGCCACTTCGGATCGGGGCTGGTAATTTTCTAGAGAACTTCAAGTGCGATGGGCTAATGGCACACTGTGCCTCTGATATCATCCGAAAGCATCAATGTAAATTCGCAAACGAACCAGCGATCAATCAATCAAATAGAATTCTCCCAGTTCGGCGGTAATATCTCTATATTGAGTCGGCCACTGTTGTTGAAGTATAATACCCAAAGCTGGATTCTATGGAGAGTCATCTAATGCTGTGAATACATCTAGTTTTTTGTCGAACGCTTTGACGACAAAGCCTACCTCTGGACTGTCGTAGTAACGCGAAGGCTTCGTCATAGATACAGTACGAGTCAACATCCCAATGTTCGGCCTCGAGCGCGAAAGGATATAACCAACGTTTTCGGTGACACAAGGTTCCCCGGAATCATGCAGACTTAATGTTAAGGATAATATGCCTTGTACGTGAAACATTGTGCGCGAAGCTCGCTAACGGCGGACTATACTCTCGCTCGATTAGCCTTTGTTGCCTAAACCGTCGTGGGACGCTTAGAAATTCTTCAATCGTCGACTGAGTATAGATTTTCTCATTCAGAAGGGGTCTGACATCCAAGCCAGAAATAAATATATTCCGTGTGAGTTGCTCCTAACCTGAACTCATTCTCATTCAGTATGCATAATATTCGGTGATCCAAGCGTCATCTTCCCAGTAGTTGGCCTTCTTACGCAGGGAGGTAACTTGTGGCTAAGATACAAATCGTACTTAGCTCGACTACGAAGGTAGAGAACTATATATACTGTACCTAAGATACAAATCGTACTACAGAGTACAGTGTGAATAAAATACAGGAGTAGAGATGAAAACTACAATACCTTAGCTCGACTACGAAGGTAGAGAACTAAGGAAAAGGAGGTTTCCCGCGAAACTCGCGCACAATATAAGAGAGGGGGATAGGAAACAGAAACAAATATGCGCATACATACACGCATATGATTGTAAATTCAACACGCCCACTCAATCCTATGCGTGAATGTGCGGATAAAAGAAAAGAATAGAATTTCACGCCATTCCCATCGCAGACACAAAGCGAGTAAACTTGAGGCGTCCTAGGGGCTTAGTAAGCGCATCCGCGAGCTGTTTCTCTGTAGGTATATATTGCAGGTCGAGTTCTTTCAGAGCGATCACTTCGCGAATAAAATGATACTTGACGCGTATATGCTTCGTTGTCTGATGATTGACGGGATTCTTAGCTAGGGCCATAGCAGACTGGTTGTCCGAGAATAAGGGAGTAGCGCCCTCAGAGAGAAAACCAAGTTCGGATAAAAATTGACGAATCCATAAAAGTTCGCGTCCGGCACTAGCATCGGCGACATATTCGGCTTCGGTACTTGATAAGGAAATTGTCGGCTGCTTTCGGGATGAGTAAGCAATTACGCCACCGGCATGTAGGAAAGCCCAGCCGGTAGTCGAACGGCTTGTATGCTTATCGCCGGCATAATCAGCGTCGACATATCCAAGCAGATTTAAATCGCGAAAGCGATTATAGACAATGCCTAAGTCCATAGTACCTTTGAGATAGCGGAGAACTCGTTTGCCGGAGTTCCAGTGTTCTTCGCCAGGATTCATCGCGTGTTGCGCGAGTATACCAGTAGCATATGCGATGTCGGGTCGGGTAGAAATCATAGCATACATAAGAGACCCGATCAGCTGCTGGTAGCGGTTCCGATCGATCGATGGCGCTTCGAGCTTTGGTAGATTGGGAGATTCGGCCATCGGAGTTTCGCATGGTTTACAGTCGGACATATTGAAGCGAGCAAGAATATCGTTGATATAACGGCGCTGAGAGATCTTGAGAGTTCCAGCGCTGCGATCGCGCTCAATTTCGATGCCTACGAACATTTTGGCCTCGCCTAGATCAACGATTTCAAGTGATTCAGCGATTTTAGCCTTAACCTTATTGAGGATTTCTGTAGACGATCCAGCGAGTAGCATATCGTCCACATGGCTAAGTATAATCGCTACTTCGTCACCATCGCGTAGCCAGAATACAGAGTGATCCGTATCGCATCGTTTAAATCCTATATCTTCAAGGATTTTCTTGAGACGCATATAGAAGGCTCGCGCCGCCTGTTTGAGACCGTAAATCGCCTTGTTGAGCTTCCAGACAGATTCCAGGCCTTCGACAAAGCCTGGAGGTTGCTCCATATAAATCTCCTCGTCGAGATCCCCATGTAAAAAGGCTGTTTTAACGTCGATTTGGTGAAGCTCGAGGTCTAGAGCGGCTACGATGCTTAAGAGTGTCCGTAAGGAGTCAGCAGCAGCGACGGGTGACGAAATTTCGACAAAATCGACTCCAGGGCGCTGAGAAAAGCCCTTCGCGACTAATCGAGCCTTGTAGCGAACGATCTCGCCATCAGCTCCACGCTTGTAGTCGAAAACCCATCGGCATTTAACGACATTTTTGTCGATAGGACGGCTCACGAGCGTCCATACTTCGTGCTGCTCGATCGATTTCAGCTCTTCTGTCATCGCTTCAAGCCATAGATTCGCGTCTGGACGACGCATGGCATCCTCGAACGTCTGAGGCGGCGATTCTATTATCGCAGTAAGTGCCTCTTCGTCCTCTCGTCCGTCTGTATGCGCTAAGGCGCCCACTTGCGCTCCATACCGTTCTGGTGCTCTTCGTTCGCGTGTGGATCGACGCACCGGCGGCGGATCTGGCTGTAAAACAACTATTTCCTGATCTTCAGGCTCCAAGTCCGGGCTCTCGGAAGGTAAGGCTTCTGGTTCATCGGGTATATGCGCGGGTTCTGACGATTCGAGTGGTTTATCGGATGATTCGGGTGAGTGAATTTCTATCTGAATGGGTGGTAATTCATCCGATTTATTCTCATTGTCATCGGTTGGGCTTTCATCATGATCCTCGATAACCACACGCTGCCGATTGTCCAGCCCTTCGTCAAAGACTACATCACGTGAGGTGATTATGCGACCGGTACCGTGCTGAGCAAGCACGTGCGCCTTCCTATTAGGAGTGAATCCGAGGTATATGCACTCGATTGAGCGCGCTTGGAGTTTCGTGCGCATATTGTCTGGCACACGAGCCCAGGCCTTGCATCCAAATGTACGTAATCCCGATACATTTGGGATCTTGCCGCTAAATGCTTCGCTCGGCGTTCGGCCATCTAGGCGTTTCTTCGGCGTTACGTTCCACAGGTGAGCCGCATGTAAGATTGCGTAACCCCAATATTTCTCGGGTAAATGCACGTCGAATCGCATCGCGCGCTGACAATCATTTAGGGTACGTATCGCTTGCTTGGCTACGCCATTACTGGCCGACGAATCTGCTTCGGTCTTTTGGTGCTGGATTCCTTCCGCTCGCAAGAAAGCCTCGAAGGCGTTTGACCCATACTCGCCACCACCATCCGTCTGTAAGTGTTTAATTCGCCTTCCCGTAAGATTCTCAATTGACGCTTTGAGGTCCTTGAATTGACCCACGTAATCACTCTTGTTGCGCAATAAATGCACGAATACCTTGCGGGACTTATCATCAATCGTTACGGCGAAATATCGGAATCCTCCAATCGCTTGAACGGGTAAGGGGCTGTGTAGATTGCTGTGCATAAGCTCGAGTACCTCAGAGGTACAAGATTGGGACGGTGGAAAAGGTGTGCGTGTATGCTTCCCCTGGAGGCATGGGCCGCATTTCGACTTGGGAGGTGAGCGGTTTCCCACTATATCCATCCCTTCAACCGCACCTTTCCTCACCATATCTAGCACATATTCGTAGTTTAGGTGACCAAATCGGCAGTGCCAGGTAGGTAGGTCTGCTCGCGCGACTGTACTCGCGGTATATGCGACGAATTCTTGGGCATGTAAATCGCTATCATTATTTTTGCTGTCTGGCTCTACGAAGGCTGTATGCGCGGTAGAATTGGTGTGTGTAATTTTCGCTTGAACCTTGTAGAGTTGCCCTGACTGCTTCGCCCATCCTATTTCGTCGCCTCGACCGTCCTGACTGATCATAATTGCGCCGATACCCCTCTGGAATAAAATGTTCGTGTGCTTCTCATTGAGCTGGGTCACCGACATCAGGCTCGCGTTTAGATCGGGTACGTGCAGCACTGATTCCATGTATGCATCGGTCTCATGACCCTTACAATTACAAAGCATGACTAGGATCCGGCCAATGCCGACCGCATATATCTTGGTTCCGTCGCCAACTCGAACCAGGACCGGAGGTACAAGGGACCGGTAAATCGAAAACCATTCGCGCTGAGGGGTCATGTGACAAGATGCCCCTGAGTCGATCAGCCAATAGTGCGCGGCTGTCTCTTCATTGACTATGGGTAGCGCATATAGCGTCAGCATAACTGGTATGTCGTCCGTAGCTACAAATGTCGTCGCGATCTGCGCTGACTCAGCTTTTGGCTTCGTATCGCTGGACTTGTCCTTGTCCTTGTCTTTTCCTTTGCCCTTGTCCTTCGGCGACTGCCGCTTTTGAAACGGACCTTGGCCCTCTGTGCCACCTCCTTTCGCCCAGCATTTAGCCCTTAAGTGTCCGGGCTTGCCACAATTGGAGCAGGTCTTAGCGCTCTGTCTCGAGGGCTGCTCCTTCGCCTTTGACGTCGTAGCTTTGCCCTTGGCAATGCTCGTGAACATCGCGGTGAGTCCAAGACCCTTCTTGCGACGCTCTTCTTCGGCTAACGCGGCCTTTATAACCAAGTCGGAGGTAATCGAACCCGATTGGTTCAACGTCTGAATGACCGTGCTGACGACGGCGTACGACGGAGGTAACGCATTCATCATGACTTGCGCGAGCATAGAGTCACTGACTGGTTCCCCTAGCGTTTTCATCTTCGAAGCGATCGTATGGAGGGAATTTATACCCGCGGTAATGTCATGATCCTCCTCGATCTTCGTATTGACTAGTTGGTGGTACAGGAAGGATATCGACTGGGCTCCTTTCCCTTCCCACCGCTCGACGACCCGCGTCCACGCATCCTGGGACGACGTCGCTTCAACTACATCGGCCAGAGCTTCGTCTTCCATCGCCAACGAGATCTGGGCGAACGCTTTGTGGTCTCGCTTCAGCCACTCGGCCAGGGATTCGGTATATTCGCTGGCCTTGGCTTTGTCCTTGGCATCAGCATCGGTGAGTTCAGTCGGGGGATTCTCAACTCTGAGAACGATATCCTCTAAGCCTCGTAGGCGTAGGATCATTTGCTGACGGAACTTCCATGCCGTGTAGTTCGATCCGTTGCTCTTCAGAGCAGGGATGTCGAACGATTTCTTGCTGAGGTAGCTCGGTTTGCTCGACGACATTGGGAGCGGGACTGTTACTGGGTCGACAGGGCTCTCTGGTTTCGTACTAGTAGAGGCTGTGGGGCTCATAACCTCTTACGCAGGGAGGTAACTTGTGGCTAAGATACAAATCGTACTTAGCTTGACTACGAAGGTAGAGAACTATATATACTGTACCTAAGATACAAATCGTACTACAGAGTACAGTGTGAATAGAATACAGGAGTAGAGATGAAAACTACAATACCTTAGCTCGACTACGAAGGTAGAGAACTAAGGAAAAGGAGGTTTCCCGCGAAACTCGCGCACAATATAAGAGAGGGGGATAGGAAACAGAAACAAATATGCGCATACATACACGCATATGATTGTAAATTCAACAGGCCTCTGTAGATTTATTTATAGACCCAGGAGGATGAATCAATAAGCGTCAACACATCCTAATCTTGAGTTATTCAATCAAGGCCATTTCTCGAATGCCTGCGCACAAGATCCTCAGATTTTCCTTTTCCCTCCTCTTTTTAGCTGTTGGTGGGTTGCCGATACCGCCCGACGGCTGTATGCACCTATTCGAGGGCGCCCACATTAGCTAATCTCGCCAAAATGTTGCTCTTAATTTCATTTGCTACCTGAGTGCTAGCGAATACACAAGTGTAACCGAAGCCTGGGTGGATGGCACCCAGTAATGTGGTGAATACAACACAACTTGAATTCTGCTCCCCCATTCGTAGCCACCAGCGATGAAGACCAATTGCTAACCTCAGCTATTCCATAAGTCGTAACCTTCGTCTTCTGATTATGGAATCGCGGCCATATGCCCGGTGTGCATATTGCTGCTATGCTTCTCTCAACTTGGCGGCTGGTTCTTTTCCTACACCATGTCCTACGAGCAACCTACTCTTGTGGTCGCGGGTGTGTTTGCGACACTATGCGCACTCTATGGATTAGAACAACGGAAAAGGTCCCAATCTCTTCCCCCCTCTCCGCGGGGCTCCTATCCACTTGTCGGCCATGCTTTCGTTATGCCGACAGGCGAGGAACATTTGACTTACGCTAAATGGGCAAAAGAGTTAAAAAGTCAGTCATGATTCATGTGGTCAGCCATGTATGCTCATAGCTATCTTCTCCGCAGGTGATATAATTTCACTCCAGGCTCTCGGACAAACTATCATTATCCTCAATTCTGTGCAAAGCGCAACAGATTTACTCGAACACCGCTCAGCTATATACTCGGACCGACCCCAACTTCGTGTTATTTCTGATCCAGACTTGTAAGCAAGGACCTCTGTCAAGGCTTAAGTTTTTTTAAAGAATGATTAGATTGGACTGGAGCTATAATACTGGATCGGCCCCGTACGGTAACCGATGGAAGAAACAGAGGCGCATGACACATGATGTACTCAAGAGCTCCGTCAACAACCAGCATTTCGCGCGGATGGAGTCGGAAACTCGGGCTATGCTGAAACGCATGCTTCAGGGACAGCCAAGCTGGAGAAGGAAGTCCGAAGGTAATGGAACGTTCTATTACGGTATCATGAACCAATATGAAAATGGTAACCAAAACAGGAACGTTGCTGCTCAAATTATGGCGACCGTCTACGGCTACACTGTCAGCTCGTCGGACGATTATTTTGTGGACAACGTCCAGAAAGCGATAGAGTATTTCAGCATGGCAGCATTACCTGGGAGTAAGTAGTATCGGAGGAGTAATCTTCTGTAGCCTGAACAATCATTAATGTACTCCATCAGATTTCCTGGTAAACTTTATGCCTTGGCTGAAGTATGTGCCCGAATGGCTCCCAGGCGCGGGATGGAAGCGCAAGGTAAAGCGATGGCGCATTGCACGCGATGCCATGGTTCAGGAACCGTTTGACTGGGCGAAGTCACAAATTGTGGGTGGCTTAACGTTTCTCGGATATAGAGCGACTCCAACCATCATGCTGGACATGCTAGGCCAATGGCCTGCCCCCTCGATGATCGAAACCCATCTATCCCATATCGGAAAGGATAGCACTGCTAATTTAGCCGAAGAAGAGGACCTACCTGAAATGGGCTGCATCAACTCTTTTTGGAGGTGAGCCGGGCCTAATGACATGTAATGAGCTGAATAAGTCAACTACAATAAAGGCGCCTCTGATACGGTAGGCGCAGACAATCATTTTTTTCACTGGCTTTGCTCACACTCCTACCCTCAGACTGTCTCATCAACGCTGGCTTTCGTCATAGCAATGATCCGCTACCCTGAGATCCAGGCTCGCGCGCAAAAAGAAATAGATGACGTCCTTGGAGGCGACCGACTACCTGAGGTCAAGGATCACAACAGCATGCCTTACTTGCGAAGAATTGTGCGTGAGGCTCTACGTTGGCAGCCCGTGATCCCTCTAGGTTAGTCGGTAGCACTAGGCTATGTGAGATGTTTCAAACATCCCATAATCAGGTTTTCCTCGTGCGTCGATGCAAGATGACATATACAGAGGCTACTTTATTCCCAAAGGATCTGTAGTGTAAGTTAAATGAACAAGGCCTCGTGTATGGCGAACTAAAACCCAAATTTGATACACTTTCAGGATGTACAACACTTGGTAGGAAAACGATAGCTTTACATACACGATTTTTGGCTAATCAATAACATAGGGCAATGACTAGAGATGCTTCGATCTATCCTGACCCAGAGGTATTTAACCCAGACCGATTCTTAGACCCTTCTGTTCCAGATGCACCTGCATTCGGCTTTGGTCGCCGGTAAGCCTTCATTGTTATTTATGTATTTATGAAGGATTCGGCTTAGTAAAATGTATCTGGATAGAATGTGTCCAGGAAACAGCTTTGCCGAAGCGTCGCTGTTTATCACTTTTGCTTCTATGCTCGCCGTTTTCAACATCGAGCCCGCCAAGGATCCTCTAACAGGAAAAGATATGGTTCCAGAACCAAACATGACAACACATGCCCTCGTGAGGTAGGTTGGGAATCCCCTCCTGTGACATTTACTAAATGACATGTCATAGCCATCCCCTGCCTTTCGATTGTGTCTTTGAGCCTCGGTCGGAGGGATATGCAAAACTGCTCCAAGATATCTAGTTCTGGTGGGGATATATAGCTGGATTTTGTGAAAGTAAAAGCTGTATTATGCGACCAATAATACAATCGACTCAGCAAGGCATATCTATTTCCCTGCCCGCGGTGGAGCCCTCACGATAAACCCCATCAATAGGCTATCGAACCAACACAAAGACTTAGACTCAATATCCCGAGACTCGGTCCCGTCCATAAACTGATATAGAACAGGTTGACAGCAAGAGACTCCCTGAAATCAATGGTAAGGACAATGTGCTGTGCATGTGTAACATTGTGCACATAGCTCGCTCTCGTTGACCAAGCTCTCGTGTGATACCTGAGCTTCCCTAGAGTTTCAACTGGAGATGATATTTATTCAGCTTGTTTCATTACAAATCCTAACATTCGGTGACCCGAGCATTTGTTTCCCATAGTTGGTTTATGTAACTTCATCTGCTCAGCCTTGGTTCGGTGACGAACTAAGCGAAAATGATAAAGTGGCATATAAAATACTCAGTAACCCTACACAAAGGAACGGGGCATGGTGGGGTGAGGAATCCGAGAGGCGCTTCGCGGACGTGTAGCCGAGTGTCAAATCGTGGTCCGGAAGTGGTGTGGAGGCTGGGGGGGGGAAGGCCCAGAAATTTATCAAGCGGGTACAACGGATGTAGCCCGTACCCCCGCGGCGTGGTGTCTCGTATGGCTGGGAACTAAATGTGGCTGAGGGGAGATGATAATAGCAGCACGTGACCGCTGAAGCTCTTACGAATGGGGGCTGAGTATCCCGTCTCATGTCTCCACAGGCTGTGACTTATGCGTGCACATAATCCCGGGGCAATCAATCCATGTGCACTAATATATTCTGATCCTGAGCTACACGATCAAGATCAGTTCTTAGATGCCTTCGAGGAAGATCCTCCAGTGATTTATTTTGGCTCTCGAGGTGATTGATAGGTATATGCGCTTGTTTACTCATATAGAATTGACGAGTAGATATCTTCCTGAATCATAGTTTATTGTGGCAAATTTCCTGTGACCGGACAATGTACCCTGCTTGCTGAAAAATTCTCCAACCCGAATCTTGCCCGTTCACATCCTCATAGCCATGGTCTGAATAGGTATTACTCTTCGGCTGAATAAACTTGCTGTTGGTACTAGATATTGGACTCACCAGAGGCCGATCTGGAAACTGTTCTCTTCTATAATGAAACCAATCAAGTCAGTCAAATGCAACTCCATGCTATATATGCTGCTCAATGATAAGGCGAACATGATTCTATCTTCTAAACAGGCAGCTTTTGTGTTTTCGGCTCCTGGTGCTTACGAACGATACCTGCCCACTGGTATGCATGTATGAGCAAACTTGCACAACTAATCGTCAGCTTACTTTGTCAGAAACCTACAGAAAATTCCCTTGGCAATCTGCTAACAGTACCGGATCGTTGGTCCGGTCGTTTTTTTATCTGTCGCCATTGTGTTGGGGGGGGGGGGGGTTAGCGAGGTGTCCTCGTTTGCCTCCTTGCTTTTCGAGAGGACGGAAATGTAATCGAAGCCTGGGCGGATGGGAATGATGTAACAAATATCATAAGATGACTCAAATTCCTTCCCCTTATTCGTAGCCATCCGCGATGTAGGCTGAGGCTGAGTGCCAATGTACGGCTATTCAATGAGCCTTCGTGCCTTATGCTGCGTATTCTGATTAAAGGACAGCGGCGAAACGCCTGGTGTATAAAGTACTCCTATTTCGGACACTTTGGCGACTCGCTCTTCCCTACACCATGTCCTACGAGCAACCTACTCTCATTATCGCGAGTGTGTTCGCTACACTATGCGCGCTCTATGGGTTGGAACAGCGGAAAAGGTCTCTATCTCTTCCTCCCTCTCCACCTGGGTCCTATCCTCTTGTCGGCCATACTTTCGTGATGCCGACAGGCGAGGAACATTTGACTTATGCCAAATGGGCGAAAGAGTTAAACAGTCAGTTCCAGTTCATAGCTAATCATGCATACTGACATCTACGCTCTCTACAGGTGATATCATATCCCTCCGGGCGCTTGGTCAAACTATCGTTGTCCTCAACTCTGTCCAAAGCGCAACCGATTTGCTTGAGCATCGCTCAACTATCTATTCAGATCGACCCCAACTTCCTGTTATCGCTGACCCGGATTTGTAAGTACTGTCTGCCTCCGCTATTGAAATTCCCTTTTTGAGAAAAGAAAAGGTTGGGTTGGAATCTCACTACTGGATCGGCTCCGTACGGTAATCGATGGAAAAAACAGAGGCGTATGACGCATGATGTACTCAAGAGTTCTGTCAACGATCAGCACTATGCACGAATGGAGTCGGAAACCCGGGCCATGATCAAACGCATGCTCCAGCGAACAGCGAAGCCGGAGAAGGAGGTCCGAAGGTAGTAGTGATCTTCTTAAACGGCCATGCGAAACTAACCTGAAAAATGATGACTAAAAAAGGAATGTTGCGGGTCAAATCATGGCGACCGTCTATGGCTACACCGTCAGGTCGTCGGACGATTACTTCGTGGACATCATCGAAAAATCGATGGAATATTTTGGCATAGCAGCATTACCTGGGAGTAAGCAGTATTGGAGCATCGATCTTCTCGTCTGAACAATCACTAACCCACCCCACCAGATTTCCTAGTAAACTTTATGCCTTGGCTAAAGTATGTGCCTGAATGGCTCCCAGGCGTGGGATGGAGGCGCAAGGTAAAACAATGGCGCATCGTGCGCGATGCTGTGGCCAATGAACCGTTTGATTGGGCGAAATCCCAGATTGTGGGTCGCTTGGCGTTCCTCAGGTATCGAATTGCCCCTAACCACCCACGGATCCACTAGGCCAATGGGAGTGCTGCACCGTCAATGGTCGAAACTCACCTATCGAATCTCGCAAAGCAAGCCACTGCCAATGTAGCCGAAGAAGAGGACTACCTGAAATGGGCCGCAGTGACCCTGTTTGCCGGTAAGCCCGGCTCAACGACAGGCTTGTGTGACAAATTGAATAATCCATCCGCATTCAAGCTGGATCAGACACCGTAGGGGTCAATGCTTGCTTTCATTGACTCTGCTCACGCCTCCATTCTCAGACAGTCTCATCGACGCTGGCTTTCGTGATAGCAATGATCCGCTACCCTGAGATTCAAGCTCGCGCGCGTAAAGAAATAGACGATGCTATCGGAAGCGACCGACTACCTGAGGTCAAAGACCGCAGTAACATGCCTTATTTGCAAAGGATAGTACGCGAGTTCTACGCTGGCGGCCTGTAACCCCTCAAGGTGAGTCCGAAGCACGAGGGTACATTTGACGCCCCTCAAATACCTCGTTTTAGGTGTTCCCCGTGCATCCATGCAAGATGACGTATACAAAGGCTACTTTATACCCAAAGGATCCGTAGTGTGAGTCGAATGCATTGGGTCTCGCCTACGCCGAATTCACTTTAAATTTGACACCTGCAGAATATATAACACTTGGTAAAATAACGAAAGGTTACGATTCTCGAATTTCGGCTGATGAAATCTACATATAGGGCAATGACTAGAGATGCTTCGATCTATCCTGACCCAGAGGTATTTAACCCGGACCGATTCTTAGACCCTTCTGTTCCAGATGCACCTGCATTTGGCTTTGGTCGCCGGTAAGCCTCTGGTGCTATTTATCAAGGATTTAGCTCATTGATTTCTGTCTGGATAGAGCCTGTCCAGGAAGCAGCTTCGCTGAAGCGTCGCTTTTTATCATTTTTGCTTCTCTGCTGGCTGTCTTCAACATTAAGCCCGCCAAGGATCCCCTAACAGGCAAAGATATCATCCCAGAACCCAACGTGACGACACATGCCCTAGTCAGGTAAGTTGAGAGCTCTTCCCGTGAGATTTACCATTTATTGAATGTCATATCAGCCATCCCCTGCCTTTCGATTGTGTCTTTGAACCTCGCTCGGAGGGACATGCGAAACTACTTGAGGATGTCTATTTTTAGCATGTAATGTATAGCCGCATTTTGTGAAAATAAAAGCATTTGTATGGGACCGACACGATTGGCTCGAGACGTTATGTATGCGGGAATGACTGGCAAGAGTGATGTGGCGATAGCCACGCGGCTGAATGCTGTCTAAGCGCCGGCGCTCTTGTTACGTAATATGTTCCTGAGCTGTGGCCGCCATGTTGCGCTTTGTGCCTCTCCGCCGCGACCATGAGTCTGTCTCTCGCTGAACGTCTGGGCATACCCGCAAGCCGCACTCAGGGTGCTGGCGGTCGTCAAGTATCTGGTTCGCGAAAAAGCCCATATGTTCGTACCCATTGCTCCAACAACAAGCAAACCGCTTGGCTTATCTACGAATCTTAGGACCGCCCGCCTTCGCCAGAGCGCAACACGGATGCCAGTGGAAACACGACAAATTCGCAGAAGTCAACGACATCGCGGGCGGTGTGCTGGGTGCTAGACTCTTCACTTCCTCCACTCGTCCATCGTCGGGTGGAGCGGGAAAGACACGTGTTGCCGTCGATAGCGCTCGGCTCGTGCGCGCAATAGGAGAGGCAAATGCGAAGAACGGAGGCGGGGGGCGGCCAGCCCCGATGAGCAGGGGGGGATCTGGCTTGGAGATTCGTGGCGCCAGCTCTGGAACCACCGTGGAGGTCCGCGAACTGGTTGTTGGAACTACTAGTGCCGATGTTAAAGTGAGCCAGCAGTCCAAAATGACAGGATACGCAGGCTGAATGCAAATCTTACCACCAGGAAATCTTCCAGCAACATGGCGAGATCTTGAGTCACAGCGAGGTTAAGCCACTCCCAGCTGGCCACTCGCGTGATAGCGTTACCGTCCGCTTGAGGTTTGCGAACCAGAAGGACGCAGAGGCTGTTGTTCAAGCGTATAATGGTCAAAAAGCTGATGGCCGTGTGCTGTCCGTGCGAATCTGTGACGCTGCGCTCGTGGAGGGAACTGCTTCCTTGCTATCCTCAGGCGGAAAGATAGATAAATCGGTTGATATTTTGGCACAACCAGAGAGTGGCAGGTCAGTGATCGTCTTAAACGTTTGTGATCGTGTGAGTTGATCGAATATCATCCAGCAAAATGTATTCCGATGCCCTCTTGGATGACCCTTCCGCGATTGTCCTAACCCGCCCGTTTGCTCCAGCCCGTGGGCGTGGTGGTCGTCGCGGCGGACGTGGAAGGGCTCGCGGCAGCGGAATGGATGTTGACTAGGCGTTGTGGCTAATTTCTGTGGTTTCCGCATATCTTTTTGTGTATGTACCAATAATCTCGCCTATCACGCTTATGTTTCTGATACACTTCCCTCAGATTCTTTGTTTTGGACAAGCTGCTCATGTTTAAAATAAAAATCGATTAACAACAGTGATACCCCATAATGCAAAGTCAAGCATCCTCATCCCAACAGTGGGTCTGGCTTGGTGTTTAGCAATCGAGCAGCTGCCAGTGCTTGGTGTCGGTCGGATATATGCCCTGTATTGTCTCACTGAGTATATTGAGCTCAATACATAAACGAGCACTCACGTGAACCCAGGTCTTGGCCTGGTAAATCTTGTTCTCGAAATTCACAGAGGCTCCCGGGCGATACCAGGCGTTAATGTCGAAGATACGCAAACCCTGAACGTTGCATTCATCGCGCTTGGCCAACTTGGAGCTCGGCGATGGGCAGTCTCCGACAACCTTCCACGCATCACTCTTGCCAGGCTCGTCCTAAGAAATCGTGGTCAGCAAACGAGTTGACGAGAATGAAACTGAGCAACATACGCCCTTGGACCACTTCCAGGTTTGCCACAATTGATTACCATAGTGAACCGTCGTCCCAGCACGGAATAATGCGGTGGGCGACCATTCGATAATGCCGATACAGATAGTGTCATCATTGTCATCCGCAAGGTTCTGGGCGAACGAGCGTTTGTCAAGGGCCGCCTGTGATTCATGCTGCGCATCGGGGTCGCATTCGCCCAGGTCGCGCCACACAGGCGAAGACTCGGGGTTTTCCTGTAGCTTGGTTGAGCAAATGCTACCTGTCCAGCAGGCTGAAAATCGACACTTACCCCGCGGTTCCAGTGGGTGCATTGCCAAAGGTGACCATGATAACGAACTGTCGACCCAGAACGGAACAAGCCTTCCTCGGTCCACTTGGGGGCGCCTCGGCACTGTTCTTCAATGACGACCTCGGCGACGCTTTCCAAGTCAAGCACAGTCAACTTGGAGACGTCAATGACGAGGCCAGAGACTGCCGTCGCCAGCACAGAAGCGACAAGGGCGGGGTAGAAGAAACGCATTCTGGAGAAGAGATGGCAAAGAAGCGGCGAAGCAAGAGGAGTACTTAAAGATGCGAGAGCTGATGAGTCCACGAGGAATGGTGGTAGCCGATGACAGGTCCACCCGACTCTTATAGTCCGCCATTGCTCTGTCCTAGACCCGTCTGGAACTTGATGCCTGATTTAGGAACGAGGCTACCGTCTCAATCAGAACCATGATCCGACGGGCTAGCCGAACGTTTCGAGATCAGAGGCTCGAGTGAGATAGGTACGTAGTTTGGTCACGTACTATTATATGATGATGGGAGCGCTCTGCCCTTTTTTGGGTAGTTCAGCGGCGCTGTGTGGCCGCCGTAGGTGCTTCGGGTAGCCTTTTTCGGCATAGGAGTGGCGCCCAGTAGAGGTCTGGACGCTATCTCAGTCTATAGTACGGGGTACGCATAATTGGTAATCGTCATTCCAGTGTCGTGATGAGATGATTTATTGCAAAGGTGTATTTTAACTCGATTCGTGCAACGAGCCGCACCGGGAATATCTCGCATTGGCGAGTCAACGTTCATTTGTGAATGGTGTTCCCCTCAGTCACCTATCCCGCAGTTGACAAGATGGCGCTGTATATATAACTGCGGAACTCAAAATGCAGGATGTCCTAGAGCCTTAAACTCATGCTAGCCACATGAAATCATTCATTATGTTTAGTAAGACTAGGCCTGAAACTGGTCCTTGAGCATACAGCCAGATCAAGCGCCAAGTATTAGGTAACTTGTCATGCTAAGCGCCCGCTGTTTGCAAACCCCAACAGAGGAATAATCTTCAACGCGCCAACGATCGGCATAGAACGCAGTACTGCGGTGTAACTTATATACCTGTACCAACTCGCCACTAGAACTGTTTATTCCAGCTTTCCCTCCGCGACAATGATGAACGACGATGGACTTTCTGGCGACCAGGCTCCCTTTTCGTTGCCGCCTGCGCTCCAGCCACTGGAGGCGCAGTATTTGAAGTACCAACGGCAATACCAGCAGCTCATTGACAGAACTACACCTCATATGCTCAACCGATGGCTAGCAACTGGTGGGTTGGTGGTGCTGTTCTTGTTGCGGATCGTACTTTCCCAAGGAGTGAGTGTATACGTGTTTTTCCGTGAACATCAAAGTTAACCCGTTCCGCGCCTCAGTGGTATATTGGTGGGTAGTAAATCCATGCAACATATTATAAATGCTAACAGCGTATGAAGTGTGCTATGCTCACGCAATCTATCTGCTCAACTTGCTGCTGGCATTCCTCCAGCCGAAATTCGACCCTAGTCTCGCTCAGGACCTTCGGGCCGATGAGATCGAAGAGGGCGGAGAACCTGAAGGTACGAACACGCCTCCCCGATTGTCCTGCCCTTATATTAAACCCTTATGCAGCATCAAGCTACGAGAATACATATGACGGAGGAGGAAGGAGAACGAGTAAGGACGAAGAATTCCGCCCTTTCATCAGACGTCTTCCTGAATGGCAATTTTGGTGAGCTTCACCTCCACACGAACGCTGTGATGGTCATAACGTACATTCTCAACAGGCTTTCAACCACCAAGGCTACCTTGGTTGCGATCCTATGCACCACGTCCGAAATGTTTGATGTCCCAGTCTATTGGCCAATCTTGGTTGTCTACTTTTTCATCCTGTTTGGCATCACCATGAAACGACAGATCCGGTAGGCATTCATTTCAAGCTCATCGTTGAATGGTCTAACTTTGCGCTGCTCAGCCATATGATCAAGTATAAATACGTCCCATTCGACATTGGTCGCAAAGCTAAATACGGAGGAGCTGCGAAGTAGTTGCTACTACCCTAGTGTCTTGCATGTGTAACCTTTAGTTGGGTCAAAACCTCGAGTTTTTCGATTCTACCTTGAGATTCTAGGCTTTAGATGCGCTCGCGTTGTACGTGATGATGTGTAGATTTATTGCGTACTAATTGATTCGGATTTGTGGGCTTCTGCTTCTTGGTCAACTGTTACCATAAACTTAAGTTTTATTCAGTATGCAACTTGGTCGATTTAGGGGCCGGGCCGGGCATCACGTGACAGACGGCTCCCCACACCTGATTCATCTACAAAATTATACCTAACTCTACTAGAGAGGCATGGTGGAGCACTCGCTGGCATGAGCAAACTCCAAATTTCTCTGAGTGATAATCACCTTCTGAGGTGGAACGAATTATTGCCCATGGATCTACTTTGGTCGCTGTCGGTGTGGAACTTTTTAGATTATCGAGGCATATTTCCACTCGAATTAGACAAAATAGAATTCACCATAATCTATACTTCTATGACTATAATAGTCCCTTGGCATCGTGTGGGCAAGCGGTATATCCTTCTGACCAGGGATCAGGAATTCAGCACATCCCATGACGATATACCCAGATTGGAAACCCTTCAATTATAGCTTTTGCCCTTCGCCTTGGTGTCAAATTTCATGTGCATATCCTTACTCGTGCTAGAAGGCCCCTCCTGCCTTCGCTCACGAGGTACGACGACGAGCTCGCCCGACTCCAACCTAAAAATAGCATCATCATATGGCTCCTATTCTTTTTAAATTGGCTTCGCTGGAGACAACGCGCGCCACTATCAATAATACCTCTCGCTCTCCCCATTATCGTGTGGACGTTGCCAAGTAAGGTGCTTCCTCCGAAGTCGGGGTTCTCCCCCGTGATAGACATAAGGCTCCTTCACGTGCATTGGCGGACCAGTAGTGGACTAATACGCGAATACGAAATATGCTGGCCAGCTCTGCCGAAAACAATAACGGAACTGACTTTACGCTTTTATTGCGCGACGCATGAAATGCTCTGCGAAGCTCTGTCGTCCGCATGAACGATCCTTATTTTTATATCGATCCCAACGTCACCTGGGTCTCCGATATTGGTCGCTTTTATGTTATCCAAGTATAAAACCCACAACGCTTTGAGGTGTCAAGGCAAATCACCTCACATTCACTCCCACTTCTACCTTCACTCCAATATGCTCGCTTCTTCCGCCAACGCACTCGCCACTCTCGCCCTTCTCGGTCTCGTCTCGGCTGCGCCACTCGACACCCCCAAGCGAATTGGAGTCGTTGTTCCTCTGCAAAAGCGTGGGCCTACCAAGCTGAGTAATAACGGGGTTATTGTTCCAGGCGCCCTCGCTAGCATTTCAAAGAAAGTTCAAATGTAAGCGAGCTGAAGGCGTTGTTAACAGGACTTATGTGATTTCAGTAAATATGCGAAAGGAAATGCTGCATATAAACAGCGATTTGGGGAAGATTTATTTGACTTCGGGGCTCCCCTGGTCAAGCGGCAAAACGAGGCGTTGACTGATGAGCAGGAGGAACGTGAGTGCTTTCCAACTTGAGCTCATCGTTCTATGTGGATTGACTTGGCATCTTACAAAGTGTGGGCTGGTGAGATTACAATTGGTACCCCACCCCAGTCATTTTTGGTCGACTTCGATACGTAAGTCACATCCTTCGTTGTATCTTATAACCTATTAATGTTTTTCAGCGGCTCTGCTGATCTCTGGGTTCCAAACTCAGAATGCACCACTGGAGGGTGTAAAGGCCACAAGACGTTCGACGTGAACCAGTCCTCGACCGTCACACCACAGAGTGGTAATTTCAGCATCTCCTATGGAGACGGAAGCACCTCTTCCGGGCCAATTTACTCCGATACCGTCACTGTTGCAGGTTTGACTTCCCAACAGTAAGCTAATACGTTGCCATATCTATGATAGCTTTGAATTTCTGACTCCTGTATAGGCAATATTTTTCGGCGGTCACTGCTGAGTCCGATAGCTTCGCGCAAGATCCAAGCGACGGCTTGATGGGCCTCGCCTTCTCGTCAATCTCAGATATCGGCCAGCCAACATTTCCTGAGAACCTTGAATCCAGTGGTGCGGTTCAGTCAAACATATTCGCCTTCAAACTCGCCTCTACCGGAGCCGAGCTTTTCTTCGGTGGCACCAACTCCAACCTCTTTACTGGGGACATTGCATTTTCCCCGCTGACTAGCAAGACCTATTGGCTTACCACTGGCTCTGCTACTGTTGGCGGCTCGGAGGGTTACAGCGGTGGTATGATCATCGACTCCGGTACCACCCTCATTGTTGGGCCCAACGACAGCGTGGACAAGTTTTGGCGAGCGGCTGGTGGCAAGAAATGTGATTCGCAAGCTTGCGGGGGCGATGGATTCTATACCTTTGACTGTGCCAACCCGCCCAGCGTTGCTTTCAACTTTGGCGGTGCCTCGTTCGCTATGTCCAGTGACTCTTTAAATAGTAAGTTCATTAAATCACGTATACAATCGAGGCTAATTGCATATTTATTCTTCTAGTTGGTACGACTGACAATTCGAAGACTACTTGTGTTGGCTCGATTATGGCCGCTGGTGGTGTACCACAGAATGCGTGGATTGTTGGCGATGCGTTTATGAAGAACGTGTACACCGTGTTTGATGCGGATAACTCCCAGGTTGGGTTCGCACAACTTACCTAAAAACAATTGTTCAAAACCGGGCTAGGCATGTGTGCAGGGGCTCCTAAGTTGTTTCGCGCACTCCGTTTTTTTTTTTTTTTTTTTGCTTCATTTTTATGCATGAACGGAGTTCCAACATATAGACTTGCGAGTCATCTGAGCTCGCCGCGTTGAACTATTGAAACAAAAGATACATCCACAGCTCCAGACAAAGCGATGTAGGTTCGAAAAAAAAATAGGCGTGTCTCCAAGGAAAGTATTGAGGGTGACGATGCATAACGGCCAATACCGAGTTTGTTCATACACAAAGGGTAGCGAATAAGGTATCAGATTGAAGATGATCTCAAAGCTAAGATATACTGTCGACTTCCATAGGTATATGGCAAGATATGAAGGAAGTGTTCATAGGAATGCGGTTGATTTGGCTTTCGAGCTCAGTCGCCGTGGGCCGTAGCTTTGGGTTAATGTGTGTGGCGTTTTGAACTACCCGCCACATGTTATCGCAAAGCCATCGCTGTGCGATAGGATTATCTGGACGATGCAGTGGGGAGCCACCAATGATGATACGAATCAGATGTGCTATGTTGCTAATGTTAGCGTATGGCAACTCGTTGCCTAAAACCTGGGTATATGCGTCCCGTTGTCAGCCTCACGGCATATGAATGCCTAATACATTCGCGTACCTCCCGGATGACGAGACCAAAAGCGAATACATCACTTTCCAATGTTTTCACTGGCACGCTTTGAGAGTCGCCAGTTAAAAGGATTTCCGGGCTCATATAGCGTATGCTACCGTTCCCTCGAAGGCTCGTTGTGGTGACCTCACTAATAGACCGAGCTAGCCCCAAGTCAGAAAGACAGGCTGTAAGGTCGTCTTTGATGAGTATATTAGTCTAAACAATTAATAGATGCCTTGATATTAGAGTATCGCGTGTCAGCTCACCCCTTTCAAATCCCCGTGCAAGATACCCAGATCGTGCAATAGCGGAGACCACTTAGTGCGCCATTGACCTGCACAGCTCAAACCCATTAGATCGACGTGAAGCCAAGATGTGCCATGTTGCTTACTATGTGGCGTCGGTTCGCATCAGGGTGCTTCTGAAGATAGTCTGGAGCACTCCCATGGGCCATCCATTTGGAAATCATGTAGACGAACGTGGCGCCTGCATCGTAGAGGCCATAGAATTCCAATATATTAGGATGACTGAGCTTGCTCCAAAGTCGGACTTCGCGGATGAGCTCCTGTGTAACGCCTCGTCATGGGGGTTGAGAGACTGGAATTAAAGTGATTACCTTTCGCGCCGGTTCTGAATTGCAATTACCAAAAATTCTTGGTCGCTTCATAGCTACTCTCTCGAATGGATGGGCGACGAATTCCCCAAGGTATATCTATTCGGGGTATGGGTTATGGAGTGAGTGAGCGCGAACGGAGACTCACATCGCACTGTCCACCAACGGCAATTGGATACACGGTCTTCTGTCGGACATACGCCGTTATATTCTTGATACCGACGGATGAAATTGCAGCCAGCTCCTTCAATCGTTGGACGATCATATCAATGGTCGGTCGGGCCCGGGGATCATATTCCCAACACCACTGCAACAGCGACCACATTTCGCCAGTTAGCCCACGGCTCACAACTTTGTGATTCTGGTGCCCGAGTAGCAGATTGGGCGTTTCCCCCGAGTCATTCTTTGACTCTGGCTCAGAAAATCCAGACATTCTTCTTCGTTTCGGTGGAGGTGGCGATTCCTCACCGTCCGCCCCTTCAGTCAGCGTCGTGGAAGGGTGAGCAGGAGTTGCTCCCTGTATTATATACGCGACTAGTCCGTGATGCACAGGGAGATTTTCGTACGGTACTTTGTGAGTAAAAATCTGTCAATTAAGTATCAGAATCGTCTGCTTAAGAGAGAAGGTGCTTTTTACCTGTAGTATAACCATGGCAAGTGACCAGATATCCGCATTTAACATCATTTCTGGCGAACGCACCAGGCCTCTTATATACTGCAATCATAAATTTGCGCCTAAGCATAACTATGGAGATGGCTTCCTTACCTCTGGGGCCATGTACCTTATTATATCTCGCCCCATTAAACGCACAATAAGGTTCAATGGCGGGTTGAGCTCAAATTTTGAACACAATGAGAAATTTCCGATCTGTGCGCTCCCGCTCTCGTTGACGAAGATAGAGTCCTACACTGTGTATAAACTTTGTTATCCTAGCTCAATAGTGTTGGCTCTTACCGCATATAGTCCACCGTGGTGAAGGCCGTTGGAATGAAGATAGTGCAGGCCTTGGGCCGCATTGATCGCCTAGAACACCGGGTTCTGACATCCGTTCGAAAATTGGCGTGCTGGATCTTCTTACCAATTCTACATGGTCCACTTTAAGGTCGGGTGTTCCACTGAGGTAGTCCGAAAGTGTTCGGGCTTGCCAACAGGACACCAGGGCAACGGTGTGCGTTTTCCCAAGCTGGAGGTATCGACATATTCCCAAAAACGGCACAATATTTTCATGGACTAAACAGGACCACGTGCAAGCCTCCTGAAGTAGTCGCTTTGCAGAAGGTGAGTCGTATGCTAAACAATGGCTAGCTTACTTACGCGTTGCATCATACTACTCAATAGCGCATCACCTGGATGTACTTGACATAATTGGACAGCAACGTGATTGGAACCGATGGACGTCGAGGGCGAAGGCACATGGCGATTACACTGTCCTGTGTCTCCAAGCTTGCCCAGGTACGTCATAATCGAACCGTTTCGGCGCATTGGCCTGCCACCGTAGAGCTTTACTTGGAGTGCCAAATCACGCACATTGTGCAAATATCGAGTGTTTTCGACCTTTTTAATGTCGGATATTGTTACATAGGGAAGATGGGAGAGCCGCTGCGTCAATCGATTGTCGTGGTTGGCGGAGGTTCCGTTCAGCGTCGCTGTGTCGTCTGTGGTAGACGAAATAACGGGCACGAGTTCACTTGGAATCAGTGGAAGTGGTTCGTAGATAGCGACTGCATCCACAGAGGCATTGTATGTTTCAGACAGAGTCTTGATGTCGGGAACAGCAACTTGGGTATCCATTTCTCCGTTGGCTGCTCGATGATTATCTGAGCGTCTGAACTAGCCTCACGAAAAAGTCAACACGCGATTTTGATTGTTTCGGCGTACTTACACCCTCGTCTACTAGACGCTCCATGGCAGTGGATGGTATTAGCTCCATGTCATCCGGGTTCCGAGGCTTAGAGTGGAGGTTTCCCATCTCTGGCTCGGAAATTTCTTCTGCAATTCTCAACAGTTTGTCCTCCAGCTCGGCCTCATCTCGTGCCTTGGCCATTTCGTACGCCGATTCCCATTGCTTCTCGAGTCCCAACTAGCCGAGTGAGAAATAAATCTTAGAAAACTATAGCATACCCAGGTACCCTCGACTTACTGCGTGAAGCCTGCTGCATTCATCGAGTACCCTCAGCTCATCGTGAATGCGGGACAGGAGCTCTTCTTCATCATCAAGAGCTTTTTGGATATCTGGAAAGTCCCACTGATTGAGGCTCTCTAAAATACGGCCCAGAGTGCTAAAAGAGCGCGCTTTAGCCACACAAGCCATGGAACAGTGCTGTATTACCTATCAATGTCTGAAATTGCCAATTCTAGCCCTGGCTCGCCTTCCATATCCTGTACAGCATCAAACATATCACGAGCACAGACGTGAATTCGTCGGCGCCGGTGCTATGTAAGCGGTGATTGTGAGAAGCTACATTCGTCCAGCCTATTCCACATTCGGGACTGCCACATACCTGATGGACTTCGACACCTCGACATGCCTTCCATATGGCATTCACCTTGTCTAGGATACCTTCAACTAGTGTCGAGCTCATCGTACGTAGCAGGGCGCGCTGGCGATTGGGTACCTTGATAACACAGCGTGCCCGGTGGCACGCGGTGAGCGCCTAAGCTGTGCCGCATGATATCAATAACGCTTGAGTGACCATTGGGATTCAACCGAGCCAGATATGGCATATATCGAAACTGAACTGTAGAGCTTATTCGTTTTACACCCCATCATTCAACTCGCGCTTCAAGTTATCTCTGCGTTCAGACGACTGAAATCTGGCGTAATGAGAATAAAATAAACGTTGAGCCATTGTTGACACTAGGAAATGTGCACAAAGACTCAGTTTGTCAATCCCATCGACGACCGCCTCGACCGCCCCGACCTCCTCCCCGTCCACCTCTTTGATATCCATGGCCTCTGTCCCTATCCTGGCCATGACCACCTGCACCCCCATATTGCCCACCCCTTCCACCAGCGCCGCCCTGGTCACCATATACCTCTTCCATCCCAAATCCAGGTGGAGGGGGTGCACGCCCGGATCCAGCACCGTCGTTGGCCGACTGCTGAGGTAAAGTCGTTCTTCCGAACCCAGGAATAAACTCATCGCCTTGAGCGGCCCCAAGCCGTAGGCGGCGCACGCATTCCCCCGACCCCAGCCTCCCAGTCCATCCCGCTACCGTCACCGCCCTGGGCACCAGCTCCAGCCATCGCTGCGGCTCCAGAGTATCCAAACCCGGGCAAAGCGTCGTATCCTCCGTCTTCTTCTGTGCTTTCTTCCATCCCTCCCGCGGTCGTACCGCTGAGGCCCTCGCCGGGACGGTCGCGGCACCAGAAGCGTGTCGTATGGTCGTTAGATCCCGTGCATAGGATATGACCCAACGGGTGATAGGCCAAAGCCCAGACATTTGATTCATGCGCCTGATCCATGGCTGCCCGTGGCGCCGAAGGAGTAGCCGCTGAAAGAGTCCAAAAGTAGACAGAGCCTTCTGCGCCGCCTGAAACAAGAAGGTCGTGATGGACGGGATGCCACGTTAGGGCTGCGAAAAAGATGGTCAATTAGGCTATCACAGGGTTAAATCATATTATCCACGCACAGCAAACTTCCTTCTTGTGGCCTTTAAGGATATGGAGTTCTTTCATTGCGCGAATGTCGAATACGCGAACGGTCTGGTCACGGGAAGCCGTTGCAAGAAGATTACCGTTCGGGTTCCACTTGATTGCTTGGATTGTATTCTTGTGTTGGTGGCTACCAGCCAAAGTAAACATGAGACCCTTGACTAGTTTAAAGCCAGACTCACAGTGTGCTCAGATTCTGCCCGGTCCTAGGATCCCAAAATTTAACAAGGTTGTCCTTGCTTCCAGAAACGAGAAGGCCTCGCGTTGGATGCCACTCGATACATTTCACATCCCAGCCATGGCCTGGGTTACATTAGTCACAACTCGACACGCAAGATCAACGCAACTTACCTGTAATGCACCTCTCCTCTCGTGCGTCTTCAAACGCCCAGACCCGAACGCTCGCATCGTCTCCACAGCTCGCAAACCGGCTATCGCCAGGCGCAAAACTGACCCCACGAACCGCTTCGCGGTGTGCTTGCCACGTATACAAGTTGTTCATGTTCGGTTGGTAGTACTTGATGACTCCCGACTGGTCGGCACTAATCAAGAACGCGCCCGAGTGGGAAAACGTGAGCGCACGAATAGCCGTTTCGTGTGCCTGGAGAATAGTCTCAAAGTTGAAGGTGAGTCCGTTCCAGAGAGTAAATTCGCCACTGGTTGAGCCGGTGAGGATGCGTCTCCCTTCTGGAGTCCACTAGGAGATGTGTCATAAATGAAAGCGGCTTGGAAACCTGACGGAAAACTTACAACGACACAGTTGACGGGACATCGTACTTTGTTCGTACTGGTGTGGACAAACTTGGTCGTAATGCTGGTAGCCGCATTGTCAGGGTACGCTTTTGGGGGAAGCATCTATATTACTATCAGTACACATGCCTCTGCTGCGATTCAATGAAGAAACACACGTCAATGATATACGAAGCCGCTGGTTTTAACACGGGCACACGAGAGCCAATAGGTTTAACCTTTTTGATCTGGAACAGCAAAGATATTTATTAAAGAGCTTGGTTGAATTTTACACCCATCCTACTCGCCATTTCCCATCTTCCAACCCCCGCCCAAAGATCGACTGTCCTCCTCGGTCGAACTTTTTTGATAATTCGCCCGTCAGGGCCCATTTTAGGTGGTGCGTCAATGTCTGGATCCACCGGTGGTCGCGGCAACGGACTGAGGTGTCGTTGAGCTCGCCATGTCGAGGGTGCCGTTGGCCGGGAAGTTGGCAGTCGACCTGAGGTGGTTGCTGTGGACATCGGAGCGCTGGACGGTTGTTGGCATCGCCACCCAACCCTAAGCGCCGGGAACTCCGTTTGGGTGGTGTGTAATAATTGAATGCAACCGCAGCGAACATGTGTGATGGTGCCCGAATCAGCGGCAGGCTGCTTCTTGTATTACACATGTTGCATTGATTGATTGTATTTGAGATTTTCGGTGGCCGAACCACATAAAAGCAGCGGTCGAGCTCAGCAGGTTGTCATGGAAGGAAACGACCCAAAGCGTGGGCGTCAGCGTTGGAATGGGCGAGCTTAGCCTGGGGTTGCTCTGAAAGCTTTTTAAATACCCCGCGTATGAAGGATGTAAGCCGCTACTTATTACTCTTGCTCGTGCAGTCATACTAGGACTGGCTCAGCAGAATGACATTTGCATAAAAATCCCGGAGAAGACACGACCACCGGAAGGCCGCGACGTATGGGGATACTACTTATCTACAGATGATTGGGGCATCGCATAATCACGGATATGCAAACCACATCTTCCCCCACAGCGATGAATGTCTAGTCCAAGCTTACACAAGATAGCTAAGCCGCTTTGCCGAGCGGGAGAACCCGAGTCGACCGCGGCACTTTTGACCGACAACAACAGCATGGTGGCAACCAGGAGCGAGCCAAAATCAACATCCACCGAAGACAAAGCGACGATCAAGCTCCAACATTGTATATTGCAGATCCCAATGTTCATAGGGACATCTCCGAACAGGCCCGGGCACAATATTCCTGGTGCTGCCTAGGACAGTTGTGAGTGCCTGTGGATGCCGGCGGTATCCACGGGAAGAATACATGCGAATATTGAGTCGCAAGGACGTGCCTCGACTGGTTGCCTGATCGTCGCGTGGGTCGTCAACGTGTCGTTTGGCTAGGTAAGAATCCTCCATGGGTGTATGCTGCGCGGGCATGAAAACCGAGCCGCTGGTGAAAGTTTACGCGGAACGGATATACAATTGAACTGAGGTCTGGACCCTTTGTTGTGGCCACCACGACAAAGTCGACAGGCTAGAATAGAACTAGAACCGTTGAGATTAGACACGCCAAAGAAGGACAATTAGGTGCTGAGTAGACCTGGGACCGGAAGTGGACGGAGGCGGTTGCTGTCCACACGTTGATGGTCGCAACAGACAATTGCACAAAGCTGCGGCTCTGCCAGAGTCAAAAAGTCGAGTCCGAGCGGCAACATTGCTCTCCCTTCACCGTACGGCTAGAAGGTGCGCGCCGTCGGTTCTCGAGCTTGTGGCGACCCTAAGCTGACAGTCCAGCCCGCCTTCTGCATCCTAGTCGCACCATCCGCAGGCCGGATTTCAGGCTTTCGGCACCTGAAAACTAATTACAGCATTTTCGCCAAGAAATAACCTCCTGCCGGCCTTTTAAAGCAGCCGACTGCGCCTCTCGCTCGCTAACCATGTCTCTCAAGGTGCGCCCTCCCCCGACGATCACTCGCCCCCGCTGACCGCGCCGTAGCTCGAACTCGAAACGTGGGCCGCCGCGCTCAAGGCCTATGACGAACAGGACTTTGAAAAGGCTCTCGAGACCTTTGGAGTGAGTCTTCCGTCCATCGCACCCTGACCAGGCTGAATGACACCTATATCCAACAGCGCATTGCCGAGTCGTCCAAGATCCTCACAAACATCGGCCTCATCTACGCCACGCTGGGCGAGCACGAGACGGCCGTCCAGTACTTTCGCGAGGCTGTAACGCTCGACAAGTATCTTGCCGTTGCCTACTTTCAATCCGGGGTCAGCAACTTTTTGCTCGGCCGCTATGACGAGGCCCACACCGAATTCAAAGAGGCTCTGCTCTATCTAAGAGGCAACCAAGCCATGTACGTCGGATTGTGCTCTGCTCTCGGCACCTGGGACTGACTGCTTGGTAGCAACTACGAACAGCTCGGGCTCAAATTCCGCTTGTACTCTGCCGAGGTACTCTTCAACAAGTGCGTTTTTGCTGCATCCGACTTGTTACCACAACTGACGTGTTATCAGGGGGTTGTGTCTCATCTACATGGGGCAAATGGACACTGGCATGCAGGACATGCGTCAAGCACAGAGCGCAAAAGTGACCGAGGAGCACGGAGTCATCGACGACGCGATCCAGGATCGCGGAGAGGGCTACACCGTCTTTTCCATCGTACGCATCTCCCTCCCCCTTTTCTATCTCTATTCACCGTCTCCTGATAGCCCGTTGGAGTCCTCTACCGCCCCTCCGAGTCCAAACTCAAAAACTCAAAAACCAAAGACTTTCTCGGAAAGGCTCAGCTCATCGCCGCATCTGATGCCAAGGATGCGTTCACGACGTTCACCGGTGTCACTCGCCTACAACAAGGCCTCACCCCGTCTGGCGCACCCATTATCGACGGCCGACCGATCCCCCCCTTGTCCCGTGCGGTAACCGCCGCCGCACGAGTCGAAACCACGCCCGCACCCAAAGACGAACCCAAACCGGACGCCTCCGCGTTGCAAAAGAGCGCAACCATCGGCCCTGGAGACCCCACGCGCAAACCTGGCCTGTCGCGCAACCCGAGTGTGGGAGCGGCGGGCTTGGGGGCAGCTGGGCTAAGCCGGAATCCGACCTCGGCAGGGAACCTGAGCCGAAACGCGAGTGTGAGTTCGGGTGCGAGTCCGAACGCTCCTCCGCCGGTGCGTGGTTTGAGCGTCCGTCGGCCGGGCACAGGCGGCTCGACCCATTCGCAGAATCAGGGCCCGCCTCGCTTGCCGCGCATCGACCCGCTCATGACGCCTGAGCGAAGCCGAAGCCCGCAAGACATGATGCAGAGCCCTGTTGGAAGAGAGAGGATGCAGAGCCCGGTCGGAAGGGACAGATCGCAGGGACCTACTGGGGCCAAGGAAAGGACACCTCGTATGACTGAATTCTATGATGAGTATCTCGGGGCGTACGAAGAGCCTGCACCGCCTGTGCCCGAAGGAGTCGCAGCATGGGCGGCGAAGACCAAGGGCGCACCACCTCCCCCTTCGGTTCCCCCATCTCGCTCTGGATCCATTAGGACAGGGTTGGCTCGAGGATACGATGAGCGTTCGAGATCTGCGTATGATGAGCGCCCGAGAGCACCACCGAGTTCTTATGGAGGCAGCAGCATGGGTGTGCGCCGCAAATTATCGAGGCGGCCGACGCGCCAGACGTACGAGGAAGAAGAGGAGGGTTATGTGAGCGGAGAGTACTCGGACGCGCCGTTTGAGCTCGTCAAGATTCGGGTCAAGGTACGCATTCACACGTCCCATTACTAAACAGTCCTAATCGTGTCTCTAGCTCCACTACAAGGACGATGTCCGTGGCATGGCCATCTCTCCCGAGATGCGGTTTGAAGAGTTCCTCGAAAAGGTCACTTCCAAATTCGGTCGGCCGTTTGGCACCCTTGGACTCAAGTTCAAGGACGAAGACGGCGGCAAGGTATCCATGCGGGATGATAGTGATTACGATCTCGCAATCGAAACTGCACGGGAGTCGGCAAGGGGACGACCAGAGGGCAAGCTGGAAATCTGGTTAGTGCATATATCTATGCTTTGTCTCTCGACGCTGCTAACTATGGACTCATAGGTGTACGGATGAGTAGTCGGCTTTTCTGCATCTACATTTCTTTTTCTTTTTGGGCTCATCTCATAGTTCATTCGCTCGCTCTTTAGTCGTTGAATTACACAAATTCGTTGTTAGAGTACACTCGTTTGCTTTGTCGTTTTGTTCGTTGTCATAATCGGTATTGAATGCTACAGATAGGATCTAAGTTTACACGTAGCGAGGAACGTGAGCTCTCGTATACGTCAACCGCAGCAACAGACAACATCTTCCTGCCCTTACGGCTGCAGTTCATGCCTTTTCCATCTTTTGCTTTTTTGGGCGGTCTCCTATCATGGTTTCCATCTCCGCCTGCTGTTGTTCACGCGCAGCGCGTATCGCTGCTTTACGCGCACGCTTCGCAGCCTTGCGGTTCTCTTCCGTCTCCCCGTCGGTAGGATCGGCACCGGCGGTAGCTGCAGCTTTCTCTGCTTCCTTCCGTTTCCTCTTCCTCTCTTTCTTTGACTTTCGGTCGTCGCTGGCTTCAGGCATTTGTCCGGCGGATACGGGTGCTTCCGTTGTCGCGAGGGGAGACGGTGATGATGCACGTGTGAAGCCTAAACCTGCACCGGAGAATCCAAGGCCAGTCGGCCGAGCCTCTTCGTCCTCGTCTCGCCTCGAACCAAGTCCGGCCCTCGGCATGTCTGTTCTGGCTCTTCGAATGTCACGATTGGGGTCGAACATGAACTCGCGCTCGTGCTCGCCCCAGCCGCCTTGGCGCGCATTTTACTCTTAAAGTAGTCTGCCACGCTTTGGGAAGACGTAGTGATCTGGTTCCCATCGTCGATGACCGGAATGGCCGTAAGGGTAGACTGGGCTGGTGTAGGCGTGGATGGAGCGGAGGTAGATGTCGATGCTGATGTAGACGACACGCCGAGAATTTCGGAGAGTGCGGTGGAGGATGTGCCAGCCAGCCGCTTCGCGGCGAGGAAGCGTGCGCGATGGCTATCATAAAGGGGTTAGACAAAATAAATGAAACGGAGATTGGACGTACGCTAGTCGCCTTGGAGCAGGAGCGGCTACAGGCGTGGCCTCTGGTGTTGTTGACGGGGAAGATGCGACTGACGCCTTGGCCTCTTTGGCTTTTCGTTTCTCTTCCCTCTTCCTCTCTTTCCTCTTGACCCTATCCTCACTTTCATTTCCGCTGTCATCACCCCCTTCTGCAGTCTCTCCGCCGGGCCCTACTGCATTTAATCGCTCCAACAGCCCTTCAAATTCCTTTGCTTGCTTCCACGCGATCGCATCCGGCCCGTCTGGTCGTCCCGCTCCAATGCCGAGCTGGTCCAACTTTTGGGCAACAGCAATATGCGATATACGCCCGTCACCAGCGACACCAAGTCCCATGGTAGGATTCCAGCCATGCTTGGCGAGGTATGTATGGCCAAATTTGGCGGCATCTGTTCACAAGTGAGTGCCGGTTGGGAGAATGAAGTATTGGTAACCCACTTTCTGCCCATCCGAGGTTCCTGGGATCCGATCCTATCTTTTGTTTTACTTTTCGTTCGGATAATCCCATCTTTCTCGGTTGTGTACTATCATTCAAAGGCAGATAGAATGTGTCGAGGTCAAGCGCTGCCAAATTTTGTTTGGCAAACTCGATCGGGACCCTGAGTGTGCTCGTATTTGTAGCTGATGGCACCTAATATAGTATTCTCCTCTTAGTAAACTCCAAGACTTGACATGTGTAATGCAACAGTTGCCAATGAGCGATGGAAAAAAAACCCATTATTTTGATTAACGAACGTAGCGCAGAACCAACGGTACAACAGCTTCGATTACGTTTACCTCAATCGGTATTCAGCTAAGGTCACGTGGTGCATGTTTTTAAATACATATTTAATGAGCTACTAAACACAGAGTCGAGCCGCTCGGGCTATAGGGGGCACAGCGGAGCAAGAAGTGTAAAAGTAACAAAATTAGGCAGAGGACGGGGAAGAGGCAGGCGCGTCGTACAAATCCGAAACTAAGACAAGAAAAGGGAAACAACAAACAAATTCAACTAGAAGGTCCGGTCACACAACTTTCGCGAAAGCATTAGAGTGCGAAAGGGAGCCGATGAGAGCAGAGAGGCCCTTCTTCGTGTCGAAGAGGAGTGGGAGTGAGAAGGAGGAGAAACGGTGCAAAGCGAGCTGGGTCTCGGAACGAAGGCGAGAGTCTACGGGAACATGCTTAAACGTCTGGATAGGGGTCTCGCCGCATGGACATGAGGGGTCCTTACTGGGTACCAAGCGGTTGTAGTGTTCGCCAAAGAAACTATGGCCTAGAATAAGTTGGTTCAGACAAGAGTGAACTGAGCGCGGCCCACCGATTTTGAGACCAATGTGGGGTTTCAGCAACGGGAGTCTGGGAAGGGTGTGTTTGACATATTCGGAACGGTGGTCGTGTGCCAACGCTGGCCCGTTCCTTGATCACAGAGTGCTTGGACCGAGCACGAGCCCAGGCAAGAGTGTGGCGAAAGAGTGGGGTGGGCGGGGAGGTACCCCCACGTAGTGCAGACACTCCCATCATGGTGTAAATATTGTTAAAACGGTTCAAGGCGAGAGGCCATCTAGACTAGATCCCATAAGTTTCACAGCCAGAATTTGGGCGATGCTACAGAAACTTAGCCATTTGCATTAGGCCAATAGGTCCTATCATCTGATGCCGCGGCTCGGCCAGTATTACACATATGGGGTTTACACGGCCAAAGGCCACCGTAAGTCTTCGTTTGGTTGTGGTCGTGCGCCCAAACATTTCCGCTTTGCCCGAGCACTAACGCCAACCAATAAAGGATAAATGCTACCTTGTACCTGTGAGCTCGGGTAACATTGATCCTCTTGCATTATTTGCACTTGCTATAGGGTTCCGAACATCACTCTCTAAGATATCAAGTCCGTCAGGTTTGTCTTCTTTTAAGCGACGGCGGATGTAGATACGGCCCGCGAAGCCATCACGGTCCGGCTTCCCGCGACGCTTAACCTTTCCCAGCGACCCCATATGGTTCTCAGCCCAATTCTAGCATCATTAAATCTTTTATTGCCTCTATATTCCATCTCTTGCCTTGGCGCCCTATGTTCAGCCGTGCCACTGGGACAATAATTTCAATGATCTTGGCCATACCCCTTGATTAACCACGGCATAGAACCCCATACGGAGAAGAGACCGGTAAATTTCGTGTTTGGTTCTGAGCTTCTTCACCTGCTCCTATATAACCCCCACGGGGAGAAGGTGATCTTGCGCGGCCCCGCGTTTACTCCCCATCTTTCCATAGTCCTTCGAACGGTTGGCCATGTCGAAAGGCAACGTTACCGAGCTGCGCGTGGAAGACCATCTGAAAGAGGGAGATTTGGAGGATGCCAAAATCCATCCGGACTACCGGAGCGACTCTAATATGTCGCCCGTTAGTAGTAACACGGGAGAGCGAGTGCAACATGGCGGAATCGATGCTGAAGTCGCCAACTTTTTTGCAGCTCAAGGGAACAAAAAAATCGGTGAGCGCCCTCATTCCACTCAATAATAACCCATTCAGCTCATATTTTATCGAACAAAAGTAATCGACGAGGCTACTAACAAGAGGCTTAAACGTATGATTGATAAGCGTGTTCTTCTGGTCATGGTAAGCCGTTGAATATGTGCATATATCTGGGGTGTCTGTCACGTCGCCGGCTTGGGGACATGCGGATACTGTATATGCGTTCGTTTCTTCTCATTAGGGCTCAAATACATTACAATTTTAGGTAATTTCATACCTAATGCAGACTCTTGATAAGGCGTTAGTATTTATTCATTTAATAAGCTCTAAAAATGCATTCTAACGCTTGAGCGTAGAACGATCAACTTTGCGTCTATCATGGGTATTCAACAAGACACCCATCTCGTCGGCCAGCAGTATAGCTGGCTTACTACTTGCTGTGAGTACTAAAATGCACAATTAGATCAATTTTAACATACACCGATTAGTATACATCGCCATCTTGGTCTGGGAGTTTCCTACAAATCGTTTGCTTCAGATCCTTCCTGTTGGAAAATATCTTGCGTTCAGGTAAGAGGAATTAAACGGTTCTAATATTACCAAATATAACTTTCGACAAGCATCACTGCTTGGGGAGCAGTGCTCGCATGCACGGCTGCCTGCAAAAACTTCACGGGCCTTGTGATAGTTCGCACACTGCTCGGCATGTTTGAATGCGTCTGTCAGCCCGGCTTCGTACTCTTGTGAGTCTTATTCCCGTGGTATAATAATCAAATATTCATTATTGTTCCAGGTCTACTATGTGGTACACAAAAAAGGAGCAAGCACTTGTCATCGGTTGCTTCTATGCCATGAATGGTCTTCAGCAATGCATCGGTGGTCTTCTTGCATACGGGGTGTATCATATCAAAGGTGGACCGATCACGTCCTGGCAGGCACTCTTCCTTCTCCTCGGCTGCGTCACTATTCTCTGGGGCATTTTCGTATTTTGGTGGCTCCCTGATTCACCGATTCGTGCTAAATGCTTCACGCCCGAAGACCGCGTCCTCATGGTTGAGCGCGTGCGAGCCAATGAGACAGGCATCCAGAACAAAGAATTCAAGATGTATCAGGCCGCCGAAGCGCTTAAGGATCCCAAGACTTGGTGCTTTTACATGATCTCGTTCACCAATGCGCTTCCCACTGGGGGCCTCGGTGCCTTCTCTAACTTGATCATCAAATCCTTTGGATTCACCACTCTTCAGACCGACCTGCTCGCAATTGCGCAAGGAGTCATCATCATGCTATTCTTATTTACTGCTGCCTACTTCTCGACACGAACTAGCCAAAAGTGCATTTTTATGTTCGCATATACCTTGCCCAACGTGATCGGCACAATCGTGTTTCTGACGGTTCCAACTCGTCCGAACACTCGTGTTGGCCTTTTGATCGCATTTTACTTGTGTCAAGGGTTTGGCGCCGTTGCGGTCTTGAACCTTGCGTTGGTAACTGGAAACACTGGCGGGCGTACCAAGCAGGTCGTCACTGTTACTGGAACGTTTATGTGAGCTGGATTGCTTTTACATTTGTTTCGCGCTGACATGCTATTTACAGTGCATGGGCAGTCGGAAACGCCATTGGACCGCAGGTCTTCCGTGCGAATGATGCACCCCGCTATCCTAAGGGCTTTGCGGTTCACATTGTCATGTACGGAATCCAACTCGTAACGATCGTTGTGCTTCGTCTCTATTTGCTCCGTCAAAACGTCGTCAAACGTCGTGCTCAGCACATCGAAGAGGAGGGCACCAGTGGAGAGGTCGAGGGAGAGGCTGAAAAGACCAACCATAGTCACGCATTTGACGACCTTACGGATAAGGAGAATCCTGACTGTAAGTTTCAAGCTGGTGTTTCTTGATAAACCTAAGCTAACCACCCCAACAGTCCGCTATGTATATTAAAGCCCGCAGGGGTGCTGTGAATTTATTGTACAATACTTTCATTTTCCGAAGTTGGAGATATCGCAATTAACGTCTTTTCTGGTTTGATTCCGGGCGAAAGGATATAAAGTCATACAGTTCGAGATGATACATCCAATTGCCAAATGAATGGCAGAAGTTGATAATCCGATGGATGCGTTACATAACGACGGCGAGGTTTGCCACGCTGTCTTTCCCCCGGTTTACCACCACAGGGGCGTTGGGTGGTGTTTTCTTTCACTCTGTAACTATACCTGGAACCGTACCCGCTATGATGTTAACGAGCCTCTGAGGGCATTCACATCACTACTTGAACATCGGCTTTCCGGCTTCGTAGCCACTTCAAACCCCAGGCCCACATCTTCTTGAACTTAGTATTCTTCTTGTAACGAATTGGCTACGGCCAGGTGACACTTGTATCACTATGTCCGATAACACGTCATCCCCACCAGCTTCCGGTAGGGCTTATGATTTAGCCTTGATTGTTCCATCGTAATGATTTTACAGGCATCACGAACGAGTCTATTGGGCTTCTCTTAAGCAAGTTCGAGGAGCAGAATGTCAGTCGTCGTTGCACAGCACAGGGACGCCAACTCACCTCGGTATTAGGACCTCATACGGCAACTCACAGACCGTATTGCTCAACTTGAGAGCCGTTCGTCTGGACCTCCTTCGATTGCATCTCCTATTCCTGTCCCTCCCCCAGATGAAGCATGGGCAGCATTTTTCAAAGCGCACGCCGAATCATTGGCTTCTCAGTCAATCCCATCATCCCCCTCGCCATCCGTGTCGCTCAGTCGCGATCCCTCAGCGTTTTCCCCACCACCGTTTAGATACCCCTATGGACCATATCCAGGGTATTATCCTCCTATGCAAGGCTATCCTCATTGGCCTCCACCGAATCAGCCGGCTAGATCAGGACAAAACTCCGACAACACTTCAATATCCAATGTCAACGGGGCCTCTGCAACGGACGGGCGAGGTGCCCACGCTGCTCCTAATTGGGGAGAGGCTACCAGCAACAACGTAACCAATTCAGTCAATGAATCGAACCATTCAAGTTATTCCAGGGGAGCCGGGTCAAGGGCTATCCCATGCAGATTCGGTGACCGGTGTAACAGGCATGTTTATATGTATAATCATCCTGTCTATCCCTTAACATCTTTCATCGTTTACTCCAGACCCGATTGCCGATTCGAGCATTCCAGCGAGACCAATCCCCATATCCGCCACAATGACACTCCAAACTCGACGTATTCACCCAACCGGCCCAACAGTGACGCTGCACCAAGCCCCAGAAATGCTTCGCAACAATCTGGCGCGAGTACCAAGTCTAAGCCTGAATGCAACTACGGTGAGAATTGCACACGGTAAGGCACCTGTAGCGCCACCCTCTTTCACTCTAACGATATCGATTATAGCAAAAAATGCTCGTTTACACATCCTCAAGGCCGAAAAGCTCCCAGCCATACCCCCAACCCGACAGTTGACCAAAATCCATCTGCAGGAGCTACCACCTCGGGCACTGATCAGGGCTGGGGCGCGTCGACCTCGGACAATAACGCTTGGGACGAGAAGGGGCCTACGAAGGTCGAGCCCAGCAACGAGTGGGAGCAATGGGAGGTTAAGCCGTCCAATGACTGGGGAACGCCTTCGAACAACGACTGGGGGGCTTCTTCCGCTGGCAACTGGGGGGTTTCGGCAACCAATGAGTGGGGAACTCCTTCGAATGCGACCTCTATGAACCCAGCTTCAAGATCTGAGAACAAGTCGAAGAAGGGCCCCACGGGGAAGAAACCTGATGCCAATAAGGCAAATCCGGACCAGACTAGGCCAGCGACTCCACCCCCGATTTCGGCCGAGCCAGCAGCAACTAACGACACCCATAAATCCGCGGCCGACCCCTCGACCGATACTAACATCCTAAGCCTCACCGAAGATCCATCGGTCGCGGATGCGGTTGTCGATTCGCTGGTGCGTCGCTAAGTGTTGTCTGGCTATTTGGACTGATGTCGCTCTATGTTTAGCCTACACCTGCACTCGAACCGGAGCGCACATCGAACTCTCTATCAAGCCCCTCGGAGTCTGATAATTCTCAGACGCCGTTTGCGTGGGGGGATGAACCCCTGAATAGCGTCGAGGCCAATGAGCAGACTCCCGAGGAACCCGTTGCCCTAGACGCGATTGCACCGAGTTCTATGTACGGATCATGGGGGCCAGTTGAGAGTTCGGGATGGGGGTCTGGTGATCTGGGTGCTACTGGCGCTTGGGGCGTTGAGACGTTGGTCGTTCCGACAAATAAGGCGAAATCAGGCGCGAAAGGGAAGGGGAAGCAAAAGGAGACAAATCAGACAATGCCTGTTAATGATTCTTGGCATGATAATGGTATGTTCACACAGCCCGTTAAAGTGGATCCGAATTGGACATGTATAGCCAACGATTTTATCGCCGAGCCCGACTCTGTCTCTGCTACCGCCGAAGGCTCTCAAATTGTCGAGCCACAACCAACCCCCATGCCTCAAGGTCCGTTGAGCGAAGGAAAGACTAAACGTGTTGATTGAGACGCATTCAGGAGTCCCCGGGAGGAAATCCCGGATTGGCTACTTGGTGGTGAAGAAGACCCGTACGCCGCACTTGGGATGTCCCGTCCGACGACACCCAAGCCAAGTACATCTAACTCAAAACTGCCACCGCCGCCACCGCCACCGCCACATCGTCCTCGCATCAGCGAGATGAATGGGGCAAATTTCCCTCCTCCCAAGCCAGATAGCAATCGTCAGCCACCAAAGACAAGCGTGGCATCTGGTCCCACTATTCGCCCAAGGCGTACAGCGTGGACGATTGTTTCGAGCGGAGAGCAGTCGACCCCAAAGGACCAGGGCGGTGGCAAACAATCCAACAGGAGGCATTACAATAGGAAACAGAATGGTAAGGGATCTAAATAAGGAAAGCTTTCTGTATCACTGCTATCGAGAGCCACCGTTTTCGCTTTGTACAAGACTTTGTATCCAATGGTATTCCGCATTTTGTGATATCCTACCACCGTAACTTGTCGAGCGCAGAGTGGGGGGTTCACGGAAATAAGTAGGTAGGGAGAATTAGTGGCACAAACGGCCACGTAAGAAACGCCCAGATGGTGGCTGGGCGTCTCAAGTGTGATATAGATTGCACCCAATCCACCCGTTCCACAATACATCATAATATCACGAGAAAAGGAAAACAAAAGGCGAGAGAAGAATCATTACAAGTTCTACATCGTTGGTGTCCCTTTGGGTTGGGTTAGGTGTGCCCTACGCAGCTGCTAGTGCAGCTTCCACATCATCCTCATCGCCTCCGTTTTCGCTGTCTGGTTTTGCCCCCGAGGCACCGTTGGACGCAAACACCCCACCTGGCCCAAACTTTTTAGACAATGGTCCACTCTCCATTGAAGGCATCGAAGGAGCAGGAGCTCGGAATGTCATGGATTTGTGTGATGATTTTGGAGGGGCAGAGGAAGAACCAGGGAGGACTCGACTGGGAGGATGATCAAACGAGCAATCCGCCCTATAATATCAAGCGTGCCGGTTAGATTGCCATCAAAGTTGAGTGAGATGGTGCAAACATACCGAGTGCAATTGACCCCGAATCGACAAGGTTTGCCATTTCTCTGAGGGTGGACGAATGTACAACCTGGCCGTGTGCATGCCAAGCCGAATTTGCAAGGAATGCCTCCAGCTGGGGGAGCGGGACGCGTAACCGGGGCAGTCTGGGTCGCTACAGGAATACCTGTATCTAGCATTAGCTACACGGGAGCTTCGGAAAGAACAAACCGACTAACCGTTCGCGGCCGCGGGACTCGGATGTCCCTTTGTGCAATCCGCATCCTTGCACTCCAAGCCCTTTTCACAATACTCGCTGCTCAGTACCAAACCGCCTTCAGCCGAAGGGTGAGAATATCTGCAAGCTGCATTGGTACATTTCATCCCGAATTTGCAGAGAGTCGGCGACTGGGGTCGAGTGGGGACATTGGCTGGTACAGCGGGTTGAGGAGGCCGTGGCTGGGGAGCCACAAGAGGAGCAGCCTGCTGTTGAGCTGGAGATTGTTGTGGAGGTCCGCTTGACGGTCGGTCGCCCATGTTTCCGCCTCGGCCGCCACGGTTGCCGCCTCGGCCCCCCCTTCCGTTCGCATTTAGTCCTTGGCCATGGCCGTTCGGAAACCCACCAAACCCAGGCCCGCCCGGCCCCATCATCTGTGGGTTGCCTTGCAGCATGCCCAGGTTTGCAGCCATCTGGGACATAATAGCCATTTGATTCGCCATCATCTCCTGGAACATCATCGGGTTGACGCCCCCCATCATCGGATTCATCATCATCTGCTGTTGCTGTTGTTGTTGATGATGATGAGGTCCATTCATACCCATACCTCCTCGCCCCATCATCCGGCCTCCACCGCCATGCGGGCCACCACGCGTCACCGCATCTATCTGCGCCTGGACATGGTCAACTCCTCCATGCCTCCTAGGTGGCTCGACCCGGTCGAGCAAGCTTCGGACAGGCTGAGGCTCATTGTTTGATGGACCATCCCGCATAGCTCGAGGTCGGTCAGGAAGGTCTGTTGTACGCCGTGCTTTAGATGCAGGGGAAGGTGAGCGACCGTCTGCGCGACGTTTAGATGGTGGAGAGGCAGCAGCAGTGGCTTCGCTCAATGCCTGGTTCAATATGCGAGGATTGGCGGTAGCGCCCCGGCTAGAGAAAGAACGTATGAGCTCACGCCAAACCTCCGGTCGAGCTACATACGTCTGCGCGTCTGGCTGTGGTGCTGGTTTTGCGTCAGGTGAAGCTCCCGAAGCTCCGGATATTTTGGCAACTTCGTCAAACAGCCAGGAGGTAAACGTAGTATCTAGTGGCATGTGAGCACCAAAGTAATCCAAAATAAATTATTGCTAACCCACCATACTCGGGGCCAACCACTTTGGTTCCGTCTGTCAGCGAATCGAGAGGTGAAATTTGTTGAATTCACATACAGTCAACCAGCTCAGCTGTGATTTGCTCTAGACACAGATAAGAGTTAGCCTCGCTCGTGCGAAGGAAAACAAGCCAACTCACCAGCAGTTTTCGAGTTGATAAGCATTATAGTAATGTATTCAGCCATGACCATGTCTGCAGGACACTGAGCATTGTGTGTTCTCAGGAAGTGACTGTACATACCAGTTTCGTCGCTATATCCTTTGGCGACAAGTTCTTTCTGGATGGCAGACTGGAGTACATGAATCAGCGACGCAATTTTAGCCTGTAAAACCACATACCTGCAAGGCTCCTGCCTCAGGTGTACCCATAACGAGTTCGGAACCCATATTTGCAGTTGCAAAAAATATACTAGTGGGAGAATGTCGTGGTTCACAACAACCACAGGTGGCGCGCCAGAGTCTGCACAGCCATGTGTTTGAAAGCGCGCTCGTTTGTCATCCCCAGCCACACGTTAGCCACGAGCATTGGCTCATATCTGAAAGTTCGGAACAAACTTGTATTACAGACAACACTGTGACAGATGAGATACAGAAAAAAGCAGATTTTACGGAGCGGAAAATAAGGGCACAGAATCACTTCCACAAACGCCAACCACCCTTGTCAACCATGACCCTCACACGATCACCATCCTGAACGTCCTTGAACTAGAGGATTCCGAAGAAATTCAATGAGTGGGCAGCCCACCACACAACATCCGGAACACATACCGTCAGTTCCCGAGTACGATGTAAGCTTTCAATCTCATCGATGCGATCGCGGACCCTCTCCAACAGCTCATTAAAGCCTTCCTCCTCGACAACCTCGCGGGCGGCTTGCAATGTCAACATAGAATCTGGCCGTACATCGTGTTGTACCTTTCAGAATAAAATATATCAATAAAAAATCCCAAATACATATACCCATCTACGTACGTCTATGGAGATTATGTTCAAGTGATCCAAACCTAAGCAAACCCGAGCAAGTCAGAATGGGATTTTATAAACCACAAAAAACCGCACCATCCAAAAAGTCTGTCCTGGTCATAATGCTTCGACATTCATGGTAGGGAATGCTAGGCATGGGCAGCTCAGCAGCCGTCTCGGGAACCATCTTTTTATCAGGGTTTGCCGCCTTTTCCTGCTCAAATGCTTCCTCCTGGGCTTTCCTGCGCTTGACAAACTCTTGGAGAAGCAACCACGAACAGCTAGACCATTTTTGCTAATAAACGTAATATTAGCGAAACAGATCCTCAGGCAATAGGAAGGTGTACCTCATCCATAACATCGTCATCGCAATCGTCAATGAGCCCGATGTTGGTTGTTAGCCAGGCCTTCTCCCCGTGCTTCAGCCTTTCGGCGTGATGAAGTAGGTCTCGGGACTGAGCGAGCCGACTCAAGTACGAGAGTCTTCCACCTGTACTAGTTTCAATAACACAACAGGTCTAAATGCTGGATATGCATACCCGCAACATCGGCCGCTTGTCTAACCACATCATCGTCTTCGATCGTCCTTCTGTCCCGTATGCTATCCCATCGAAGCTTCTTCAACGCGTTGAATGCCTCCTCTGGACCAAGATCTTTAATTGAAATCGTATGCATGCGATTCGCGATCTGACCTAAAATCATAGGAAATCAGACCAAAGTCATGTCTAGTTAGATCAATAAACTTACGCATTACTGGGTATGGCCAGAAATCGTCACTAGAGCCAAAGTAGACGCGTGAGCTAACGAACTTAGCTACGCGGATATCCTAACCTGATAAAAACCATTGTAGCTATACCACTCTCAGCCCAGCTTTCAGCTCTTTGCTGGAGCTGTTGCAATAGCAGCCTTCCTTCGTCGTCGTTGTTAAAGAGATGAATGTTGTTAAACACGATAACGATCGGCCGCCCCGTCCTTTCAGCTCTTCTGATGGCTACTTTCTCGAGCTTATTCATAGCTGACGAAGAGTCAATCAGCCAGCTAAAAAGTCCAAGAGGTCAAGACAAACCTCGTTCTATATCAAGCCGGGGCCGCCTGAGCTTCGGCTGTTAGGTTCGTCGCTGATGCATAAAGTGTGTTACATGCCTTCACGAGGGTCACGTCTTTGGAAAAGCCCAGTTTGAGAATCCTCATTGTATTCATAGTTGAGCGCCTTGCCAAGGCGAAGCCTAAAGGGCTAGGTCACCCAGGTTGCATTTTCCATCTGCGCGCGTGCACATACCGAAATACCTCCAGGTCTGGGTGTGCATCGCACATCGCAATCCCATCCGCGTTTACTTTACGCATCGCATCTATCATCATCGTAGACTTTCCAGAGCCCTACGATAACGTCGTATTGAGTTTCACAAGGCTACTCCATGCGTAGATAACGAGTCACCTTTGGGCCTAAAAAGAGGAAGTAGTGCCCGGCTTCTTCTCCCATCATGATCGAGTCCACAGCTTCCTGCTCCCTTCTGGTCATGTGTCGGCTCGATTGGGGGTAGCTACGCTCTCCTGCAACAAGTTGGATGTTTAAATACAGATGCAGTCTCGAATTGTGGCTCGAACTGACCGTCTTCCTCCATTCCACCACGTTGCCGTCTAGGATGATCCGCAAGAGCCAACGCAGGGTCATATCCAGGCTCAAACGCATCTTCAATCTACGACCGAGTAAGTTAGGGAGACTACCCACAAAGGCGATGGACGCACCTTGTTCAGCACATTGCGTTTGTACCATGATACATACGCAACTCCTCCAAAGAACACTACCCATCAAATCGAACTCGGGTGAGCATAACATAAAAGGGACGTGATCTCGTAAAGCACGTACCGACTGTGATGCCTATCAGGGTGGTGATAACCGCATCGAATCCTCCTCCGGCTCCGAATCCGAACATTCCGACGCCGGTTCCAGGCAAGCTGACCGGGTTCACAATACCCGTATCTGCATGTTTATGTTCTGGCTTGGGCTTTTCGTCAGGCGATGGTTTTTGCTCGACAGGCTCGCCCTGGGATGGCCGCTGCTGTCGTAGCGGGATCATCTGGCAAAGAACCGCGGGAAAAGCCTCAACCCTCTCTGCTGGTATCCTTGGGAAAGGGCTCCAGCAGCGCGTAGACGAGCCGCACCCGGGCCTGCGCGTACCGCAGCATGCCGAGTCCAAGTCCAACACGCGACGCGCCAAGCATTGGTGCACAAGAAGAAAAATCAAAAGTAAATGAGTGGAGGGGTCCGGGCCAGGCAGTCGATTTCAAAAGAATGTTATATGCAGAACGCGTTACCGGCGCGTTTCTGGCAGTATGGTCAAGGGCGCAAGCTATCGGACGGCTTGGCTAGACCTTGCACAGCCTCATCTCACGTGGCCGCGAGCGGGGATCATCAACGATCCGCACGTCCAAAAGCGCGGCGAGCATTATCGTCCAAGCATCTATGTCTGCTGCGATTGGCCACTCGACTGTGACAAGGTAGACAATAACACCCAATATAGCACTATTTAGATAGAATTGAACCTTTCTTCTCAGTTGCAAACGCGCTCTCGGGCAGATCAAAGCACTGTTTAATTCATTCCATGCTGCGCTCTTGACGTGTTGGCGGCCGAGATGGCACCTCCGGATCGGCCACGGGACCTTGTAAGCACTCCGGTGCCTGTTCAGCCTTGTGCGGCAAAAGTAAACCATGAGATCAGAAGCCGCCCATAGAGCGCCCACCGCATCGTTCGACCCTCAGATGTTGCCCGTATCCAATCGCCCCGCCTCGAGCAGAACTTCTCATGAGTTGGATCCATGTTTAGCCGTTCGGCGGAGGTATTCTCAGGCTGGCGACGCCCGTGAGACAGATGTTTCACAGCCAGACTCCTTAGCGCGCATCCTGCCATAGCCGTGCTACGGGCACAGACGGTCTGCTCTCGTCTCGCCTCGGATACGGTGCCAAATGCAGCGAGAGCCGTCGTAGCGCCAATTTAGGAACGTTGATATACCTGAACACTGTGTTCCACGGGCCCGCATGAAATCAACCCTACAGAAGTGCGCGCATATACAAAGCAAAAGTTAAACCAGTTACACCGGATTGCTACAGCTCACAAATTAAATTCGATAGCTTTTCCTGTCCCATGTCGATCATTTTTTACCCTGCAATAAATGAGTTTGCGATGAACGGTCGATCCGAGAAAACGTCCATTCCAGCGACCAGACCTCCGAGTATTAATGTACCTGCTAAACTGCACCTAGTTGCAATCTCGCCCTTGACCTCTAGCGGCATGTGCCCTCGCCCCATGATCTATCCAAGGAAACACATGATTACAGGTTACATTCACTCACCCCTTGATTGAACACGGCCGACAGCCCATCACTCGGGTGTTGTTGTATACTGGCCCCTCGCGCGGCCATAGCCGACGCGGGCCGTATCATCTTCCAGCTAGCTTTTCCCGCTCTTATGACGAGATGGGTGCCATCATCCGTTGGCATAGGCGCTCGTGGTGGCTACATACTGATCGTGGAAACACCTGCTTTTGTGTGCCTCGGATCGCTCGAGCCGCTGTCCTTGCAAACCTCGGGGGTTTTCACCAGCGAAACCGCCTATTCCCCATCCGAGCCTCCCCAGAATGTTCCCCGCACAGTTTGAAAGGCAGATCCGCCAGCGGAGCAGAGCCGAGAAAAGGTACCGACAGGTCCACGTGCGCCTTTGTCCTGAATCCAGCAATCGTGGGCGATGACCTAGGCTGGCGATCCTCGATACATAGCGCCCACGCCGATCTACCAAACCCCAATCGAAGTACCTCTGAGTGGGCACTATACATTCCATTCCCATTCTGTACCACTCGTATGCGCACTCTCCGAACCCGAACAAACCGCTCTCTGCTGATGCGCTCGCTTATTGCTGTGGCTGAAGCGAAGGGTGCCGCAAGCCACCCCATAATCGCTGTTCTGAAATCGCAATCTATCATTTCATTCTTCGGCTGGGAATATCCCCAAGACGTGCCGGTCTGGGTACTGGGGTTGGAGCCGCTCAGAGTGGGGTTCAACCGTGCCCTCCTCGCATCCGGCACGTTCAGCCTCACTGCATCGACGTCAGCGGGGTAAGGAAGAGAGACCTTTCGATAGCGTTGTTCCGCTTAACCTTGGGTCCCTTGGCCTGAGACCTTCCAATGATATTATCTACCTTCTACGTGCAGTTCGCGCGGAGAGCGCGGGGTTAAATCACGAGTGCTCAGAACTCAAAACGGGCAATGATGATCTATCACGCCCGTTCAACGTTCGTCCGATACGAGAATGGAAATCCACCGGAGAATGTCGGTGCGCACGTACACTCGGATTATACCCGGTGGCCTGCCCTCGTGGATCGGCTCTATCAGGCCAAAGTAGCAGAATCGCCCAAATTCTGCCTAGGGAGGGCGCACATCCCCTCTTGCCGTTGCGCCGCGGAAAAAAGCACATCGGGTTCGGTTGATCTGCACACCTTCGTCTCTTTGAACGACGTGCATATTCGATTTAATGAGACACGGAACTAGCCTCGTGGGTTCAATGACAACACCAAACCAAACCGACATGGGGCGCAAGGCGCAAAGCGCGAGTTCAAAACGGTTATCAAAACCAACTGAGACCAAGGGTGAGTTGGGCGAGTAAATGAGTTCGGCATTGTGCGGCGAACCTGGCAGATCTATCTCGTTCTGTGGTTTTAGCCTGTTCTTGCCCCTATGTTCGCACTACGATCGATGCATCATCTCTTGAGATGAACAAAAAGAAGACCATTGCGCACCACCCTCGCGGACAACGCCGCAACCACAGGAGGTCAATAAACTCAAGGGTAGGGGGGGCTGTCCGGACCGGATGCACAGATCGTGTGAAGGTTCGACGATGTCGCCAAGTCAGCTCGAAACGACGTAGCGCTCAACGTGTCCAAGCTGAGTTTGACGTGGAATGCGGTACGGAAGGTTGGCCCAGGGTGAAACGTGACTTGGATGAGATTGAGCGCCATGTCACTGCATCCTCTCTATCCAACTCGCATCCTGTCGAGTCGAGTCGAGATGAATCCCCACAAGATGACCTGAAACACAGGCCATAAAAACGTGAAACACTCGGAGACAGAATTTGATGTATCATGTGACAGTCGATCCTGGTGGCGTCCCGCATCGCGCCACCCGCCCCCCAGACGATCTGGGATATACTGGAATGATTCTGTGGTCGATCTGTCCGGGCTACCCAAGGGTCTCGTTCTGGAGAATTCTGAATAAAAAGGCCCACGCCCATCGTGTTCAGTCGTGCAGCTGGCCCCGCCGTGCGTTTCAGCCAGGTCCGGCCCAGCGCGGGTGGTGACTTGGCTGGCAACCGTTACATGTTGAGGATACAGCCCTGATGGGCACATCCTTCTGAGAGCAACTACCGTATGTGTATGAGTGAGAGACAGGGAAGTGAGCGGTGAAATGCGTACATAGCCTCTTGAACACGCACGAATCGGCGACCCTCAACGTGTTCGTCCAGAAACGTGCTTGCGCCTCCCTTGTTTCGTCCGCCCCCCGAATATGTCAACAAATCGAACGGCAAGCAACAAGCTCTGAATTGTTAATCGCACCACCAACAGCACACACGTGTCGCTGCCTGCTGGTCGAGGCGCATCGGATTGGGGTGACGCGCGCAAGACAAGATCGAATTCACGCCTCGATCGAGGCCATGAGTTCATAGTGACCACGCAGTTGTTTCTTTATGGAAGCCGATAGAAAGCAAGTAATTGATTGATTCAACATCCCGTAATCGGCTGGCTGAAATTACAAACACCCGAGCACCGACGACCCACCCTGGCTGAGCTCATCCCCACCGCGCAACACAGAACACCGAGGATTTGTCCTTTTGTCCAGCTTGGATTTCAAAGCGCAATCTAACCAAAATTTCCAGGCGCCGACCCAACCGTTCCTGATCGCAATTACGCATCCAAGGATAAAGTAATTTTGCTAAGCGAGCGGAGCTCATCGTAGGCCGAACTACGTGTCCGACGCATAGCAAGGCTCATCTGTTGGCGTGGGACGATCCAGATGGGCACCCAGAGGAGCATCGTTGAAATTAACCCACTCCTCGCAAGAAAAAGCAGACAGCTCCATCGTCTGCTGCCAAGAATCAGGCGCCAAAAGCCGTCGAGCACGGCCAGCGACTACATCATGATGTCATATTCCAGTCAGGAATACGCACGGAATTGAGATGGTGACGTAGCACACGTATGTTCCAGCTGCATCGAGAGTGTCGAGAGATCCGTGAGGAATAGGCTCCCAGGGCCTGGGCACTGACGCAAAGAGTGGCACCACCTGATAGATTGCGCTCTGGGATATCCCGTTCCACCCGGTGGAATGTATCACGAGGGCTTATCGTAGTTGCGGAAATCCGACAAGTCCACCGCACGGCTTGTCGGGAGTTGAGCCAGGCGCAGCTGAGCTCGGAGACACATCGGCGGCGACGAGGGCCGCATTCCCGCAAGCTATTATTTCGACACCAGGCCTCGTTTTCCTCGGAGCACGTGGGTTGTCCGAATTGGGCAAAAAAGCCGGCACCCCGGTCCGACTGCGATCGGGTCGATCTGTTCTAAAGAAAGGAGTATTTTGGTGGCGGTGCAAGGGTCCTTTAGCGAACAATGATGTGCGTGTCCTGTGTGGGTCGGTCGGTGCGCACTAGGGCTCGTTGCCAGTGGGCGCAACGTTGCAGCCACTTATTGCGGCGATGTCGGGACGCGTGCTCACCCTGCGCTAGTCCAACCCATGTTCGAAGAAGCATTCCACGTTGATGTGTCCTCCGGAGCGCAATCCAATCGATTCTGCTCATCCAGCAATCAAAGCGACTTGTGAACGGCGCCAGCGCATACACATGTCGAATATAGCGCAAGCGAGCACATAAATGCCAATCAAAGTGATCCGAAAGTCGACGTTGACAAGGAATGGCATTCGGGGCTGCGCCGATCTCCATCGTGCACATGGGAAGAACGCCTGATTGACACCCTTCCGCGTTCATCCCGAATATCACTCGAAATCCCCCACATGTCGAGCTCTGCCGGGAGTCCTAAATGAAAAACGACCACGTAACCAAGGCTGGGACCCGCAGCGAAAAGGCACGAATCCAGCGCGGGAGGGCTGCGGGACGAGCGGCTGCCGGTGGGCAGTGCTGTCGCGTAAGAGCGCGTGTCAGACGCCTGAGCAAAGGGACCATGCGTGCTGGCGTTGCCGGTCTCGGTAGGCCATCACCCGGTCCAGATGGGCGATCCTAGGGCTTGACCGAGTAGCATGTGCCATAAACAGGTGTACCAAGGCCCGTCGCTCGGTCGGCGTAGACACAAGAGCCGCTTTAGCGATAGACGAGCACTCAGCCAAGCGCGCACCGTGCCCGATATGTCCAGCGTAGACCGGGTGCCTCGCCTCCTGAGCCCGATCACGTATTACGAAGCCGAGAATGTCAGGAGGAAGGCCGGTTGCAGCTGGTCGAAGTACGCGACGCATTTCGTCTCAACGTGAGCTCCAAGCGGGATTGATTGGATAAGGACATCGGCCCATCGTGCGTCTCGCTTCTGACCTCGCGATGGGGCTCGGCACACCGTCGAGACTTGCCTATCTGGGCAGGCTGAGGCTCGGCCGGTATCCAAAGCGTTCGAAAAAAGCCATCGGTGCGATAAGTTGATATGATAGTGCGTCGTTGAGCACGTGTTCGATGTGGGCGTAAGCAAGGGACGGACAGATCGCCACGAATCCAGGAGCGAGCAAAGATTTCATGAGCCTTGACTCCATACGGCGCGGCGCGGGACATTTCGGTTACTCACGCCAGCGGGAACTGAGGTAGATCGCATGTGGCCGGCCTCCGCCTGCGTGGGTGAGGTTGGAGCCTTGAAAGCGCGTGTGTATGTGCCTGCGGTCGAGGGCAGTCCTGGGGCGAACGAGTCGAGCGTATCCCTTTACCCCGGACAGGAGCTACTGCCTGGAAACGGAGATGCTTGGGGGCCCGGGTCAGTTTCTCCATGCGCTGAGTCGAATTGTACGTACTTGCCAGTGACGTATATCAGAACGCACATCTAGGGCTGGTCGGCGGCGGCCCACTTTTATCTGAGGGACAGACAAATGAAGAACCGGTGCATACAGGGCACAAAATGGCCGAACGGCTGAAATCGGCGCGGTACCCAACCAGTCGAAAGCGGAAATCGCAAAAACTTTGGGCAGCACGCATTTCAGACACGCTCTGAGATAGGAACGCCTCCCGCATGTTGTGCATCATGAGCACTCGCGGATCGTATGTTCCGACGGAGCTGTGTTCCAAAGAACAATTTTTCAGCACACGCGCCCAGGGAAATGCTGACCGAAGGAAAACACCCACCGAACTTGTGCCGCAGTCCAAAAATGGTCATATCGACCGTATACAGCCAAGCGTCGAGCCCCACGTACAGCCCCGGGGTGCCAGATGGGAATGGCACCGTGCGCCGAGCAAGTGCCTATCGTCGGCCGTCTGCTCAGCTGAGGCGAGTGATGAGCATGGCACGGAGACTGCCCAAGATCACAGCGCTCTCACCTCGACCCGTCTCCCCCCCAAGTCCGAAGGCCGGTACGTGGGACTTACCGCGAGGAGCGAGACGCACCCCAACGTGCCCAGTCTGTCGACAGAGAGGCATGCGGGTCGGGCTTAGGCACACACAAAATGGACTGTCGTGATGTTCGTTTTGAATTGTCATGAGAAGGACAAACTACAAGACATAGGGCATGTAGCACAAGGAAAGATAAATGAGAGATAGAAACTAAAAGACAAGGCGGAAACAACATTAGATGTACGAATATTATACGGGAGGAGAACGAGGCCAGCAAATAGGGAATCCAGTGGCTGGCATGGAAGAAACGTGAGAGCGAGCGTGTAGGGATGCAAGATGCAAGAGCCAAGATAACACACGAGTAGATCCATAATAAAAACACAATTGCCCACACACTGAGAGATGACGGAAAGGAAACACGGGCCCAATAAAAAATACACTGTTGCGGAGTCGATCGAGATGCAGAGGCGGCGCGCGGGAAGGTGGTCCTGCACATTCGCCGCGCCGCAGTCAAAGCGCGGAGGTAGAACGAATGCTAAATAACAGTCTACCACACGCTAGGTGCGGCGTACGCAAACGGTTGACTTCGCTCGACGGGCGGGACGTCCTTTGTGGGCACCTTGACCGGGTCCGCGGACGGGGGAGTTTGGCAGGTCGAGGACGCGGGCGAGGTGGAGTTGGAGTGCGAGGGCGAGGGTGGGGTGGACACGGGCGAGGGGTACGGGTTGCCGCTGGCGTAGTCGGCCGAGGACTGCTTCCTGGGCTCGGGGGCCTGCCTGGGGATGGGGACGGCGACGGGGGCGGGGGCGGCCGAGGCGGAGCCGTACTCCTTGCGAACCATGGCCTCGAAGTCGCGGAGATCCTCGGGCTTGACGTTGAGGACCCACTCGAGGTAGCCGCACATCTCGCGCTCCATCTGGTTGATCTCGCGGAGGGTGAACATGCCCTGGCCGACGACGCACCAGGACTTGTTCGAGTAGGTGTCGTCGCAGATGACCTTGGAGGCGATCATGAACGCCGAGATGTACAGACGGTGGCCCGACGAGCCACGAGCGGCCGGAAAGCGGTTCTTCAAGCGCGAGAGGAGGTAGAGCGCGCAAAAGGTGACCGACGAGTGGAGGCGGGTGCGGTGCAGCGCATAGGCCACAAAGTGGGCGAGGCTGGGGGTGACCGCGGACTGGGACGTCGCGGCGGGCACGTCGGGACAAGAGAACAAATGGGTAATAAATCTGGCACACATCTTGGCGGTGTCTTCGTGGCCGTAGAACTGGTCAGGCGTCGACTGGAACACGTTAGCTGGGTGCGCAGGCCGCGGGAAGGAGCGCGCTCACTGTGTAGTGCTTCGCCTGGGACGCCGGGGCGTGGGCGGGGGCCTTGGCGGCTCTGCGGGGAGACGCGCGGGACTGGTAGTGGGCGGTCGACATTGCGATAGAGGAGGCGCTGGCTGGGAGTGCTGGCGGTGTCGGTCAGCAGCAGCAGTGGCCCGTTCTTATATGTGCTCTACCACCCATGAGGTGAGGTCCCCGCCCCGAGCCGATGGATCCGTCCCTGAGTCCCTGGCTCCTGCAAAAGCGCCCGCTTCTGGAAACGGCCAGCTTTTGCCCTCTATGCCGCCGCCGGATTTGGCTCGCCGGCCTCGCCATCTATGCACCACCCACCACGCCTCGCGCTTCCTCGCGACACAGCGCGCACGCTGGGCAGGGGGCTGTCGCCGCGCATACATCCACCCACGGCCGGCGCCCTAGCCTCGCCCACTCGGTGCGACCGACACACCTACGGCCCCACCCGCATCCCGGGCCCAACAGCCGTCACCGCATGCACTCTTACTACGCAATCATCGGTCGCCGTGACCAATATCCGCCTGCACCTGCGCATCTGCATCGGCGCCGCACCATCACCCTCGCGACCCTCGAGGCCCTTGACACCGCTTGCAGAAATGCGGGTAAAATAAGCCACCGCCGATTTGACTCGTTCGCTATGCCTACGGCGCAGGTCACGTGTCGCCCAACACCGCCGGCCGCAGTGCGCCTGTGCATTGCGCCGCGTTGCGCCTCGCATATTCGACCGATAAATCTTTGCTTGCGGCTAATCGGTTCGCCACTTGCCCCAATCGAGTCTTGTCCACACAAAGGCCCATTCTTGCCTAAACAGGCGCCGCCGCAGCCACAAAAAAGGAACTCGACAATCCCACCAACCCGTACTCGCTCGACACCGCATCCATTATTATCCCCATCTAACCCAATCTCCCGCATGACCACTCGCCCATGCGACCGCTCCATCATACACACGGCCCGCCTTCCCCGCATCCCGAGCTCCTCCGACCGAGAATATCAGGATTTCATCTAGCTGCATTCCTCTCTCGGTAAATCGCCAAGCGCTTAGCCGATGATCCCTGATCCGGGCGATCACTTCCCGCGGGTATGACGGATGTGGATCGGATAGCTCAGCGAGCTGACACGCACCGCGATGTCCAGCTCGGTGACGGGGCTGAGTCCTCCGCCCCCATCGCCACATGCTCAGGCTGCAGCATATACTCCTCGGACATACATACACCCTATCCTAGCGCCAGACAGCCTTGCCATATCCGGCCATACAACCGTGCGAGCTTCAACTCGACGATACGCTCGGGCTTATTTCGCACGGTCTAATCTCTCCATTCCATCGCTTCTGTCGCTCAGTCAGCCCGATATACGCTGGAAGATTCGGCATTGATTACTCCTAGGGTACAATATCGACCCCTCGTGAGCACAGACCGGTGACTGAGCTGGGCACGAAGCACACGATTTGTTAGTCCCCCTCAGTCACCACGGCGGCCCACAGTGGTCCCTGCACCACACGGCAGTGGTGCCCTGCCAATGGCGATACGCGGATAACTCCAATCCACAACGCCATGACGTTCACGCCAACAATATCAAGTCTGAAACCGCCTGCCGAGAATATATGCCTAAGATTGCCGCAAAACGCAGTCAGTCTCGGGCAAGACCGCGCCGACACTCGGATGTCGTTTCTCCACACCGAGCGCCGCCCAGGCCGAAACATGACGTGGTTTCTCCCCCCCGCACTCGACGATGCGACATCCGCGATCTGCCCAGATGCTCGAACAGCGCAGGCACCTCGGTTGTTGCGCAGTCATGCTCAGGGGCCTATGGACCCTTGAGCCAAGGTGTGTGCGGACCATTTGTGTCGTAGCCTCGGGCTGAGGCGGCGTGGCGGCGTGCATACATTCTGGTATCCACGATTCACGAGCCAGAGCGGTGCAAGCATCACGTGTTTGCCAAGCTGTCAGACGTTTCTACACGGTAGCCGTACGCATGCTACATGCTGCACGATCCAACAGAACAAACGCGCTTGTTCTCGATCTAATGACCCTAGCCGACGAGCAACACGTTTCGGCGCTCTTCTAAAAAGCACACGGGAGCCCCGAGTCGCGGCCGCAACTTGCTCTTTGTCTCGCACTGCGGCCGTGTGCGCTCCAGAACCTCTGGAATCTGGAACTAAATGATGGACAGAGGTTCCACAGCTTTAACACGAGTATGGATACTCAAATAACATACGTCATCTCGGCGGGACTGGGGGGGGGCTACATCAAAACTCTTGTTCGCCGCCAATCTCATTCCACCCCAGATCGAGGAAATTTGCCAGACACGACTGCGCCTCCCCAACGAGTTTAGAAACGCACACAGCCCGTCTTGGAAGTTTGGCAACCTGGCGTACATGCGGCCGGGACACGCGAGGATGATGGACAGGGGTCGGCACGTGATCAAAAGCACCCCTGGAATTTCATGACAGGTCTATCGTCTCACTTGAGGTCCGAACAAGGCGAGCGCAGGTGGAGTTGGTTGCTCGGCAGCTGGAAACGACATGAAGATGATAAATGAATGCAACATGTACATACAAGATCCGAATGAAACGGAGGCCGAAGGAATGTCGTCGCCCGCTGCCGGCGGGAGGACGATTACCCCGCTTAGTGAGCGGACATCAGGGTTGATAACGGGGGCGCGGGGGATCGCATGCGCAAAGTTCCGTCCGCATTTGTGACTAGGTGGCTAGGTTTCGTCGGATCTCGGTCCCAAAAGCAACCCCAGTTTGAGAAAGTAGGGACACATTTGTCTGGGCCGACAAGCTCCAGTGTTCTTGTCAGCGGCCGAAACTCAAACCGCAAACGGAAATGTGACTCGGTGCTTACTAGAAAGTGCCCAAGCAGCTTCTCGAAGACGCTGGGTTGTCCATGCCGTGGCTATGTCGTGTCTCTGCGTTCTAACAAATGCAGGCGAGGTGGATCTGTCTATCCCGTAGATCACCAGAGTCTACAACGCTAGAACCGAGCGGTGCCTGTCATGCGAGATGCCAAAATGTTTAAAACGTAAACAGTCGGCAAGCGATATGTGATAGTATTTAAAGATAGCCATGTTCCGAGTTGTCCCGTCCCGTCTACTTTGCGTATCGGATTAGGCGAGTCATATGAAGTATGTCCCGTTCCACTCGGGTTTGCCAGTAGCCGGCATGATTCATGCGCGAAGCCGTCGACAAAAAGCTGCCATGTTGAACAGGCGCGCGAGACCAAAGATAATACTGCCACCGTGTGGTGAAAAATCGAAATAAGAAAACAGGCCACATCGCCATTCGACCTTTTCGAACAATGTCGAGCAATGGGCGCTAGTTGGACGAAGAGCGGTGATCGTCGTGGTCAAAATATGGCCACCGACTAAGCGCCAAGCGCCACCTCCACGTCAAGAAGCTGATCGTGATCAGCGCTCCCGATTTCAGATCTCATTATCCAAGAAGCACCCGGGATGGCAAAATAACCACAAGACGCTCATTTACGGGCCTAGTTCCCCATCGTCGACTCGGAAAAATGTCCAGAGTTTCTCCGTATAATGCGCGCTGGCTGTTCGGGCCTAATGCAGTCGTCGCCGAGGAGTGCCAGCGAGGCTTCGGAGCTCGAGGCGAGATGGGGGTATTCTGAATAGATTGCGCGGCAGCGTAGCCCGATCTCCGATAAGCTATGCATGGCAACCATATCCGGTTAAGGAGAATCGCGCGGTGATTTTGGCTGAGCGTAGATGATTTCGATGTAGATTGCCTTCGACTGTTCTGCGCCTGGTTGGACAGGGGCTAGTGTTCCTATCGAAATTCACGTTCGCGTCCAGCCAATGGACGTACCGTAGCAAGCACGTTGAACTCGGCCGTATGCATTATCAAGTATAAGAACAGACGTCGACCCCAAATCTACAGACTTTTGCTCCACAGCGATAGGGAATTCGAGGCTCGATGTCTTTTTGCCACGCGAATTTGGGGGCAAGAATTTTTTCATGCCGACTTCCATATCGGTGAGTGACCATTGGCGGGGCGGGCTTCGCGGAATACGAGCCTACAGCTGAGATACCTTCTTGCCGCGATGGAGCCGAAATGTGCCGGTCGCTGCAAATACGCTCCTCAGGGGTTCGTTCCCCAACGCATGTAGCCCGCCTGGCGATGGTAGGGTTCAGGGGCTAGTTGAAATCAGCTGCTCTTTGTGCCGTCAGGTGCGCTTGGGCTCAGTAGAATATCTATCCAGATTGGGCATCGTCCGGATCTCCCTTGTTCTCGCTAGATAAGGCCGGATGAACACATGCGACGACGTGGTGTCACTCGCAGTGGAGGCGATTATAGGTTACCGTAACATCAACAGAATACGTATTACAGCCGGGGTCTTATATGCGTTGGGTGGACAAACGTCGGACCATCGGGACGTTGAGGAACCATCAAAAAGCAGGATGGGCCGCGATAATCCAAAAGGATGCGAGGGTTAGGGTACAAACTCTTAGATGTTCTATCGGGCCTGGCGGGACTTCAATAGAGGTTCGCATGAACATTCAGAATGCTCGATGAGCATGTGCGGGCCGGAGAAAACTTTTCTGTGCCTTTATTGTTTATCATTTACAGAAGCGGTGGCCGATCATGTTTCCACGCGAGTTTCGATGCCGATAGGCGCGCGCTTCCGTAACTGCCGAAAAATCATAAGCCATGGTCAAGTGTACCACTCTGCTCATATATACGTGTCTGAAACGTTGCTCTCAGATTTTTATTTTTACCAGAAAATTCCATCCGGTGTGCAAGGGCGACTGGTGTGAAAGTTTACCTCGAAAAAGACGGCCACGCCTTGGCAATCGCTTCTTGATTCTGTTGTGCTTTCGACTGTCCAGGGCCGGAAATTGTGTTCTTCGTCTCTTTCGCCGGCATCCATTCAATGGTCCACGACATGGGCCGATGATATTAATGCCTCAACATGAATCAGACATCACAGGTGATTCATGCAAGAATGACGAACTGAGGTGTATTACCATGCCATCGTATGCTGTCCATCGAGGTTGGTGAGATAAATATTCAAGGTGTATCGATGAATGCACCCTGTAGACCCCTAAACTCTCACCCGCAATAAATGCGTGTACACGCGGCCAGGAATCGCTGACAAATTCCTGTAACTCTCTTCTTCATCAGGTAAGTGGCGACGAACGCGCTACGATACTTTCCCTCGACTCAAGTTTCTTCCGCCGAGGAGACCCTTTGAGTTTGATTCCCTTTGTAACGGCTGTCACTTGTATATTAGGTCGGTAACTCCTCAAGAGTCTTCCGCGCTTCCGCACTGGCAACCTACAAATGGCTCACCATTTCGATATCCAGTCATTGGAGCACCTTCTTAGAATAGCTCACATACAGCTCCTCTTTTATCCGAAATTTACTACCTAGCAAAATGGAATGATCTTGAAATCGCCGTAAAGATCTGCTGGATGCTGACGAAGCACATGTCTTGCGATTGCAATCGAGATGAACCGGTCGTCTGACTTGATCCACCACCGACGATTTACCTGGTTGCGTCCGCGATCTCAGCATGTCTGCTTATGGTGCCGTCCCTCTGCCTGCGAACCGTCCCACTCAGCCTCTGGAAAATATTGTATATCCGTTCGAGAAGAAGCCGAGTCGTAGCGTGTTGGTCTTGCATGTAACTCGCCAATCGGCACCCGCGGACCTCATTGGCCTACTCCACGAAGAGTTTGAACAGGAGCTCGAAGCTGGTCAAACGTATCCACAAGAGGGACCGATGGACCGAGCCGCTTTCGAAGCCTATTTTTTCGCTGCCGATGTATTTATCGGCATGGATATTGCGGATGAAGACGTCACCACACTAGCGCACAAGAATGTAGAAGAAGTGCGGGGCGCGAGGAGTTGGGACAAATCAGTCGTGGGGTAGGTACATGATGGTCTCGTGCATCACTGAAACTGATATCTATCGCTCCAATTTGTATAAGATCTTACTATGTGAGCCACCGGATATGGGTGCGGGTATACGTCAATCGCTGAAATCACGACAACCCTGTAGGTTAAACCAAATTATCCTGGCCGTTCCTCCCATGTAAGAGATCGCCGCATTCCTATAGCCCGAGCGCCTTCTCACGGTTCTGACGCCACCCTACAGATCTGCAATGCTGGATTTGTTGTCCGCCCCCGATTTCGGAGGCTTGGAATAGGCAAGATTCTGGGACAGTCTTACGTGAAGAACGCACCGCTCTTGGGGTACAAGGCTAGTGTTTTCAACCTCGTTGTGAGTGGCGTTTCGAACTATATGCGTGTTCAGTTTCTTTGACGGATGTATTCGGATGCCCTTAGTACGCGAATAACGCGGGTTCATTGGCGATCTGGGATAGATTGGGGTTCACACGCGTCGGCCTCATTCCAAAGGCTGGAAGGCTAAAGACTGTCCAGGGAGAAGCCTACTTTGATGCGGTGGTTGTATACAAAAGCTTTGAGGAATAACGTGATATAATCATTGTCATCTTAGGCATACTAGACAGTTATTTCTGGACTGCGTTCGGTTCGAGCCAATACTTCGATCCACTAGTCAAAATAACGTCACTCTTGAAGTATTCCCTGTACAATGCCAATGGTATCAACATTTCATATCTCTCGAAAATTCTAGAAGAACCTACGCTACACGGGGACGTGCCTTGACGGCTTCCACCAACTCCTTGAGACGCGGGTTATTATCTAGTCCGGCCCAGTCATCATCATGAGCAATTTGGAAGATCACCTACCAATGAGAAAGGTCAGATCGGATAATATAACCATATTTCATGGACTCACAAAGTCGGCATATGTAATGTCCTTTCCCAAAACAAATGGCCCGCTAGCAGAAAGAGGATTTGTACTCAAATGGGTATTCAAGGCGGACGCGTATTCTGACGCAATAGTCTGTGAGCTAATAGAATAGGCCTTACAAGGCAGAATACGCACTTGGAACTGTAAATGACTTGTGGTACTCGATTTCTTGCTGATCGCCTTTTGGTCCGATACCGCCATCACTTGCACGGAATGCTGAATCGACAACTAACAAGGGCATCAGAATTCGAGTTGAGAGCCCAAGCGGAGGAACCTCACATTTGGTCCGCCAGTCCGAAGCAATGTCTGTGATCGCATCGACATAGTAGCGTTCCAGGTCGGTCTTGCCATCGTACGAGCCAAGCTGGCGAGCCCACAGACGCAATAGAGAGTAGCTTTGGGCAAACTTTTTCCCGTTGATTTCGACGACAGGAAGGGATTTAAGTGGACTGGTCCATGTTAGATAATTAGACGGGGGCGGTGAGTAGCCGTACGTACTTTAAATTAACGATTTCGCCCGTCTTGACCTGTTCGTTGTAGTCACCAAACGACAAACGGTGATCGTTGAACGCTATTCCGGCATCCTGAAATTCGGCAACAATTTGCACTGATTCTGCGGTACTTGAGCACAGGACGAACCTCGAGGAATAGGCGGATGACTTCTCCGCGCCCACGGGACTGGAAGTCGAAGCTAGAATAGGCAGACGTAAGGACAAATTAAAAGCAGGACGGTTGGACTGGACCCACTAGTAAACAGTAGGAACTCCACCGATAGCCCTGAACAGTTTCTTCAACACCAGGATGTCGGTGAGTAAATAAACCACTCACCTGTTGCCTTCGGAGGGGGTGCCAACGTTTGTGATGCGAGACATAGTGCTTGGAATTTGATGCGATGCTAGTGGCTGACTTGGGAGGCTGAGAGCTTTGATGGCGATTCTTGTCCTTTGCGCTGAACTTTATAGCTCACGGTGAGCGGATTAGAGGAATGCGCTCTGCGGATTATAGCGGAGCCGCACTGACTTGGGCCAGGCACATCGATCGGGTTTCCCTCTCCGTGGCGGATTACTGCTCTCTTGAACTGGGCCTCTGATGTTTCTGGACAGCTCACCACAGCGACAGAGAGACTTGTATCCGCCGACACACGTGACCGTGATGCAAGGACCCGAAACGCCACGGAAGCTCCGCCACCTGACGCTAACTGCCCCCGCTCCCTCACACACCAAGATGTCGGGGCAATTTAGCGCAGACCAAAATGCGGAGAAAGGCGGGGACACTGACGACGGTTACGAGGCTCGGGGACGCGTCAGATGGACCACTGAGGAGGCGCGGTCTAGCCCTAGTTCAAATCAGCACAGTTCGTCCGACGGCATTGGAGACTCAAAAGTAAGCCAACTTATCTATCTCTTGGCTCCCACGCTACGCGGCAGCTCATGTATGCGCAAATTTGTTAGGTTTTCGTTGCGGTAGCTGGCTTCAAGTGGGTTCAAGCAAGCCATAGCACCCTCGATCTAACAACCCACTCTCCCCAGGGGTCAAGTCGGCGGAGCTTATTATGACCCGGTCTCGGAAACATTGTATCTTCTAGAGGATACGGCTGATGGCATCCATTTCGATTTGGTCAAGATGTGTGAGTCTATAGGCTTGGGTTCGTGGCATGAGTTGCTGATGCGTATTAGTTTTGGAGCAATCGAACCCCGATACGTGCCTTATTAGCTCTCGAGCTGATGAGTCGTTGATACTATTTTGTCAAGATTATAGTTCGTATATACTTTCATTTTACCCGGTTGTCGAATGTTAACCTATTTTAATCCAGTGGAACTTGGTGGTGGTCAGTGCACCATACGACCGCAACGCGAGTTTATCGCCTACAAAGGACAAGATAAACTTCAGCAACTACGCATATTCTCCGAAATTCCCCAAATTTCTACGTGGGGTTTTGAGGATTCGTTTGCATCTGCCGCCGCACCTCAAAATGTGAACGATTTTGTTGATTTTCGAAACAGCGGCTCTGGTGATCCAATGGCTCGACGAAATCTGGCAGCAATCCGGCGACTTAATTTTGGCGGTAACCAGACCCCGCTTTGCGTATGTGTTTGCATCTAGCTTGTGACTTGCCTTAATTGATATATCAACAGATGGCCGCGGTCGCTGCATTGCTTGACCAGCTGCTACGAGTCCATGCTGCTCTAGAACTCGATGAATCCCAAAATCATATGGGCGTCTTGAACATTAGCAGCATTGAGATTATGACCCTGCGAGTAGCCCTTAGCTCCTGGCGAATGCTAGCTGATTGGTTTGCGGCGCAGTGACAAAGTCATGCAAATAAATGCGGATGCTCTATCGTAGGCAGAAACCAAGCGCACGGTTTCTTGCAGCTGAGCTATTTTACTTGACAGATCGTTGCAGATTTTTGACGACGAGAACCATGCTTCACTTCACTCTGACAAGACGAAGGAGGGACATTCTTTGTTCCGTGAGTTACTATTTGTGGGATTCACTTTCGGTCGTTGAAATTGCGGAACGACCTGCTCAGAAATCATCGATCACACCTCAACGCGCCTTGGACGAGATTTACTTCGACGGTGGTGCCTTCGACCGTCACTATCAATACCTATCATCGAGGCTCGGCATGCCGCGCTGGAGTGTTTCAACCTTCCGGAAAACATCGCTGCATCCAGCGCTCTCAGCTCTAGTCTTCGTGCACTTTGTCAGGTGCCAAAAGCCATGTCGCTACTCAGAACGGGGCGTGGGAGACTCCCCGAATGGCGAGCGATTGCCAGGGTGAGCAAATCACTTTGACGTCGTGGATTTTGGGGTGACACCTTAACAGTTCTCTTATCATTTGATGGTGCTGAAAGACAAAATCTACGAGCTGATCGGCTGTGAGAATGTTGAGATCCTCGAACAGGTGACCGAGTTCTATCATGTTCTCCACGCAATTGCGGCTAATAGCTCAGTGACATTTTAGTTTTCGACGGCGATCGACGGCGTGAGCTCAGAAGACACCGGGCTCCTGATCAACTCAATCGTGCGTAACAATAGCTTGCTCCCGTGAGTTTTGCACTGAACCTATCGGGGTCAGATTGATTGGGAGGAGTCTCAAAATACAAAGACGATTTGCGTGAATCCCGGCATTGACGAGGATTTGGACAAAAAGAAACGAACCTACAACGGGCTAGATGATTTATTGGTAGCCTTCTGATCCCATTTTTGCCGAGGGTCTACGAGATTAACGGGCCATTTCATTCAGGTTCGAGTAGCCCGAGAAACTGGCCAATCGATCCCAAGAGAGTTTGCAGCTGAGCTCCAAGTACTGTATTTTCCACAGATTGGTGAGCATATACCCACTCAAGTTAGATGAGGCTGACCCATTCGATAGGGTTTGTAATTCGTATACCAAGGCGGCCTGAATGGACGACCCAAAGAGATTTTGAGCAAATACCGGATTGGGCGCATCAGGTGAGCCGCTTTGCGATCTACATGGCCACAACATGGAGCGTTGTATCTGTATTGGTGGCCTCAGTGGAAAACCGAGTGAGCACAGCTATCTTGTTGGCATTGGGGTACAAGAACCAATTGAAGCATTAGCAACAATGTTTTCTACAAATCATCAAAAATGCGAGGTGGCTATTGGCATTCCTTCCCTCCAACACAAAGTAACCACTCGTGAGATAGATTTAGATATACACATAGGAGATATACATTCGTACATAGTCGGTATGTTTGTTTTATGACGACATCGTTAGTTACGTCTAGCTAATACAGACATAGATCGGTAAGGTGAGGCCAGGTCCTGCACAACCACACTACATCCTATGTCTGTTCCTTGCAGAGAAATTGAAATTATGGAAAATGCATTGGCGCGCGTACTTCAGTATGATAAAGCAATCATCAACGTATGCGAAATCGCAGCCGAGGTCGACTGGTAAGCTTCCAATCAAATAGTCCAACCATTAAATGTTCGCCGACTTGTACCCCAGTTTGCTGTCCTTGGCGTTGTCGTCTCGCCAAAACGAATGGGTTAAACCGGAGATGACGGAGGAAAATGTGATTGAGATTGAGGGAGGATAGTAAGTGGCAGTCCCAGTGATAATTTGACTTTCGGGCTGATTTGACATTTTTAGTCACCCCTTACAGGCTCTCCAGGTCTCTACGTTCATCTCTAACGATATTCGCCTTTGTGGGGGTCGAGGGGTCGGGGTGGATATTCAACCCAACGATGAAGGGAAGAGCATCATGATAGTGACGGGCGCGAATGCGTGTAAGTAGGTTGGATAATTTTTCGAGTCGAAGCTGAGAATAGGTTTCTAGGTGGCAAGGCATGCTACTGATGTCTGAGTCGAACTACCAAAACTTACTCATTTGGAATCGGACAGAGTGTATATCTTAAGCAGAACGCTTTGATTCCTTTCATGGCTCAGGTTGGTAACACTCTAGCTAGTCAGTTGGATACTCATTCTAATTGTATGACGGCAGATCGGATGGTGAGGTTACTCTACCTACCGCGCTACTGTATTGTGACGGGCATGAAGCTTTGTTCCCGCGAAATCGGCCCGCTTAGGCATAATAGACAAAAGTAGGTTACCGTCCAAACAAATAAACCTGAGCTAAACGTGCTTTTGATGAGTTTTTACGAGGGTACAAACACAAGAAGGGATTTCCAAGGTAGGGTTCTAATTGTACGATTGTGATACCCCAAGTGGTTTGACAAAAACCTGACAGCTTCAATCCTCGTTTATGATCGACCTGTCTCAAGTATCCTTAGCCTTACGAAACTCCACGTCACGGAGTCTCATCGTTATGGACGAGGTGTGTTTGACTACCCTGATGTTTCACCTGCTGACAACCGGCATAAGTTTGGCAAAGGCTCATTATCAACTGGTGAGGCCGAAATAATACCAGTGGCCTGAGCTAACCATTTCAGATGGAGCTGGACTGTTTGCTGGAGTAATTTTCTCTCTGCTTCGACGTGGAAACGAATGTCCCAAAGTTCTTGCGTCAACACATTTCCACGAGCTCTTTACGAGGGGGCTAATACCCCCTAGTCTTCCGATTTCATATGCATATATGAACATCCTACTTGCTCAGAATTGGCGCGAACGGGATGCTAGCGATGCAGAACTTTCAACTCAGGTTACCTATTTGTACAAGTGAGTTATTTATAGACCTCGGAAATATATTTACGTGGTTATTAGGGTCACCCCGGGTCTATGTTTGGAATCTTATGCTGCAGAATGCGCGCGATCGTACGGCCTCGTAGGTTACTTCCGTTCAAGTCACAAACAGCACTTGATGGTAGATTCCAGGAATCCAAGACCGTAGAGCGCGCACGTTTCATAAGGTAGGCTTCCATGTTGGCGGCGTCTATAATCGCTCTCGAACTATGATAATAGTGACGTCTTAAGGCGTGACGAAATCGGGCTACTTCTGGACGAAGAGATGACGGAAGACGACGCCAAATGTTTCAAAGCAGACGCTGGCATATGCCAAAGGTTTATGAGATGGAAGATGGCAACGCCAAATGAGGTTGATGTAAAGGATAGACTGCGAAGTGTGCTTGGGGAATAATGTAATAGGATTTGTGGCTACCGAATAAAGTTTGGCCATTCGCCCTGTTCTGGACAGGCTAGGTCAAGTAGCAAAACGTCGGCAGTAGGGTTCGAACCTACGCTCCCGATGGGAATTTGATATCTCACTGCGAGGCAGCGTTCAAGTCAAACGCAGTAACCACTTTGCTATACCGACTTACCTGGGAGTACAAAATCAAGTATTATGATCCTTCATTCAAGCAAGTTTGCATGCTAAATATCTGGGCTGCGTGGTCATAAGACGTCAAGCTGTTATATTCATGGCAATCTAATATCTGAGCATAAAAAACTATATAATTATGAAAGCTAAGCTAGAGCGACTCATTTCACGCTTTAGCCCCTTCCTCAATCTCATTCTCGTTTCGAGCAACATGCTTATACCACTCGGGCACGGGATTCGCTTTCGGAACCATCCTTTTCCTCAGCTCTTTGATCTCAGCTGCCTCCCTCTCATCCGCGAGCCTCTTCTCTTCGACCCGCACCCGTTCTGCCTCGGCTTCTTTCACTTTCATTGCTGCATCGAAGACCGCACGTTCCGCTGCGCGCCGGGCCGTTTCACTCCCAATCTCGTGTTTGGATGCACGGAAGGATTCGAGTTCCGCTTGAGCTGCGAGGAAAGCAGCTTGCGCACGCTCGCGTCGTGCGAGGTTGGCAGCCTCGGCGGCAGCGTGCGCGGCGGCGAAGTCTGGCATGGGCAACGCGACCGGGATAGTGTTGGGAAGCGGAGTCTCGACGGGGGGTTTCATTCGCAGCTCAGAGCGGAATGTGAACTCGACTGGCACTGTGGGTTTCAATTTGTTGGTAGCGGAGCGTGTGTTGGTCTGAGCATCTTGGCTTAATCAGCGAGCTTGCTTGGGTGCAATGAAAACGTACATGGGATTCAGACAACGGCGCGCGTTCCGACTCTGGAGTTTCAGCTTCTAGGTTGTCCACTATGTTTCGCTTCAGAGGTGCGGCATAAGATGGCGTGGCAGCATTCCGGGTCAAGGTTCGCTTCGGTTTAGGTTTTGGACGACTAGCTTTCAGCTGGAAGTTGGGCTTCGTGAATGGCTTGATGCTCGGTTTCGGCTTTGCTTGGCTGGGGCCAGCGCTAGGGGTCGGACCTGCTTCAAGGTCGGCGCTGAACCGTACACGTTTGCTAGGAGAATCAAGAGCGGGTTGCTCGGGCTCGACTCCTGGGGAGGCTCGCCGCTTGTTTGGCCTGGGAGGAGAGGTATCCGAGATGGACGATAAATCACTGGAGGAGTCGCGGCGGGCAAGGATGGGCTGGAAAGCGGGTCGCTTATGCTCGAAAGGACCTGCTTTGATAGGCTCTGGGCTCGCTTCTTTAACTATCTCCTCCCTTTCGCCAGAACATCGATGAACAAAATATCAAGCATCTAGAGTTGGGTTTTACTCACATCACTTGGTCCTTGGCTTTGTCTACGGTGTTGTCGGCTTGTGCGGCTACTTCCTCGTGGACGGTCTCGACAGAGGCCTGCTCCTTCGAGCCCGCGGAAGCACGTTTCGGAAGAGTTCTTGTTGGGCGAGTCTTGGCTTTGTTAGTAGCCGGACCGACCTTGGGCTCTTGGGGAACAGTAGTCCGAGCTGGCCTGGAAGTTGATGCCGGCTTTTGAGTCGCTGGGCTCGGTTTTCGCGCAATTGTGGTAGTTGCTCGCGGGGCAGGCACAGCTGCTGTCTTTGAAGGCGGTTTCTGTGTTGCCGAGGTGGACCTCTGGCCAGAAGGGGCACGGGTCCCAGATTTCGATGGAGGTTTCTGGGATATTGAGGAGAGACCCCGCTGAGGTACGCCCTTGCTGACTACACCTAGAGCATTTCGTTGTGCCGTGGGTTTAGTCGAGGCGGGGGTAGGGGTAGTTGAAGTTTCCGCTAGATCTTGTACCTCCTGTGCTTGCTCGACCTCGGGCTCGGGCTCGGGGCTCGTCTCGTGTAGGGGCTCTGTAGTGTGGGTGGTCTCTGGAAGCTCGGCTGGCTCTGGGATGATAGCAGGTTGAGTGGTCTCCATCACAGGCGGTTGACGCTCAGGAGTGGCGGCTGAAACGTTCACGCTCGATGCCTGCTCAAGCGTTTCTTCCACATTTTGTTCCTCGTCTTCCTTCTGTTCAGCCAATTCGGGCTGCTTTGGCTTGCTGCTCCGAGTACCAGCGACCACAGTAGGGCGTCCTTCAGACCTGAATGTACGCGTAGCGTGAGCTGCCTGCGCCGGTAGAGATGCTCGTGTAACCCTTGTCTTAGTCCCAAATGGGGGCAGGGAAGACTCTGCGGCGGTGGAAGCCCGGGTTCGCGGCGCACGGGTAGGCTTGGTGTCTTGGATGACATTTCGAGTAGCCTTCGGTTCTAGCTCTGGCTGAGAGGGTTCGACAGAAGTCTGGGCGGGGACAGGTGAAGGGGTCCGTGAGCCAAAATTGACGGGAACAGCAATATCTTCATTCAATTCAGGTTCGGGTTCATTGGTTTCCCCTTCGGGCTCGACAGCGGCATCGACATCTACTCCAGGAGCCGCCTCTTCTTCCTTTTGAGTTTCTTCCAAAACCTGGTCCATCCTGCTCCGCCGGAAACACTAGCTCCACCCCGGGCACGAGATGCCCGGCCCACGCGCGTACGTTTATGAACTGGCTCTTTCTGAATAACTTCCTGAGCGGGGGTCGTCTCCTCCTGAATTGGTACCGACTCTGGTTCTGGAACAGGGATAGGAGCAATCGATTGTCGAAGGCGAGGAAATATGGCAGAGTCTCGTCTAAGGATTCGGAGCGCACTAGCAACAGCTTCGTCTTCCTCGTCTTTCGTTGGCTCCCTTGGCGTAGGAGTGTCGAGGGTAGATGTCTCGGGGGCAAGCTCATCAGAAGGAACCAGTGGTGTTAAGCCCTGGTTTCGGCTATCAGCCGATACTTGCGTATGAAACTCGAAGGGTACAGAGGCAGAGGGAGACTGAGCACGGACATGCACAGGCGTTTGCTTGTTCGCGATATCGAGGTACTGGTTGGCGAAAGTAGGGGGTTGGCTAGCTTCAGCTGGAGGTGACATACGCTGATCGACAGAGGTGCCAGGGTTGTCTGCGTGCATAGACGATGCAGTCTCAGCCTGATGCTCTTCGTCAACCTCGGCCGGCGCGGTTTTTGATCGATTCTTGGATTTAGATCGCCCTGTTGCCCGCGAGGTACGCTTTGTCTTGGCTGTTGGAGGCGCTTGGTCGTCAATCGGTATATGTTCAAAGACAGAGGTAGGCGTGGAATCCGCAACTGGTGGGGTTGAGAACGGATTCGAGGATGAATTCGACGGTGTAATGGAGGATGGAGGAAGAGCCTCAGCTGTAGATGGTGGACGGGTAGAACGAGCCTTGCGGGGACTTGTGCGTCGAGGCTTGACGTCCGCTTCCGGTTGAGGCTCTATGTGTAGCGTGCTGATGAGTAGGTGAGGAGCAGGCAAAATGGATACCTAAGCTCACCAGGTACCAGACCCGCCGTCGTGGTTTCAATAGGCTCACTGGGAAATAGGATCGCAGTGTCAGCAATAGGCGCAACCTGAATACTTCTTCGAAGGGGACTTAGAGCGCGAACGAGCTATCGTGCGATGTTAGCTCAAAGCAGCTCGGATTTCCGAACTAAGCAAAACGACTCACTCGACTTCTTTCGTTTAGGTTTCTCCTCCTCTGGTTCCTCGGACACAGAAGGAGGTATGCTCGTAGACTCCATGAGTTTCGAACGAGATTCGAATGGTTTAGCGGTCAGCGATGTGTCGAACCCCATCGCACTATCATCGGCCAGGAACTCCCCGCCTTTAATACCCATTAGCAGCTCGTCCGACACACTCGAACGAAACCTCATGGGACTCTCATCCTCTGCCATATCGGCGCTGATATCCTCTAGACCAGCCAGAGCGCGTGAAGAGTTGAGATCTTCTGGATGGGTGCTTGCACAAAAGTAACGGACGACATATCAGGGAGAGAGGCATCAACTTCTTCGTTGGGTGTGGTGGTGCTCTGAACGAAGGGCGAGCCGCCCGGTGCGAGAAACACTTCACGCGGCATTGGGTGTCCGTGTGTGGTAGAAGCGAGTTGTGTGTACGCGACGGTCACCTGACCCGCCAGCTGCTTTGCGTTAATTTATTATATTTGACTTTATAGACTATCACGAGTTTATTGAGCAGTGTTCATGACAACGTATTCCAGGAGCTGAGGAGGGTAGCACACGAACGAAGAGTGTCCCTACCCCAACTGTTCAATAATATACTCTGCCATGGGCTTGAACAATCCCCAAGTTGGGGTCTGCTGGTATCTGTTCAGAACCTCGAACGTCCGCTCAGGACTTGTGGGAATGGAAGCAGCGCTGCTCTGCATTCCAGAAAGAGTATTGAGTTGAGTCACGGGAGAAAGGTCGGTCGCTTCAGATGGTGGGGTAGGAGTAGGGGCGCCATTCTGTATTGGTTGAAGTTGAGACGAAGTGGGTTGGGCAGAATCAAGGAGCTCAACGAGCTGGGTATCGATAGGAAGGCTACCCAGGAAATGAACATTTTCGCGCTCAGCCATCGACTTTCCGCCTCCCTTAGAGAATACATTTGTAACCTAGATGCGTGGGGAACAAGTTGGTTAAATTAACGTAAACGCGGCGCATAATGCGCTCACCTCTCCGCAACATGGGCATGCGTACCCACTCATATTCTCAATAATTCCCAGCACAGGCAAATTAACAGTCCGCGTAAACGAGATACCCTTGACCGCATCCGCCAATGCAACAGCCTGAGGCGTAGTCACCACGACGGCAGACAAGCGATCATGTACAGGCGCGAGGTGTTCCATCAACGATAGATGCTCATCCGACGTCCCTTTGGATCTCCAGGTATTAGCTGGGTCATAGATAATCACAAGGCAATAGGCTCACCAGGAGGCGTATCAACCACCAGATAATCCAAATCTCCCCACCTTACATCACTCAAGAACTGGCGAATCATCGCATTCTTCTTCGGACCGCGCCAAACGACCGAGTCACCTCTGTTCTTGAGCAAGAAGCCAACGCTCATACAGAGCAGCCTTGCTCCTTGCTCCTGGCCTTTCCCGATTCCAAGAGACCAATCGGCATACACAGGCACCCATCCGTCTGTACTCTGGTGCACAGGCCGTCCATCTACACCAAGCATACGAGGGATACTCGGACCCGTCAAATCGACATCAAGAATTCCAACCCGGGCAGTCGGTGCCGAAGCGTAGAGTGAAAGTGCAAGTTGGGTCGAGACTGAAGATTTCCCGACACCGCCTTTGCCCGACAGAATGAGGATGATGTGCTTGACATTTTTCAAACGACGGCCTATAGGTGTGTCAGAGATAGATGTGGCGGCGGCAGCGGCTTGGGATAGTGATTCATGCGCAGACATGTTCTATTATTTAGGTTTTAGATCTAGTTGGGTGGAGGAAGTCCGTAAGTCGCTCGCGCTTGGAGCACCATATCGTCGTTCGCTTGTCATCGGACTTGAGACTTAGTCATTCAAGGAAAGCAATTTGATCATGGACGCCTTGCAACTTTATAAATACAGCATCTACATAGCAAGTCCAATTATACAGATATACGGAGAAGAGAGTAGGCTCGAAAATATAACTATGCAGATAACCCTAGAATTAATCCCAGTCCCTAGATAAGCAACACTCACTTCTCGGTCGTCGAAGCCATGGGCCTTCAAGCGCTGGAACGCCTGCGGCCTGCCCCCCCTCACCAATATTGGATCCAAATACTTGCGTTGGATCATATTCACTCGGGCCAGCGCCCACTCGCGAATAACACCTATCAATTGTATCAACATGAACGAGCTGGGGCATGAGCTTGTGTAATTCCACTGGGAAATCAAAATCTTGATCATCTAAGTTCGATGGGTGTAAAGGATGCGGAAGGGTGTCATCACACTGATCTTGGTGCCATGTCCTGGGCGATAGCAAGCAGAACTCGCGAACGGACTGAAATATGGGTCCCAGACGGTTTGCATATTCGATTTGAGATCGCACATAAGCAACCATGCTACTAACTGTAATTGCAAGGGCCTAGGAGTTTCATGTTAAAGAATTCGGCAGCAACAAAATGTAATGCATACGCACAGGAGAGCCGGTGTCCAAAGCTATCGCAAGCCTTTCAACATTCGGAAAGCCATCCGAGACAGTCCTTAGCTCAATCAAAGGAGTTTCATAGTAAAACCCGCGAGCTGGCAAAGCTAGACACTTGACGGTTGGGTGGCCGCCCATCCCAGCAAACCTCTCGGTCATTCGGTTGAACATAAAGATGTCCTCGCTCCAGCCCCATTCTTGCGCAGACCTGCGCGAGTCACGGATGAAACCAAACATCCGCACGGGAGAGCGGACCAGAAGTGTGCGTGCCCAGGCTGAGGTGGCCCACAAAGACTGAAGCTTGTTCGAGTGCGTGAAACCCTGGGCCCAATCAGGCAGCTGAGCAGGATGCTGTTCGCTGTTTTCGGACAAGACTAGACGTGTCATTTCAGATTGCGAGTCGATAAATTCCGAGCCGGTCAGGACTGGGCCAACAAGTTTGCACGATACGAGTTTGAACGGAAACTTATCCGCTCCGAGGGATAAGCAGTGGTTGAGGTATTGCCCACCGTACTCAAACTCGAGGGTCAGGTGCTTCAAATTCGAGGCTCGCTCGAGCACAGTGCGTATGCCCTCGACAAACTCCTGTCGTTGGCGCCACAATTCCGAAACGTCGTCCCTGCCTGGAATGTAAAGTTCGCCTCCAAGTGAAGGCAATATATCCAGGTAGACTATACCCCCACACCGAGCCGGTTCTCGAACAAGCGAGCGGAGAAGGTTGAACGCAGGGCCATCTGGTCGCAACGTAGTGTGTGCGCAAACCGCACTCTTGAGCACATGATTGCACCACCGGGACGTTGCGTACAAGGACAAGCGATCCCTTGTTGCATCAGGAGAGCACATATGAGGATAAGGATATCAGAGTTAAGGAATATACGATGCATGGGTTGCTGCGGTCGGACCAAGCTAGCATCCACTGAATCCGTAGGATCCTCCAATACACCTGCATCTCGGTCAATGAGTTTGGTTTTGAAAAGTTTGTTCCTGTGGAACTTGAGCCTCATAGCCTAGGGGTCGGCAAGAGCAAGTATTAGGGAGGGTATTGAAATCGAAAACTATGATGTCCTCGAACCTCAGCGGGCTAAAGACTGACCAGTGGCCTCTAAGATGAGGGCGTCGTGATGGTTTATATTGTTGTTTGTGCAGTGCTGAGGCAGTGCTGGATTGAACTGGACATGGGTTTAAGAGCGTTCTGGAGGCGAATAATCATTAGGTCGACCGTTGATGACTCGGCTTGGACAAATCCACGAGGAACCAATGCAAGCATTCGATGTCGTGGAGTTGCGCCCACGGTTTGTGATACAAATAGGAGTGCTCGGAAATCATAAGCGCCAGACAAATGTCGCCCATTAATTACAGACGTTATATAACCAGAGGTTCAAATCTCCAGCCTCGGCCGCGTAATGCCATAATGGTACCTTTTTCGTCGGGAATATTCGTGGGCTGAGGGGTTGCCTAGCTGTTGGCGTCAAAGCACCCAACAGGTACCCGCATATATTGTACAAAACTACGAGCACCTATCATGATAGAGTGTATGACGATTCATGAAATTATTCGGGCCGCACCGTTCACCCGAACCCCATAGCAGACTAAACGGTCCGTCTGAGTCAAACGATAATCACAGGAGTATACGAAGCCTGGATTGAAGCTGTGCCGAGGCTGGACATTTGTTCACGCTGATCCTGGACACTTTCTGGTATCGTGTGGTATAAGCGTATGGTAGTGATATAGCTACTGACGCTGATCTTCACCATCACACACCAGCAAACTTATGCCAGGAAAACAAACACTGATGCCAACCAAAGTCACACGGACTCCATATCCACAAGTTTGCTCTTGCGGCAACACCAAACTCTGCAGGATGTCGATCTAACCAACCAAGCACCAACTGCCTCATGATCGGGCTAAATCCGTTTCGTATGATTTGGATTTGAAAGTGTGAGAGAATTAATCGAGGTGTTCAGTATGGCACAAATAAAATACAATGTATGGGGCGACTCGAAAAGGTCGATTATACAAGGCGCGGTAAAACTAAGCATAAAAGGCTCTGGAAACGAACGAATTTGCCGAGAACATATCTGAAAACCGGGTCACTGACCAACGTCACCTAAACCTTGTCAGCGCCGATCGGTTGAGTACCCCGCGACAAGCGAGTTTACAAATTAGAGTTTGGCCGAGGATAAAATGAAAGAAAGAAAGAGGTCGACAAATCAGCCGTCGACCATGCCTCGATTGGCATTTTTGTAGCTCTTCATCTTGCGCAGCCTGAGCCGGTTCTGCTCTCCGGGTGGCGGTACAAACCCAAAACCACCAGCTTTAACTGGGATTGATGGTGTAGCTGCTCTACTAAGTTCTTCCTCAGCAGCGAACGAACCAGCGTCAAGTGCCTCTTCCGAGTAGAACCGGGATTCAGTTTCAGCTCGACTGTGCTGGATGAGCACAGGTTGAGGAGAGTTGAAAAATGTGATGCCGAGTTGACGGCAGTAGAACTGGGTAGCAGCATGGAAGGTGGTTCTACAAGCGGCGCGCAGGCACCAGTCTTGCCAGGTTCTTTGAAGCAAGGTAGCAGTTAGCCGGAATTCTGATATGTCGAATAACGAAAACATACCCGTTGTGCGGAATACCCAACGTAAGCTCAAGGCTTCTCTGGAAATCAATCCGTTGCAACATCACAACAGTCGGAGGATCAAACCATCGATTCTCGTCTGAACGCAGCCATTCGTTCATCTTTTGCTCGAGTTGGTCAAGCTTGGGTATGGGAGTACGCCAGTCGACTTGAAGAGCTAGAGTTTCGAATTGCTTCTGGAAGGGGAGAGGGGATTTGCTCGTTTGGATAAGGTACATTGAGAGGGAAACGTGACTTACTCCACTTCGTCGAATGTTCGTACTACATGGTCCTTCCTTCAGTAGGCGCGTACAACCCACTTTTGTAATTTAACTTACATGAACTTGGTAACCAAGTTGCTGTTAAAGTAGTAAAGCGTCGTTCCGTCTGCCCGCACAAACTCAGTGGCAAATAGACCCATGCGCTTGACAATCAAGCTTTCCTGTTCAATGAAGCACCGGTCGCCAGTATCAAATGGACTAGGGCAGGGATGAGGTAAATGGTATCTGAACATTTCGAATGACTCACTGAGTAACGAAGATGAACATGATGGCGTCAAACGCAGAGCTAGCGGCATCTTTAAAGACGAAGCTCGCGGCAATCCCAAGCGAATAGACTGATGTAAGGCCACTCCCAATGCTGACGCTAAACACGCCGAGTGAGACTAATAAAGCTATCAACAACAGTTCATTTTATGGTTAATAAAACTCACTTAAGAATAAGACAATAGCCGCAAAGCAGAGGAGAATACGGTCAAGAGTCTGAATCGCGGCGCTTATGTCACTGAAAATCACCACCGCTTAGCTACCTCATTAGATAAGTATCAAGAGCGACTCACTGCATGCTGCGACTCAGGAACCTCCTCTCGTGATAAACCTTTACAACCATTGTCTTGATCTCGGCTCGGGTGATGTCACCGTTTCCGTCCACGTCAAACACCTTGAACGCTGTGCGGGCTTGGTCTGGCGTTGAGTAGGCTGGGAAGAAGTCGGCGGGAATGAGATACTGGCGACGACGGTCCTGCTTCAAGGCATAGTAGATATCACGAGCGACTTGCTATTCAACCACGTTAATGCTCAGGCCTTTTGGATAGTGCGAGAGACACATGCCTTAGCTTCCTTCCTACTACCTATCCTGAACTTCAAGCCAGTCCGATGTTGTCCACGACCATACCCGCTCCCGTGTACATTATCCCCACGCATGTTTCGCGCATCGTGCATGACTGCACGCTTAGCCGTCCGCGCAGCTTGACTCAGTAGCTCCTCCGCACCGCCCTTACTAGCTGTCGATCGTCGAGGTGGGTACGAGTGTTTATGCGCTGTAGCCGATGAACCCGATCGCGAGCGCGAGCGCGAGCGTGAACGAGACTTGGTTCGTTTCTTATCAACTGACCTGAACCAGCCTCCGCTCTTTGCTTTTCCTCCCCCCTTCCCAGATTCCTCGAGGCCTTCCTCGATTTCCATCGGCTCGAGGGTACAGGCACCAAAGTAGCAGGAAGACTGTTTAGGTGCGTGCGTTTTGCGTTTAGGCTTGTAGTCTCGGAGATGGTCGATGACTTTGATAGCTGTATTGACTTCGTCCAGGCGCTCCTTGTAAGCTGTACGATGGAACGAGATTGCGATGAATTGTGTGAACATCTTTTGCAGACAGTACAGCAGCGTCAACAAGAACAGGAAGATGATTACTTGATACACCTGCCAAATGGGGGAAGGCAGATCAGTCTCAGTTGATCCAGATCGGGGTCGCCTGTACTTACGATGGGTGTGTACGGTGCAACACTCGCACCTTCGTCGCTTGGGTTATACAACTTAAAGGCGTGAACGAATAGGATGTACCATGCGACCCAAGCTGTGGCAGCGTAGAATGGAGGCTTGATCCATCCCTTGGTTGCGTTGTAGACCTCGATCCGACTTTTGAGCTGCTCAGAGACGTTGCCCCAGACAGTGTCGACTGCAAACGCGATGATATGCGGGGTGAGGTCGATGAGAACGGCAATGTACCAGGAGATCAGAACATTCGCAGCTGCCCAAAAGAGCCACGCCGAGACTGTATCGGTGACGTAGGACCTATGTTCGGTTCGATGAGACTCAAGATAGTAGATTCTAAGGAGAACCGGAACGAGTGCGATAAGTCCGCTGTAATCGTGGATCCAATGAGGGTGGAAAAGAAAATGATGGCCCTGCAAGACGATTAGCAGCAGAGAGAGGAAGCGACCGGGATACTGACCTGAAACATCCACAGCTTGTGCGAACCGTTTTGCGTTGGCCAGTTTTTTGCTCAAATTTGGCTTCTTCATCGAGCAAATCCTCCTCATCGCTCCAATCGTAGTCTTCCTCGAGGTCATCTTCAGCGTCACTCACGATGGATCCTCCGCTCAACGAGCGGACGCGGCAGGATGAGGCGGTCGAGGGACTTCTGCAGCATTGCCTGTCGGGTAGTGTACATGTGCCGTGGCGGACCTATCCCCTTCTTTGTGCTCTCCCTCATAATCCGGCGGATGAGCTCGCTCGATCACCACCTGAGATTTGGACGCGTCGAGGCAATAAAGGGGTGTAGGAGGTGGATCATTATCCGTATCAAAAAGATCACTCCGGGACTGGGAAAGTCCAATCGATGGTGGCCGGCGCCGGGCGGCATTTTGGGGACACGGCGTTCGCCCATGTTAGCGTCGATTTTGAGGTTGGTATCATGTGAGTTGCGGGTGGCGTCGTGCTCGTCGTGTTGAGCCATGGTAATAAAGTTGGCTAAAACGAGCGTGAATGAAAGCAATATACTCTATAGCCCGGCAGGATTCTTACCTTTTTATCCCAGCCCGACTCCGACCCCGTCAGCCCAGCTTATTTCTAACGTCATCAGCCCAGCTCAATTCTAATCCCGTCGATATTTTTTCGAGAGGGGTTTCAGTGCAAATAACAACTAGAACCAAATCTGAGACATAGCGTGCTTCTTGGACAAGTTCGCAGTATGGAAGACTTAGCGAAGAGCAGGCTGAATAGCGCACCTCACGTACACCAATCTTTCGGTTACCCTTGATTCGCTCGATTTAGCGATAGCCGCCTGTCTCAGCTGTGGCGCGGTGATCAGACTTACTGGCTTGACAAAACGGTATGTAAACGACAATACTGATGCATGACACCAGTGGCGAAGCTCCTATATGTGGAGAATTCAGAGACGACAATAGCAGCGCTGCTAGCTGATGAAGGGACACTTTTAGTCCGAGACGACTACTGGGAGGCGTTCGGTGTGTGACTGAGTCTACCAATGTGATAACAGGGAACTGGTGTACTAACCTTGCACTCGGAGCGATGCTGTTCACCGATATACACGACGTTGTTTAATGCAAGAGATTTGATCGCAAAAATGGCGCTGATAGAACGGCACAGGATAATTGAGAATAGGACGACTCTACACAAAAGTGCCGTTCAGCGAGTTTTTGACAGATTCTTGCGCAGGGCGAGGCCAGAGTATTCTTTAAATGCCACAGTAGACCTGAAATAACTGCTAATTCCATCAGAGATGCTTGTTGAGTGACTACAACCAGAGTTTACAGTAGTTTTGCAGAAGTGACATCACGATCAGCTCGAACTGAAGCCCTTCGAGGCCTCCGAGGGCCACTCTCGGACTTTCAACTTGAACAATCTCCTTAAAGGAGTTCATTAGCCAAGTGAATAGCCCAAAATCGACGATTTACGGTGCTGAAGGACAAAAGAGCTGCAGAAACACATATTTCCATAGATCAGTCGTAACCGAAAGTGGCTTGTACCACTTGATGCGCACTCTTTTTCGATCCATCTTAGCTGTTATACAGAGCTTTTGTCCTCGAACTCGTCGAGGTACGTCAGATTTCTCAACTGTGCGACAAACACAAAAACCTGGTTTGGCCCTTGGAAAATACTTTTGCAAATCGGTATAGGGACAGAGAGTAGTGAACCCCCACCGTCGCCAACCTACGCAACAGTGGGCTAAACTTTTCTTGTAGACAAGAGGGTGAGAGCAACGTCGGATAAGGTGAATACTAATCATGATACTAGAGGATAGCACCAGAATATTTAGACTTCAAATATCTATCTGATAGAAGCCACCTTGATACGCCTCGTTGAGCCTCCGGATACCAGGCCCATGACCACGCCAAGAAGTCGGTACTTCTTGCACTTCATGCTTCACCGCCCGAGCCATGATGCCTTCGGCCGACCCGCCGCGGGAGAAGTTTGACCTCTTTCAGTCCTTTCCTCGACCCGCTTGGTCTTTAGGGCATTGTTAGAAAATGAATGGTACACCGACAGTTTCTCTAACAGTGTGTGTTAAAATGTCTCTTCCACGCTTTCGGCAGCACAAGATATACCTATATCGAGAGGTCTATCTGTCTCCCATATAGTACTAGGCAAAGCTTTTTTTGTCTACAATCTCTCCCTCTGTCTTGCATAGGCCAAGTAGTTGCGCCATAAAATCTAGTTCCGTTATGGCGACACAATCATCAAATTTAATTTAATCTTTTGAAAAACAGGTGTACTGGCTTCCACGCACCTGCTCGACTCACGGCTCAGCCTCGAGCCCTTCGCATACAGGGGCATCTCACTTCTCCTAGCCTGCCTTCAAGGGCTGTAGGGCAGAATGCAGACGATGTTCATCTTCAAAACCGGTCGAAATGGAAGCCTGGTATGTCATTTGTCTCAAGCCTGAGCCACCAGGATTCTTAATTCTGTCACGAGCTTGCACGGAGCGACGAGAATCTGGAGTTCTGAGTCTATTTCCGACGAGCCTCGAACCCGCTTGACCATCTCTCCGTTCCATCAAAGATAAAGTTGGGTTAAGTCAAACATCCCATCTCAGAGTGCGGATGATATTATGATCGATTCACAGATGATTGCTCTACATTGTAAGCACTCCGTTAATTTTTATCTAATGTTTAGCTCTGAAATTCCTCCCAAAGGAATATCCAAAAGGTCAAAATCGAACTGGGCGTTTCCGGGCGAGACCAAGACAGTTAGCATATTATGATTAAAAAAATGTGCCTGGGCGTATATCAGTAATTCAAAGAGGTCTGTCTACCCGCTGATAGCGCCTGTCGAGCTAGGAGCTAGAAGGGCGGGCTGTAGAGACAATGTTCGGGCGGCCCATGGAGAGCGTACTTCTCTCACTTTCTGATCTTTTTTCTTCTCGCTCTAGTCTTAACGCGCTTCTGGAATATGTCCGACGCACTCATCGTCTCGCTATCTACTTACGTTAACTTGTAGCTCTTCTTTTACTCTCGCCGCGGCTACATCACGTAGTACTCTAGCATAGCACACACCCTTGTAGTATAATTTGTCGTTCAGCATTAGGGAGTCCCCATTGTGTCTCTTGCACATCGTGCAGTACATGTCCCGTAGCTAGAAAGTCGCACCATAGGGCCTGGCCTCCAAACGACCCCAATGTATATGGCTTTTTTAAAAAAGAAAAAAGATATCGTACTTACGAGCATATTGAAACCCAGTCTGATCTCTGTTGGGGGAGTTTGATTTGGTGAGGCCGGCCTAGCTTGTATGACCTATAGATGGCAAATGCACTGAAAAATATTCGAACCAGCTCCGCCGTCGCACGTCGACCGTTTGGTATTCCATAGGAAATTTTTTGTCTTGACCTACTTGTACAGGGATGCTGAGTGACCTTTTGTGCGAAGCCCTCGTTAACTTGTAGAAAACTATGTTGGCGATCTTGAAGGCTTCGAGTTACATAGTCAATCTTTTTCAGTCGCATTTACGCCAAGTTATCATACATGCTTTAAAAACGGTATATGCGCGAGATGTCGACGGTTGTTACTGAAGATCATCGCCATGGTATCAGGAAGCTTGTACAAGGCAAACAGACTTTGATATGTGGTCTAGCCACACTGAGCCCACATCTACAAGTTCACAGGTCTAGCGACCCCGGACTGAGCGCAGTGGCCCAACGGGCAAGTGCCAACCTGTTCACAAAGATGCGTCTCGTATTCTTGAATTGAAAAAGATCTAGTAATCTATCTACATGCTCAGCATGGCACAAAGTAAATGCAACGTGTGGGGGCTATGCGAAAAAAGTCAACTATGCAGTGATGTGTAAAAATATGCGAAAAAGTCTTCAAACCAAACGATGAGAGGATAAAAGAAATATGCCAACTGATCAACCCTCCACCATTCCCCGATTCGCACTCTTGTGGCTCTTCATCTTGCGTTGCCTCAACCGGTTCTGTTCCTCGGGGGGCGGTATGAACCCGAGTGCACCGGCTTTGGCCGGAGCTGCTGTAGCACTGGGTCCAGTGGGCTCTTCTGGAGCGGAGAGCATGTCGCCGTCGAGGGTCTGGTCAGAATTTAACCTAGGCTCGAGCTCTGGCCGACTTTGTTGGATGAGAACGGGCTGAGGAGAGTTGCCACATGTTATGCCAAGCTGACGACAGTAAAACTGAGCGGCGGCATGGAAGGCAGTTTTACGTGCATTACGCAGACCCCAGTCTTGCCAGGTTCTTTGAAGCAAGGTAGCAGTTAGCTGGGGCCCTAGCACCTCGGATAACGAAAACATACCCGTTGTGCGGAATACCCATGGTAAACTCCAAGCTTCGCTGGAAATCGATATGCTGCAACATCACACCGGTCGGGGGGTCAAACCATCGATTTTCATCCGAATGCAGCCACTCGTTCATCTTTTGCTCGAGTTGGTCAAGCTTGGATATGGGGGTACGCCAGTCGACTTGAAGAGTAAGACCTTCGAATTGTTTCTATGGGCACGATAGTCAGCCAAGGCGAGGCAGAGCGAACCGAAAGAGCGACGTACCCCACTTCGCCGAATGTTCGTGCTACGCGGTCGGTCGGTCAGACAGCGCATATAACTTGTTATTATTTGGTCGACTCACATGAATTTCGTAAACAGGTTGCTGTTAAAGTAGTAAAGTGTCGTGCCATCCGCCCGCACAAACTCGGTGGCGAATAGGCCCATGCGCTTGACGATCAGGTTTTCTTTTTCAATGAAGCATCGATCACCAGTATCAAACGGACTACGGCAGAAAATGAGATAAAAAAACGCACGGGGACCTGGAAGTACTTACTGAGTGACAAAGATAAACATAATCGCATCAAAGGCGGAGCTGGCAGCGTTTTTGAAAATAAAGCTCGCGGCGATACCAAGCGAATAGACGGATGTAAGGCTATTCCCAATCGCCACGCCAAATATACTGAGCGATACTAGTTGACACGATCAATACTAGCTCTCCCCAGGACAAGTAAAGCTTACTAAAGAATAGGACTACGGCCGCAAAGAATAGGAGAATTCGGTCAAGAGTCTGGATTGCCGCGCTTATATCACTGCGAAGCGCAGCCCATCAGCCAACTTGATCATCGAACCAACATCCAGGGCAACCCACCGCATGCTTCGACTCAAGAACCTCCGCTCTCGATACACCTTGACAACTATCGTCTTAATCTCGGCTCGAGTAATGTCGTCGTTTCCATCCGTATCAAACACTTTAAATGCCGCACGAGCTTGGTCTGCCGATGGGTAGGCTGGGAAAAAGTCGGAAGGAATGAGATACTGGCGGCGGCGGTCTTGTTTGAAAGCATAGTAAATATCACGAGCAACTTTCTGTTTTATCCCTGTTAGCACCCAGTTCATATAGCCAGCCCAGAGCGAGACATACTTTAGCCTCCTTTGTGGTGCCCATCTTGAACTTCAAACCGGTGTTGTCATCTTCAGGACCATACCCGACCCCTTGTGCGTTATCCCCACGCATGTTTCGCGCATCATGCATGACAGCACGCTTGACCGTTCGTGCAGCTTGAGCGAGCAATTCGTCCGCACCATCCTTGTCGGGGGTCGATCGCCGAGGGGGGTACGAGTGTCTATGAGCCCCCGATGGGGAACTCGATCGAGAGCGCGAGTGTGAACGGGACTTGGTTTGCCTCTTATCGCCAGACCTGAACCAGCCTCTGCTCTTCGCCTTTCCTTTGCCCTTTCCAGAGTCGACGAGGCCTTCCTCGATTTCCATTGGGTCGATGGTGCGGCTGCCAAAGTAGGCCGAAGACTGCTGGGCTGCATGCGTTTTGCGTTTAGGCTTGTAGTCCCGGAGGTGGTCGATGACTTTGATAGCCGTGCTGACTTCATCGAGACGCTCCTTGTAAGCCGTGCGATGGAACGATATCGCGACGAACTGCGTGAACATCTTTTGCAGACAGTACAGCAGCGTCAAGAAGAACAGGAAGATGATTACTTGATACACCTGCCAAATGGGGAAACGCAGATCAGTCTCAGTTAATCCAGATCGAGATAGCCTCGACTACTTACGATGGGCGTGTACGAGGCGACACTGGCGTGTTCGTCGTTTGGATTGTATAGTTTGAAGATGTTAGCGAAGAGGATGTACCATGCGACCCAAGCTGTGGCGGCGTAGAACGGAGGCTTGATCCATCCTTTAGTCGCGTTGTAGACCTCGATCCGACTTTTGAGCTGCTCAGAGACGTTGCCCCAGACAGTGTCGACTGCAAACGCGATGATATGCGGGATGAGGTCGATGAGAACGGCAATGTACCAGGAGATTAGAACGTTGGCAGCTGCCCAAAAGAGCCATGCTGAGACTGTATCGGTGACATATGTCCTGTGTTCGGTACGATGAGGCTTGAGGTAATAGAGTCGAAGAAGAATTGGCGCCACTGCGAGAAGACCGGCTGTAATCGTGGATCCAATGAGCGTGGAAAAGAAAAATATGACAATCCTGCAGAACGATTAGCAGCGAGAAAGAGCAAACAGCCAGAAAACTGACCTGCCGCACCCGCAGCCTGTGCGAACCGTTTTGCGTTGGCCAGTCTTTTGCTCAAACTTGGCTTCTTGGTCGAGCAAGTCCTCTTCGTCGCTCCAGTCGTAGTCTTCCTCGTGGTCGTCTTCGAGGTCGCTGCCTGCTGACACCCCGCTCATGGCCGAAAACGTCCGGGATGCGGCCGGGCGAGGCGGCCGGGGGAGTTCTTCGCCGTCGTCCTCCGGATAGTGCACATGTGCCGCGGCAGGCTTGTGCTCGTCCTTGTGCGCACCCTCATAGTCTGGCGGATGGGCTCGCTCGATCACTTCCTGAGACTTGGACGCGTCGAGGCGATACGGAGGAGTCGGAGGTGGGTCGTTGTCTGTCGCGAAAAGATCGCTCCTGGACTGAGAAAGCCCAAGTGAGGGCAGCCGGTGTCGGGCGGCGTTTTGGGGACGTAGGAGCACGTCAGCGTTGGGGTTGGGGACGGCGTCGGCGTCGTGTGAGCTGCGGCGTGTGTCCTGCTCGTCGCGCTGAGCCATGGCGACGAGGTCGGCTAAAAACGAGAGGAAATGGGGTGGTCGAGAGGCAAAAATATGTTAATGGAGCGAGCTGCCGACCTTGATTTGGGGTGGGTGATGTCACATTTCCCTTGATGGTCCCTGGGACCCTGAGTGCACAGACCAGAGAAGCAGATGTTGCTTCCGGAAGGGGCGCCCGGCGCTTGTTGTGCTGGACTTGTACCAGAACCACGATGGAGCCAGTCGAGGCGCCGGCTGCGCGGCGCACGAGCAAGCGACCGATCCAGCCGACACAGCGAGAGACGAGAGAGACGAGCCCGACGTGTGTGCACTGTCGCAGTAGGTGACCCGCCCATTTGTTGCTGTGCCCCCCATTCACTTTGTCCAGAACACAAACTCAAATGCACCGGTCAACGGCCCCAGTGCGCCGCCTGCGTCTCCAGAGACGGGTCATGCGAGTACGACGAACCCACGAGGGCGCCTTCCGCACGCGTTGCTGCGGCAGCCGCGGCCGCTGCTGGCACCAGTCGGAAACGACCAGCGCCGACGTCGACCTACGCACAGATCAAAGAGTCCAGACAGCGAAAACGAGCAGCCGCGGCCCAGACCTCTTGCGACTTTTGCAGGAGTCAGTCGCCCCTTTTTGTCACTTACTGTCCATTGACGCTTGCACAGATGATCTTCGTCGAAAGTGCGACGGCCTTCGTCCATCCTGCCAAAGCTGCATCAAGCGGGGCGAGCCATGCGTCTACTCGGGTCCTGCATCAATCCCTCTCGCTGCCCCCTCATCGACAGCCTCGTACCCTCGCCTCGCCCCGTCCGATGGCGAAGAGTCCGACATCGCCATCCCCTCACGTTCGCACAGCCCAGACATCCCGCTCGCAAACTCACCCACAACTCCACTCGACCTCAACCGGCCCCGGTACCCCCAAGGAAACGGCCTCGGCCACGCGGGATCTACGCGTAATCCGGATGGCACCAACTGCACACGCCCCGTCGCGTGTTTCTTCTGTATCAGTGCGTCTTCCACGTTGCTTCGGTTTGTATATCTTACTCAGCCCCGGGTTCCTAGAGGTCGAGCTTCCTTGCACGGGCGACTTTCCCACTTGCGTAAATTGCGTACGACGAAACTTGCAATGCACATATCCGGATCCTTCCTCGTACGCACACCAGTTTCCGCGACAGAGCGCCATCCATACCCGCCAGCTCAAAGACGGGACCCCACACAGAGCAAGCGCAAGTGGCACGCACACTTCCCCGACTCGCACCCAACCAACAATCCACCCCTCCCGTAGTCACCCAGGGCCACTCAATCAAACAGGCCCTATATCACCACCCCCTATGAACGCCAGCGCTAGCACTAGTCCGAACTCCCATCACCGACAGCGCTCCCTATCTGGACCTAACGGGTTGCCTCCTGGATTTGGTGCGGAAGTGATCAGATCGCCTATAGATAATATCCCACGATCTACATCTGGACCTAGATCTTCCGTATCAGCAACGTCTCCTTCCCGACCATCCGTCCCAGCTCATTCCCGCACTCCTTCTGCCTCGGGCCCCTCTCCCGGCCAATCGACGCTCACGAACCCCATCCCCCTCCCGTCGCCCATCCCGCGCTCGACGGTCCAATCATCCCCTCCTCAACCAAAAACATGGACACCGTCCGTACCCCTGGGTCAACCCCAACCACCCAAACGATGGAACAGCCAAGCCGACATGCAACTCGACCATGACCGAACTCCATCGAAAATGTTCAAGGCTTCTGATTCGCGAGATTATCTCTTGCCGAGGCCATATCCGCCCACGACAGCAACCGCTGAGCGTGTGATTGGTGACGTCCGAGCCCCTCCAGGAGATGTGTGTTCACCTGTCAACGGTGTGATTGTTTCTCCTTCCGGTAGAACGCGAGATGCTAGCCTCGTTCATTCCAAGTCAAATTCGGGATCAAACGGGCCGACGGATGGGTTTGTCCACGAAGGTCCCGCGTCCTACCGCGCTCGAATAGGAGAGAAGGATGTAAATGCGGGCACAGCGACTACTCGACCTATCACAGAGGAACCGGGACAAATTGTCGAACTACCCTTGCGAAACGGTGTAACAGTGGCAAGCCCCACCAGTCCCAGTCGCCCACGCACCACCGACCAGGCACAGGGACCGGCACCTACCGAGTCCGGTCCGATCTTAGCGCTTAATCCTGCAAGCCGGCAAGAAGACAAAGTCATGGAGGAAGCATCAAAGGCTATAGGACCTCAGAGCAATGGCACATCGACAACCATTCCCGCCATACCCACCAGAAACGGGAGTGGCCCCGCTCCAGCAGATCGCCCGGTCGTTATCCCTAGCGATGCACGTCTTCCTCAACTGCCTGATAGCCTCCCTCGTCGACCGTCGGGTCCGAGCCCGGTCGCACAGCATCCCGCCCGGGACTTGTCGATTATTGCACCCATGGCTCGACCACAGGATCCTCCCAGGCGGGACACAAGTGTCCGATATGATCCTAGACGGGATGTGGGGGTTCGAGACGAACGGTGGGATTCCGGGGAGAGACGGGATTCGGGTGCAAGCGACAGACGTGGCTCGACAGCCGGGCGGGATCCCCCGAGCAACTGGCAGCCCGCTCCCCGATCCAACACCCAACCGCGTCCAGTCCCGCTCAACGCCACCCGCCGAGAACGGGATCACAGTCCCCACACACCCTGCAACCAAGCTCAGCCGCTTCCGCCGTCGACGCGTGAACGGTCTCCTCCCCCTTCGAGAAAGAGTGGGAGCGGCAGCCCAGGGGTATCAGGCGCGGGTTCTCAAACGCCGCAAGACACTCGATCACGAGGTGGGTCAAGGAGGCGAAGTCAGAGTCCGCGTGGGATCCACCTTCGCGCCGAGTCTGGGTCTATGCGATCGTCGCCGATGGATATGGATAGTAGTTAGAGTCCTGCGGTGATTTTTGATTTCCCTTTTTTGGATTTTTGATTTGATTTTTTTTGTTGTGGTCTTTTTTGGGTTCTGTTTCTTCACACATCGTTCGTTTTTGTACATATGAAATAGTGTTAGACTGTGGTAATACTACACCTGTCGGCGCATATACCCAGACATTCGTTTGCCGGTGAAAGTTCGGATTTTAGTGGGCAACTAAGGATAGCCGACTGGGTTAATCAACAGTGTCACATGCGCATATACACAACATGTTGCACTTGTCGAAGCCAAACGTTAGATTTATGGAGTACGCGTCGGGAAACGGCTTCTCTTTAGTGTACTTTTTTATTTATTTTTATTAATATCCAATTTGCTTGCGGTTCAAGACCGTCCGACGCTGTTCCAATGCCTAAGTGACTCGTTAGCCTGTAATTTCTCAGACAATCCCTGTCCGTATCGGTGCCTTAATAAGAGATGTAGGTATCGAAACACCATCCACACGCAGCAAGGGGCAATCATTTCCAAAACGCCATTCGCCAATCAGAAAGTATGCTAGTACAAACTAACTCGAAGCAAAAATGACATATCCATATATACATTGGGTGTCGAACGACAACACATGGATCCGTGTGCACGAGTTGGCGGGGCGTCTACGACCCTGTGCGAAACTCGTGAGCACACGCGCGCGCCGCGTTAGCCGTAGCTGAGAGCGACTCACTACAATAAAATATCCGGTGGGCCGAGGTTATCAAGGATGCTCACCATGAGAGTGCCCAAGCCTACGGATCCAACGCAACCAGTGATTCTAATTCCACTGTCGATTTCAGTCGGAGGTGCCAAAGCTAAAGTCGTTCAAAGGTGAGGGCAAGCAAGGACAGCTCAAGAGCGTGTCTCGCCGTAGCCACCAGGCCTTTTGTCGCAGATGCAGGATCAAGCTCGGTCGGCCGACCGGCCTTGCATTAGAACTTGGTTTTAAATTTAGAGCCTGGCCATGAAATATATAGTGAGAGTCAGACATGTGCTACTGCAGTGGCGTTGAAAGTCTGAACCTTTTGCGAAGCCAGGAGATATTCAAGCCGACTATACATGAACAGAGCAATATTTTGAAGACACGTTCAAGCCATTGATAGGGTGAAGGAGGGAATTTGTTAGAAGATATGTCTCGTGTGGTTCAAGTGGATACATGAATAAACCTTTTGAGTCGATTGCTCACCTAAGAATCACGGCTATGGGTTTTACAGAATCAAAAAGGTCTCCAAGGTGAGTCGCATATGCCTATACAGTCCTTCGGCTATAAATCGCGATACACGAGCTTGAAGGAGTGCGGGGGGTACTAGAGCACCACTCATTAGTTGCCCGCCAATCGGCCACTGGGGCCTGCAAACATCTGCGGAAATGGGGGTCCCGGAGTTGCCTGCGCAAGGAAGGCACCAAATGGTATTTCTGGTGTACCAGAGTAGATCTAAGATCTCCCCCATTTGTCCAACACAATTTCATTACTGGTTTGTGATGGGCGAATTCAGAGTAAATTATGTACGTTCCTGTTACCAGAAATAAGGGAAAACGCGCCAACGCACTACCTTTTGGTACTCCTTGTAATCCTTGCCAATCTTACTCTCCAATATAACCCTTTCCTGTAAAATTAATGCGTATAGTTATGAATTTGGCATTGAGAGTATAAATTCATGTGCAGTCTTACCTCCATTGGAATTTTGATCGCGAACGCTGGGATCGTTACGCATCCAAGCACGGCCAACGGCATCCAGTTCCAAAACATCCCCTTGGCAGAAGGTTGAAATTTAGTCAACTGCGAGCGAGAGCTGCGAGGCATTTTCTTACTGCGAAGCAGACTTCCAGAAGCATCGCATAACTTCGTGGCCAATTAGCGAGATTAACTTGTTGGATGATACAAAACGCACCTATACATCGGATGTCGTACAACACTGTATGGACCAGTCTTTACGACTTTGGGTCGTTCGCGGACCTGACAAAATTCTATTCAATTTCTCCTTCAAAGACTAAGCGACTTACTCCAAGGTAGTTCCACTGCGAGCCAAGATGCTTCAACGCCGTGGCCGAAGCGAACCCAAAGCCGATTGAACCAACACACCCCAATAACCTCAATCCATGATAAAGGAGAGGAGATGTCACAGCGGGCAAGTCAAAGTTACTGAGCCAAGGAGGCGTGACGAAGCGATTCAATGGCAGAGCGACTAGAAAAGTTGCAGCGGGAACCAGGAACCCAAGGCCATGCACGGTAGTTAGTAATTGAGCTCGGATTCGAAGTTTACGCGGCAATTCGATCCTCCGGCCACCTTCCTTTTCCACTTTTTTGATATGTTTAGAACCTGGCCAGACGAAGTAACACGCGGTGCTACCCGCGATCCAACCAAGGCCATTTAGCGCCTGGACTTCGTTATGTCGATTATTCAATCCGACTGTGTAGGAGATGAAGGACATTTCGGCACAGATTTGCAGTTGATAGAAAGAGTCGAATATCTTAGTCTAATGTGATAGAGCCGGGAGGGTCGTGGTTACCAATCTCGCGTCTGTACCTTCAGCGCTTATCAAATACCTTTATCTAGTCAAACACTAGTCCACAATGTATATCCAAGTGGAGCAACGAATCGGCTCAAGGGTCGGCGCTCTAACTCCAGAACTTCGTCATTTGAGGAAATTTAATGCTAGCTGACCTCCCTCACATGGACAATAGTTTGAACAGGTTTATTTTATTGCTTTCACTCGATTCGTAAGAAGAGAGAGAGGGCGATGAGATTGGCCGACGTTTACATCTTCATACAAGACTGACGAAAGAAGGAAAAGAAAAAAAAAGAAAAAAGAAAAAAAGCAAACAAAAAAATTGCGGACACTCAGAAGAGCGTCCAACCTTCCACGAAGGAAGGAGTTCAAAAAATTGTGCGCAACTAAGGCGCTGGCCGAGAACGGCCCGTCTGCTCCCCAAGCCTTCACCCCGTTGGCGCTCCGAAGGCTGCAGCCATCTACGGCTCCCCGCATCAGATCCCCCCCTCCCCCTTTGCAACGCTCTGGAATGCCATTGCGATCCTGTTGTACACTAACGGCCAGACACGTGCTGGGCCCTTGACGAGGGGGTCGCGACTCCCCCCCGCCCGGGACAGGACGATTAGGCTCTCGCGCAGGTCGCGTCCACATGGTCTTACATCTCTGTGAGCACTCCCCATGAATGTCTCGTCTGTAGTCGAGTCAGCAAGGTGAAAGCGAAGAAGAGGAAAAGCAGATTACCGTCGAGACAACAAGAGTAAGCGTTTTCTTGACGAAATTCCACTGGACGTTTTTGCACCTCTAAGGAGGTCAGAACGATAGGCGTAAGCTCGAATGTTGTGCAAACAAAGAGTGTAACTTACAAGTTATATTGCAGAAGGAGGTATAAACTTTAGTAGTGACAAGCATGGGAAGGGGACTGGAACAGTAAGAGAGAAGCGAGGCATTGGAAGAGGGGGAGGGGAGGGGAGGATTGTTGGCGTTCGTCCTGGTGAGGGGTGGGCTTATTATACCCTAGACCAGTGGCCTGTGCGCTCGGGGGGGGGGGGGTCCTGTGAAGATCTCGGAGACTGGGGCGAGACCAGCGCAGCTCTAGCCCAAATCCCGCCCCCTGTCTCTTCAGCTCACACCGCCGAGGACTGGAGCGCGGCGCCGAGACCGACCCCTAAGGATAAGTGAGGGCCACACGTCTGTTCGAGGCTTTATGTGAAGAGTGAGGGACCTGGTCCACAGCGGCGGACGTCGGGACGTGTGTATGCGTATCTACACGTCTTTTCCCCGAGCCAAAATGTCAAGATGCGACGACGCCAGCAGCGCATATACGCGCTCAACGGCTTGTCGGCGCTGACGTGGGCCACTTGAACTGGTGAGACGTCATTGGCCTGGCAAATGAATACGTAGGCACGGCCGGGTCGATACACGGGGACAGCAAGCGCCCGCGCATCGAACGAGCAGGCCAAGACATGCAAATCGCCCCCCTAAAATAGCGGGTGTCTTGGCACCAGGACTTCAGTTGGCTTATGCTCACGCGTTTTAAAATATTATCCGTTCAGCCTATGGATCGCAAATGTATTAAAATTGGGATAATATTTTAAAACGCGTGAGCATAAGCCAACTGAAGTCCTGGTGCCAAGACACCTGCTATTTTAGGGGGGCGATTTGCATGTCTTGGCCTGCTCGTTCGATGCGCGGGCGCTTGCTGTCCCCGTGTATCGACCCGGCCGTGCCTACGTATTCATTTGCCAGGCCAATGACGTCTCACCAGTTCAAGTGGCCCACGTCAGCGCCGACAAGCCGTTGAGCGCGTATATGCGCTGCTGGCGTCGTCGCATCTTGACATTTTGGCTCGGGGAAAAGACGTGTAAATACGCATACACACGTCCCGACGTCCGCCGCTGTGGACCAGGTCCCTCACTCTTCACATAAAGCCTCGAACAGACGTGTGGCCCTCACTTATCCTTAGGGGTCGGTCTCGGCGCCGCGCTCCAGTCCTCGGCGGTGTGAGCTGAAGAGACAGGGGGCGGGATTTGGGCTAGAGCTGCGCTGGTCTCGCCCCAGTCTCCGAGATCTTCACAGGACCCCCCCCCCCCGAGCGCACAGGCCACTGGTCTAGGGTATAATAAGCCCACCCCTCACCAGGACGAACGCCAACAATCCTCCCCTCCCCTCCCCCTCTTCCAATGCCTCGCTTCTCTCTTACTGTTCCAATCCCCTTCCCATGCTTGTCACTACTAACGTTTATACCTCCTTCTGCAATATAACTTGTAAGTTACACTCTTTGTTTGCACAACATTCGAGCTTACGCCTATCGTTCTGACCTCCTTAGAGGTGCAAAAACGTCCAGTGGAATTTCGTCAAGAAAACGCTTACTCTTGTTGTCTCGACGGTAATCTGCTTTTCCTCTTCTTCGCTTTCACCTTGCTGACTCGACTACAGACGAGACATTCATGGGGAGTGCTCACAGAGATGTAAGACCATGTGGACGCGACCTGCGCGAGAGCCTAATCGTCCTGTCCCGGGCGGGGGGGAGTCGCGACCCCCTCGTCAAGGGCCCAGCACGTGTCTGGCCGTTAGTGTACAACAGGATCGCAATGGCATTCCAGAGCGTTGCAAAGGGGGAGGGGGGGATCTGATGCGGGGAGCCGTAGATGGCTGCAGCCTTCGGAGCGCCAACGGGGTGAAGGCTTGGGGAGCAGACAGGCCGTTCTCGGCCAGCGCCTTAGTTGCGCACAATTTTTTGAACTCCTTCCTTCGTGGAAGGTTGGACGCTCTTCCGAGTGTCCGCAATTTTTTTGTTTGCTTTTTTTCTTTTTTTCTTTTCTTTTCTTTTTTTCTTTTCCTTCTTTCGTCAGTCTTGTATGAAGATGTAAACGTCGGCCAATCTCATCGCCCTCTCTCTCTTCTTACGAATCGAGTGAATCAATAAAATAAACCTCTTCATTTCGTTCGTGCAACTAAGCCAATTATCAAATAACAATACACCGCCAAATTGTGAAAATGAGTGGCAAGCGTGGTATATATGATGCGGTTGATGTCATTGACATTTGTTATGGCCAAAGGTTGTGCATACAACCATCGCGATTATAATCTTCAAGCTTATAATCCAAAGTGGACAAACGGTACCCATCGAATTAAAGAAATCTCTCCTTTCCTCATTTCATTGACCGCCAGTCTCAACACACTAGCAGGGCCATCCCTAGCAGTTCCACCGCCAGCAAAAAGTTCTCTATACACCACTTCTGCTAGCACAGGGCCGTCTTTGTCGTTCATGGCCCACATTGTTGCAATAACACTCTGGAATCCCTGCAAATAATTCAAAGCGGCCCCGAGATGAAGAACTTCGTCTGGTCGGGATTCGTCGCCCGAGGCAGTTTCGCACGCGCTCATGACGGCAAGAAAGGCCATTTTGTTTCGCTGCGCTAGGAGCTGTGAGAGCTTTATTTCTCCATCATATAGATATATGCAGCTTGAGAGCGGGTCGAGTGGATCTTGTCGAGCATGGCATGCGCAGTGTAACACTAGAGGACGGTCTCGAGAATATAGCCAAGGTCCGCTGATGATGCTTTGTTTAGTACCGGCTTCGTGATGAGCTAGGATTAGTTGATCGGTGGGAACGTATCTTCTTATCATCTCCATTTCGGCTTTTGCTGCCGGGAGAGGGGTTTGACCAGGTGTGTTTGGCTGACTGATAGCCAGGATGCGAAGTGGAGTATTGGAGTTTAGAAGTGCTGAGGGGAAAGTAAGGCTCTGGAAACTAGCGATATAAGACGGGATAAGATAATCAAAGAGTGATTCTCCGCCGAAGCGGCTATATTCTCCAGCGGCATGTATAGGCAGGTGGGTGAGCGGCCCGGTGGGGTATAAGTATACTTTGGGGGGCAAGTCCGATTTATGCTGGGCAGTCGATTGAGGATTAATTATTAGATTATTCCCCTGATATTTGTGCGCTCTTACCAAAGAGAGCATGTCCCTTATAGCTACGCCAACGATACCCCATAGAGTCGAAAGAACTTGATTTAGTGATTGCTCGGTCATCCCGCCCTTTCTGAACGACGGAGCTAGAAACTTTCGCTCGGTCGTAGCTTTTGCCAAATGTTAATACTTCGACCTAGCCAAATTAATAAGCAAGGAATCCCACCTTCCTCCACCAATATGTCACTGGGATTCTCAGGCAGTTGTTCTGGTTGCTCCTGCTCCGACCCTCGGACCAGCCTTCCACTTGCGTGGATGACACCTTTAAGCTTCTTGACCATCGCCGCTGTGGATTCCAAATTCAAGCCTGCAACACTCCTGTACTCAAACTCTGCGTCCTTCCCGCGTAGTACGATGATATGCGTAGATGTTTCACCTGGAATGAGCACGACCACAGGCGCCATACTGGCCAATGTTCGTACGTTTTTGATCGGATCAGGGTTCATAAAGTCCTCGTACCCCGGCACTGAGGTGCGCACTTGAGTGATTAGCTCGGCTACATCCTTAGCTATCGCGACGTGATCATCGATCTCGCGTTGCTGGAGGTGCTGAGGACCGTTGGCCTTAGCCCTATTGGATATGCTACTAATGTGAAGTGCTCGAAGGTAACCTCGAAGAGGGACTCCTAATTCTGGATGAGTATCCGCTAGTTTATCGATTTGCTCTTCTGGGGGGAGTGTGCGTAGTATTTGCCGCCAACCAAGTCCTCGACACTTGTCGAGTAGAGATACAGCAAGCTCTAGATTTTGGCATTTGATCGCACACTGTGCGGCTGAGATGGCGAGATCTGGGGGAAGGCGATCAAGGACTTTTTGGCGAGCCCAAAGGTCGAATCCCAGCAGAGCTAGTTTATCAAATTGGTCTGTGATGTGTTGAAAAGCCGAGAGGAGACTAGGATCATCGTGTTCTCGAGCCGTAAGAAGCCAAAGGAGCGATGCATTGAACTGGTGTTCTGGCGAGAGGGAGGGGTCGGATGCGCATTGCTGAAAATAGGGGATATAAGCGGAAAGTGATGTAAGTTCTCTTGGCGGTACATCAGAGACGACGAAAGTGAGAGCGCGCTCTAGGGTTGTGGTGGCCATGGGTTGCCAATGGTTGCTCAAACCAATCAAGTATCAGCTTTGACGACGCATCAGACAAGGATCAATCTGAAAGGCGAATCGAGCTCATCGTGAATGCAAAGCGCCCGGGAATCTCCCGATTCGTGTAAAAGTAAAAGCCTTGATGCTTGCAGGGTCTTGTATATATGCACATCGTCGCACCCTCTACCGCCAATGGTTATGAAGCAAAAGACTTCATTCATTTTGTAAACTGTATGGACATACGACCTTCAGCGCCAGCTAAACTGTCCATCCGTTATTCTGATTCCATGTCTGCCGTTCAAGCGGCGGGGCCAGACTTCCAGCGACCCATTCCTGGAGCAACCGGGTTAACGTCACGCCTTAGACCTTTCAATTGAGGGAATGTGCGTTGGAAATTTTGTCTAAGCCAATATAAAATATTGAGAAGTGTGTGAAGTTTAATGTTGGCATGGTACCGACCTAATTTGAGAAATGTCTCCAGTCGCCCCTCGAATGTACGCTCCGTCCAAACCCAAGAGGAACTCGCCCCGGGAGTTGGGCAGTTTCACGATCAACTCGGTGTCATCTACGATCCACCTGGTAAGTTTGAATGGGAACGAAGCCAGAATGCTCACAACTCACCTCTCCCGTTCCTCGTAAAAATGTCTGCTGGATCTACGATTCTACCTTTTCCGTGCCAGTTTCGTGCCGTCTCAACCCGGACTTGGTTGGCTCCTAGAGGAAGGCGGATGATTCGTGTAATCGTGCGGGCCTGCGCGAGGAGCAATGCCAGAGCTATGCCAGTGCCTCCGGCGAGCACCAAGAGAGTGAGTCCAGCGCGCTGCCATATTGGACGTGGCGTCCACTCAACGTTATCGTTGGAGCTTTGTCCTGTTTTGTCTGACGCCTGGTGGGTCCATCGATTCCAAATGAATTCTGCAAAATTTCCACTTGCACATAGGTTTATTCGTCTGCTGCCGTGGGGCTGTGTGGTCAACTTACGACCAGATGATGTCCATCCCTATCAACACCCAAACCCATTTTATCCACCAGCTCGGGCTCCGTTCGTATAGGATCTCCTCCTTTCCGGTCTGGGGACCGGGTTCATCTGTACCCTGAGCCGCTGCGATTGTTTCTTTCGTGGCGTCATCGACGACGGAATTTAGCTGAGTGTCACCCAAAGGTTTAGGTATGCGAGATGGGGGCTCCGTTGACGTTGTGGGACTGGGCGGTGACCTCATATGTCTCGCACGACTGAGATCGGAGGAGCGGCGCAGGAGAAACACGACCGAGACCGAGCTGGTTGTCCTGGCAGCATGGCTGGAGAGACCAAACGAGGATAGTCGAGCAATGCGCTGCATTGATTGGAAGCTGTCGTCACCAGAAGAGCAGCTCGGCGTTTGTGTCGCTTGTTTGTACTCGTTCCATCACTTCAAACAGACGACCACCATCCCCTCCTCCCCGCCAACTGTCGTTGCTCTCCCCGCTTTGTATCCTAACTATTCGTCATATCCATTTCTTCTTTTGCAACTTGCTTTCGCTGCTGTCTCGGTTCTGTCGCGCCCTGGCTAGCCGGGTAACCCTTACTTTCGTTCCCCAGCACGCCACGGCCTCGCCGCCGAATCACATTATATCTGTATAAGTAATACCAACATGCAACCAGCTCATCGCCGCTCCGACTCTCAGACGAACAACCAGCGCGCCCAGGTATGTGTTTCAAGTCGGCACTGGTGGTCAAATCGTTTACCCGCGCCTCTTCTCGTCTCCGACCCCTCGGCAGCTCGTCAACGCCTATCAAGAACTAGGCAAGGAACTCGTCAGCGAAAAGATTCGGGTAATAGGAAACTATACGCTTGGCAAGGTCATTGGTGAAGGTATGTTGTCTGGTGCCACGTCTGTCTCGGGCTTTTGCTCACTCAGCAAAAGGCACTTACGGCAAAGTCAGGCTGGGGACTCACCGCCTTACACAAACACGCGTCGCGATCAAACAAATCCCTAAAGCCCATTCTGCGCAGCTGACCCGAGAGATCCATCACCACCGACGCCTCCATCATAAACACATCACCCAGCTCTTTGAGGTTATTGCCACCGAATCATCCATATGGCTCGTCACGGAGCTATGTGCTGGAGGGGAACTATTTGACTATCTGGTCGAAAAAGACGGGCGATTGTCCGAAACGGAAGCTCGGAGGATCATCGGCGAACTGTGCTTAGCTTTGGACTATGTCCATCGAGAGGGTGCCGTTCACCGCGACCTCAAGCTTGAAAATGTACTGCTTGACGAAAGGTGCTCCGTCAAACTAGGAGACTTTGGTTTTACGCGCGAATACGAAAAGGGCAAATTTTTGGATACGTTTTGCGGAACTACAGGGTGAGAGACATTCTGAACCTAGGCTTGGATTGGAGTTGATGTTTATTGGCTTAGCTATGCCGCTCCGGAGATGCTTGCCGGAAAGAAATATTTGGGGGCGGGTATGTGGATCTATTGCCTCTTATGGGTTGGTCATCTGACACTTGGCAGAGGTCGATGTCTGGTCTCTCGGCATTATTCTCTATTGCCTCCTAGTAGGCACTCTTCCTTTCGATGACGACGATGAAAACGTGATGCGGGATAAAATTATTGCTGGGCAATATGACGTCCCAGACTGGCTTAATCCAGGTACCGTATTCCCCCAGATTAACTAGCCGAGTGATTGTGACATGTTCTTCAGACGCAGCTGATCTCATCAGCAACATACTCCAACAAGACGCCAATAAACGATATACGATCCCTCAGATACTCGCACATCCTTGGTTTACCTCACCTGATAGTGAGGATGTGACGGTTACCCTCCCTACTCTCAAAGAGATGACCCCAACCGAACCTGAACCTTCACGTCCCTCTCCACACCCTTCTCCCTCGAATGAAACCGTTCTGCTCCCACAACCTCAAACGATAATAACCCCGTCGCATTCGCGCTCGTCCACGTTAGGATTCAGCCCGTCCAAGTCAGTCTCAGGCTCGGATACGACAGTCTATCACTCTGCGGCTTCAGACTTGTCAGTCGGCTCAGGTGCTTCCGTCTCTGACGATACCCGCTCTGATTCGCGCGGACTGACTACTCCCACGACTTCTGATGGTGTTGCAGCGCCTGTGGTTGAAGACGATTACCCCGTAATTGGAGTTGATACCCAGCGAGTGTTGGTTGGGAACGAGAGCGAAACAACGTTGCGCAAGGTTGACCTGTCGCTCACGCCTAATTCGAACAGTGCGCCGAGCTTTGGCGTTGTCCAAGAGACGGAGGAGGATAGTCAAAACGAGGAAATTTTGGTGCCTAGGAAGCCGAAGCAGCAGACACTCGCACCTCTTGACGTCAATCGCAGGCTCTCGGTTGGTACCGACGGTGAAGACGCACAACCACGTCCATCCTTATCAAGGAGTCACCCGCCTAGCTCATTCCCGTCTCGAACCCCGGTGCGAACCAAACGACGCTCGGTGTCCTCTACGTTGTCCCTTCCATCTTCGCCCACGTCTCCTACGTTTGTTGAACCTCACGTCGACTACCTAGCCGAACTTGAGGCGCCTGTTCCTGTGTTATTCTCGACTCCGTTGGAGAATGAGCTCCTGGAAAGGATGAGCAAGTTAGGGTTGGACACTTCGCAGATTGTGCATAGTGTTCTTTCGGATGCGTGCGACTCGACGGGTGCGCTTTGGTGGATGATCAAGCGCAAGGCGGAACAGAAGGAACAATCGAGGTTGCGAAAAGAAAGAGCAACTGCATCTAAGGAAAAGTCAAGGAAAAGGAAAAGCCCGCAAAGCCTATGCCTTTGCCCGACGCTCCTCCTGAAACGCCTGTCAAGACGAGTCCTGGACCGGAAAAGGGGCTTGGGCTGGAGTTATCTCCTCCCCCACCTCCACCTCCCCCTAAGCCCACGGCGCCTGCGTTGACATTCGTACCTGCGACCCCTACAGTAGTCAACGTTCCGATGGGCGTCAAGACTCCACCCACAGTCTCCCCGAAGAATAGCTACGGCCAGCTCTCACACAGTAACAGTTCGCTCGGCAGGTCTTTGTCACCCGAAGCCAACTCATCTAGATCTACACCGACGACACCTGGCCAGACGAAGCGTACGCGATCAGAGAGCGGCAAGGGTCGCTCTGGCTCGGTTAGCATCCTCCAGCGTGCGTCGACTGCGCTGAGCACAGCTGTACTCGTCAGGAAAAAGTCGGAGGAGAACCCTAGGAGTCGGTTGTTGGACACCGAAGAGAACAAGCCGGCCAAGTTGACCAAAATTCAACCAGCTCCGAGTGATCCGCCATCCGAACGGAGCGCGACGACACCAACTTCAATTATTCCCGCTTCTCCATGGGTTGTCACAGGGACTAGCTCAGTAGGATCCAAGTCGACTACTGTCGCTACTGTCGCTACTGTCGACGCTCAGACACCAGAAGAATCCCCTGAAGATACACTTTCTTCTCTGCCACGGATCGCGTCGAGCTCCAAGACGCGGCACCGCGCGAGTCTCTTGACCGCTTTTCGAACATGGTTCCAGGACGACAAGAAGAAACGCAAGGATCCGATGACAGGTGGTCATATCGCAGGCCAGCGACGAACTAACATAGCAACTCCGACCTCTGTTAATTCGATACGTGGTCGACCCCGAACTGCAGTCCGAGCCGATAGCTTCAAGAGCCGTCACAGGCATCACGAGCACCGTGTGTCTGTTTCTTCTAGACGATCAAGTAGCGCGAATTCACGTCGTTCATCAGTTGTGTCTGCTCACCACCCTCAGCTTGAAGGGGCAATTCCAATCAGCAGACAACGAAGTGATGCGAGTCGACACTCGATAGGGACCCGGACGCCTACGAGCGAACGTGGAGATTTCTCATCTAGGCCATCGTCGATCCGGTCGTTTTCGATGACTCCGGTTACACCAAGTATGCGACGTCCACGCCATTCTAAGAGTCCATCGAATTCGTCGGCTGGGTCCGGCCAAATGCGTCGACGGAGCGCACAGTCCCCGCTTCAGCAGTATCACCGGCGTGCTGGATCGGGTTCGTCGACTAAGGTAGTCCGACAGGTCAAGACGGTGCAAACGCGGCACGGTCGGAGTGGGTCGGCCGCTTCGTCCATCCGTTCTGTGCCCAACTCGCGCCCGACTTCGTTCCACGAAGGATTCTCCAACTCTTGATTCGGACGCAGTAGCCACCTCGTATTCGAATTCTCCGGAACCAAGACGAGCTCAGTACACACAGACCAACTTTGTTGCGCAAAAGAAGCCAGCCACGTACGCTGGTGTCGCACGGACGAGTTGGAAGAAGTCCTGGGGGACCGAGCCTCCCGGTTGGTCATCCAAAGTCGTGGCCCATGCGCCACCCCGCGAGTCCGAATCTCCATCCTCGACAAGTACGAGTAGCAAGGCAAACTTGCGTGACGTTTTACTGGACGACCATCGCTCAGCCCAGACGACGAAGACGAGTGGACAGATGAAGACGAATTTTTGGGCGGATTTGGTCAGAATCGTAACAAGAAGCATCACACAACAGACAGCTTGCTGGCTCAGTCGTCGGCGTTTTCTGGCTCGCCTGCGTTCAAGCGAATGGACCTTCCCTCCGCTGGAGGGGGTTCATCCCTGAGGGTAAATACTCAGAGGCGGGGGAATAAGCTGTCGCCCCTACAAAATCCTTCTGGGCTCCCGCCTGCAACGTCGACTCTGGTCAAGACGGAGATTCTATCTGGGCCGTCAGACAGCGCTCCACCCCTGCAGCGAACAGCGAGCGGACGACGTGGGAATCTGCAAGCTGGACGCGGGCCGGGTTTGCGTAGCAACCCCATTCAGGAGGAAGAGGAGGAAGAGGAGGAAGAATGAGGTGTTGTTGGTGATTTTGTGATATCCAATTAGCTTTAGCTAGCTTTTGTAATTTGCCTGTAGGCCTATGCCTTCATACCCCATGTCGGTTCCACATATCTTAATAGGACTATCAACCTTGGAGGATTCATAGATGCTCGTCTCATTAGAAGGCTGCCCTGCGTCAGTTGTTATAGTTCCTATATAGAGGCATTCATCGTTTAATCTGCCGACACGTTGAGCATAGCTAAAACGCTTCTGGTCCTGGGCATCAACCCAAATATAAACGACTCATGACGCGTTGCGCCACGTTTACTAACGCTACCAGGTATAAATTGCGATGCACACGACCTGAAGCTTAGACGGAACCCGTCATGGCAGGTATCATACTCAGGATCCCCAGAGCGTTGGCTAGGTTGATCAGATGGACCGGTTCGGCGGGATTGACTACGTCGCAGTTGTCGAGTACCGAGATCGAATCATATCGAGACGAGACCTGTGAGTCGTCCTATTTGTATCTGCTATTTAGCTAACACTCGGATCGAGCTATAATCCCAGGCACTGAAGCCCAAGCTTTAATTGCACGACTGCAATTCGACGTTGATATTCTTCTGAATATCACAAGCAACTTGCACGCGGTACACGATAGGATAGCTCTAGCTCGAGTTTGTCGCTGGTATTACCTAGTCTTGAGATGCACTCCATATAACTATCTGGTTCTGACACAAGACATCGGACTTGATTCCTTGATTGCTCAGTTGTCTGAAGACGAGGCGAGACGAGACAGCATTCGGCACCTCGATGTCCTATTCCCTAGTTTGTGGATGCCGGCCACGACTTCAGCTGGAGCAGGTGCACACTATTCTCGAGAACATTTATTTATCCAGAAGATCTTTCATGTGCTGAAACTTTCGAGGCGGCTGCAGAGTTTGCATATACACAATACCCGATGTGGCTACGTCCGATGGGAGAGCTTGAGTGGCTATATGCACGACTTATACCCTTTCAGCTTAAAATCGCTCTCATTAACACAGTCTATCGATGGCACATTTGGATTCGTACGAGACCAAAACCAGTTGGTTCAACTTGTTTTGTTCTCAAGTACCAGATCTAAGCCGGTGGATGATCTCGACACAGAATCAGACGTGCCCCAACCTCCCATCGTACTACCCTACCTGAAGACTTTGTGGGCGACCCCCTGGTGGTGTAGATCCATACTTCCGCACTGTTCCGCCGAGTCTTTTGGTCTTTTACATGACGGGTCCCGGGCAGATGAACGTTTCATCCTACGCGATTTGATCGATAATTTGGTTAACGACGGAGGACATTTGTCAGTAAATTGCTTGACGCTCTCCTACGAAGATTTTTTGTGGGATCACCAAACAGTTGGGCTTGACCGGTACGGTGCCGCCTTTCCCAATGCTACGAAGTTATGCGTCACCCTTCCTGGCATTGGCCCCAACCGCATCGTGGGTCAACATTTCTGTGTTGACAATGAATGAATGCTAACCAGCTTGTGGTAGGAGAACATCGAAACCACCCTGGGCTACGTGAAACAGTTGATAGTGAGGTACCCAGTATGCCCGCTACCTTCTGTACGAGAACTATTGTTCTTACGACCAGGAGACTACTGGCCCAACCCCTATAATGAGCCATATCAAATTGAACAGATGGGGAGATGCTTCGTGGTTGAGCTGCTTGTCGCGTTGGAGAGATTATTCCCTGAGCTTGCCCATGTAGACTTTCTCTCAACTTGCTTCAGGCGAGCCCCAGCATGTGATAGCTGGACCGGAAGTATTCGAACGTGCTGTCACTAAGAACCAGAATGGTTCGGCTAGATTTAATGTAATCGAGAAGTTTCCTAGACATGAAAACCGATCGCAGTGTCTTTTGTATTACAAGTGAAAGTTAGCCTCTGAGCATGATTTATCGCGGCTTGGATGCAAAAGCACTTGTTGGCGGTAGCATTTCAGGCGCCTGGGTTGGGAAACATTGGGGCCAGAGAACCCCTCGTAGGACGCCCAGACGTATCTTTCGCAAGGAGATCCATTCAGCATTATGCTCGCACAGAAAATACTAATAAATATATACACGAACAAGATACGAGTCGAGTATGCACCCACAAAGGTGGACGGTCGCGTTTTCCTCTCCAATCGGAGTTGACTCGCTTTGCTGAGCGTATACGCAGTAATGATACATTGTACTTTAATCCGGGGAATATACATATTTTCTAGCACACAAGAGCTCCTGTAGATCGCAATTCCAACTTATTTTGGGGCCTCCTGGTCAACTTCCGCTATGCGCTTCAGCTCCACGTCCCATTTCTCATCCGTCTCTTCGTTCATCTCGATCTCTTTCATCAAGAAAACTGAGAGCAGACCGATCCCTGAAATACCGGCCACAACTCGCCAAAGGACGGATAAGGATTCGGCAAATGCAGCTTGCACCTGGCTTCGCATGGGCTCTTCCAGTGTGCCAATTAACGGGATGGCAGAAAACGCTATATCTGAGCCGCCTGGGAACTGTGCTTTGAAGTCAGCAGGAAGGTGATGAGTCAATCCAGTTTGGAGGATGGAAGAGCCAATGGCGACCCCATATGTACCCGCGAACGTTTGGACGAAGGCAAGTAGCGCCAAGGCTGAAGCGTTGCAGGAGACAGGTAGGGGAGCGAGCACAGCGAAAGTGGGGCTCGTGTATAGGATGCCCGCCCCAATGCCGAACAAGACCTGATCAAATTCCGGTTAGGTGAGTGACAGTATCTAGTAGCATTCGACTTCGCTTGATATCCAATCGGGCTAGCTTTGGGGCTGTTGTACTTGAGGCTGCTGAGAAAGCCCGCGCCGACAATCATGAATACCCAAGCAACGTAGCTTTGAGGGCGGTATTTCTTGAACACGAGAGTTGAAACACCCGTAAGCTGGATAAATAATTTTTTAAATGGCTACAGACGTTTAGGCACTAAACCACTCACGATTCCAAATGGGGCCTTTGTACATAAAGAATCCCGTCAACCAGTGCCACATATGGTCCAAACTAGGATGCTTACAACTGTGAATGCCAGACCGAATAAAGCTATACCGGAACGGAGAGGTGAATCCCCCCTTGAAGCCTGGAAATAAACGGGGAGATAGTCTAATATTCTGTAAGCCTTAGACTGTTTTTCTGTATGACCAACTCACAAATAACTGCAGTGATGGCAATCCCATGGAAGAATGTTCCCAGGTATCCGCTCAAGCTCGTACGATTGGACAACAGTTTACGCGGGATGATTGGTTCCACGGCAAAGGTGAATTCATAGGCCAGGGCTACTATCAGCCCCAACAAACCTAAAATGAGTGGAACAAGCACTTGGTAAGAGCTCCAGGAATAGCGAGCTCCAGCCCAAGTAAGCGCGACAATGGTAGAGCCAGTAGAGGTGACAACAAGGATGTTCCCGCTGGAACGAGTTAAACGTTAGTAGCATCGCGATTGAGCTTTGCAAATACCCACATCAAATCAATTCGGGCAACCTTCTGCATAAACGGTTGTTTCGGTGTGTTGAGGCGAAGGAACAGGACGACTAAAACCATTGCAACGCCAGCCACAGGTAAATTCATATCTTTTTCGCATCATGTGAGCATACCTTGGGTACTCAAAAACGGGGACAAACTCACAAAACAACCAACGCCAATTTCTTTCTGCAAAGAACCCTCCGATAGGCGGCCCAATGGCGCTCGCAATAGCCCAGACGACGCCTATGATCCCGATGAAAGGCCCACGCTCAGCAAGCGGAACCAAATCAGCGATGATAATGTCGGCTAGAGTGAGGATCCCTCCTCCACCGATGCCTTGGATGGTACGACCAATAATGAGCATGCTCATCGACCTGGCAGATCCGCAGAAAGCAGCTCCGATGGAAAACAGGAGCAGACAAGCGATCATTACCGGTCGCCTTTATGGGTAGAATGTGAGCACGCAAGATTTCGGCGGATATGTTAGGAGGACTTACCGTCCAAAGATTTCAGCAAGCCCACCGCTCATTGGCATGAACGCCGTCGAGCCGAATGTGTACGCGGATCCCACCCATGCAAACTGATGCCCATGTAGTGACTTGACTATCGTTGGAAGCGTAGTAGACACTGAAGTCTGTGCGGTATTGATTAACAACAAGTATGGAGAAGTAAGAGTGTAAGGCAGACCAACTCTAAGGCGCTCAAAGAGGTCGAGAAGCAGAGTGCCAGGAAAATTAACCAAAATTGTAAGCCTCTTGTCTGCCCTACAGGCTTTGTGGCTGGGGTCGAATCGTCAACAACCATAAGGTGTTTATTCGATTCGGTCTCTTGAGAGGAGTGGTTCATCCAGGGCACCACACACAACGGCGATGGACGACTGCTGTTATAGTAGCGTGTGTAACCGTTGCTGCGCAAGTAGCTGTTTATAACTATGCCAGCTATAAATAGTCCAGTCTATAGTTGACATGACGTGACCGAATGTGTCCGAACAACGGCATGGATCTCGTCTCAGTGTGTCAGGAAGCCCGAGGGCGGGCGCTTCGGGTATGTTTTTGGCAGCTTATCAAATACATCTCATACAAATGAAGCAAATGAATGTAGTAGACAAGCCCTTGGCATTGATCGGATCATTTGTGCCCTTGATGCGCCCCACTCGTCCGGCAAGCTGCTTGGAATGCGAGCATACACCGCACGGCTTCTCGAGTCAGGCTAATGCAGGCTAATGCGAATAACAAATAGGGCCTAGTGATAACTCATTTCGAGTCAATGGAAAGACCTCTCATGGAACGTGACTTAGCTCCTTTTGCTGGAGACACCGTATGTGCTAGCCGATGTTCGGATAAAGGCGAATAATGCGAGCGTTGCGTGAGACAGGTAGGGGAGCGAGGACAGCAAAAGCGGTGCTGGAGTAGAGGATGCGGGCGCCAATGCCAACCAAGGTCCAAGCAAAGGTTACCCGGATGAACAATAGACCCTCAAGGCTATCTTACTTGAAATCTAATCGAGCTTGCTTTGGAGCTATCGTACTCGAAGGTGCTGAGGATACCCGTTCCCCCAATCAAGAATACCTAGGCAATGTAGTTCTGGAATCTGCATTTCAAGAGAATAATAGTTGAAATGCCCATGAACTAGATAAAAAGCGTTGGTTTACAAATGGACCGCTACTCGAATGCACTCACGATCGCAAATGCCACCTTTAAGCCGACAGGATGAATTAGTTCAGTAACGTAGACCAAGCCCCCGTGCTGACAATGGTAAACGCGATACCGAACAAGTCAATCTCAAACCTGTTGGGCGAATCACCCCTCGAAGCCTGGAAATACACGGGAACGTAGTCTAAAGTTGCGTTAGTGCCGGCTTGAATAGCCGCTTTTAATAGTTTAACTCACAGATAACAGATGTCATGACGATTCCGTGGAAAAACGTCCCCAAGTATCCACTCAAGCATGTCCTGTTAGTGGGTAGCTCTCTTGGGATGATTGGCTCGACGGCAAAGGTAACTCCTAGCCCAGCGCTACCATTAGTCCGGGCAATCCCACAATAAGCGGGAACGCTCCAGGAATACCGAACTCTGGCCCAAGTTAGTGCAATAACGGTAGAAGCAATGGCATCAATAACGACAAGGTTTCTACTATAGTAGACATTAGCCAGATCATTTGGAAACTTCAATTGCAAGACATACATCCGATCGATTCGGGAGACTTTTCGCTTGAATGGCCCTTTTGGAGTTTTAAGTTGAAGGAACGAAATAACCAAAAGTATGGCAATACCAGCCGCTGACAGGTTCATGTCTGACCGCGTCTTGTCAGTGGCATCCAACACGTCTAAGAGGACTAGAAACTTATGAAACAGCCAGCGTTAATTGCTCTCGGCAAACACACCTCCAATCGGCTCCCCAAAGGTACTTGCTATAGCTCAAATAGCAGCCAAAGTCCCAGGGTAAGGTTCGCACTCAGTGGACGCCCTCAATTCTTCAAGATTTTGTCCAACTGAATGGTGGGACTCTATTGAGATGTATTGAAATCCTTAAAAATCGTCTCCAATTGAGGACGCCCAGTGAGAGGAACTAAATCGGAGACAATGATATCTGTTAGAGTGAGAATTACTACTCCACCGATACCTTGAATAGCATGGCCGGTGATGAGCGTGTTCATGGGTTGGTTGGCTCCGGATATAGCAGCGCCTGTGGCGAAAATAAGAAGAGCGGCCAACATTACCGGCCGCCTGAAGTGAGAGTGATTGCACCGAATGCTAGTGCGATCGTGAAAGACTTGCCGTCCGAATGTTTCAGCGAAACCACCACTCATTGGTGTAAACCCCGTCGAACCAAGCGTATACGCGGGCCCAACCCAGGCAAAATCATGTCCATCTAGCGACTCAACAACGGTCGAGAGCGTGGTAAATACAGACGTCTGTATAGATAAAATTCAGGAAACTACATAATTCCAGGACATGGCACAGGACGTACTAATTCTAATTCGCTCAAAAAAGTAGAGGCACAGAGTGTCAAGAAGATAAACTAAAACCGTATCCCTTTAGATTCTGAAGGCTTCATACCCTGATTTGTGTCGGCAACAATTGCCACTTGGTCGTCTGATCTGGCACTCGGTTCTGTCCTTTGGAACGCGGGTCGGCCGGTTGTTTCAGAGTTAATTACAAGGGGGTGAATGTTTGCTAGTTGATGTTTTCTCCGCCTCGAATTCTACCCGCCATATACTCTCCATCATCCAAGACGCAATCGTCGCAATAGTAATAACTCGATGGGGCGCGTGCGCCATTATCAAGCTGATTAATTCCTCTATGCTCCGTGAACGCACGGTAATGGCTGTTGATTGGAGGACTGGTCTCGGTCTCGGCGATGTTTATCATGGGGAGTAGAAATCGCCTCCGGTCAGCGATGAAACAAGCGGTAGGCAGCAACTGACATAAATTAAGATGCCGACCCTTCCATCAAGCGTGAATGGGGTAGTGGTAACCTTAATCGTTGCCATCAAGCCAGTTCGATTAGCCAGGGGTTCGATTCCCCTTTCACGCATGAATCATTGATTTTGCTTTTTGTAATTTCCAATCATTTCTCGTCGTCGCCCAAGCGCTTTGCTGGATCGTGCATCAAACTGTCATCAATACTGGTTTTATCCTTTTCATCTCGTCCGCCGAACCTTATTAGGCCCACTCGCGTCAATTTATTCCCCTTATTCGAACGAATAAACCATCTGCCCCACCAGCACTTGTGTCTGGGGTTTCTATAGGTCGTACCTTATCGAGCTGGCCGGCAGATAGCTGTTCTCGGCTGGACTTCTCCTTACTCAAATTAAACTTCAATCCTGCTCTTAATTATGTCTGACGAAGAAGATGACTATCTGTCAGACAAGTTCCTAGCTTCACTGGAAGCACCCAAACCAACCACAAGTGGCAATGCCAGTTACTCCGAACGGCGTCGAATCGCACAACGGGAGTCTGAACGAAAACGACTCGAGGGGCGTGTCAAGTCTCGGCGCGAGCTGGAGGAGGAGGCTCGCCGAGAGGGTTTGAGCAGGAGTCTATTCGAAAAGGAGAAGGAGGGCGAAGAACAGGGGAGTGGAGGAAGCAAAGCAATGTCTATGATGTTGAAAATGGGATTCAAACCTGGAGAATCGTTGGGGAGAAAGGACGAGCCTGAAAAGAAACCGCAGGAATCTGAGTCTGGAGAGAGGGGCGACGAGCCTGTGAAGGAGACGGCCAAGTCGGGACATCTCACGGAGCCATTACCGCTCGCTGTGTGGGCCGGTAAGCCAAAGTCCTTTTTCATATTTATCCTCTAGTGCCAACATAAATTATGCAAGGCAGGAAAGGCCTGGGTTTGGGCAAGCGCGCGATGTCCCCACCGCTTGCAGGGTCATCCAAGGCGACAAAGGTATCGGCAGAGGAAGATGCGGCTGAGAAAAGTAGAAAGGAAAACTTCCGGAGCCAAGCGAGAGGAGAGTACGAGGAGAAACGTAATGAGGGACGGTTGAGGGCGGCTTTGCGAACTCGTGCTAATTTGGATGAAGGTCATGGCATATGGGTGAGCATATGCGATAGCATTCCCATCACGCAGTGAACTAAATGACTGTAGTTCAATGTTCTCCAACTAAATCCCACGGATCCATCGACCATCCCGCCAGCCCTATATGATATCCTTACTCGCACTCCTTTCGATTGGCTGGAAGAGGGTTTGCTCGAGATGAAGCCTACTTCACGGGTGCAGCTGGGTGAATCGGACTTTGACGAGGACGTAGGCCCTGGAGCTGACCGAGCTGTTGCCGCGCGGTTAAGAGAGCAGATGAAGGCGCACGCACTCGAGCCTCTGAATGAAGCACTTGACGAGGACAAGGAACTCCCTATGAAGGACGCGGTCCAAGGAATAGCATCTCCGAAGGGCGGGGCTATTGTGAACAACGAACCAGAATTTGACGAAGCTACAGTAGACGCTGCGAGAGAGCACCTTCAAAAGAATGTAGGTGTATGGGTGCTTGATTTGCAGTGGCTGACCGCTGTTTCAGATACAAGAGCGGCTTGCAACGCTGCTCGAATACTTACGCTTGAAATACCACTATTGCTTCTGGTGTGGGGCTAGCTATGACAGTCAGGAGGATCTGGAGAGGAATTGCCCTGGTCTAGACGAAGACGATCATTAAAGTGTAGAATACTGCGTGCTCTCGAAGTCAAATTCCAGCGATTTGTCTAGACAAGTGTCACGTCATGTTTCGGGAAATCCCTGAATCCGACGAGTTTCCCTGAGTTTTAGTGCAACAATGGAACTGAACAGAAGATAACGCCGGTTTGCTCGACGACGACTGCTTGCGCGTTGGAACCAGCCTTTACGGCACTCGACGCCTCTGACACACTCTCTACACTCGCCCTGGTTGGCTTGCTGGTTTAAGCCCACCTCGCCGCCATATATTGCTTTGGCTTCGATTGTAAGTTACTCTACAACCTGCCCATTGATCGCTGCAGACGTTCGTCGAACTTGCTCACCCATTTTAATAGTCATAGGTGAATGATCATATTGAGCGGCGTATCCAACGAAGAGAACACTGAACCTCGTAGTTTCAGCGCACTGTATCGGGCTCCCTCTCATTATCAGCCAGCACATACAGGACTCCCAAACGCTATCCCCTCACTTTCTTTTACTGCATCATGGCCCCTCAGGATACCATCGACCAGTTCATCAAAGACTACGAGGACAAGTTGTCTACCGTAGCCCCCGGGCCGTGCTATCTAACTTGGCGCTTTGGACCGCCGTCTCGGTTGGTTTTTATCTCGCTCTATCGATGGGGCTCGGGCTGACTCCAAATAGTTTGGTACCGTTATTGCCTTCAACATCCTTCGTCCTAGGAACAGGGTATGATCTTGACCCTTCACATCCCTGGCAGCCATCTAAGCGACAGTATAGGTTATTTACGAACCCAAAGTCAAGTACCATGAAGGCGACAAAGCTCCACCAAAAATTAGCTCTGGGTTCTTCTCCTGGGTCTCCCCACTCGTACACACGCAAGAACCCGAACTATTAGACAAGATCGGTCTGGACGCTGTAACGTTCCTTCGTCAGTGTCTTTACTCTCCAGGTCTTGAACAACAATTTAACCAGGCAGGCGGCTGTGATTAGGATTTCTGCGTCTGCTGCGTTGGAGTTTTACCGCGATAGCCGTCGTCTGCTGTCTTGGACTTGGATCGATTGATGTGACTTACAATCTCAAAAATGTCTCTTCCGGTAAACGCAACACTCTCAGCTTGTTTACTATTGAGAACGTCCACGGCGTCGCTCTCTACGCTCACGTTGTTGCTATTTACGTGATCAGTGAGTGTCCATGCTCAATTAGGCGATCCACGGCTGCCATGCAGTCACCACTCTTAAATAAGCTGTGCTAACTGAACATTTTGCCAGCTTTGATTGTGCTCGGTGCAATGTGGTGGCATTGGAGGAGAATGGTTGAGCTCCGTCATACGTGGTTTCGCTCTGACGAGTATCTGAAGTCGTTCTATGCACGTACCCTCATGATTACACAAGTGCCCAAGAAGATGCAGTCGGACCCTGGCCTCACGGGACTGTTCGATGATCTTCGCGTCCCGTATCCTACCACAGCTGTGCACATCGGACGCCGAGTTGGTAGGCTGCCCGAGCTGATTGAGATTCACAACCAGGCCGTTAGGGATCTAGAGCAGGTGCTAGTCACTTATCTCAAAGGTGGCAAGTTGGGCAAGAAAAGGCCTACCATCACTATCGGGGGCTTTCTTGGCTTCGGAGGTGAAAAGAAGGACGCTATTGATTACTACTCGTGCGTCGTCAAGGGCGAAATCACTTTTGGGGCTAACTTGCTTCCTTAGGAACAAGATTGCGCGCGCGGAGAAGGCCGTGGATGATGCTCGTGCCGAGATAGACAACAAAAAGCCAGAAAACTATGGTAAGTTAACCTTGTTTGCGCCATCCCTAAAGCCTTTCACATGTGAATGATAGGCTTTGCATCGATGGGCGCCGTTCCTTATGCGCATATCGTCGCGCAATTACTACGTGGCAAACACCCCAAGGGCACCACTATCACTCTTGCCCCTAATCCCAAGGACATCGTGAGTTGACCGTTTCTAAGACGTCCTTTAGCTTATACAACTTCTAGATCTGGAGTAATTTGACCAAAGGAGATGCTGCTCTCGCTAGTACTCGACTCACGGGCTGGTTCCTCATTGCGGCTGTCTGCTTTTTCAATACTATTCCGCTGCTCGCCATTTCGGCCCTTGCCAACCTTGCCTCGATCTCTGAATACGTCGATTTCTTAGGCGTGTGGGCCAAGAAAAACGCGTGGTCCTTCTCCCTCGCTTCTGGTCTGTCCTTTCCCGTTGTGTGCCCACAGTTTGGTAATACTAACCCGGTAAACCCATAGGTGTGTTGCCTCCGGCAATTAGTGCAATATTCGGCTTCTTTTTCCCCATTATCATGCGCAAGATCTCCGCCTACCAAGGGGCAACGACTCATTCGCGTTTGGATCGTGCTGTAGTTGCACGCTACTTTGCCTTTTTAGTTATCTCTCAGTTCTTTATCTTCAGTTTGCTGGGTGTGGCCTTCAGTAAGTCGGGCTGGCCATTGCTCGTGTGACTAAAGCTGATTGAGTTTATAGCCACCGTCACCGAGGTCATTATGGTGATTGGGAAACACCAAGGGATTAAAGCCATACTGGGGAAATTGAACAGTAAGCCGGCCCTATCCTTCAACCTTCATTTATACCAAACCAAGCGTTTCAGAAATCCCGGATCGCATCCAAAGGACGTATATTCAGCAGGCCTCATACTGGCTCACGTTCTTCCCGCTGCGTGGTTTCCTGGCCGTGTTCGACTTGGCACAGGTTATCAGTTTGGTGTTGGTATTCATTAAGACCCAGTACGTTGCTCGAGTATATCGAAGATAATGATTGGCTTACAAAGCTACGCAGCTTGTTTGGGCGTACCCCACGAGAAATCCGAGAGTGGACCAAACCCCCCGAGTTCGATTTCGCAGTTTACTAGTAGGTTTTAGGCCGTTTTCTGGCTTAGTATCGCAGCTCACTCTTAGTACAGTTCGAACATCCTGTTTATGGTGATGGTTGGCCTGATTTATGCCCCACTCGCTCCTCTGGTGTCCCTTGCTGGTGAGTACTCTTGGGTGGTTTCATCGACAATCAAGTGCTCAGAAATTCCCAGCTGCTGTCGTGTTTTGGATATCTAGCGTGGTGTACAAGTATCAATTGATGTTTGTGTTTGTCTCGAAGGTCGAAAGCGGTGGAGTATGTCGATGACTTGATCCGTTCAAGACCTTTACTAACTATTGCATAGCGCCTCTGGAACGTGGTTATGAACCGCATGCTCGTAGGCTTGATTTTGATGAATCTACTGATGACTCTGAGTGAGTAATCGGTTTAAGGATAAATTATGTTCCTGTGACAAACAAAAAATGTCAGCAATGGGACTTCAGCTTGGCTGGAGATCTTACATCTGGGCTTCGACAATTCCGCCGACGCTGATGGTCCTGGCATTCAAGATCTGGATGCGCGCCACGTATGACAAACAGTTCCGTCATTTCGTGCCTGGAGATGAGGAGCTTGCACGCAGTCGGGTTCACAAACAGGATGCTAGCGGTGGGCGGCTGGCCTCGCGATTTGGACATCCTTGTGAGTTGAAGTTCCTCGAGGACGGGTGATAGACCAAAGCTAAATGCAGTGTAGCGCTACACACCGAGCTTTTTACTCCTATGGTGCATAGCAAGATGACACACCTGCTCGCAGAAGTGTATCAAGGACGCCTTGCAAAGGAGCAAACTCGGATGGAAGAATATGGTGGCAAGAAGATGGCAGTGTCCGTCCTTCCCAGTGGGTTTTAGTTCGTTCGGTCTGTTGGACGGTTTACTAAAATGGTTGTAGGTGGTCTCAAATTTGCCTCGGTTGCGCAGCACGATCTCGAGATGGATACCACGCTCTATCAACGTGACCGTGGCGAGCTCGACTGGGATGCCCGAAGCATGGCCTCGACCGCGATGTTCGACGACTCGGCCTCAATTTCTCAACAAAAGACTGGGTTCCATTCCAATCGTCCAGCAGGCTACGATCGGTATATGACTCACGGCCCCTCGGCATCCAACGGTTCGGAGATTGAGCTCACGAGGATGGGTTCGACTGACCACCTGCCGCTGCTCAACCGTCCAGGCATGAACCGCGCACAGTCGGACATCCCGTCTAGGCCCGGTTCAAGGCTGGCCAAGGAGGTAGACCTCGGTACTGGGATGGTCGGGGTCGGAGCTGGGAGGATGACCCCACCACACCAGATGCACAGGCAAGAATCCCAACAGGGGCTGATGTACCATCAAGGGCCTCAATCCGAGTCGCAGTGGTCTCTCCCGCCAAGCTACACGCAGCAGTCCCAGGGACTGCCCATGTCTAGGCAAGGAAGTAGCGGACCAGGATACGCTCAGAGCGAAACGAACTTTGCGGCGGGGTACTTTCAGGGAATGATATTGACGGGCGTTCTGGCGCTGTGCGTGAACGTGGACACGGTTTTGAAATGATTTTTCCTTTGGCTTTGCGTTTTGTTGTTGTAGAAATACCTCGTACATACCCGTCGTTTAGAAATTCACCTTTCACTTTCTTTTTCTCTTTTTTGATGATGTGACTAAGGATTACGTTATCCAATTTTGGTTAAGGTCGCGAGTTGCAGACGACCACGACGATGGTAAGGAAACTGCCGAGGGAGCGCAGCCAGCAAGCTCACAACATGTTTTTCCGTTTAGGGTAAAGCGAAAACAACACGAAAGTATGCGGCGGTGAAGAGGATGCTTAATCCCAAAGACATTCGGCTGTGAGTGCCGGTGGGGTGGTCAGAGTTAGCCCAGGCTGATAAACGTACAGGAAGGAGAACCAGTTGAAGCAGAAGCAGAAAGAGGAAAAGGAGAAAGAAGCTGCTGTGCGCCGATTGTGAGCCGGGCTAATCCGCGTCGAGGAGTTTCTGGTACATACTGACAATGTGCGGCGTGTGATGACAGACCACAGACTGCGTCTTCTTTGTTCTTTACGCACAACACAGCACTCGCGCCACCATACCGTGTGCTAATCGATACCAACTTTATCAACTTTAGCCTGCAGAACAAGCTAGAGCTCGTCCAGGGGATGATGGATTGCTTGTATGCGAAGTGTGAGTTGGCCCGCCGCATGCGTCGCATGTGCTCCATGTTGACCCATCACCTCGCGCCCCTGGAATGTTATTCAAATGGCTGCTGCGTGCAGGCATCCCATGCGTGACCGACTGTGTGATCGCCGAGCTGGAAAAGCTAGGCCCCAAATATCGCATCGCGCTCCGGGTGGCCCGGGATGCACGATTTGAGCGGTTGCCGTGTTCGCATACGGGCACGTATGCAGACGACTGTCTTGTCCACCGTGTGACAGCGAACAAGTGCTACATCGTGGCGACATGCGACCGGGAGCTGAGACGGCGGATACGAAAGGTGGGGGATTAGGCTTCAGCGATGAGCATTGTCAGCTGACTGCGACTCAGGTGCCTGGTGTGCCGCTGATGTACATTGTGAGGAGGCGGTATGCGATTGAGCGCTTGCCGGACCAGGGGGCCCCTAGTTAGCTGTAGTCTGGACACGGGGCGGAGAAATGATTATTCGCGTTGTGGGATTACTGGAGATAGACAGGCCCAAGCCGCCATAGGGTCTAAGCCCAAATAAGTGCATCCTTCGTGCCAGGATCCAGTCCCCGAGTCCGACAGCCAGCTCGTTGTTAATAATGCAGACGTGCTCACGCGCGGGCACACCGCCAGCTACTAAACCCACCTGCGACTTCGACATGGCTGATGCAAGAGTTGCTCCCTCCACCTCCGGCAGCTCGTCCTCGTCGTTTGCGTCCCCGCGCACAGTCCTCCCCTCGTCCGTCGCCGACTTTGCGCTTGCCTATTCCCCGCGCTCGGCGCCGCCCTCGCCTTCGTCGCCAATGATGTTCATGGACGACCCGATCGCGAGTCGCAAGCTGAGGCGGCCGAGTCTGCTCGGGTTCGTGAGCAAGCCGGCGACGATGGCGACAACCAACAGCGCACCTGGCAGCCCGCTCGCCACGACGACATTTGGGCCGATGCTCGGCGCACCCCATCCCGATATTGCTATTCCTACAACGAGCTACTTTACCCGCGGACGCTCCAAGTCGGCGGTGCGACCCAAGACCAACACCCATTCGGGCTCTGGAACGCCACCCCAGATGTCGCTCGACTCGCGGCCCAGATCGCCAAGCACGCCGCCGTCACGTCCTACGCCGGCCCACAGGCGCACGCATTCCGCCAGCACCCCTGTGAGTCGCAATCCCACCCACTCATGACGCCTCGCTGATGCGCTCGCAGTTCAAGCTCCCCCGGCTGCTATCTATCCAATCAGAGCTCACGAACCCTGCCGATGCCGAGCTCAAGTCGGAGGCCTCGTTCCAGAGGTTGCTCGCCTCCAACGCGGACCTCCCCGGCGCCCTCGTCCGGACGCCCCACCCGCGCCGGAGAGACCGCGGCCGGTTTCCGGAGGTTTATCTCGACGACGATGACCAGCCTGTGGAGGAGAGCGAGGACGACGATGACGAGCTGCTTCGTTCCGCTTCCAATTCCAACGAAACTCTCCCGTCTGCCGCGCGGGTGCCCACATCCCAAGGCGCAGATGAATTTACGATGGATGATATACTTGATAGTCCGGCTCGGATGGACGTCGATATGGTAAGTTAGCCCTCCCCACTCCCATGCGTTTACTGGGCTCTGTCTGACTGCTCGCAGGGCTCATATGGTTCTCCGCCCGTGATGAGCTCACTCTTTTCCATGAAAGGATGGCGTCAGACGCCTCCCCCGACCGTCGCGCCGTCCCGAATAGGCAAGCGAAAACGTCAGTGCTCTTCCCTGGCTTATTTCCCGCTCTAAACTGACGCCTATCGCACCCGCCCCTCAGTCGATGAGCGCTACGAACCCTATCCGCAGAAACGCGCACGGGGAATTTCTCCCACCTCATTCTCCAATTCGATGCCGAACCCGTATCTCCTTCCGGCAAATACTGTCCCGCGCTCGCCCATCACAACGGCCGCGCCACGTCCGACTGCACTCGCGGCTTCTCCGCCCATTGCTATTCCCCGACCCGGGTGTCACACGCCCACACCGAGCACCAGCGTGTATGCCCCGATGATGTTGTATGGTTCGCCCATCATCTCTTCCCCTATTCTTAGACCCGTGCGAGGCCTTGGACTCGGTGTGAACGGAAACGCAAGCCGAGAAGAGCGCGAACGAGAGCGCGAGGTAGACGGAGCCGGGAATGGAGTCAAGAGTTTAGATCTTGGCTCATAGCTCTCTCCCCAAGTACGGAAACGCATTCATGAACACCTCTGCTGGACCAGAGAATCCAAAATGGCAGGCCCCAACTTTTTTCGCTTTCCTAATTTTTTTCTCGCAGCAGAAACAGGAGGGGGTTACTAGGGTCGTTCTTATATTGGTTTCGAATGAAATGAGGGTATCATAATTTTTCGCAGCTTCATTTTTTTTTTACAGTAATGATTGATGTACCTTGTAGTTCTGTTGCTCTTAGTTGTGGTGGTTGTGTATCTATGTCTGTTAATGTATTTTATGTGAATGCATTCAGCGTAATCTGATTGATTGGTGGTAGCTTGTGCCGAATGACTACATATGAGAGGTAGCGGGGACATGAGTATTGTCTTTGATTTGAGTCAATATATTACTATTGGATTAGTGTATATCAGTTCTCAGTGGTCCAACGGTCAAGACTCGTGCCTGTCACGCACGCAACCGGGGTTCGACTCCCCGCTGGGAAGCTCATTTGTTTTACTTTTTTAAGCTTAGTTTCCACACGAGATCATCCCCTTGCCCTTGGTTGACTCTCGGGGCGCTGCCGAGTTTCACGCTAGCTGCGCGCAGTTCGACCTGTTTTCGGTAGCTTAACCACCAGTAGGCTCCGACTGTCAAGCATCCCAATCCGTGCTTGGCGACCGACAAGGATGTCTTCATTCCTACAGTCTTTAACTCGCTATCCCGGCGCGGGGCCACCCAAACGGGACATTCGTGTTGCTAGCGAGACTAAATAACCTTTATATCCCATTATTAACCCCTTGGGGAACTGGAATAGCTCGCCCACTCCAGCGCTTCCGTTGGATGGCTATCCAATCGCCGCGATCGTTCGGGTCGGCCTTGCTGACACTACTAGGCTGTGGGTTGACCTCACATGTTAAAGTTTAGGGGGTTCCTGACCGCCCAAATCCTATTTTCAAAGGTGTTCCCCTCCAGTGAGACACCTGAGCCAACGGCGACCGTCAAACGGGGAGAGGTCGCGGAGTTCGGTCGACTGGTCGAACCCGGCCTTGATGGAATTATTCGGTCGCCCATTGTTGTCGAGCCACAGCGAGGATCGAGGCGTTGGTTACCGAGGTTAGAAGCGGTAAGGAGGTTGGCTGGATGTCTGGGTGTACAGGTGTGGGAGCGGGGAGGGTGGCGGAGATGGTGACAAGGGTATTCAGTCTTTGTCACAGTCGGGTGGGGGTGGGGTTATGAGCCAGGTTAGTCTTAGTGTTTTCACCTCAGCCTCCCTTGTCATGTTTCTGGACGAACATTGGCAGAGTCGCTATGGCTGAGGAGGGGCATGTGGTTTCACGTTGGTGGGTGTCAGAGGGGAAGTAGGGAGAGGAGCGGCGGGGTCGCATTCAAAGGTAGCACCGGAATTCGAGCGGCTCAAATCATATCTCTCTGTCACAGATAGCAAGCTGAATACAACGATATACAAAAACTCCACATATAGTTAAATCGAACCACGTCACGAGTTTTGATGGCGGCGTGACAAAGTCAGAGACGAATGCGAGACGAGGAGATCGAAATATTTACCAGTATTGCAAACATATGCAGTGAGACAGTTGTCCCACAATATGCAGCTATATGATTATTTGATGAAGGGGATGGCCATACTGGGAACGATATATCATAGCGTAGGAAGAAGGCCGATAGATACAAGATAACCGTACAAGGATAAGGCAACGAACAGACGAGGCAGAGCTGGATTGGTCAGACGGTCGGCAACTAACATCTCTTCATAACGCAACCTGTGGATGTATGCGCCTACCTGCTTCGTCCCATCCGACTCCTAAGTCATTGGCTCAGTGTATGGAACGATTTCAGTTATTTCCTGCCTATCCTAACCTAGATGAAAGATGTGAGGACGCGATACAGCGTACATTGCCCAACACAAATCGACGGGCCTGACCAACGACACCACCCGCACCCGGGGCGGGGGTTAGGGGGGAGGTGAAGGCGCGAGTAAGATAGGGTGAGTGGGTCGGCGAAAGTTGGGGGCTGGGTGTGTGAGATTGGGAGGACCGTAGTGGAAGGGGGGGGGGCGGTGATCCGTCGTACCACAGCGGCCATCGTTGCCTTGAGCTCAGAGGGTTGTCTTCGTCCCTCCATATATGAGGAAATTGGTTGGTTGGCTGGCCAGGGTTTGCATTTGCAGCGACAGGTCCCGGCGCACTTTCGGGGTCTCCCACCAAAAGAACCGAGGAAAACCTGTCCCTAATTACACATGTAAGGCATTCACTTCGTATATTTGTGATTTATGTAGATGATGAACGAATGTTGGCTTAACGGGACCTCTCAATCAGATACAACGACCTACGAGGCTGCACTCTATTCCTGCGCCACTCTTGTCTGGGCTGAAATCGGTGTTCATTTGGCTATATAATAATCTATAGTATACACAACAATGTGATTATTATACAAGAACGACCATAACCAGCTACTGATCATGCATGAGTATTATTGTCATAACCCTGCCTCATGCTTGGCATACACGCCTGGATTATTCAGGAACTGTACCAAGCCAGCTTGGGGGGGGGGGGGAGAATCCTACATGTCTCATACGAATTTGATGTCAAACGCAAGGTCATAAAAACGTTGGCTTCGGGTGGCTAAATGCATATAATTCATTAGATGTGCGTAGTAGACCTATATTAAGCCAGCCATTACCCGTGATTGAGGGTGGCTTGTTCAATATGGGCTCATCCTTCCTGCCTTTGGTTTTGGAGGTAGTGCGCTTGCACGTTCTCCACCGTTCAAGGGGCCAGGGCAAGCGTACGCCGGGTGGTACGATTAGCAAAATATCAGCAAGCTGGCTGAAAAGGGCGATGGTTTACTCAATAGACTCCTGAGTCTACTTTTGTGGCAAAAGCGGTGGATTTATGACCTTTTTAGATGAGTTAGGGTCAGCGCCACTCTTCCGTTCTCGGCTTGCTATGGTAGGTGGCTTTGCGTATCCACGCCCGGTCTTATTTAAGACCAGTTCTGCCGCTTGTCAGCTGACATCCCTCCATCTCCTCCTAGGTCATGTCCGTGTCGATACCTGTGCCGAGTGCACCCGCACACAAGAAAATGAAGAAAAAGCAGGCTCTGAAAGCTGCAGCCCTGGACACGATAACCTCTCAGCCAGCAAGCGCCATCGTGTGGACTTCGCCGCTTGGAGCAGCCTATTATCCGCCTTCGCCACCGAAACCACTCATGCTCGGCCGATCTCCCAATCTTCCCTTGATGCCGCGTCCCACGGCGGGCGGCCTTCAGGTTGATGCGACGCCACCCTCGAGGTCGGAGGCTGACATGTCACGATTGCCTGGGCCGGCTCCTCCCGAGCCCCTAGAGCAGGAAGTTGAGGACACTATCGAGTGCAGCAATGAGTCCATCTTGAGTGATGCTGAAATAATCGATCTTCCGCCGGAAATAGTCGATGAGAGAGTGGCTCCTGTCGCGGTAAGCCAGCAAGACACCTATATGTACTATCATCCATCCTGATAAATTTTAACCAAAGGAAGTGGATTCGAGTCGGCGTGGAGAAACTCATCCTCAAGTGTCAAACTTGCCGTCGATAAGCAAACACCCAAAGCATTGCTACCCAGATGGCACTTTTAACTTCCGTGTTTGTATAATTCGCCATGTACGCCGTTTTCAAACTGACACTTATGAGACAGGTCGAAAACATGCTCTATTGCATTCACCATCACGTCATTCGCATGTCATCTGTATTGACGCACCTCGTCTGCGATGATACATATGCGGTGAAGCCAAGTCTGTCCTTGGATGTCAAATCGGTGGAGCTCGACGCACTACTCGATTTTATTTACACACCGTATGTTCTATATTTCAGTTGGCACGTGCTTCGCATGTCTAAATCCGGTGCAATCCCATCCATAGATTCTATGCCATCAACAGGCTACCATCTGAATCGTACCGACTTGCTCTACCGCTTTGTGTCAAGTGGGGGTTTGATGAATTACGGGATGCGATACTAACCAAGCTTGAAGGTACTTTGGAGCTTGTTGAACGTTTCACCTTGGCACGAGAACTCCAAATTTCCGAATGGGAGAAAGGATGTTTGGCTGAGTTGATCACTCGCCCAACAGGGCTCACTCCCGATGAAGGGCGCCGTTTGGGTCTCGAGGCTGTCATATTCATTTCAGGGCTACGCGAAGATGCACGCACACGTACCCAATGCCTACATACGTGCGTCTCGTGTGACGCAAAGAAACGCCTAAGTGGGGGGAGTGTGGACAGGTGTTTCATCCAAAGTCGAGTTGAAGAATGGCTTGCCAAAGGCTCTGAATGAACGCGAGTTTTATTTTTGTACCCTATAATGGTAAATTGATATGAATGCAAAGCAATTTGCATTAAACTGTGCCAATCAAGGCGTACAGGCATCAACACCGCATATATGCTGCGGCTCACATGCCCCACCCTAAAGTGACACATCGTTTTACGGTAACTGCCTTGGGGAAACAAACCCAAGCTTGCTGCGGGTGACTAATGTTACCTCACCTCGGACCTTGCTCTAAGCAGGATTGTCCGTTTTCCTACTATCTTAGCGACTCTGAGTGCGAGATGGAAACTCGGGCAAACGCAAAGCCACAGCCAATCATTGCAGAAGACTGGACAGTGGGTTTGTATCCGCCACCTCTTAAGTTATATTTATCTTGATGAGAGATCCATGATAGAAAGGGAGTCGGAGCCAACGATTTTTTATGAATCTTCCTCGCCGGCCTCACGCGGCGGATCGGGGATGAGAGTGGCAGCACTGCCGTCCAAATACAACCCACCAGCGGAGCTAGTTGCTATTGATACAGGGCTCGGCGAAATGCAGACCCCCTCCACCAATACTCTTACACAACCTAGCGGCCAGGACAGAGAAAGCTACGTAACAGTGTCTTATTCACCCGTACGTATTCCCTGCAGGCTTCACATAGTGTGAATATTTTCCACACTAACACCCTTTTCTTTCGTAACGTACAGCCATTCGAAGTCAACGAGTGCCACAAGCAAGATCGCTCATCATCTCGGAGGATATCTCGAACGAGGATCCATCCTAAATACAACTACGCGGATGGGTCAATTATCTTTCAGGTACTTCGAGTGTTGCATAAACCTTGTCAGGTAAATAATTAATAGACTTGAAGATAAAGGACACATTATATCACATACACCACCATATCATCAAGGATTCAACCGTCCTCGTTGGAATCTGCAATAGCCAGGGATTCGATTTGCGTTCGACCCTTCCAACTGCTACAAAGCTAGCGGTCCACTTGGATGAAGTGAACCAACTCGAGTTCGAAGCCTTGTTGGATCTCTTGTACACACCGTGCGTCTTCGTGGACACTCCATGACTTTGAGTTTCTGAAACTATCCGACTTGTAGATTTTATGCCGTCGAGGACCTTACGTATGAAACCTACCGCCTAGCATTGCCCCTTTGCGTAAAATGGGGGTTTAAGCGGCTGCTTAATGCGGTTTTGCCAAAACTGGAGAACTTTTTGAAGCCGGTCGACTCCTACATCCTAGCGCGCGAACTGAAGATTATTGACTGGGAGAAACGATGTCTGGATCAGCTGGTTGCTCGGCGAACCGGACTAAGTCTCGAAGAAGGACGTCGATTAGGAGTCGAAGCCGTCATACTGATTTCGCGGCTACGAGAGGCACACAATCGGAATCGCAGTCGGTGTCGGTACACAACTTCTACCCCCTGCGGTATGGGCAAGCATTCGAATAGAGTGTCGAGCTCTGAACTAGGAAATGTTCGGGACCGAATAAGCGGGTGGCTTGAGGATGCACAATATGCCCCAGCTTGGCGACATTAATCGTTCGTGGTCATTGTATTTTATTATGGGCGCTGTGGTATTCTTCATGTATGATTGGCGTAAATTAGGACTCGCTTCAGCATTAAATTGAGCGTCGATTTTGATCAATTGGTGGTTTCCTCTTGTACATGTCTAGGCAATTCGTTGTGTAGGGCTAGGGAGGTACGTGGGCAGGTAAAAATAGGATCCAAGTTGATACACGTGCCTGAGTTAATCTTTCAGGGGTTCTGGCAGAGCCAAAACATCCAAGGATAGAGTGCCGTAGCTGGCCATTCGCTCGCAGAGTATGGCGTTCCATGCCCAAACACTATTAATCTTCGCATGTGTGTGTGGGTGTGTGGTTGGTGGGGGGGGGGGGATGCGAAGCCCAAGCCCTTCCTTGCGAGAGTGGCATCTGAAGAAAGCCAGGTTATTTTTGGACCTATTTATATATATATTTACCCCATCACGGGGTGCCGAGGGCGTCAAACGAGCGCATATACCTGCGTTATTTGTGAAGTATTGCCAGACCATTATTAGGAAAGGAAGAGCTTCATTATGCGCTACTAAAGCATCTGGTGGGCAATTAACTGAGTGTAGATAGGGTATAAAGAGAAATAAGTAATACTCTCAACAAACGACCTGCTGAACCGCAATGGGTTAGTCTTCGCCAAAGAGTAGTTCTAGAAATCTTAATCCAAAATAATATTGAACATTCATATTTCATTACTGAATAAATAGTACTCTATGAAAACAAGCCTCCGATTAACAAATGTGAAGGTGTAATTTCGAGATCCCAGAAAGCAGAACATGCAAATATAAATACGTCATGAGGGGTCCGGACTAGTCTAATGCGTGCGCCATGGGTTATTTAGTATCGGGGGTAGGTACGGTGCTTCGTGCCCTGGCCATCTTGCGCTCCGTAGCCGCGGGTATCGAAGCTCCAGTCTCCGTGTGTGTGGTCGTACCACGCCCCACGAGTAGAAGCGACGAAGAGAGTACCAACGAGAAGGAAAGTGAGCAGCACCCAACCCATCCATGCAAATGCCATGAGTGCTAAACATAAATGCATCAAGTACCGACTTGGATAACCGAACCAAAAAATACGTACCAACAAGGATTCGGCAGGGCTTGTAGATCTGGCACCAGTTGAGATTCGGCCAGAGCGACTACAGACCATTGTGTCAAAAATCCAAGTAATCCAGTTACGGGATGGATAGAAACGTACCGCGGCGGATGCGGCACCTCCGAGCCACAGAGCCCAGAGGACAAACAAGCACAACAGCTCGAACCAGGTCTTGCTCAGAACGCGATGGCCGTATCGACGGTGAAGAACAAACATCCTGGGATTTACGTCGTTAGCGAGGTCGATGGCTATCGGGATCGGCGGACTCACATCCAAGGAGCGAAGCACATGGTGAGGAATGACGCAACGAGGAGCTCAGGGATCGGCGGGTCTATAGCGCATCCATATATCAATATACCATTCTACAGTGCGCACCAAAGATACAGCGTACCGTAAAATGCTTTCCCGTCTCTCAAGGGATCAACTCTAGGATCCCGCTTGCGGTCGGTGTAATTCAGCCGCACAATTGTGAGCGAGAACAAGATGATAGAGAACAAGAACACAAAGGTGTAGAGTGACATGCGAATAAGGTGAACAACCGGCGGCATCGTGGTCAAGTAGCTCGTGAGCACAAGAGTCGTGTCTCGTACAGAGGTCGGGTTGGTGTTGTCATTCCCAAGGAGAAGAGACCGAGCCATTTTAAACGACCCATGCGACACCGCCTGCCGTGCCCAACACGCGTGTTCCCCAGGTGTTAAGGACTGATCACATTTTACACAAACACAAGACTGTCGGGAACGTGCTCCCCCTCAATCCTCATGTCAAGCAGGACAAAAGAATGCGGCAGGGGCAGCCGGACGAACGGGGGAGGTCGAGTCATTACTTGGAAGGATCAGTGGGAAATTGCCAAGTCAGGGCACTATGGCTCAAAAATCGAGGAGCCTCGTGTTATTGTTTGAAGTGTGCTTTCAACGAGGCCGAATGCGAAACATCGCCATCTGGGGGGCACGTGATCGAAGGGGATGGCATCGGGCTCGACGCTGGTCTGAACGAGTTGAGCACCCCCAATGATGCGCGACAGTAGCCACCCTCGTTCTGTCTAAAGTCTCGGCCCGCACATCAGGACCGACAATCGAACCACCATGCGGGGAAAGATCAACAAACGAGGGTGCTGAGAGCAAACGTAATAGTGTTTTGGGCACCTCTATTTGGGCACCTCTACAAATATCTACCTAGTGGTACACATCATCATAGTAGTCCGTTACTCCTTTTTAGCGGCCGCAGCCTCACGTTCACGCTTCCTCAATGCGCGGCGGCGAATGTCCTTGTGCAGGTCTGGCATGATTGTCGGTCAGATCAAATTCATAATTTCGATTACAACTAGATGATTAAGCTCACTAAGCGTGTAGTTGATGAGGAACGATGTAGGTGCAAAGCCCATGGCGTATGCAAGGGCACCATGAGCCCAGTACGGAGTGGTATAGTCGCCTTGGACACCGATCTTGGCAAGAACGGAGCGTACATATGTCGAGGGCAGGGGGATCATGGCGGTCGCGCGACGAATCTTTGACATGCTGGAAACCTGCGAGCCAATCGGTTTAGGGATTGCGTGACAAAAGGCAATGCAGAGAGACTTACGACAAAGTATGTATTAATGAGCTGAACTTTGACGCCTTTGGGACCGAGCTCTGAGGCAAGCGCACGGGACCATGAAGAGAGGAAAGCCTTGGTTCCAGAGTAAGTGGCGAGCATTGGCGAAGGGACAGCGCCGGCAAAGGAGCCGAGGTTGAGGATGAGACCACAGCGACTGCATAAATGATTAGAAATGATACAGATCGCAGGTTATAAGCAACTACACACCGAACGACCATGCCTGGCACGATCAAACGAGTGACTTTAATGGTGGCATTCACATTAATCTCAACAATATCTTCGTGTTCAATGAGAGGGATCTCGTGAAAGTCAGCCGGAATGTCGTGAGATTTGCCAACATTATTGACTGAAATGCTTATGAGTTCATTTGCCCCAACCAAGGCTTGGATACACACCGAGTACCCCAATATCAAGACCCTCGAGCGCCTCAGCCAGTCCAGCATATGCAGCGACATCACGACTCGAAAAGTCAATGGCATAAGTTTTAGTTGAGACAGAATACTTGGATTCTAGTGAGATAAATTAGCTCGCTTGACCTTGGGAGAGACGGAGGCATAGACTCACGGAGCTCAGAGGCAAACGTGTCCAATTTCTCTTGGGTACGTGAAGCGATGAAGATGTTGAACCCAGCTTTGGCCAACTGGCTCGCAAATTCGCGTCCAATGCCATCCGTCGCACCGGTCACAACTAGGTGTAACACGTATCAGTTGAGCAAAATGACGTATATGCTTGGTTTGGGGGAAGCTTACCAGCCCATGCACCCTTTTTAGCGCCATATTTTGACAGCTAGAAATACAATTTGGTGAGCGTAGTGGACTCGAGACAGCCTGAACGAAACTTGCGTTCTGTCCGGACAAAATAAATGTCTGAAGCAGGAAATTGATAAAACTAAATCCAAGGCCAGCAACGACTGCTGCACCGACAGCCGAGAGGCATAGACTGGTGCACGAGTAGTCGCGCGCAAAGGCAGCAAATGTGTCGCAGAGGCCCATGGTGGGAGATAGGGAGGGACGAGGGAGATGGAGCGCGAGAAATATCCACTGGCAATCACGTGGTCTATTGTTTTTATTCTTTATTTTTCTTTTTGGCTACATTCGTTCTATTGTATGGAAATAAAAACACGTTACATGAGCAAAGTTAAAGCACATATAGAAAGGCGGAGCCTGGAACGATAAAAAGTTACGGGTAGGAAAAGGCGGGACGTGAGACTATGAATTCGGATCTACGGACGGCGCGTGGGGCGCGCAAAGAGAGTAAATTATTTATAAAAAGCGGAAGAGGCCGATAGAAAATTGGTCATGGCTGTAAGAGTTCATGACGCTGGAGTTATTTGGTCGCCCTCCTCGGTTTTATCAGAGCTACAGAGTGCAGAGGGCACTCCAGCATGACGTGCCATAGTGTTTGCAACTCCGCCCGTTCGCACGGGCAGCCGGAATCCTCTGGAACCGCGAACCGATCGCAGTACTCGCCGCAGAAGGCGTGTCCGAGTATAATTTGGATTAACCGGGAGTGTATGCGGCGCGTGCCATCGAATGAAATAGGGAACGGGTGTAAACGAAGGATCGGGGGACGTGGAAGTGAGCTCGTAACGTGTGCGGAGTGGTGGCGCCAATTGCGAACAGCCCTCACGTGGTCTATCGTCATTCACGTGTCGAGCGGTAACTGTCTATTGGCCGACATCCGGGCTGGTCTCTGCGTCGACACTGCGATGCCCCGGTTGTTCAGCGTCAGATATACTCCGCTGAGGACATGTCTGGTCAACCTTCCGATGGGCCTTTACGGGCCGCTTGCCGCCAAGCAAGTAGTGAGCACCTTGGGATTTCTTAGCTTGGCAAAGTAAACATTGATTCGACAAAGCGCCCACAACGGCTCGCAGTGCATGTCTCGCTCCCTGGTGCTTCTGACGGGGTTTACTTGGGATGGACAGGCATGGCTTCTTCATCTTCATTATCCAAATGGCAGCAGGGAGCCCACGCTGCAGCCGAGGCGCTGGATACTATCGAAATTGATCCACAGGTTGCGCAGAGCTACGGGTTCAAGGATGGGGCAACTGTGAGTACAAGTATCAGTCAACCTTTTCCGTCGAATGACTCTTTCAAGGTTGAGATTGGCCTGGTGTACAACCTTCCAATCGCTACCAACGTGGAGACAGTTCCTCTCTCCTCCGATGATTGGGAAATACTAGTGAGTAAATGGCTCCCTCTTTCTTCCCGATCTAATAATGGTGTAGGAAACACATGCAGAATATGTCGAACAAAATCTATTGAGCCAAGTACGCGCCGTAGCCGTGGGCCAGGAAATCAGTGTCTGGGCACTAGGTCGTTCTCGTGTCCAGTTTCGTGTGGGCGAGTAGTAGTGACAAAGCACCACACAAATTATCACTCACCTTTCTCCACCAGTATCAATCAAGCCTGAGGGTCAAGCCGTTTTGCTCGGTCCCGACACCGAGGTTGCAATCGCACCCAAACTACGAGCCCCACCGGCGGCGTCCCAATCCCAAAAGAAGACCCTTAGCAAAATCGAAACACCAGATGCCCAGGCAAAGCCGAATTCTACTCCTAGCACAAACGACCCCATACCACTAGCACTGCGGGTACTTCCAACTCGACTTGCGCCACTACCGATCAGCATCGGTTAGTCTATGCTTCCCCTTACCTGCACAGCTTATATATTCCATATACAGACTCTTCAGATCCGGAAATATGCATTTCACCGTCGGATGTACAAAAAATAACCTCCCAAACTACCACCCTGACGCACGCATGGCTTGTCCGAGTTCGGCCACCTCGATCTGTATGCGAATTTGACAAGCGTGGAAAACCAGTAGAGAAGGCAGCTCCTCCGCCCGTAGTTTTGCAGCAAAACAAGGACAAAAAGGCTGAAGACGACAAACCGCACGCACCTGGTGCGTTAATACGAGTCAAGATCGATGAAGCCATACCAGTTGGACATGGTGTCGTGGTAGGGTTGGAGGGCAAGGTATTAGAATGGGACACAGTTCTGTAAGTCCTTCACTATTTCCTTGGGCAAATAGTTTGAACGCCATGTCTCAGACTATCACAATGCGATAAGCCAGCCGAACAAGCCAGTCGGTCTTCTAGCCCTAGCCAGACGGCTCATACAGAGATCCAAACACAAACCCCCAAAATCGACAATGAAGCAAATGAGCTCGCTGGTGTCGACGCAATTCTGTCTGAATGCCACGAATTTTTCCTACGTACTTATATGCAGCCCGAAGCGTTTGGCACGGCGGGAGGATCCCATCGTACGTTTGCCCTTTGTGCTTTCAATCGCTAAAGTCTGACTGTGATTCACAGCGCCTGGTTTACTTTTACATGGTGCCCCCGGATCCGGGAAGACTTCTGTCGCAAAAGCGGTTGTAAAGAAATTGGAGGCCGATGCGCGCATATATGCATGTACGTTTCTTCATTAAACCAAGGTTCCCAGTGTATTGACGGGGACTGCAAACAGCTGTTGTATACTTGGATCTAGCGCAAATGGCTGACGAACATACATCCACACTTCGCTCGAAATTCAAAACATGGAAAGCAGTTGCGGCGTGGCGTCAACCCTCGGTGCTCGTTTTAGACAATTTGGACAAGGTTGTGTCCGCTGAAGTCGAGGTAGCGACCTTTCTACGCACGTTCAATCCTACAAAATTAATGTATTTTGCATTAGCATGCGGATTCGGCCCGTGCACGCCACCTCGCGGAGCACTTTATCGATGTGTTTGCTTCAACCCCTGCTCCGGGCGTGGCGATACTAGCAAGCTGTACGAGTCCGAGTGCCTTGCATCCTCTATTGAATGCGTCCCATGTGTTCATGCACAAAGTGCAACTGAGAGCGCCAGACAAGAACGCAAGGCGAGATGTAATGTATCTCTGTTTTACGTTTTCGACGCGTGACTGATGCGGGGTGGAGTAGATTCTATCCAGAATCGTCAAACGTCGATTTGCTACGTCTGATCTGAAGCACGATCTGGAACGACCTCTGAACTTTGTTGCTCTCGCGACAGACACCGAAGGCTATTCCGCGACGGATTTGCAAGATCTTGTTGGGAGAGCTATACATGCTGCTGCTGTTCGATCGGCTGGGGATCCAGATAGCTCGGTACGTTTTGGAATTGTCGTTGTTCCGACAGGGGTGTTAAGCTGTCGGATCAATGTAGCCAGTATTACTCCCCAAGGGACTTTGCAAAGGCGCAAGAAGATTTTGTACCCCTGTCACTGAGAGGCGTGAAATTGCAAAAGTCGGATGTGTCGTGGTCCGATATCGGAGGTGGGGTTTTCTTTGTTCTTTGATTAGTTCAAGTTTGACGTTGCGTAGGTCTGGAGGAAACGAGGAGAGTGCTAAGAGAGACGCTAGAGTGGCCAACCAAGTATGGTGCGATTTTTGCCAAGTGCCCGCTGAGGCTTCGATCAGGGTGGGTTTGTTTCTCTCGCTTCTACAGACGGTTGATATGAAGAGATGCAGGTTGCTCCTGTACGGCTATCCCGGATGCGGAAAGACATTGCTTGCATCTGCGGTAGCGAAAGAGTGCGGGCTGAATTTCATCAGTGTCAAGGGGCCGGAACTTTTGAACAAGTACATTGGTCAAAGTGAACAATCAGTACGCTTTATTCTCCCTGTTTTTGAATAGGCGAGGCTGATGGTAGCATAGGTGAGAGACATATTCGATCGAGCGAGCGCTGCAAAGCCGTGTGTTTTGTTTTTGGACGAGTTTGATTCGATTGCGCCGAAGCGGTACGTGTCATTCAACGATCAAACACTTATTCGTATTGATACATGTGGATGTAGTGGACACGATAGCACGGGTGTGACGGACCGGGTAGTGAATCAGATGTTGACCCAGATGGATGGCGCAGAGGGGCTGGATGGCGTTTATGTTCTTGCTGCTACAAGGTGAGCTTGGATCACTTTGGTATTTCGGTGGATGTTGAAAGAGACTTGTGAACAGCCGACCGGATTTGATTGATCCTGCGCTTCTTCGACCTGGACGGCTAGACAAGTCGCTGTTGTGCCATATGCCGACCGAGGGGGAGAGAACAGAGGTAGATTTATCACGCGACTGCCTATATGCGTGCTGATTGTTCGCTTCAGATCCTCAGGGCGGTGTCTCGCAAAGTAGCGTTGTCACCTGAAGTGGATTTATCGGCTATCGCACGACGGACTGAAGGATTTTCAGGTGCTGATCTGCAGGCTTTGGTGTACAATGCGCAATTGGAGGTAGTGCACGAAGAACTGGCAGCGGCAAGCCGTGAACTGAACACAGGTGGGAAAGATGTCGAGGAAAAGAGAGTCAAGGTGGAGGTCGTCGGTGGGACCGGAACGACGATGACACGAGCCGAGAGTGCTGCTTTGGAAAAGAGGGTGAGTTTATGGAGGCTAGGATCGCGTGCAGGGGTTGATCCGGGGTTTGATAGGTCGCGAGAATGCTCGCGGCTCGGAATCCAAAACAGTCGATGGGACAGAAAACTGGGAGTGTGGACGAGAAACGCAAGGTGAGTCGATCGATTTGCGCCGGGTGCGAAAGATGAACGGGAGAAACGCAGAGCCCGAGCGAGATCACACTCGCGCACTTGGAACGTTCGCTGGAGAATCATCGGCCGTCGGTTTCAGCCGAGGAGCGCTTCAGACTGCAGGCGATGTGAGTGGGGGGGCCGGGGCGACATGCGGCGCGCTGACTTGGCTGCAGATATGACGCGTTCCAGACCGACCGCACCGGCGAGCACAAGGTTCCACCCGGGCTGAGCGGCGTGGGGGGACGGGCGACATTGGGCTAGTCACGTGATATACTGTAGAAAAGAGACTTATTGGTGTGCACGTGGAGACAACGCTCCCTTGTGCTGTATCCTGCCCGTTTTCTGCCCGTTTTCCGAATAAACGTTTTTGAGCTGGTGCGAGATGGCTGCCCCACGCCGTGCACCGTCCCCGTCGGCGTCGACGACCTACTCTGGGATCAGCAACTATCGCTCCGACTCGTACCGCGCTGGGCCAACGCCGAGCGCGAGCCCCCGCCCCGGCGGTCCCAACGGACAAGGCGGCGACCCCCGCGCGATTGCGCGCACACACTATGAAGAGCTCAAGCGCTCGCTCCAAGACCATATGCTCAGGGGTACGTGCTGCTCCCGTCTGCGGATCTCACCGCTCACACACCGTCGCTCCCAGAGCCCCAAAACTCCCGTGCAAATGCCCGAGAAAAGCTCACCCGCCTCACGCGGCAGCAGTTCCAGGAGCTCTCCACCGACGTATACGATGAGCTCATGCGTCGGAACAAGAACGAAAAGGGCGAAGGAGCCGAGACCCCGTTTCTGCCCGTTCGGGACGACTTCCACCCGAAGCGAAATCAGGCGCGACAAAAGCTTGCCACTTTGCCCGCCATACGGTTCAAGGATCTGTCCTCGGATGTCTTTTACGAGCTCGGGAGGAGGTATCCAGAGTTCAAGGAGCCCGAGACGTTGCCCGAGGTGCCGGACACACCCCAGTCGGACTATGACCCCCCGACGCCAGAGCTCGTCGGTGGACGGGCGCCGATGAGGCAAGGATCGAGAGACTTGGGCGGAGTCGGTGCTGGGAGTGGGTCGGATCGGCGCAGGCCGTCGCAGGACGACTATGGCGCTCGTCGGAGGCCATCCGAGGATGAACCTAGGCGGCAGCCCTCGGTCGATGGTGTCAGGCGGCGTCCGTCGGGCGATGAAGGCCCGTTTCGTCGGCCATCGCAGGATTCGCAGGTCACGAGGCGCCCATCGCAGGATAAGCCGTCCGGGATGGCGTCTTCGTCGTACGTGACACCCAACAAGAGCACAATCGCAGAAGAGGTCATCCAGGTTCCCTATGGCCGCGACGAGGGGACTGAAGACGAAGACTTTGACGATCGTGAAGACACGGCTCGGCGCACGGGTAGCGACGAAGACGTGGGCAGGCATAGCAAAAAGCCCTCTGGTGGGCTCAACGCGCTTGGATTTAGCCTGTTGTCCACACCGCTTAGCCCAACCAGTGACGATGGCGCGGCGCCCAACGGTCTCAACGGTCGCGCCACGTCTGACTATTACGAAAAAATGTCGTTTGGACGTGTGAGCGTTACGTCGAGCCAAGGAGGCGGCGGTGGGGAACGGCGTAACACGGAGATCGAGGACGTGCGAAAGGACTATGAGTTCAAGATCGCGACCATGCAGAATAGGATCGCCGCGATGGAGAACGAGGCTAGGCTAGCTGCCGACGTAAGTCTGCTTTCCGTTTTTGGCTCGAGTGAAGCAAGCTGAGTCAAGTTGGGGAGCGCAGAGGGAACGAGATTTGCGTCGGATGTTGAATGACAGAGATTCGGAACTTGTGCGAGTGCGGGAGCGATGTGAGCAGTTGGAGGAGGACCTTCAGGATGCCCAGAGTGGGCAACCCGTGGCTGCACCCGTGCGTACATGTCCGCTTATTGCGATCTTATGCTAATCCTTGACGGGTTTCAAGAATGGCGCAGCCACTGAGCAGCTGAGACGCGAGATGCAAACGCTACTCGAAGACTTGCGTGAAATGGCCGCAAGCCGTGACGACCTGGCTGCCGAGCGGGATGCGGACACTCAAACCATTCGAGAACTGTCGTCGCAGATGCAAGAGTACAAACGCAAGTACGAGGCGGCCAAGACTGAACTTCGAGGACTCAAAGGTGTGTTTGCTGTATTGAAACGCATCTCGTTTTGAGAGTGCTGAATATCGCGGTCTGTAGCTACTTCGCAGTTGTACGTCCAACAGTCGGGAAATATCTCCAAGCAAGACCAGCTGCCTATTTCGGAGCGTGGTGGAATCGTCGACACGCACATTACCGCATTCCAAAGCGCGATGGACACTATGCTGATGGCTGCACGGCAAGTTGGCTGGGCCATGCAGTACTACTCAAAACTTAATCATGTTTTTACAGATCAAGCGCGCCATCAACAGCCCTGACAGCCATGAAGTCTGTTGTGACGTCTGTCAGCGCTATTGGAGACGATGTCGAGTCGTACATCCGGCGATCACCAGGCGAACATGAGGCTGCCAGTCAACTCGTTGAACGCCTGCGCGCGACGTTGAGTAATCTCGTCGCAGCAGCCCGCACCCATGCCATGAGCTATGGAACCTCGCCAGTCAGCCTGCTTGATGCAGCCGCGAGCCATGTGTCGACGACCGTGACATCATTGGTAAGGGAGGTGCTTGTCAGGCGAGACGACGGGCGAAAGAACAGCCACGCGGGAAACGGGAACTGGGCGCATATCGAGGATGAACTCAATGGACATGCCAAACGATCTGACTCGAGTTCCATCGGAAGCCCGTCCAATCCCGCGATATTCGACACGCCTGTAGATTCTTCAAACCCAGACGATGGATGGGAAGAGCTCAAGGTATGGAAAATTTTCCTGTTTTAGCAAAAAGGGATCCGGCCAACGACTTCCGCAGCCATACCTCGAAGCCCAATCCGAATCTATCGCGTTTTCGATTCAAGCACTTTTAAGTGCGATCAGAACCGGTGCGCAAGGTCCAGAGATCAACGAGCACTTGTCGCAGATCATTACGATTGTGTCGAGTATCGTTGCCGTGAGCAAAGAGAGCCTGCCGCGTGCCCAGGCGAAGCAAGGGATGGAGATTATCGCTCAGCTGACGGAGCAGTGTGGCCGGCTGAGTGAGCTCCAGGGCAAACCAGAGCTAACCAAGGTCGAGCGGCAGACGATGGCGTCGAATAGCTTTGGAGTCGCCAAGGCTATGAAAGAGTTGATGAAGCTGGGCTAGGCGTGGCAATGATATATACCTTGCTTTTCTCTATTTCCTTTTCTCTCTCTCACTAATTCGTGAAGGATCTGTAGTCTGTCTTTCGTTTTCGGTTATCGTGTTTTAGGCTTGATGCGGATACAGTACATCGTATTTTTTTTTTTGTTAGGATAAGCAGTATGCTTTTTGTAATCATGTTCACGATTGCCCCGGTGGCTACCTTGTGCAGCATCCTTCTGCGTTGTGGCCCCTATGTCATAATTTTTATACTCTTTGCCTCGAGGCACCTCTTTTATGGAGAAGCATAGCTCTGATGGGGGCGCTTGAATCAAGAAGATGGATGCTGTCGGAGATGCCACCTATCTGGCATGCATCGCATTCAAGTTTGACTGGCTCACCGTTTTACCGCCGCTTTCCTTGGCCTTCTTGTTGTCAGGGCTCAGCCTGAACTCTGTTAATAAAGACATTGCCGATCATCTTTGCTAGTCCACTACTTGCTGCTCGTGTCTCGTCAACATGAAGCCACCGGCGCCAATCGTCGATCCTGCGAGCAACATCCTCCCAAGACATGGCGCTTGTCTTGTGTGCAGGAAGCGGAAACTAGTATGTTGTTTTGTCCTATACCATAGCGATGTCTTTGTAACCGAGCGCACTCGAATCACAGAAATGTGACGCTACAAAGCCCGAGTGTCAAGAATGCCTTGCTTCGAACCGACAATGCCAATACGAAGACGAGACCTATCGGACTAGAACTCAACAGCTCCAGGTATGATGTTCACCACCCCGCGTTTTCTTTTAAATTCAACCTCTGTGTATCGTCCGCCAGGACAGAATCAAGGAGCTCGAGGCAAAAATCAAAGAGGTCGAGAGCCGGGGATCTGTAACCTCTTCCAAGCCTCATTCTTCGTCATATCCATCGCCGGCTGCTGAAGGCACATCAAATGGGTCTAAAGCGTATGGGGGAAGCAGCAGTGGAGACAGCCGAGGCCGGTCCGACTCACCCGGAAACGCTTTGTCTGTTCCAACCTTGTTCAGCCCGAGCCAGCTATCCCCTTCTGGCCTGTCGTCAAATGGGTCCAATCGCTCCAGCGCTGCACCATACGAGCCGACACCCGACCAAACCAAACGATTGTACGTCTTTCGCGGTTTCAGCCAGCTAGAGCTTCCCTGTGATAGCTGAATCATACCGAATCTCTGGTGGTAGGCTCGAGGAATTCGTGCTGCGTCAGGCACAATGCGCTTTCGAGCTCCACACCGACAGGGTGATTGCAACCTTCGACCGGATGCTAGCGAGCCTGTATTGCCCGTGCTGCTAAATGCCATGCTGCTGATGGTGAGTTGACTGTTTTGACGATGGTTTGTCGCTTGAATGGTGAATGTGCTTTCAGGGATGTCACTTTACAGAAGACCAGTCGTTGAAGTATTTGGAACCTATCCTTTTGGAACGGACCAAAAAAGAAATAGACGAAAACTTGGCTAGAGCTTTAAAAGGGAGCAAACGCTACAATAGCCTGCACCACCTACAGTAAGGACACCATCTCATGCAAAACAATAGCCGATCGGTAACCTAAATTAAACAATAGGGCCATGTGCATGGTTGGCCTATACTATTATATCAAAGGGCGACTGCTAGAAGGGCACGTTCATTGCACAAGTGCCACTCGATTCGCCGTTTCAATCGGGATCAACCAGCTCAGCTCACCAATCTTCAAGCCGGATTCACCAGTGAAGAAATTGAAGAGAGTCTTTGGCACTGAGCAATGGCGGCCCCGCGACCCTGTCGAGCTCGGGGAAGCGATTAATCTGTGGTGGTATGCTTCATCATGCCAACTACTAAAGGGCACGCTAATACCTAATGGATCTTAGGAGCTGTTGTATTTTGGACGGTGGAGGGTCCGCTATGAACGGCCTCCCGCCTTCAGTCGATGTTTTGGACGTTACGACCGTGTGGCCACGGATGCTCGCTGACTTTCAAACGGTATATGCCAAGCCGATAAACTACAAATCGATGACTGACGTCGGCTGGTAGGGTCAAGCGCCAGACGAGAGTTACTCCATAGCCGCGTTATTAGACCCCTTGCTCTCATATGAAGTTGCAGATGCGAGGAAAGATAATGTCAAGGCGTGCTTGGCGAAGTCCGCGACCCTTATGACCTGCGCAGGGCAGTTGGATGTTGAGCGAGTTGCCAGTAAGTTGTTCGCACTATGTTTGGTACCCCGAATAACGGGCACGTCCCTCAGATCCAGCGGTTTCAGAAGAGTGGTGGACGCGATTCGAGAATTGTGACCGTGCCGTCGTACGATCCATACAAACCCTTCCGCCAGTCCGGATAGCTCGAAACGTGGAGGAGCTTGCATATCTTGTGTTGATTCACAGTTCGTATAGCTACTACGAGCGCATCTCCGACTATTAACCCTACCCGTATAGCGCTAACGTACTGCGCCACCGTCCAGCTTCATAGCGCTCTCGCCGAGTTTGAGATCGCAGTCGGTTCACAAGGTGATCCTAGAGGTATACAGCCCGACGGCTCTCCAGGTGGGCTCAGCTGGATGCGCTGTACAGAGGCGTGCCGGCGACCGTTCTGGCTGCAACACTCATAGCAGATGTCGATATGAAGTATATGCACATGTTCATCGGACTGGCATGGGTTTGTGTGGCGGAAGTGTTGACGCGCGAAGTACCAAGGCTCCGGCTCGCTAGGCAAATGGAGTGGGCGCGGCAAAAAGAGGAACAGCTGGCAGTGATGGAGCGATGCATGGAACGGCTGGTAACTACTTATCCCGTTCTGAGTGAGTCGTCCGATTCGTTTGGAATATGGCATTGCTAACCCATGGCCAACTGCTAGACCTTCAAGTGCAGCAGGTTCGAGCGCTCAAAAAGTGGTAGCGGTCCTATGGGTCTAGAATACAGCCACAGGACAATGTAGTGTTTATCCGTTGATGCTTTGTACTGATACCCGGCGATAAAATAATATGCCAATTCCTGCTTGGTTTTATCTTTGATCTGAATGAGCGCCAAGCATCGCCACAACGGGTAATGGCACTGTTTGCACTGGGCGGCAATCTGCATGATGTCAGAGCCGTACCCTCAAGACATACAAAGTGTTGTATCAACACTTGTCCAATCCTAGTCTCGGCGACAATCGGACTGTGTCGGAGCCACCAGAGGTCTTATTTCTGAACCCGGCATAATATCTGAAATTAGTTTAGCCCGCACCGACCATACCAGATGAACGACACCGCTCCTAGGACCTTTGTTGTTCTTCCCAGAAATAGCGCTTGCTTTTCCTGTCGGAGAAGAAAAATAGCGAGTATCGATCCGAGTATTGATTTAATCAACTTATCCTCAATTCATCGCACAGAAATGTCCCGGAGACAAGCCAAGTTGTCACGAATGTCTTAGATCCGGTCGTAACTGTCAATACGAAGATGACGCTCACGAGATAAGGATGCAGCAGCTGCTTGCAAGTACTATCCCTCAATAGTTACTGCATTATTTAACCGAGACATTCTGCATAGTAGAACAAGATTAAAGAACTTGAGACAAAAATTCTGAAGATGGAAGAACAGTTCGCCTCGGGGATCAATGCTCGACAATCTCGGAAGTCTTTCCCTCAAGGATCAAGTCATATGATCAACAGTATCCCTGAATCACTCACAAACTCCCATGCTGTGGCCCCAGTAGATCCATCAATCATTTCGCCAGTACCCTTGCTGGAAACTGACCACGTACTCATTCAACTCCAAAAATCGGCCCCGAATTGGCTCAACTCTAACGGAAGTAGAGAACCGTCACTTGATGCATATCCATCATCTGATTCCATCAGCAAGCTGTGGGTTCTTATGGTATCCGAAATCTATGAGGCTTATCTTTGTATTATTAGGCTTAGCGTTTTTCTTCTTCGACGCGAACAATGTGGTTTTGAGCTCCACATAAATCGAACGATAGCGAAGCTTCAAGGCAATGCGACGGAGACGATGGTTCCAGCGCTGTTTAATGCCGTCCTACTCATGGCGAGTAATACTAGTTTACATATTCAGACCCCGACTAACTTATCCTACAGGCGTGTCATTTCGCTGAAGATGACGTTTTGAAAAGTACTTGGGAGAACATATTTCTCACGCGTACTAGGAAAACTATCGAGGAAAACATTGACAAGGCATATACGAGCCAGGTTGGATACAACCCCCTCCACCATTTACAGTAAGCACAACTCAAAATCGCAGTCAAACGCACTCCAGATGACCACCTTCCGTAGGGCAATGGTTATGCTTGGCCAGTACTACTATATCAAAGGACGACTACTTGAGGGACATGTTCATTGCTCCAATGCTACCAGACTTGCGCTTACCATGAACTTACACAAGATCAACTCGCGGATATTCAAAGAAGTCCCCTCAGCATCTGGAAGGGGGCTACAATCAAGCAACCGGATCTTCTGGTCACCCCGCGATCCGATCGAGTTGGGTGAGGCGATTAACCTCTGGTGGTAGGCCCTTGTGTATATGCATGCCCAGGAACCAAATATTGTGAACATATAGGACCTGCTGTGCTCTTGATTTCGCTGGTTCGGTGATGAACGGCCTGCCTCCATCCCTCTCACGAGATGATATTACAACGGTTTGGCCGTGCTCTCTCGATAATTTCGAACCCGTAGGTCTTGTATGCACTACCATTTCCCACCACACTGAATCGAAGGCACAGGGCCGTACGCTTCCAGAAGACCATTATTCCGTCGCCGCGTTATTCGACCCCCAGCTTTTCTCTATAGTTGCAGATGTCTCAAAAGATGATTCCAAGTCTTTAGTTGCAAAAGGATTCATTTTAGCTGAATTCGCAGGAAAATTGGGCATGCAAATAGCCGCGGGCAAGTCTTCCGCCAATTTTCTTGACTAATGAACTGTACTAACCACGTTTTATAGATCAAAACTCTGATGAACTTTGGGCACAGTTTGAGAGCTGTGACCGCACCATCATCCAATACACACATACCATGCCACCCGTAGACACGTCTAGCGATATTCAGGAACTCTCGTCCTTTGTGCTCATTCACAGTGGGTACACAACTCCAAAATGAAAGCTTGGTGACCTAACGGCACCTCGTAGCGACGGCATACTGCTCTAGTGTTCAGCTTCATAGTTCTTTAGCAAACTTGGAAATCGCAGCCGGTGTCCAAGGAGACCTGAGAGGCATACAGCCCGATGGATCATTAGGAGGGCTAAGCTATGCCCGCTGTATCGAGGCGTGTCGAGGGACAATTCTAGCCGCAACGCTCATCCAAGACAGCGATTTGACATATATGAATATATTCATAGGACTGGGCTGGATATGTGCAGCAGATCTGCTCGCAAGGGAAGCTTCAAGGTTGCGTGCAAGCGGGTTTTTGCAGCAGGCACAGCAAAAGGAGGAGCAACTAGCTTTAATGGAACGATGCATGAAGCGCCTGATCACTACCTATCCTTTGTTAAGTCAGTCCCATGCCGTTTTCTAATTGAATGTTAGACCCCTAACCTTGTCCTGCAGCTCTCCAGGTCAGGCAGATAGCGGATTTACAGCGATAGTGGTAGTCACGCTTATTTTGAACCGAAGGTTGTGTATATACCGTCACTGAAGTAGGCCAAGATAAGGCATGAAACGAGCATTTACATTGCAAAACAGACTTGACACATATTCTTTCAGTTACAGAGGCGATACATAAACAATGACAAAGGTGAGAATAGTCAGAATTGAACATGGTTGGACATATTGTGAGTGGTAATACATGTTTCATGTGATACAGGGTATACATCAGTGAGAGGGAGACAGAGTTCCTGACATGAGTCTAATAAGAATAGGGCGATAAAGTAAAAACGGTCGTGGCTACTTAAACGAATTAACTACTTGAAGCATGAGGGTTGAAATAAGGCACTGCGCGAGCTTTGCCCTTTGCTTTGTGGGAGGTGCTGGCGACCCCCCGGTTGGGGCTGCGGTCCACTAGCACTCGACTTGCGGCCTTTGGTACACGAGATAGTGGCTCCAGTACCTTTCGATCAGGCGACTTTCCATTGAAAAAGACCTTGACTATCCATGCAGGGAGGACTGGAAGTTGGGCATCTATAAATCCGGCTGGGATTAGCGTCATTTCACTGAGTATGGTAAGGTCGTTACTCACTCTGGGAGCGAGCATGCTCTCGCTGCCGGTAATAGAATGCACGAAAGTCGCTATGGCCTAAGCTGCGAGCAGCCTCGCCCCAGTCGATTGTCCGGTTGACGTTCGCACTGAGCGAACCCTGTTCCTTGGCCTTCTTTACCATATTCCCCCAAGACAGAATGCCAGATGCGAGGTCATCGTTAAGCCGGACATTCGCCTCAAAAAGGTAAATGGCGCTCTTGGATGATCGTACCTGAGCATCACAAGTACCCTGGATAGGAGGATGACTTTTTGTCGTAGGGGCTATTTGAGGATCAATGGGGATAGCCGACGCTGCTTCAGGAGGGATGGCAGGCTGAACATCGTACTGCTGAACAGTTGAATCCTGTAGCTGAGAAAGGTCGGGAGTGGACCCAGAGCTAAACATCCAATTCTCAAGTAGCTCTCTTGTATCGATCCCGAACTCTTCCATGGAGCTAAGTTCCTCGATCGAAAACTGAGGAGCCACCTGAGGTGCAAACGTTGAGGGAAGGAACAGGTTCTGGTCGAGAGCCTCGAAGCTGCTGTAGGGGTCGACAGAAAGATCTGCGTTGAAGTTGCTAGGAAAAAGGGACGGGTGATATAGAAAATTCAAGGGGCCGAATGCAGACTGGGGCAGGAGTGTACTGGACTGCATGACGAGAGCGCCGTGGTGCAGGAGCGGGATGTGGCAAGAGGAAGCGAGACTCCTCTCCTCTTATACCCACACAGGCCATGTTGGGCTGCCGCAAAGCCTCCTCGCCACATTCTGGAGTAGCTTCTGTGTGGATCGGTGCGGCACTCGACAAGATGATGCTTGAAGTCTCCAGCGAGCAGCAGCACAGTGTCACGTGACACAGAGACAAACCCGTTGTCATGCAGTATTTTGCCCACTTGTTGGCCGCTGGCCTCATCCATATAAATTATACACTATATATGCACTCGCGAGATGACTGGCATTGCCCAAAATGTTTCTTCTAGAGATGATAATGCAGGCATCAGGACTCGGAGTGTCCCGAGATCCCGATCCCGATCTAGCGCGTTGCCGCAACGTACCGCCACATGCCTTCGATGACCCCGAATCTGGGTCATACCCACGTGCATTGGGGTCAACTCATGTTGCCAAATCGAGGCTTGCCTTTCATCCCCTTTTCGTGACGACCGCTTTAGAGTTCGGAAACTACCAGATGGCCCCCAGCGATTGCTGGATGATAATTGAAGTCATGGACAATTTCGGCGTTTACGCGCCAACCCCGTCGGCGATTATTTGCGCCATCAGTCCGCAGTCTTGCACTTGCAGAGACACACTGTTGTCAAATTGCCCATAAGTGTTTCCGCCTCTTCAGGATCGAGTGAAAACGATAACCAATAGATAGATGATCGAAGAAATCCCGTTGGTCGATACATAGCCTTCCAGCCCTGTGATTGTTTCATGCTTGGGCTAATGGTCCAGGCCGTTCATTGAGGAGCTATCCCAGGTCTGCGGAGGACATTAAGACACTCTAACAGTGGGTTCAGTTTGGTCTCGTAGTGTTCCAAAATGGTAACGGACTACAAGCAAATGTGAGGGACTGTTCAACCCACGAGTAGTCATCAAACGGAAGTGGCGCCTTGAACTATTCGATGCTAAAACTCCCAATTCTCAGATACGCGTTTGACTATGAAACAACCAATGGATGTTGAGCTAAAGTTAGGGTAGCACATGTTTGTAGCATAAATAGCGCTTGCACCCACCGAACATCGGGGACGTTTCCAGTTATGAATCCAGTAGTAATAATTTCACAAATAGCATGTAGAAAACAGAAACAAGGGGCTATTTTAATTTACGTACCACTAATAGACGAAGTGACTTCGGCATGATGAACTAATTTTGACTGGAACGAACGAATTAAGATGGCGAAAGGCGATTTAGGCAATTGGTCTGAGGGTGAGGGACTTTTTGAACTAAGAGCAGTGAATACGGAGGTACAGCTATTTTGCAGGTCGGGTGAGAAACGGGAAAGCGAATGGAATAGACCAGAGCTTACACGAATGAAAAAATGGGGTACATAACCAGCCGGAGAACTGTACAGCCAGCCACTCATTCACCCCCACAATATTTCTTGTCAACGATCCTTTGGCGCTGTTGGAGCAGTGCCGTTGCACAGTCCCGATCAGTCACGTGAAGTAGTTAAGCGCTCGTGGCGTAGTTCAAGCCTGTTGACCAACAGCTAGCAATTTGGTCCCTATTGACTTGGATTAGGATAATGAGCGAAAGTCCTTACTCATGGAGACCTTCGTCCGGTGCTAGCATAGACGATTTTCTGAAGAAGGTAGCTTGGTATAAAACCACAGGTGGCTCCGTAACTGAGTTGAAACGCACAGAATAAGCCATCTATGGTCGTGGACGATGGAACGAAGCCAGTGAGTGAAATTAAGAAGAAGGATAGACCGTTTTTAATCCCTTCAAAGTGGATTTGGGTTCGCCGCGTTGAGCAGGAGCCACTCGACGAAGAAACCGGAGAAAACACCGGGATAGACAAGCCAAGGCACTTTGTCAGTATTCCATCCTTCAGAGATGTGAATTTATCTGAAGGCCTGCTGATAATGTAGTGGATCAATACACGGAAAGAATCGCTGCCATTCAGGTGGGGAGGCCATGCGAATAAAGGCACACCTTATTCACAAACTCCCGAGCGTAGAAAGACGATAGTATACCCGTCAGGTCAAATAAAAAGAAGGGATTGAGAAGCAAAAAAGAGGTCCGGGAAGAGGCAAGCCATTTCAATTACCTTGAACAGAACAAAACTTGAGCAACCCTTGCGCATAGGTGATGGCAGAAGCTGCTAGCGAGTTCAAGAGGATCTCAAAGGAGAATAATCTGACCTGTGGCAAATGGTGGCTGTCCTTATTTTTCCTCTTTCTGGGAAATACCGAACGATTCACAATACAGGCTCTTCTTTGCGGCGTCCGAGCACATCGACGCGTAAGTCAAATAGATTGGGATTTACGGAATATTGAGATACTAAACCGTTTCAGATTATGGGAGCGATTGGCGCATGACCTTGTTGCCGGGGCTCTGTCGAAAACTCCAGCGTTTTGTGCCAAGGTTTCTAGTACCCCTTCAAACGTGGAACCGCACCATCGCTATATTATTTGCCTCTACCTTCCTGACCTGTATGATAAAGACGCGGCCACAGAGGTATGCCATTTTCGATTACTTCTGCCCCTCTAACGCATCGGCTGAGCAAGTGTGACAGGTTTTGCGCACGGTATGCCAATCTGTTGGGGTTCGTCCTAACGGCGCGAAGCCAGATTTGTACACCACAATTGGGCTAGATAGCAAGCATGCAAGTGGAATGAAGAGCACGGTACGTCACCATTACCATCAGTGCTCGTAGGCTCATTACTTCATGATTCCCAGATTTGGAACCCGCATGATCTCATCCCTGAGTCAGAGCTAAAGGTATGTTTACACTAGAAATCTAAACTTTTGAGCTCAGAGGCATTTCTACTAGCTCCTCGTTGATAATTATTGGGCCAGTGCAAATAAGAAAGACGCGAAGACAGATGCGCCAGATGATGAGCTTGATGCCCCGCACAAGCCAAAAAAGAAGAGCATCAAACCCAAGAGGAAGGCGGAGGATTCTGACGATGAGCATATATTCGATGAAGTCGACAGCACTGCTATCGATGATACGACATCAACGGGCAAAGCCAAGATCGATCCAACTTCGAACCCCAAGCCAAAAGTTTCTGCTCCCTCGAAGCCAACAGGTTCAGCCCCGGACGATTCGGCGACGGAGAGCGAATCAGATGGCCCGCCGACTGCGCCATCGCCTGTATTAAATAAGGGCCACTCGGCATCTGCGAACCCTGTGGATGGACCCAAGGCGGATGACTCGAGCTCTGAAGACGAGGCTGTCAAACGACCCAAAAAAGTTCGCAGATTCTAAGCTAAACCCTTTCAATGGTTACAGTTCAGACAACAGCCGTCCTGGAAAGTATTCTGGTGATCATGACTATTTGGATATTTCATAATTGGCTTATTGGCGAGATTGTATGCGCGAAGCTGGTGTTCCGCACTCCCGGTATTATACAATTTATCTCTTCTACAGCCAACCTCAATCCAGACAAAGTATGCTATATAAATCGAAGCACTAGCCATAATTAATACAAACTTAAAAGACGTGAAATCATGAAAGCGTATCAACACCCATTGTAGACTGACTAGAATCTCAGAAATTTAGACCACCCTTTCTTTGCGTTATCCTGGGTACCCAGCGCGTTCTCCCCCGCGCTATTAGACTCCTTCTTGCCGATATCGCTGGGAGCGTTACGGTCAACATGTATTGCAGCCTTAGCTGGAGCGGGCTCAGGTAACTTCTTCGCATCTACGAGTTCACCTTCCTCGGTCACAACTTCACCCGGGTGATCACCCAGCTCGATATGCCGCTCCAGATCCTTCTGTTCATCTGGGCTAGGCTTCAAGTCGACCCCGGAAGGTTGGCTTTGTTCGCGCGTCTCGTCACCCATTGGACCAGGAGATAATATCCGATTCAATTCGTGCTTGGGCTTGAACGGGTTTTCGTCCTCACTCTGAGACTCTTTAGTGTCTTGCGTTGAGGCTCTGGAATTCATCCTACGGATACCAGCAGTAGCTTGATGTTTGGTACGCTTCCGCGGGTTGCCTTTGCTTTCGTCCTCTGGGCTGGACTCCCCTTGGTGGACATCGGGCCTGTAAAGCTGAGCGTCTGCAGGCTTCCGAGCGCGTTTCATCCGTCGAGAGATAAGACCACGACCCTCGGGCTGTGTTGGAGTTGGTTTCTGCGGGCTGTCCTGTCCCAGCGAGGGGAACTTCACAGAAGACATAGAGCCAATTGTATCTCGTTTCTTGTGCTTCAGTCGCTTTCGTATAGGCTCCTCTTCCGTAGAGCCAGCTGAATCCTTATCGATGAGTGGCTTGTATAGGCGGTACTCGTGGGGAATACTTGGACGAGAATGAGGCTTGGGTTTCACTTGCGCTGAGTCTGTTTTGCTTTCGTTCTCTGAGAGTGGTTCGAATATAGATTCGCTTATTGATCCACGCAACGACCCTGTTAGTCGGTTTGGAGCAGGACGTGAAGCCTTCGCAGTCGACTTGGGAATATAGCCACAGACGCCTTCGTCAAATAGCGAGATGCCAACTAGAGCCCTGAGTTTGTCGATAGTCTTTGGCTCGATATCACTGAAATCCGTGGTCATCGTGGCTTCTTCCTCGGCAGTCGAAAGCCCGTGGTCTTCGACGTTATTCTCCTTGAGAACTCCGGGTCGCTCAAGGGCGCAGGCGGGGATAATAAACTCCATGCGACTCTCATCATCCGCCTGGACAACAACCTTGTGGTAGCGGCAATTAGATCTAGGGACAGGAGAGCCCGTAGACCTGTTTCCATTAGAACGGCCAGGGCTTGTCGCGGGTTGCTGGTGTCGGTGCGTGCGGTTCCTCAGCGGCCAAGGCGCTGGAGCGGAATCGGAACCAGAGGTTTTCCCCAACGTGGTTCCAGATGCACCTGCTGGCGGCTTTGAGTTTGGGGTGAGCTTGAACAGGGATCGGTTTTGGCGCGGGGTTGGAGTATCTGGAGGTGGACTCGTTCCGCTAGATGGTGACTTAGCCTCATCTTTTCTACGAGCCGGAGACTTGACACTGAGTCTGAGAGCGGTACTTGTGGGTGAGGGAGGGTCTTCTAGTCGCTTGCGTTTTTCACCAGCTCGCGTCTTCTCGTCAGGAGATGGAGTGGCTCTTGATTCACTATTCAAAGATATCAACATCGAGTACTGAGGAATAATATACTTTGCTAACATTGATTCTCTATTTGAGTTATAGGCGCTGGGAGAGCGGGTTCTGGCGAATCACTGAGTGAAATAACTAGTAGATATGAGGGGATAGCGTACCGTGGCCTCCGGCTCGGTGTACTGGTGGCCTGTGAAAGGGGCGGGGGTGTATTTTTTTCGCCTTGGTGTTCCTTTTCAGCATTTACTGGCTCGACCTCATTCGCCACTCCTTCGTCAGGCGTTAGAAGCGGAGGCGTTTCTGCTGAGCCCAATATTTCCACCGGCTTGGAGATCGTGTTAGCCTCGACGCCCCCATCCTCACTGGTTGCTTGGGGTGTTGGGGGCTCCACAACCACACTTGCACTAGCTTCCCCTTGGACTTCACCATCGTTCGGCGCGATGGGGACGGTCGGCATGCTCAAATGGGTTGGGGAGGGAGGCAGATTAGGATCAGGAAGTTCCGTAGTGTCAGATTGAGCTGGCAAGACGACTTGGCTAAGATAATCTTGATGTACTGACGATGAAGGTGAGCCTTCATAGACAGAGACGTTTGGTTGAACCACAGAAGGTTCAGACACGGATGTTGCAATCGAAAATTCGGGAGCCGTAAGCGATCTACCAGCTGAGAGTGTAGGTGTGGTAGGCGTCCGGCGAGGTGATGGGTCTTGATCGACATGTTCGATCCGAGGGAGAGACTGCTGAGGGGTAGGCGACCTAGATAGCACTTCAATCACCTCAATCTGTGGGGAAGTTTCTATACCCCCTGATGGGGTAGCAGTCCCAGTCCCGGTAACACTAGACACTGAAATTGGCTCGACCCCTTCAAAAACTTCCGCCAATACTTCTGAAGCAAGTTTTTCGGGGGCGCTCTCAACTGTGATCAACGGAGCCGAGTTGAAGTCATCTAGTATACTACTCTCTATAGTGGTCTCCAGAGGTTGAGCAGGCGAGTGGCCAAAATTTGACAGCTCATCCAGCGGAATCGAAGTACTCCGCAGAGCGTCAGTCATGTTGAATGAACGGGCGAGCATCTCTTCTTCTTCTGCGCTCATGCTTGAAACTTCGTTGAGCAGATTCTCGAGATCAGTAGCCGAGTCAAACATAGGGTCTGGGGGAATTAGGTGTAAGCGAGCAACCCTTGCATAAAACGTTTACACGATACATACCGTTAGCAACCGGGCCTTCCGCTGGGCCAGCGGCCATAAACTCTTCAAACGACGTCTCCTCCGCCAGCTGTGCTACGGCTGCCAAGGCGTCTGTGACTCCCTTCTCATCCAAGTGGAACTGACTCTCCATCCCGCTTTCATCTGCCCTACGAGGCACTGGCGTAATCAAGTCATCGCGATCCAGCACACGGCTATCCAAATCGCGAGTCGTGTCGCCGTCGTCATCCAATATCGAGTCATGCGACTCGTCACTGTCGCCGTCGCCGTCGCCTCCAGCCTCGCTAGCACTGACAATATCGTCCTCGCTGACTAGGTCATTGGCATTTCGTCCAGTCATCGACTCCTCAACAGTTCCAGTAGCGCTCATGAAACTGCTTGTAGGTCCCAGCCAATTGGATATCGTTCGGTGGCGGCTAGTATCGTGCTCGGCGACGTGATCCCCAACGACTACGCTTTCCGATAGGAATGCACTTGAATCTGCATCAAGTGGTCCTCGCGAGCGAAAGCCTAATGCAGCGCCAGGACGTTGGGGTATGTCGTCAATTCCGAGTTGTGTGCTGTCATCCCCGTCATAATACCGATTTGCACGCTCTCCGACTGAATAATCGAATCAGTTAGACCTGCAGTATCCAGTTCGAAAGATACCGTTCAACTTACTACTGTCCAATTCCTTCAAGAAATCAAAGTTTCCCTCATTGTATCCGCCTTCTTCATCCTCTGCCCCAACCATCCGCCGCGTGATATCATATTCTGTCACCTCTTCAATCATACTCAAATCAGGCGGCTGTTGTATGGTAGGTCTTGGAGGAGGAATCGCTGCCGTCTCGTACACCTCTCCCTCGGGGTTTAGGAAATGCCGAACACCATCAAAATCATAATAGCGTGAGCCATTCTCAAGTTCATATACCGTGACTTCGTGAAGTTGTTGCTCTGCTTGAGTAATGGAGGTGTCTTGCTGGGCAAGCAGCGAGCGCTCGCCAATAAAATCCGAATAATCCAAGCTCCTTTGAATGGACTGGTCAAATTCACGCTCCGAGCCGGCGATTGCTGTATTGGGGTCTAGGTCCTCGACACCGTGCTCGCGCGCATGAACAGTATCGGCGCTATGGTCAATTTCTTCGCCATCCTTTGATTGAGAGGGTTCTCGGGTGATAGCAATGCTTGAAGCGCTGAACAGACTTGATGGACCTGGGGGCATATCGTCTGCAAATAACATGAGAACTGAACGCAAGGAAGACAAATCATGCGCACCTGTCAAAACCCGTAGGCGCATTGAATCATCCGCATCCATCGTATCATCCAACAAACTGTCAGGCTCTTGTCCTTCGTCAGGATACGTCGCAGAGTCATCAAATTGAAGCTCGTCAAATTCGGTATTATCATGAAAACGTCCAGATCTGTCAGTCGGGGCTGAGTATGGCGCAATCTTGTCCGCCTCGGTGCGCTTAGGTGTTGCAGATTCCCCTTCCTCTTCGTCACTATCCAGCACTTCGATAGCGTCCTCGCGAGCACCACCTGGCCCATTGTTGGCGGCCTCTGATTCTTCGGCCGATTCTTCTTCGCTTTCTCCCTCTTGATAGGTGGCAATAGCGGGCATGGATATACCCTGACTATCCTCCCAAGGAGGCGATCCAGCATGTTCTTCATCCGAGCTATCCTGAGAGCGTGCTGACCGAGAGCGCAGACGGGAAATGAACGGGGTTGACGTTGTGCCGAGGGCCGGCATGCGACCAACACCTGCTTCGAAACTATCGTCGATTGCCCGGGAAGAACGCGCGCCACGCTTGAAGGTGCTAGCTGGCCCGCGGGAGAGTGCTCCGGAGCCATGAAGCAACCCAGACAAACCCGGGCCCTCGGCAGGATGTCGTCCCTTGCCCTTGCCCACGAAAACGTCTTCCTCCTCTCCGCTTCCTCTTCCGCTTCCTCAGACGCGTCTTCCCCAGAGTAATACCATTCCTCCTCTTGAGGCTCGTCCCCGTTTTCGTATCCGCTGTAGTAAGCCTCGTCGGTTCTGGTTTCCTCGTCCACCTCCTCGCCCCCCTCGATCCCTTCAGGGATAGCACTCAGAGGTACTGGTTCTTGTTCAGCATCGCTCTCAGCGCCGGCTTCTGAGCTGGATGAAACCGGTGGCCGAGCTTGACGTACAGGTTCCTCGCTCTCCTCGTCATCATCGGATAGTTCGTAGGGTTCGTTTGGCGTTCCAGCGCCAAGCGGCGAATAGCTTTTGGGAGGCACGCGAGGCTCAAGGCTTGAGCGCTTTGACAAAGGTGCCAGCGACGGTGCTGGAGAAGCAATGGTGGACTGTGATATTTCTGCGATTGACCGTGAGACATGTCTGGGTTCAGGAGAGGGTGGATTGAGTGCAAGCTGGATTTTAGCTTGGATGTTGGAGACGTAGGAATCGAATTGATTTTGGGTGAGCTTGTCGTAAGGATTAATGGCTGGGGCGTGAGATTTGTGCATTGCGAGACTAAAATACCCTTAGCCCTCGCCAAACTCCAATATGAGGCACTTACGGGGACACGAGAACAACTAACTACGGGCTCAGGTGGCAGATGATACGATCGAGGGTGAAGTAGATCATACGTCACAACCACGGCGGCTGACTGATACGCTCTGAACTGAATGTATAACAACACCAAGGTTAAACACAAGAACCACGTATGTAAATAAGATACTTGAACTAACCTTTCCAAGGACACAGTGGTTTGAGTTAAGAGAGGCGTCGTCACGTGTAGCGCGTGAGGGAGATGAGCAACAACGTCACATGACCCCGTTTAGTTCTGCAACAGGGATCATAGGCCGTGCGTTCAATAATTGGTCCACTACGACGTAATCTACTGATCGATTACAACTCTTCGACCCCGTACAGCTATATCACTCGCCCAATTTTCTTTTTTTATCTACAACCGCCTCGCCGATATCGTAATGCGTTTCCCCATGGCGATTGGTTTTTGACTGGGCTCAACATCCTCCAGCATTGGAAACGGCAACGAAAACGCCCAAAGACCTTTCTCCCCAAATATCTTCAACAATACATTCGATGAAACAAAGCCCCTTGTGCATCTAGCTTGAACTACCCTCGCTTTATTTAAGAACGCTTGGTTGAAGGAACTAGAGATACGAAGGTAAGTGTATATAAATCAATGGCCTAGACTACAGCCCTACTATCCCTGTTGGTAGTCATACACTGGATAAAGTTTAGTATGTATCCGAGCACTTCGGTGGGCGCGATAATCGATACGAACTTCTGTGGCCTTAGGCTTTTGACGGTGATACCTCAACTATTCGATCCCTATGCCCTTGGGGAATATATGGGCGTAGACAAAGTTAGAAATCCGAAAGAGATTTGGCCAACACTGCAAACCTGTAAGAGATGTCTCTATCGCAACTTTCCTATAGTGTATGCAGGTGTATATTCACGAGAAAAACACTATTCATACCGCCACAGCTGGTTAAGGTTGGCCCGACCAATATGCAGGCCACGCATTTACGCAGAACCCCTATATTGATGACCAAATTAAGCGCGCCCCGAAATGGCCTCTGGCAACACGACAACTAAAAGAATACGCATGCCTCTTATATCAGACCCTATAAAAATCTGCCTCAAATATTCATATATTCATTCGTCGAGCCAAGTTGAAATAACAGCAGTGATACATCATCCTAGTTCAGCTCTCCCGCTTCAAACACCTCCAAGATCGCCTTCAGACTGCCTTCTACAGCGCCCTTGCCGCCCTGATAGAATCCTTTCTCCCAATCAGCCCCCGCTTCAGTTCCGGTGGGAGCATGCTCCGGCCGAGGGAGCGAAAACGTAAATGTCAAGAGCTTGACGCCCTCTGCATTTTCGGAGATCAGATTAGTGACATAGGCCCCGGTGTTGCTCTTGAAAGTCACCTATTCGACGAACCATGTTCAGCTATCATATAAGCTAAAATGCGTAGCCAGACTCACCAGCACCGGCTTATACAAATCGATGTCCTCCAACATGACCTTCCCGTCGCGCGTCGTTGCCTTGCGTTTAATGTAGGTAGGAGTCTCCTCGAGAACTTCACAAGCAACGATGGCAGGCACGAACTTCATGGGCTCGCGGCACTTGATACGGAGTGCTTCGAATGCCTGATCAACGGTGATTTTGGTCTCCACAGGGAACGGAGCGGTGTAGGCAAAGTTGAAACTAGACATGGCGCCGAGTGCTGTGGTAGAGTAGAGAGCTGGTAGAGAAGGCAGGTAGGAACCGGTATCTCGAAGAGTAGCGACAAGACCGATGAGGTTGCTGGGGTAGACACAGCACCTTTTATAGCTTTGGGCATGTAGAGGCGCCAAAATAGCAAGTCAACATTACAATGATCAAGTGTCTCGTTGGGTCGGCTTGCTGACCGCATGGCCGCTGCTTGCTCAGCGAAAATAGCTAGAGCTCAAGACTGACCACGAATCACAGAAGAACCAGACGTATGGCATTCTAAACCAGGACTCGTCAGCGGTTCTGTTCCTGAGGGCCTCGTCACCGATTTGTCAACCGCACGTGCGAAATGAGCGCACTGATGATAAATCAGCCATCACAAAGCTCGATGCACACAGGTTGCGGGCTTGGCGCGCAACAGTAATCCCATCACAGACGCGGGAAATGTTACAAAGTACGGCACGAACACGTAGTAGCCTCTAACAATGCTTGATTTCATGCCGAGGGGATGTGATAGATCCATGCTACCGATAAATGTACTTGACTTCAATCGATTTTAGGTAGTATATGTAGATCCAGAATCCAAACTAATACAATCCAAAGAAGCTCTATAGCCATCTGATTTAACTATTGAAGTTTCAACTCCGCTCAGTGTGTCATTTGCTCCAGCTCCCTCGCTAACTGCTCAGACGGATCGTCCATGACAGGCGATGCGGCTCTGTTAGGGTTTGAATAGCTTGAAGTTGACCCGTTCGCTGGTACCGTATCCCGTACTGGCGAGTTGATCACCTCTTCGCGCGAGGGTACGGGCAAGCTGTATGGTATAATCGTCAGGAATGCGCTTGAATTAAACCACGGGTGGAAGTTACGCACGTATCCTGTCGCTTCGCGCCTCCAGCGGCCCGAGCTTGCGACCGTACAGCAGCACGGAATGCATTAACCTCGTCTACAATCAACTGACGCATACCCTCAACCGAGTCTTCATCCTCAAATCCGAAATCGAAGGTCTAACTAGGTTATTAGTTGTGTACCAAGATTAAACCAACGACTACGTACCGAGGAGCATACAGGTTCATCGTTGGGGTCATGCCACACGGCAAGGTAGGGGTGTGCTAATGCCTCTTCGCAGCTGATACGCTTAGCCGGATCAAACGCGAGGAGTTTGCCCAAAAGGTCAATCGCGGCCGGATTAGCGTGTGGATAGAGGTGGTTGAACGGGATACGGGGCTTGATTGGGAGGGACCGAATGTAGTCTTGCGCCTAGTATGGGAGCCAGCAGGTTCATGAAGGCTGGGTGTAACTTGAAAAGATGGCCAAAAGAACTCACACGAGGGGAGCCGACGCGACGCAGGGTGTCCTCACTAGGAGTACCCAGGTGATGCAAAATCTGGTTTAGCTGGTCGACATAACTAACGTAAGGTTAGACATTTTATGACATCGAGCCATAAATAAATAAACCAACTCTCTGCCTTTGAAAATGGGCTTGCCGCCAAGTAGCTCGGCGAGGATGCATCCAATCGACCAAACGTCAACTGTAGGCGCATACACAATGAGCCCAGCCGCGACCCAAAACCCTACACCACAACTCACTAGCAGTAGTCTAACCCCACGGTAGCCGATCAGCCGTCTGATCTACTTAGCCGATGCCCCACAAAAACTCACATAATTCGCAAAGCTAAGCATGATCTCCGGGGCACGATACCACCTCGTGGCTACGTACTCGGTCATGAAGCCCTGGTTCCCCGATGCATTGTTCCTTGCATCCTGCCCTGATGGGACATACCCACGAGCCAGCCCAAAGTCGCAAATCTTGAGTTCACAGTCGGCATTGACCAGCAGGTTGCCGGGCTTGAGATCTCGATGAAGGACATTGGCCGAGTGGATATACTATACAAGCTGGGTTAGAGGGAGCATCCAAATCGGGAAACAGCGCGTTTACCTTGAGGCCGCATAGTGTCTGGTATAGGAAACTCTGGAAGTGCGCATCAGAAAGAGGCTGTCCGGAGCGGATAATCGCATGCAAGTCGGCCTCCATGAGCTCTTCATAGAGGTAGACTTCGTTGAAGTTTCCGGCGTTGTCGAATACGATATCCATGTCGTAAAGACAAGTGATCTAGAGAACTCACTCAGTCAGCCACTGGTATGTAATAGTCGTGCAAACTCAAACTAACATTCTTGTGCCCTCGGAAGTGGTGAAGCAGTTTAATTTCTCGCAGGCAACGCTTGGTTAAGATGCGCTATACGAGTCAAACAGGATGAGCAGCCCGCCTTCAGAAAAGAAAAGAAAAAAAGGCACACACCTTGGTGAATATATTCGTGATCTTCTTAATCGCACACCCTTCGCCCGACCTGCGGTGCTTGGCGGCCAACACACACCCGTATGCACCCTGGCCGAGTTCCTTGACGAAGGTGTACTCGGCATCGATGATAAATTGCTGGTTGAGTGCCTGGATCGCGTGTCGTTGGGCAGCCATATCAAGTCGTGCAAGTTCAGCGGGGCGGTCCGGATAGTACGCTCGTGGTGGATGGGTTTAGGACGCTGGGCTCGGATGTCGTTGCCTTTTTGGTCATAAACGCGTTTATGGTGGCGGTGATGGATCGCTTCTTCGATCCTTTGATCGCAGCGCGTGTAGCTAGCCACATCCCAGCCACACCCCGAAGCGCAAGGCGTTTGTCAACTCCTTTTGAAATTAAGTACTATCTTCGCAACAGAAAACGGGAATCACCTGATTTCCTCTTAAATCTGATCTGCTGTGTTTCGACTTGAGGTTAGTAGGACGCTTATAGCGCATATAAATACAGGACAGAGGGAAATCCCGTGTTTCGCCTCAGCGTCAGCCAGCTGACCCGATCCTTCTACGCCCCCTGGCAATTCCCAGAAGATTTCTCCCGTTTTCCAACTGCTCTCAATCGTTTCAGGGCCTCGATGAACTTAGTAATTTTGACAGGTCATTATATAAATACCAAAGACAAAGGCTATGGATCCTGCTTTAGACTGTAAACGTTCGCTAGAATGGGAAGTTGATAACAGAGAATAATCGGTCAAAACGACCAGACATGGGTCAAGTTGAAAAGATCTACCCCGGGTGCATTCGAACCTGAAACCCGAAGCGGTAGGTCTGTCCAGCGGCTCTCGTGGTTGAAGTATTGGATCTGAATTGACCATTGGACGAGAGAAACAAGGCTAGTGAGGCAAGGTAGCAAGGGAAATTCCTTTCAAGAGCCTGTGCTTACACGAATATTGCCAGTTTCTGGAGTTCAAACACGCTCTGGGTAGGTCTTTTTGCAAGCATAGTCCTGGCCGTCACTCACTCCCGTGTTCTCCGCTCCGCCACTTTTGCCGTGGTCAATGCTTCAAATCAACTGGTGAATATTGGACAGAATAATGCCAACGATTAGGGGTATTCTCACAGCGACGATCCGTATCACCGGTATTTTTCCTGAAGAGACCCACATAGGGAAGTGAGTTGCGGCAGCAAGGCAGCGGCGCCGTGGCCGATGGAAAGTGCGTCATAGATGTTAGGCTACATGATCAGATCTGATAGATTTAGACTCGTCCATAACGTGAAGCATAGATGCCTAACTATGGTGCATTCGAGTGGGCCGGGTTGGAGTCAGAACCGAAGGTAAACTTCGAGCTTGGTGGAGCCGCCTGTGAGCATCGATTGCGGTCCATCCCCTGCGTAAGTCATCAAGTGTGAGTGTGGGGCCGGGGTACGTCATATGCGGCTGACCCAGGTAGAGGTTGCGCCTCAGATGAGTTATCCCTAGGATATGACGATGACGCCCATGTGTCTTCTCTTTTACTACTCGTTATTTTCATTGTTGTGACATAGTTATACAGCAGGTTGCCTCTTTGTAAGGGCAGGTAGAAATACAGTGTCGAGTGCGTCAATAAAACAAGCGACGAGAGTGGATGGAAAGCTTGTGATAATACAAAGTTGTGGGCATGAGCATGGTCGCTCTAAATCCATTAAAATCCCTCAAAGATAGATATATTTCTTTCGATTCAATGTTGGGCTTCCAAGAGGACAGCGTGGAACCGCTTCTCGAGATCAGCAGCCAGTGGTCGGGCTGTGGGGTCCTTGTTCGTCGCAGCTTGGACGATTTCCCACATCCGGTCACAAAGCCATCGTTTTGCAACGGGGTTGTTGGGTCGTGGGAGTGTATGTCCATTGACAATTAGCCGAATAACTTGCGCAGGGTTTCGTATCTCGGCATACGGTCGTTCGTCTCCAAGAATCTGCATTCCCATCGTGTCAATGTACCGTTAACTTAAAGTCACCTTCACACACCTCTCTTATTACCAAACCAAACGCAAAGATATCGCTCTCCATTGTTTTTATAGGTAATTTTTGAGTACCTCTAGATTCATCGGTCAACAGGATTTCAGGGCTCATATACTGAGTACTGCCGCTCCCTCTCAGAGAGTTGGTCGTAGGTTCATGGCAAGTACGAGAGAGACCCATGTCAGCCAGGCAAGCAGTTCCGTCGTCTTTGACTAGGATGTTCGTCTATTCCCAACATTAAAGGGCATTTTCGCAAGCACTACACAAGTACATACCCCTTTCAGATCCCCGTGTAAGATGTAAAGTTCGTGTAGATAACAAAGTCCGTGCAACGCGTCTGAAATCTGAAACGAAAGCATGCATATCAGTTGAACCCACAACGGGGAGAGTAAATTCAACCCACTATGTTCCGTCGATTCGCTTCTGGGTGCTTCTTGAGGTATTCTGGAACAGTGCCACTGGACATCCATTTCGATACCATGTATATCGATGTACCCCCAGTATCGTAAAGGCCATAGAGTTCAAGAATGTTGGGGTGTTTGAGCTCGCTCCAAAGCCTGACTTCGCGGATGATTTTCTAACAAGTAACTATTTGTGAACTGGACTTCGACGAGTAGAAAGTTTCATACCTTGCGTTCAGAATCCAAGTCATCGCTATCGTAGAATCGAAGTTTCTTCATAGCGACTTTTTCGTGCGGGTACGCGACGAATTCGCCAATAAACACCTGGTAAATGCGCACTCGGATCGGAAAGAAACCCCATAAATTTTAAACCCACATCGCATTGACCTCCATTCGCGACAGGAATGAATTTGGTCTTCCGGACCCAGGCAGTGATATTCTTTAATCCGATGGAGCTCGACTCTGAAATTTCCTTCAGCCGTTGAACAACTTCGTCCATCGTGGGACGTGCTTGAGGGTCGTATTTCCAACACCACTGCAGAAGCGACCACATATCGTTAGTCAATCCGCGGCCAACTGCGCTGTGCCCTTCTGCCTTTGACGGAACAACTGCCGCAGCGGCCTCAGCGGCAGCCTCCAATGCAGCAGCTTGTGACTTAGGTATAGGAAATCCGGGTGCCCGCTTTCGTTTGTGAGGAGTCCTGGACGCCAGAACGTCTGAGGCTTCGGTCGTCGAAGGGTGAGCGGGAGTGGGGCCCTGATAGAGGAATGATACCAGTCCATGAGGCATTGGAACGCCCTCGAAGGGTGTTTTATGAGTAAATATCTGAGGGGCGCTAGTCGGTACTGCAGTTTTGTGATAGAGTTCCTCGACATACCTGCAGTACAACCATGGCCAGGGACCATACATCTGCCTTGAGCATCATTGCCGAGGTTCGAACTCGGCCTTGGATGTACTACACTGACGATTAAACCAACTTTGAACTTGGTAATCTAAACACTTACTTCGGGGGCCATGCACCGTAGGACGCCCTGCCCCATCAAACGAATGAGAAGATTGAGAGGAGGGTTGAGCTCAAATTTTGAACACATCGAAAAGTTGCCTATCTGAGCATGTCCATGTTCGTTCACGAACACTGAACCCTTTATATAAAATAAACTACTCAGCCTGTACGACAGAAATCCGATTATTCTCACCGCATGCAGTCCGCCGTGGTGTAGCCCATGAGAATGCAAGTAATGTAGTCCTTGAGCGACTCCCGTTACCTAAAGTTATTCGTTAGGACCGCCATAGCTAACAATAATGCGCGTACCAGGGCAATATGATCGACATCTTCAAACACTTTAACATAATCGGAAAGTGTTCGCTCATGCCAAGGAGAAACCAACGCCACTATTGGGGTTTTCTCTAGCTTCAGGTACCGACACATACCCAGGAACGAGACGATGTTTCTGTGTGTCAACCGAGACCATATGCACGCTTCCTGGAGTAATCTCTGTAAAACAAAAACAAAAAAGCTAAGTTCGGATTATATGGATTCGGTTGGAGACACGCACTCGTTGAATCATGCTATGAAGTAGGTTATCACTGGGATGTGGTGAGCAAATTCGAACCGTAACAAGAGAGTTGTTGTTTTGTTGAAAAGACAGAGCGGTTTTTTCAACCGCCTCAGGGTTAAACTGGTCTTCAACCTTGCTCCCCAGATATGACATGATGGACCCAGTTCTGCGCATTGGGTGACCACCGTAGAGTCGTATCTGAAAACTAAGGTCTCTGATGTTGTGCAAGTACGAGGCGTTTTCCATTTTGTTGATATCGGATATTGTCACGAACGGGACGTGCGACACCCCATGCATCGCGAAATCATCAGGGTCCCCGAGAAACCCCTCGCCGATTGAGACTAAATCCTGCGCCAAAGGTGCAATTACAGGTGAAAGCTCGTTCGGCACCAATAGAGGCGGTTGGTATTGAGAGGTCATTTGGACAGAGTCGTTGTATTCCTGTGACAATACCTCGATTTCCCATCCTAACGGGTCCGACGTTGGTTCGTAATTGATCTTGGTATGATTCATCTTCGAACGTTTGAACTGCCAATGAAATTATAAGCTTATTGAGCAATGAGGGGATAATATATTCACCCCTTCAGCTAGTAAACGCTCCATCGCTGTGGAGGTGGGCGTCTTGGGCGGTGGAGACTGAGCCCTCGAGTTCGTTCCATCCGCCTCTGTTTCGAGTTCTTCTTCGGCAATTTGGATCAACCTCTCCTCCAGTTCATTTTCGTCTCTTGTCTTGGCTCGAGCGTACGCTGAAGCCCACTGCCGCTCGAAGCCAAACTGCAATTTGATCGTGGTGAGAAACACCCCACATTGCGGCTGGATATACTAACAACGTAGTGTGAATCGCACTCGGCTAACACTTGGAGCTGCGAATCGATGCATGCGAGGAACTTGACTTCGTCGACGACAGCTTGGTAAGGCGATATCGATGCCCACTGCTTCAGGGATTGCAGAGTGCGACTAAGGACACTGACCACTCATGAGAGTCCGCGAGACTACGGGGAACTACGTCATACATACCTGTTGATGTCCGAAATAACTAGCTCCAACCCTCGCTCTCCATCCATATCTTGGACAGCATCCAACATATCTCTAGCGCATCGGTGTATTCGAGTGCAGCGATGCTAAGAGTCCCGCTTCTTCAAGCATACTCCCAAACGATACTGAGAATATCTACCTGGTGGACTACGACGTTTCGACAAATCTTCCATAGTGCGCTTATTTTGTCTGCAATATCTTCAATTGTAGCGGAGCTTGACATCAGAGGGTGAGAGTATCCTAGCCGATTGAGATGCAGAAACCAAGTTAGCTGTCGAATTCATGTGGTGGTCGGGCCTGGGGTACAACTAGCCGAAGCTAGGCGGTAACGCTGTGCAAGATCAATAGGAGTAGCGGCTTTGGAGTAACGCTAGGGTACCGTATTTGCTCGTCCAAATAACGAGCCCATGCAGGTGGTAGTTTCCATTTTAGGCAGATTGAAGTTCGGCCATCGTTGCACAACCGATAGGTCCTAAATTCGTTAAACATGTCGCATTGCACATGAATATGAATGGAGCTGGTCTAGAACATATGTTTGAGACTCCAGAGTAGAGAGTAACCACGCTCCAGCCTCGAGCACATCTTTGTTGAGCGGCTAACCATTGTAAGAACTGGTGGTGTAACGCGTGATGCGATGACGTAGATATTCGGGTCCGTTCTCCGGCTCCACAGGCGATGTGCGATCAAATACACATATCATGCGGTAATGCGGATATATTATGAAATCGCGGAGCACCACTTTACATGCGGAATACACCGAATCCTCCCTCAGCATTGCCAGCCACCGAACCGGCCCTTCGCTCCCTTGCCGCGAGTGCCAATCCCAAGCCAACGGCATTTCGTGTATCTTGAGGACGAATAATCCCATCATCCCATATTCTAGCGGTTGCATAAAGTGCCGTAGATTGGTCCTCTATTTCGGCCTTGAGTGACGCATGCTGGGCTGGATCTCTGTCGTGCGATGGCTTGAATCAGCCGAGTCTGTACGCAACGAGCACAAACACAACGCACTTGGAAACCGTAGTCATAACTTCGGACAGCTGTCCAGATCCCATGACAGAGACTTTGGCATTCTATATGCGTGGAAATGTTAACTCCAATGATCATGCAACCTGACTCCAAACTTACGGGCCACATCCACAAGAACCTCGGTGAATACTACATAAACACGTTTAGACAATTGAAAGATCTTATCTCAAACGTCTTACCGCACGACCGCACATTCCTACCCAAGTTCAGTGAGCAAAGGCAAAGCGTCCTTAACCGGCCAGACCAACGCACCATAATTACCCGCTCCAAACGACCCCCCAACAATTACCGTAAGTTTAGGAACGTCCACACAGGCTACTGCTCGGACCATTTTTGCCCCATCCTTGGCGATGCCTCCTTTCTCCGCCTTCGAGCCGACCATGTACCCTGTCATGCAAGCTTGAGCATCCGGATGAATCAGTGGTGTTGCGCGTACCAGTGACATTTACCAAGAAAAGCAACGGGATTTTCCTTTGAGAACAGAGCTCAATAAAGTGCGTTGCTTTCAATGCAGAAGGGGAGAATAGAATGCCGTTGTTGGCAATGATTCCGACTGGATAACCATGAACATGTGCGAAGCCCTAGTCCATAATTCAGTTGATTGATTCAGAATGCCGAAGAATCAGATTTCTTACCGTAACGATCGTTGGACCATACTCCTTCTTGAACTCCCGAAAGCTCGAACCATCCACAATTCGAGCGATCACATCTCTCATATCAAAACCTTGTCGGACATCAGTGCCTACAATACCATGCAGCTCATGCGCAGGATACAAGGGCTCTTCAGGAGCTTTAGGAGGCTATCCGAACACAGAAGTCTCAGGGTGGTGATTGATGGTTGAGTTTAGAAAACTTACTGGAGTCGCAGCCCAAGACCCGCTCCCAAGGTCAGCCACGCACGCACGCGCAATCTCGATTGCATGTGCATCGTCACGGGCGAGATGGTCGGTCACTCCAGACTCTGACGAATGCATATCGCCCCCTCCCAATGTCTCATCGTCTACAACCTCGCCTGTTGCCGCTTTAACGAGTGGAGGGCCAGCCAGGAAGATTCTGCCTATAATATTCCATGAGAAAAACGATTTACGAGACGTATTCTAGGTGCTAACCTTGCTGTCTTACGATAATATTCTCGTCAGCCATCGCAGGGACGTAAGCGCCTCCTGCGACACTAATACCGTGAACCACGCTGATCTGCCAGCCAAACGTTGAAAACTTGTTATCAAGCAAACGTCGCCCACTTACCTGCGGAATCCCCATTCGACTCATCTGTGCCATGTTGTAGAAAATCCGGCCAAAATGCTCCCTATCGGGGAAGACATTGGCCTGATGGGGTAAAGCAGCTCCTCCAGACTCGACTGTCCAGTTCACACGTTAAACTAATTGGAGAGTTAGCGAGAATTCCACGCACCCAAATAAACGCAAGGCAATCCATTTTGCATTGCGATCTCCTGTGCCCGCAAATGCTTTTTGACCTAAAAGCGAGGGATTGGTAAGGAATTGACGACATTGTACGTCGTTACTTACAGTCATCGGGAAATAACTTCCTCCCTTGACAGTCGCGTCATTACAAACTATCATACACTCTCGCCCGTTGATTGTGCCTATTCCTGTGATAATGCCAGCCCCAGGCACACTGTCACCGTACAAGCCATTGGCAGCGAGACTCGAAAGCTCGAGGAACGGCGAATGAGGATCCAACAGGGCAGCAATCCTTTTAGGATTGGTTAATATACCCTGCCTATAATTCAGCCGGATTGACGTGCCTTTCTCGTGGTGTCAATTTTCCCTTGGACTTCATCCGCTCCTGAGCTTTCAGTCCACCGCCTTGCCGAGCACTCTTGAGAAGCTCCTCATACTTTGAGACCTAGAATCAACAAGTAATTAAGTGCCCAAATAAACAACCTGATATAACGCGCAAATTTACCAATCCATCCATAGCCTCAGACTTTTCAATAAAATCGGGGCTACTCGTCGACACTAATGAAGGCAACCTCGAAGCATCATGTATACCCCTCGTGCTAAGCACTCGAGCGAGGCCAGGTGTTCGCAAAGAGCGAGTCAGTCTCAACATCCTCGGTCAAGTCGTGTTCGAGAGTAAAAGAACCGAATAACTGCCAAACTTTGGCGGGGTGGTCATTCTCCAGCATGATCCGTCCGCACAAGGCATCGATGATGTAATCCACCGGATCGCACGTGATCTTGCCCCTATCACTCTGCTGTGTAGACGCTCGCAGACTGATCCAACTAAGCCTAGATCTTGCCTGGATGCTATGACACCCGAAACCAACCATCGAGCGCTCAGGTACCTGGACGAACCGTGCCCGAGTCGGCTCCGCGCTCGCCGTCCCATAACGCTCAGACTTAAAGGCGGGATGGAGCAGGTGAACCAACCCAGTCTACCCCCCACAATTGGATTTTACAAGACTCTAAATGTCTCAGGATGTAAGTTCACCTCTATCTCTCCCTAGGCAAAATATACATCGCCGAAGGCCCGATGGGTCCTATCGCACTGGACATGAATCAGGGGATGATGTTGTCGTCGAGCTCGGGGCCGTCAACCCCTACACACAACCCACGACGGACAAAGATCAAGATCAAGAGAGCCCAACACTTCCTCCTGTCAACCCATTCTCGAGAAATGATCGCAAATATCGTTATCCGTCACCCCCGATAGATACTCGATTCGAAGAGGATAGGGAAGATGAAGAAGATAGCGCCACACCCCCCCCCTATTAACCCATTCGCGACAAATAGTCACTAACGTAGTTCTCGTTCTAGAGGCTCGTCATCTCTGATGCCTACTCGATTCGAAGAAGATAGGGACGATGAGGAAAACAGACACGAAACTCCTCCAGTGCCTTTTTTAAACAAAAATTCTCGGCTCCAGGCACAGGCTAGTCACCGCGCCGCGCCGGCGCTGTCCCTCCACCATCTCGTTTGTTAGCAAGTTCCCCAGCATATAGCCCTATCCCCAGCCCTCCTCCACGTGAGAGTACAGAAGACCCCCTCGCCCTTCTCCTATCCCCCGCCCCGGAGCTGTCCCTTGATCAGCTCGTTTGCTCAGACGCCCCAGCCCTCACCAAAACAGTGACGAGGAGGAGGTCGAGACAAGCATCTAGATAGAAACGCAACCGCTACAACTCCAAGCACTGCGTCTGTACCCATGTTCCTGAAATAGGATGGTTGACGAACAACAACTTTTATGCGCCTTTAAAAAAATTAAAAATCTGTAGCTCTTTGTGCGCTCCCTCTGTTGTCTGGTTTATCTACCTTTGTGCCTCCTCACAGTGAATTGTATAGCTTCTGGGTAGCCTTCAGGCCCGCACCAATTGCAACCGATCGATTAAATTAACAGGAGCTACCCTGGCAGAGTGATGGATGTTAGAGGTATATGCTCAGCCCCACGTTGGAAAAAGCGAGGTGGTGTACAGACACAGAAAGACTGATAACAATATTGCCAAAATTGACCGTAATACTTTCACCACGCCACAAGGTGCTATAAAGAGCCACCTATTTGGCTCAGAGTACATGGAAAACATCGCAAGGTGCGCGAGCGTGAAACAACGCCCTGAACTGCATTTGCGCGTCCAAGGTCTCGTATAACACGTTGCGCTCTTATTTAAGTACCATTTCAATAACTATTAACAATTTGGGCGATTGTATGCGTGACAAATCCAGCCTAGCGTTGGCTAGAACCACTTGTATTATGTGACCTCCCGAATGTTCAAATCGGCGCTTAGTTATGGGAGCTCAAACATGCCACCTGTGAATCATATGGTCATCCGACATCCCCAAAACGGCCGCGCCATCTTCATATTCATACCCCCGCGTCCGACGCACACTGTCGCCAAAATGACGTCGCCTAGAACAGCTGCTCAGGATATCCCGTTAAAGAATACTAACCTCTAGGTTCTCTGACCCCCTCAACCTAGGCGCTACTTGGGATGAAGAATCGATGTTAGATAGCAAAGTCTTTCAAGAAATGTCGGAAATATATCTCAACGCAGTCGGTAGACGAGCAGGTCCGATTTCCATTGCTAGTTGCGCACTAAACAAACTCGACTCGCTTTTCGAATGACTTTCCGTCAGTTTCCCCCACCACATTCAATGCACGCCTGTCTCCGAGCCTCCGCAAATTAATAGGACCGCCAGACAAAAAAGAACGTCTTATTTGTGCGTGAAAGGGGAATCGAACCCCTGGCTAATCGAGCTGGCTTGATGGCAACGATTAAGGTTACCACTACCCCATTCACGCTTATCAGCTTTGCACCGCGAGCTCTAACGAGGACTTGAATCTGCGCCAAAGAAATGAAAAAAAGCCTTGATATTGAATTCAGCATAGTACCACATAAACAAAAACCAATCGTCCGTCTTGTACAACTACACCACAGGGGAAACCATAAACACCAGACATGAAATGAGCTACTGGATGACTTCCCGTAAGAGCTAAAACTAAAGCTAAGCTATTCTAAAGGCGGAATGATTACAACGTGGAGTAATCAGACATTAATAACTTATGACGTCATACAGACTTTAGCTTAGCTTAGCTTAGATTTGGCCCTTACGGGAAGTCATCCACTGTACAAACGAACGATCCACCCTGAATGTTAATCCACAGACAAAACGCGGAAAAAAAAAGAGCGTCGACGCGGGGGTATATGGAGCCAAAAAAAGAAAAAAGAAAAAGAAAAGCATGAGAGACCGAAAGAGTGGTGAAGACTGACAATAGGGAGATCATCGACGAAGGTACTTGTGTAACCTACTAGCCGTGGAGGTAGGCATCGGTACGGGGTATCCACCCTGCAAATCGCGATCCACCTGTGAACAACGTTCATATATGCTCTGCAAAACCATCAGCATGCGTTTTCCTAAGAAATACGGCCAACTCACATCCATATCCAACAATTCAGGCTCGACAATCAACCGCGTCAAAGCCTGATTGGGCTCAAATGCATACTCGCCGTCCTCCCGAATGCGCTCCTGGAACGCGTTGATCTCGTGGATATTATTGCCCAAGTGTGTAAACTTGGCCCAGTGAATGTGACCTTCGGCATTCGTACTTGGCATCTCTCCAATTCGACTCAAATCACTCGAATGGACCTCCCTGTGTCCAAGTTAGCATTCATCACCCGGAAAACGACTAATAAAAACTCACAAAGAAGGAATACCAGCCCCAAACGTATTCTTGACCGCCATCCGATAAAGCAAATGATTCTCGTTGACCCTCAACAACTTGTCCGCACTCTGATATTTGCGCCACACTTTGTCCGGGACCTGAGACTGGACTACGTCTCCTTGCTCGCACACGCAATTGATCCCCACATGGAACGCGCGCAGACTAGAATAGTTGTTCAGCGCACGAAGAGATTGAGCAATGTCGCACAAGTGCGTGACCAAACGCGCGCGCTCTTGGGCCCGGTTGAGCGAAACGACCAGCGACATGACCCTAGCGCCAGATTAGACACGACACGCTAACCAACGACAGCCACTCACCATTTGCCAATCCGATCGAAAAACGCGTTCATCTCAATAATCGACTTGGGCTTGCCAGCTTGTCCTCCTTGACACCCCGCCTCACCCAATCCCTCGGTTTGATCTTCAAAAATAGTCCAGTCTCGATCCTGGTAATCTCCTCTGCGACCTGAACGGGCGTATACTCCAGCAACTGTGAGGCTACATTTGCCAGCACCTTGATGACTGGCGAAACCCCACGGCGCGCGTCCGGGCTAGTCCCACGTCCCATCTCATCCTGAAGCGACTCGTTCCGCGTCAGCCGGCGCCCACTAAACTCGTTCGCCGTGATCGGAGGGGACCGACTCGCCTCGGGCGCGACAGACTCCTCGACCGGGGCACTACCATTCCCATTGACAGCACTCGCGACGCTATACCCCGGATCAAACAACCCCTGGCCATCTCCAAACAGCCCATGATCGAAATCATGGTTGAAATCGAGATCAAACTCGTACAACGACTCGGCTTCCTCAATAGGCGTGTCTGCACTGACAAACGCCCACGAGGCCGCATCGTCCGTCAGTCCGGGAAGCTCGTCCAAAAAGTACGTAAACTCGGAGCCATAGTACATCAGATGCGTGTTTTCGCATGCTGTGCGTACAACGGCGGCAAGTGCACTCGGAGCGCCGGGCGCGGCAAAGTCGTTGGGGTAGTCTTCGATCCAGGTTTGGAGAAGCTCGCAGAGGCGTTGCTGGACAAAGCCGGCCAGGATAGGATCATCCGAGTATTCATCTAGGTCGCGAAGCCGTTTTTGGAAACTGAGAAGGACCGTTCGAGGGGTCATGAACAATCGATAGGTGAGGAAGAAGTTGAATATGAACCAGGGTTCTGCGGGGCCCAATCAGCACTGGCCCGGCCCAAAGCGCACCATCACGCACCATCGTCAGATACTCCAGCAAAGAATAGCTTGTCCAGCAACTCTTCGGGTGTGGCCCAGCGCATACATAGACTAGACAGGGTCAACCTCAGATACGCCTATTACGGCAAGATGACTTACGGAGCAGGCTGCTTGCGGGGCGGGGCCTCGGACGGCGTCCCGTCAATCTTGAGCTGGAGAGGCGGTGCGCGGACCTGCGGCACCTCTTCACTGGGCTTGGTGTTGGCACCTGCTGGGCATGCTCGGGAACGGGCGAAGGAATCGTGGTGGGGACCTTGGGGAAGCCAAAGGACAACAGACTTTCGTCGCCGATACTCGGTCTTCCCGGCTCTTCTACAGGCGCGGGTGGGGGTGGAGGAGAAAAGACTGGGGGTGCAGTGCGAGCACCAGCATCAGAGTTATCCGAGATCCAGGTAGAGACCAAGTCGCCAGCCGAGCGTGCGCGCGCCAACGCCGACTTTTCTGCCGCCGGTGCAGATTTTTTGGTTCGAGGGATAATAATCACTCGTTTGGTACCTAGCCAGAACATTCAAGTCGTGAGAATCGTGGTGGGAACAAGAGGCAGCGAGCGGTGGGCCGTTATGACGGCACACGTGACCATGACGATCGAGTTGCGAAGCAGCCCGGGCTTGAGCCAAAATAGGAGACAAAAATTGCTTACCTCGGAACTTGGATAGATGGTCGAGCATCCATTGGACAGCACCGACCATGTACTGAATGCCTTCAGGGGTGCGGTGCGTGGCGCGGACAAACTTGGCGCCATGTTCTGCGCCGACTTTGGAAGCGCGTTCAGCGGAGACTTCGGGTGTGTCTGGGCTTGATTCGTCGAGGAGATCAGATTTGCAAGCGATGAGGAGGGTGATGAACGACGGGTCGGTGAAGCTCGTGCCAACGCCAGCTGAATTGATTTTGAGCACAAAGCAAGACAAGCTGAACAAAGCGACGCACTTAGGATCTGTTTGGCCTGGCTGTAGCTCCGTTGATCCTGTGCGTCGTAACACACTGCGAGACCATGCAGCTTGGGGAACCCTTCAGGCCAGAGGCGCCATTTGTCCGACTCGATTTCGGAGAGATCCAGGAGTTCGTCGGCATCGATCTCGAGGATGCGGACCGCGCCGCGGGAAGTGGTCGTCGAGGCAACTGTGAGGCCCGTTAACAACAGAAGGGGGAAAAAAAACGGAGGGGATCGAGACTCACGGGTCATAGTCGGACCGTCGGCACTAGCGGCCACGCTGCGGGACTCTCGCGCGTCGGCCGTGTTGATCGCACACTTGATGAGAGTCGATTTGCCACATCCTTTGGTACCAACGACGCCGAGTACATACTCGGGCTGGGTCTTGGCGACAGGCGCAACTTTTTGCGGAGGCTAGACGATCATCAGCGGACATCGCATGGCGAAAACGGTCGGAAAAAAAAAAGGCTGACCATGGCAGGGTCGAGACGAGTGAGGTGATCACTCGTGTTTCCGTCGCGTGTGGTGGACGAATGCACGCGCGGGGCGCTTCTGGACGAGTTGACCCTGGTAAGCTGATCTTTTGGCACAGGTGGCAAGTCGCCCGATGGTGGCATCGAAGGCTGATGCAGCGGCGCCGATTTCCTCCGGCCGAGCGCAGGCAGACGCAACGTCTTGATCGGCTCGTCGGTCACGGGCGTGCTCGGCGACGCGCTGGTGATGCTCGGAGAAATGCTGAGCGCACCGCTGGCACTTCCGCTCCCACTGCTGCCACTGAACACGGAAAACGTGTCGCGCGTCGGCGTGCGCAGGTCGAGCGTCGATTTGGAGATGCTGCGCAGGTCGTTGCTCTTCTTGGTGGGCAGCGGGACCGGCTGGTAGAACGACGGAGGGTCGGACTTGGTGGTTGGGCGCGCCGTTCGAGTCGAGTCGAACGTCTCGCCGCTGTCTCCGGAGCGGATGCTCGGGGCGACTGTCTTGGATTTTTTCGGTGTCGTGGGTGTTTTCTTCATGGGTGGTGCAAAGTACAAGCTGGGGGGGCTGGGGTTCCTGACAATCAGATAAATAAATAAAAGTCAGATGAGCTGCAGAGCTAGGCCATGCGAGGGGCACATGGAACAATGGAAAACTCACCGACGCCGCTTGTCCTTGGTCGTCTTTCCGCTCGAGTTGGACGACGACTTGACAGAGGGAGCACCTAGAGCACAGCAAAAATCAGGCTCAATATGATGGGGTGGCGCCCGACCGAGAACGCTGACCTCCACTGGTGGGCTTCTAGGGGACAATTTCAATCAGCCTGTGGTTGCCAAGCAGAGTAAAACAACTTGCAGCGACCCCGTCCACGCTCGCCCGTCCGCGTGCGTCGTCAGCCCCCGGCGTCCGGGGCGAGTTCGGCGGCTTGGACATCCCTCTGCACACGCAGCGATCCGCGTCTGGCACAGATCGGCTAGAGAACACTCGCTGGCGCCGCCTGAATCGGGCTCGCCAACAGAGACAGCGAGGGAGACTGACAGCGAACCGGGGCGGCCAACACTCATTATATCCGTCTATCCGAACGATAAGAACCGTGCCGGCCATGTGAATCGCCCAGGCACCGCCGATTCCCAGCCAAGCTCACGGGTGAAAGATCTTGTCCCAGCCGGCAATCGGCAAGTGCTCGACGTCGGTGCCTGCGCATATCTCGCTCAGCCTGACACGCTTGTCACACACACCCCCAACACACTCTGCAGTTTCAAAAGACAAAAAAATGCATGCATTTCACATATTACAATGCCGAAGAGAAAGTAGCACAGCTCCGAAAATCCCCCACTAACCATTCCGAGTCCTAAAATCCAAAAACTTGTTCTATATACATCACGCCAAGCAGCTAATTCTTCCACAAGGAAGCAACAACTTCCTGCATCCTCCCATCGCGGATGGCCTACGAAACACCAGTTAGCTACCGGCATCGCCCGAAACATATCCAATGAAACACACCTCGTAGATAAGCGCCACGTTTTGCCCAATCGACAGATCAGTCCAACCATCCTCGAATCGGTTCAGATTGTCCAGGCCATGCATCTTGACGCCCAGCTTGACACGCACAAACTCGTACACCGGTCGCGTATTGCCCAGCAGCTCCGCAGCAGGCGCCGGTCCACGCTCACCGATCAAGTACTCGGCCCGCAGACTCTCGTACAGCTCAGCCGATCGGGCCGCCACCGCATCGCGGAACGCCGGGATGGCACTGAATTCGGCACCGGAGAGCTTGTCGAGCAGAGGTGCAGACGCTGCCGTTGCAGCGGTGCGCATGCGCGGGACAGCGTCCATCGTCGACGTGGCCTCGAATGACGCCATCATCGCCTTGAAGACCGGTCCGTGAAGGCCGGAAGAAGTAAACTTCTTGTCAAGCTCCTCGGACACAATGCGAGCCACACCCTCGGCGAGCTCGCGCTGTTGGGCACGGAGATCGACAGCCTGGCAGACGAGGTACATGTAAGAAGCCACCAAGAGCGAGAGGACGTCCAACGCTTGAATGGTCGCACGGGCCGAAATCAAGGCGAGGGAGCTGCAAACCAGTCAGTGAAAGCCCATGAATCCATCCCGACAAACTCACTTGACAGCCTGGTTGTGCATCTCTGCGCTCTGCACGTGCGTCGACACCGGGTTGGCCAAGAATCCGAGCTCACTGACATATGCGGCTGTAGCAATATCAAGACCCTTGGCATGGTAGTTGACCGACGGATCCGACGCGGCAAGCGAAGGCGGCAGTCCGCGGTTAAACGCAGGGTTCAACAACTCGGTCGATTGCGCAAACATAATCTTGCCAATGTGGTGAAGCGCGAGGCGGGTCTTTTCCATCGCGTTGGTCACAGCCATCGCCTGGAAGTTTCCGCCGTGGTGCACATGTCCAGTCTCGCCATCAACAAGCGGGTTGTCAGTCGCTAACCAGGCGGTCAGTCCACGTATACGCTTTAGAAAAAAAAGGCTAGAAACCCACTCGTGTTGCACTCTTGCGTGACCACAGACCACGCGTGGAGGATGTCCTCGAGCTGGGGTCCGATGAATTGCGGGGCCGTGCGCAGGGGATAGCGATCCTGGCGGAGCGTACCCTCGTCTTCCTCGATCGTCACCTCCTTCTCCTCTCCACGCTGAGCCAAAGAGCTTCCCTCGAGCAAGTTCCAGATCTGTTGAGCCGACTCGACTTGGCCAGGGTGAGGACGAGCAACAGCATGGATAAACGGATGGTGGGAAGCTGCAATAATATTTAGGCGACGTCCAACGCAAAATCGAGTGTGCACTCACCCTGGGTGCCAACCAGGGCTTCGGTGCCCATGGCTGTCAAGACTTGTGCGAGCATTCCCATGTGCACGGCATCGTTGAGTGCAAGGCTCGCGACGGCAGCCGAAAACGCCGTGCCGTTGAGCAAGCCAAGGTGCTCCTTGGGCGCAAGCTTGAGCGGCTCGATCCCGGCGGCTTGGAGCGCCGCGCGGGAAGAGGTAATCTCCCGAGGTCCCTCGGCGCAGCGCTTGCCGTGGAAGACACGAATCTGCTCATTGCCAAAGATGGTGCCTGCCACATACGACAGCGGAGAAAGGTCTATCAAAGCGATGAGAATCAAGTTACCGAAACGGATAGCACGACTTACCACCCGAGGCACTAATGCTCCCACGGAGGGGGACAAGAGGAGTAATGTTCTTTTCAAGGATCTCGACCATTCGCTCGAGCAGGACCCAGCGCACGCCCGAGTGACCACGAATGAGAGAGTTGATGCGGATCAGGATCGCCGCGCGGACCCATGATTCGGGCATCGACAGCGTGTTGAGCGGGTCAGAGAGCGGGAGCGGCTTGGTGCCCTCAGACTCGACATGGCCGGGGTGCGTAAAGACAGGCAGGACGCCAGAGTGCTGGTGCTGCAATAGTGCCTTGCCCAGGACAAGGTGCTGGTTCGTTCGCGTATCAGCTACAAACAAACCGTCGTCAATCAAAACACTTCGATGAGATCAACCGAGGACTGACCGCTGCCTCCAAATCCGGTCGAGATGCCGTATACGCTCTTGCCCGTCTCGAGCTTTTCGTCAATCGCACGCTCAGACTTGGCCATGCGTGACTTGACGAGAGACGAGTCATCGAGCGCAACGGGGGCGGCGTATCGTGCAGCCGCAACGACCGCTGGGATGGTGAGGTTGTAGCCGTCGACGGTGACTGGCTTACCCGATCTAATTGGAAAAAGCTCAGGACGCGGATCGAAATACCAAAATTGAGAAAACCCACTTGTGTGCGCTCACGGCAGCCTGGCTGGCCATGAATGTGTCAAGCAAGGCAGCACTCGAGGGGACGGGGAGCGGGTGCGAGACCATCTTGTGGCCGTTGGAATAGCCGTTGGTGGTGGTCGAGACTTCGGCGTCAATGGCCATGATCATATCACAGTGAGGGCAGATCGATGGAGACTGGGATAGTCAAAGTGGTGAAGTCGCTGGAGGGGAAAGGTGCGATGTTGCTCGTTATCGGGTCGAGTTGACCTCATTTTATATACCCAACCACAGGGAAATTTCCGTCACTCCTGTCCAAGGAAGCCCCTCCTACGTCAGGGCGCATTGACCCCCCGAGAAAAAAACTGGCACACATGATATGGGCACAACAAAGCCCGGGAAAGATAGAACGATCGACGATGACAGGCTGGTTCAATAACTGGCACGCGATAGTGACTTCTTCCACGGTCTTGAGTAACCATTTACTGCATTTCTAGATCCGTCCGAACCAAAATCCAGAGCCCGTTACGGTGTTGGGCGCCATTAGAATAACGATAAACACTAATTTGATAACGGGCCACCGCGCGGTTTCCTTTTGCTGTGATCCGGCCGTGTGGGGATACTGGTACGTCTTACCCACCGACCGTCTGATGTCAGCAAACAGGTACCTCGCGAGTCGATGGGATTAGGACCCCCCGTCTCCCCCCCATGCGGCGCTTGAACAGCTTCTTTCTGCATGAGGTTTCAATAACTGACTGGGATGCGACATACGCCCGACGCTTGTACGTCTTTGTTTGGCTTCATCCGAATAGAGGATGTGTATGCGTCACTGAAGCTCGTTATCTCTCGAACTGGCGCATCTATCTCTCGAGCTGAACACATCTACCTCTCTGTCCCATCTGGACTACAGCTCTCGCAAACCATTACCTATCGCCATACTAGCACTTCTTTACCCGTCTCTCCCTCGGGCTCGTCGCCTTCTGCATATAATGTCCTATGGTCGGCTCGCGATCCATCCGCCCACTTGTGATTCCCTGTGATAAATACGTGCTTCTGCATGATCTGCAGAGCGCATATGCGCTCGTTTCAACGCTACGATCCTAGCCCTACGGATCGCTAGGTACGCGTTCGACACATTTGACGTCGCTTGAAGCCTTCTGGCAGTTCCATCTCTTACCTGAGCTCTTGGAACGCACTCTTCGTGATACCAAAGAATGAATGGCCGTCATTATCTCCTCAATGCACATGGAAAGCGGTGGGGAGTGCGCAGAGGTTCTTGATCCGTAATTTCAGGCAGCGCAGCAACGTGATGAGGTCACCGTGGTACATCCAAAAGTTTCGTCTTGTTCACACACGTTCAATACAAACCGGCGGTGAGGTGATGGACAATGACGACGTTGAATGGAGATCGAAATTGGTGGTGGCGGAGTCGAGTCGTGGGCACATAGTCTTGCAGATCCTTGGCGTTTGAGGCTCGTTATTCGCCGCATTTTTCCCTGGTGTGTATGCTATCGCATCACCATTGCTTTTGACATTGCTCGGTACATTTATGAGATAAGTATTATACACCATACCCTCTAGCACGGCCTTCAGCTACAAATTTCAGCGAGGAGAGAGTATCCGGATATTCATCATAGCGCAAGAATCGGCCGAGCAGAACTTTCTCCGAGGCCGTCACTGCTATTCCCTCCTCGCTAACCGCAGATCGTTTTCGGCCAGAACGACTATCCGATCCAATCCTCGACGACGATAGGAGCCGAACGCCAAGATGCTAGATAACCGAAAATTTAACACCCAAATGACATCACCCTACCCCCAACTACCTACCCCCAACGTGCATCTCATGTCCTAGATTGAAGCGGACAAATACATTTATCCCGATATATTTTCTGCCAAGGCTTCGTTATTAACGCTTCGACGTTCTACGAGCGCCGAAGAACGCTGCCAAGTCAAGTGGCTGAGTTCCATCGTCAATAGGTGAATCGCGACTTCGAACGCCCAAGACGAAACCTTGTATCATTGAATACAGTCAGAAGTCAGAGCCTGATTCTGTCGTCCAAAGCAATGGTTGAGCCACAAAACGAGTCATCATGTGATAGCAGCGATGATCAAACAATTCTCAGTGGTCCAACGGTCAAGACTCGTGCCTGTCACGCACGCAACCGGGGTTCGACTCCCCGCTGGGAAGTTCTTTTTCATCACACCTTATTTTGCTTTCACACGAGTCCGGTCGGACTGCTATTTTCTGAACACGTTCGAACGATTCGTTCAGCTGACCCGTGGGATGCGCAACCGATCCCGCTGAAATAGTTCTCGTCGTCATGGGCTAACTCGGAGCTAGATCACCTGTTCACTCTTTCATATTTCTCGACAGAGGAACCTCAGCTTCAGGGGTTGACGTGTCTCCAAGCCTCGAGGCTCCTAGGGCGTGTCGTGGCTGCGTACTAGGTCCCGTGGGGAGGGATGGTTATGAGGTCAGGGTTGATCCCCGCGGCCAGAACAGCCCGCTCAAGCCATGTTCGGCAGAACGTTCATTTTGTTGAGCGATAGTGACAAGGACCTTTTTTATACAAGTTCCTGATGTATCGATATGACGCTTGCGGGGGTTATCTATGGCCCAAAACAACGTTTTGTTCAACAGGGTCTTGAATTTGTAGCGAGAGGATTGTCTATGATTCTTGCTTTTCCGGTTATTTCGATGTAGTGCAAACTTACCCACGGGCGTGCACTGCTCGCGTAGCCGAGCATGATAGCCGCGCTGCGCTGTCCAGCCGCCGTTGGCGATAGACCCCGCGAACTGGCGCAGGAAGAGAAAGAGACGAGGTTGCAGGAGCCGAGTGTAGTCGGGGAACAATACAAGTAGGCAAGCCGATTGGTCGATTGGAGATGATATTCCCACTGAAGTAGTCCCTTGGAATTCAGCCTTTTTTGTATCTGGGCCAACCTTCAAACCGGCAGCCACGTCATTTGCACAACCGCCCACGGCTGGGAGTGCTAAATATTCAATACAGGCTCTGTGGGCCTGTTGGAGGAAGGCTTGTATATGCAGTGCATATATAAAGCGGAACTTGTTCGGACCTTTCGAGATGTATGCTCAATCCTCAAACTGAACTAAATTCATCACCGGTCACGTTGTGGCTGAATGGGACCATAGCTACTCAGGCACATGAGCAGGAGCAAAATTTTCCAATATACCTGAGGTTAAGTATGGTAGCTGTCGACTTGTGCGCATCATTCACCTACTATGCCTATTTTGAATTTACAAAATTAACAAACATTCTAGTAGTTACCTGCACTCTATCTGTCCCTCCGTTGTTGAAGTATCCACCCAAGGCGATTCGCTGGCCGGAGCCGGCATCAAGCAGCTGCCTTTTGCTTGATGGGTTTTGCTACAGCTTAATTCCCTGTCCCACGTTCGAGTTCAAGCTATTCTTTGATTGAGAATGAATTTCAGGAAGAATGAGTATAAATCTTCGATGCTAACGAAGAATGACGTGCTTGGCCTGTTTTGCAGCTCTGCTTCTTTTTTGGTCAAGATTTGGGTGGTTGGTATGGAGCACGCTTTGATCCGCTTTATGCGACAGAGCTTCGGCACTGACAGTGATTTTGCGTATGTCCTTTGGGCCCACTTTGGTATGACTGACCCTAATTTTATGCCAATCTCAAAAAACAACACGCTTGTCCGGTTCCACAGAGGTGCCTGTTCAGCTTACATGTCTTAGGCGTGCTTTGATGTCTAGCTGAATGATTTTCTGATTCATCAAAGCCATCCGTATTCGGAGGAAACCAGGATGAGCGAGCCACATTCCAGGCTGTTGGAAGCTAGACTGCCCACTGACGGCCTAGAACTAAAATATAGAAGAAACGCAACAACCAGGTTTACCAGGATTTTATAACAGAGAGTTGTCTCGAGTACATTCATCTGCTCACCTTGCTGCTATCCTTGTTGAATCCTTGGGGCGCATCGGGTAAATTGTGCGGGGTACGACGCCCAGTACAGGGTGTACGTGGGCGAAAACGAATGTGAGCGGACAATGTCTGAAGGGGGCCTAGAGTTCCTGAGAGCCTCCTCCGGATGAGCTCCCGGGATCCAAGACCCTGTGAGTGTTCATCAATGGTGCGTTAGAGCTTCAAATCGTACAACGAGACCTTGGCGCGACCCATTGCGCAAGGAGATCACATGGAGGCTGTAACATCTTAAAGCTTTTGTTACTGTACATATGCAGGTCTCGCAGACGGCTTATGCATAGTTCTGAGCTCTGGAGAAGCCCGGAAGGCTTTTCAGGTATTCGCTGTTATCAGCCGTAAGCGCGTGAAAGCTAATATTGAGCATTACTCAAATCAAGCTTGGAACGCTGCGGTATAGGCAAGGTTCGACGAGGACATTCTAGAAAGGTCGCTGGCTGGTGTCCCTTGGTTTCCGGCAAGTAGATTGTGTATAGCAGAACGTCGATCCGAGAAGCTCCCGCGGGTGAACGACAACGCTTTGGTGGGTTCAAGAACCGTAGACCAAAGTGTCTAAGGGATCGACCAAGCATGGTTTGTATCGGCTTCATGGTTCGGAGCGAAACCGTGGCTACCCCGATCAGAGTTGGCACCCAGCCTGCAATGACAGCTTTTCGCGATTGGCTGACTCTCTGGCTCTGGATCTATCGTTCTGCTCACATTCTGGTTTTGAGGCAAATGAGCCACTTGAGTATGTATGCCATCCAGGGGTGGACTTGACGAGCGTAGCCGAGACTAGCATTTATTTTGGGCATGCAGAGGACAGAAACGTATCAATACCGTGTTTGTTGAGCTCTTGTCGACACCTTGGCGATAGATTTTTTTTTTTATAGTACTATGATTTTTATATATGATACGGCTGGTGGTACGAGAAATAGGATTCTGACCAGCCAAATCCATTTATAATCTGCAAAAGATCAAAGAGGCAGCACAAAATCGTGAAGCTAAACTTTCAACCACTCTGGGACCCTTTTGAAAGACTCGAGGCGCGTTGGATTTTCGCTGCTACAAGAGGGAAGTGACGTGAGGTGGTTGGTGCGTCTGTCGACGTAAGTGCCATCCTAGCAGTACGGCAGCCGGGTTTTGTCCCTATTCGGCTAGCCAGTGAGTAAGTATACATAACCGATACCTATCATTTTCATAATAATGTAGCGCGATCGTCTTCACTTAAGATACTATGTCATATATTGGCGTCTCATCGCCAGCACCAAGATCATTGGCCTTTCGTCAGATTCCACAACGTGGTGATCTGTTTCGCCAGAAATGCTACGCATCCATCTATGTCGCCAGCCTGGTAAGCCCCCCGTTTTTAACATATCAAATATAATTCCTCAGCGAGTCGAAAGTGACCAAGTGAACCGGCGCTTGCACATACTGGATAATGTGTGATTGTTGATAGAAGGATGTGGATACATAATTTGATTAGATGAAATCGTTCTCAGTGGTCCAACGGTCAAGACTCGTGCCTGTCACGCACGCAACCGGGGTTCGACTCCCCGCTGGGAAGTGCGTTTTTTACAGGATGTTTTCCTTTTGCTCGATACGCACCACTCTAACCTGATTCCTGAGATGGGAATACCAACGAGCGTCGTACTACTACAACTTCAAAGTATTGATGCCCGTAGAATAAACTTTATATACTAAGGATAACCGAGAATAAGAGATGGCTTTCATAAGATGAAGCAAAAATGAACTTCCCAGCGGGGAGTCGAACCCCGGTTGCGTGCGTGACAGGCACGAGTCTTGACCGTTGGACCACTGAGAATGTGTTTCCTTGTGAGATCCTGCAGATTACATTAGCCCACGGCGTGTTTTCTGAGGAAATTGTAAATTTTAACCCCACACGTTACGTAGATTACTCCGGCTATGGATTCAGAGTTTGTTCTCGGCCGGTTAATTATTGATAAAGCCCTTCGGTCATCCAGGGGAAATGAAAATGGAGTGCTTACGTCCGATCAATCCGATGCATCATATCCAAACAAGGCTAACCGGAATTTGCTTTATATTTTGGGCGTTGACTCGACTCCAACGCAACTTTTTTCCATTCCACTAAACCATGGCCTTTGCTCGACCTGCGGCCCGGTCTGCGACAAGCATCATAGCCCGAAAAGCCCAACCACACGCAGCTTAGCACTGCCCCTTAGCCGCTCGCTGCATGTATCCCGACCCATCCGCATCGCACCAACCACGAGGACACTCGCAGTTGCGGCGCCAGCTGTGGGAGACTATGCGCCCAATAACGAACACGTCCTGAGCTCCCCGTCGGAGCTCGCGCGGAAGATATCTGCTCGGGTTCTGCCCAAACTCGAGCGGCCAGACGTCCGCAAGGTCGTCGTTGTCGGTTCAGGCGGGCTGAGCATTGGGCAGGCGGGCGAATTCGACTACTCTGGCTCACAAGCAATGAAGGCGCTGCGCGAGGCAGGCGTCGAGGCAGTTTTGATCAACCCGAACATTGCGACATGGCAGACGAGCCATCAGCTTGCGAGCGAGGTTTATTTCCTGCCCATCACACCAGACTACGTCGCCTACGTTCTCGAAAAGGAGCGCCCCGATGGCGTTCTTCTCACGTTTGGTGGCCAAAGCGCACTGAACGTTGGCATTGAGCTCGACCGGATGGGTGTCTTTGAGCGGCTTGGCGTCAAGGTCCTTGGCACCCCAATCCGCACTCTCGAGGTATCCGAGGATCGTGATCTATTCGTACAGGCCCTTAATGGCACGTGCTTCAGGACTCTCTTCTGTCTTGCCCCAACACTGACCCATATGCGTAGAGATCGATATTCCCGTTGCTCGATCTACAGCAGTTTCATCCGTGAATGCGGCACTTGCCGCTGGCGAAGCTATTGGATACCCCGTCATCTTGCGCTCTGCATTTACCCTCGGAGGGCTAGGCTCTGGATTTGCCAACAACCCGGATGAGCTTCGAGATTTAGCTGCCAAATCGCTATCTCTGAGCCCTCAGGTTCTTATCGAGAAGAGTATGAAGGGATGGAAGGAGCTTGAATACGAGGTAGTTCGTGACGCGGCTGATGTAAGTTTGTTCATCCACAAGATATCTGCTCACCGATGACTTACAATGTAACAGAACACCATCATTTGTTGCAATATGGAGAACTTCGACCCGCTTGGTACCCATACCGGCGATTCTATTGTCGTAGCCCCTAGTCAAACCCTCAATGACGACGAGTATCATATGCTTCGTTCCGCTGCACTCAAAGTTATCCGGCATTTGGGTGTTGTGGGCGAATGTAATATCCAGTACGCCCTGAGTCCCGACTCCCGCGAGTACTGTGTTATTGAAGTTAATGCCCGGTACGTTTGGCCCACCTACTTTTGGAATCCAAGCTCACATTGACTGCCTTCTAGTCTAAGTCGCTCTAGGTAGAATTACACTCGTTTCATTTATTCGTTTATTGACGGCTATTTGTAGCGCGCTTGCGTCCAAGGCCACTGGCTATCCTCTCGCGTACACCGCTGCCAAGATTGCGCTCGGACACACCCTACCTGAACTACCGAATGCTGTTACCAAAACTACAACCGCGTGCTTCGAACCCTCACTCGACTATATCGTGACCAAGATCCCTAAGTGGGATCTTGCCAAGTTCTCGTCCCAGGTCAACCGAGAGGTTGGTTCATCTATGAAGAGTGTCGGAGAAGTTATGGCCATTGGACGAACATGGGAAGAGTCTCTCCAAAAGGCAATCCGACAAGTAGACCCACGATGGGTTGGTTTTGAGGCCTACGCCCAGCCGAAGGCAGGACCCGAGCTTGATCACGCATTGAGCGTACCGACCGATATGCGTCTGTTCGTCATTGCCCATGCAATGTACAACTGCGGGTACACTGTTGACCGTATCCATGAATTGACCAAGATTGACAAGGTGCGGTCACACGAGTGTTCACCTGTGTGAAAACAGGCTCATTCGTGTCACAGTGGTATCTCTACAAAATCGACAACATTGTTCAGACCAATCGGGTTCTCAAAGCCGCTGGTTCTGTGGAGGCCATCGACCGCGATCTCATGCATCGTGCCAAGAAGATGGGATTTTCTGACCAACAAATTGCGAACCTCACAAATAGCAGCGAAGCCATCGTTCGTGAGCATCGGAAATCTCTTGGGGTCACTCCATTTGTCAAGCGGATCGATACACTTGCTGCCGAATACCCTGCGCACACCAATTACCTTTATACCACCTACAACGCCTCGGAGCACGATGTTAAATTCGACGAGCATGGAACAATCGTTCTCGGTTCGGGAGTGTACCGCATTGGATCCAGTGTCGAGTTCGATTGGTGCGCAGTAACCTGCGCTCGCAGCCTGCGCGAAAGTGGACGCAGGACAATCATGATCAACTACAACCCTGAAACCGTCTCCACAGATTACGACGAGGCCGACCGAATGTACTTTGAAGAGCTTGGATTCGAGCGTGTTATGGACATCTACGAGCTGGAACAGGCGCAGGGTGTGATCGTTAGTGTCGGAGGTAGGTCGCCTCTTTCGAGAAACATGGACATCAGCCAACTCTCGGTCTTCAGGCCAACTCCCGCAGAACATCGCCCTTCGCCTTAAGCAATCTGGTATCAACGTTCTAGGGACTGACCCGTCCATGATCGATACCGCTGAAGACCGGCACAAGTTCTCTGCTGTCCTTGACAAGATTGGTGTTGATCAACCTGAATGGGCTGAAGTGACTAGCCTTGAAGCTGCTAAGGAGTTTGCTAATCGTGTCAGGTATAAGATATTCCTAAGATTTTGTCCAACGTCGAGACTAATAAGCATGACCTTTTAGCTACCCCGTCCTCATTAGACCATCATACGTGCTTTCTGGTGCCGCAATGAACGTCGTTTACGAAGAGTCGACTCTTGAACATCACCTCTCTGCAGCTGCTTCGGTCTCTCCGCTTCACCCCGTCGTCATCACGAAGTTTATTGATGGCGCACAAGAGATCGATGTGGACGCAGTCGCCCACAAGGGCAAACTCCTCATCCACGCTGTCTCAGAGCACGTTGAAAATGCCGGTGTCCACTCTGGCGATGCAACGCTCGTGCTTCCCCCGTTCTCGCTCCCCGAGTCGGACATGGATCGGCTCAAAGAGGTTGCCGAGAAAGTTGCTGCGGCGTTCGAGATCTCTGGGCCGTTTAACATGCAAATCATCCGTCAAGATAATGGTCAAGGCGAGCCAGCGGCACTCAAGGTCATCGAATGTAATTTGCGGGCATCGCGCAGTTTCCCATTTGTGAGCAAGGTGCTGGGCAAGAACTTTATCCAAGTTGCCTCAGCTGCGATCACGGGTGAAAACGTCCCCGAGCCGGTAGACTTGATGAAGGAGAAGCGCGACTATTATTCAGTCAAAGTTGCACAATTCTCTTGGACCCGGTTGGGTGGTGCGGACCCATTCCTTGGCGTTGGTGAGTGGTAGCACTTCTCAAGTTATTGGACTTTGGTTGAATGCGCTGGCTCTGGATAGAAATGGCTAGTACCGGTGAAGTCGCATCGTTTGGAAAAGATGTGCATGAAGCGTACTGGGCCTCGCTCCTCAGTACTACTGGCTTCAAGCCGCCCAAGCTCGGTTCCAGTGTACTAATCGGCGGAGACATCACAAAACCGGAGATGGTGACCATTGCTAAGCAACTCATTGACCTTGGATTCAAGCTGCACTGCTCGTCTCCTAAGGTGGAAGAGTTCTTGAACTCTATTCCGTATGTATCCTGCAAGAGGATATTCTTCCCGACCAAGGACAAGCGTAAACTTCGCGAAGTATTTGATGAGCACAATATCCAGTGCGTCATTAACCTTGCCAAGTCGAGGGGTAAGGACGCAATAGATGAGGACTACGTTGCTCGCAGGTAAGTTTAGTACCCATTCGAAGCTCAAATTAGGTTACTGAGCCGTGCCACAGGAACGCGGTCGACTTTGGCCTTCCCTTGTTGAACAACGCTAGATGCGCTCAACTTTTCGTTGAGGCGCTGGCGAAAAAAATCCCTGAAGGTGCATTGAGGCCTTACTATGAAGGCCGCATTCCCTCCGAGGTCAAGTCATGGCGAGAATTCGTCGGCCATGCTGCATAAAACTGAAGGAAAACACCATTCCCTATGCTTCCTACCCTTGCTTTATATTTCTTATGTCGTTTCTCCCTTGTGAATACCAGACTGATGAACAAGTTGATTCCGTTTTTTATCCTTTGCAATCGCCCGATTTCGTTTGGATGCGTACAAGTACAAGTTAGGCTTATCGTTTTCCATGGTCTAAATATCGTAACGGAAACCTTCAGCTTTATCTGCATGAGTTGCGGTGTCTGGTGCCATCCCTTCTTGTGGCCTGCCGCCCTCCTTCCTGTCCCTATTGCGGTTATCGAGCCAGAGTAGCACAGATAGAGTGCTCGCCAATAAACACCCCCACCAAGCGAAGCCACAACAAATCGCAAATCCCCGCTTATAAGTTGGGGAATCCTTAGCTGGATAAATGTAAGATCCTAACCGCCATGGCCTGACCGATAGTGTTAAGCATCGCCATGTTAACCGCGCGACGTGTTTCAGACCCGCCATTCCCGGTCGTCCAGGACATTCTGCAAAAGAAAGGAGCAAAAGGTCAATCGGTGTTATTGAAGAGCATTTGAAACACGTACGCGATAGGTATTCCGGTATACGTCCCAGCAACAGCAAGAAAGATAGCTCCATAACGTGCGTGAGCATTTTCCGGTGAGCTCACAAGCCTACAGCCAACAGACCTTAGCGCGAGTGATTGTATGCGCCGAAAAACGTTACTGACAAAATTATATATCCGACGCCGCTGAGTGCAAGCGACGCCGCAACAAACGGTCCACGCAATCTGAGCCGATCGCTCATTTTTGCCATGATCAACATCACAATGCCTGCGCATGCATAAGGTGGAACCGACATGAGTTGAGCTTTTGCATCTGTATAACCGAGCGTTTTGATGATCGTCGGTAGGAACACTGAGATGGACGATAGTGCAATGTTGAGTGATTGGTAGAGAAGTGAGACCTATCAAAATACATAATGTCAGAAATAGACGGAGAACGATTGGAAACATCACTTGCCATCCATGCTCTATAATCCAGAATGCTCATACGAACGTGGCCCCAATTGACCGGGCGCGCTTCGGGCTTTACCTCACGCTTCAAACGTTCGGTTGCAATCTTTCGCTCTTCTTCAGAGAGCCATTTAGTGGTTTCAGGTCGGGATGGCAAGACAAACAAGGCTATGATCCCGACCAACACAGTTGGACATCCTTCGATTAAGCTATGAACGCGATTCCTTAAAGTTGGCGGATTTCAGGTCATATAGCTAGATAAAGCACGTACAACAGAATTCTCCATGTCCCAATGTGAGATTTGATAGACTGGACAGCATAAGCGATCAGTCCTCCAAATGCACCAGCTAGTGGGCCTGCGCTAATGAAGAATGAAGTTCGGAGCGCATGTTCTGACTTGAGGTAGAACAAAGTGTAGTAGAAGGGTATAACTGGCCCACTATAAGAGCAATGTGAGGAGCAAAACACACTCAGAACTATATAGACTTACAACCCAGCCTCGAATACTCCCATAAAATAACGTGCAGTTACGATTCCTGGGTAGCTAAAAGCTGTCGCTTGCAGCAGTGAACACAAGCCCCACATGATTGTTACCGATCCAATGACCCGACTAGGAGACTAAAATAACAATTAGTCCTCCGTTGGTGAATTCAAGATCAATTCACCGACGAATCGTTTGACAACTAGCATCATTGGGAATTCTATTGAACCAGATTTAGATTATTTTTATTCCTTGACGAGACTATAAGCTGAACGTACGCCAAGTGAGGTAGGCAACATCTAAAAAGGCAAGTCAGGGATTGAAAGTGCGAAGGACCCACGGATCACTTACAGAATATAGCTGAAAGCAGCCCAAATTTAGTGCCTGAAGGATCATGGGGTATAAGTGTTTTCTCTAGCCCTTGGAGTTTTGCATTTCCGAGGTCTAGGGAGGCCATAAGCTATGCTCTGGATGGCTACCATGAAGACTTACTGCCCCTGTCCAAATCTGTAATGGCCCAATTAGTCCCGAATAGATGGTATAATAAAAGCGTTGCCCTTACAGGCCATTAAGTAGAGGATCCACGAGAGAGGCATTATGATTAGGTCCAACTACGAGTATTAAGCGACGTCCAACGCTCTACCGACAAATGCAGCCTACCTTCCTGACGAGCCTCCTTTCACCCTGGCCAACAAATCCTTCAATAAACACAGTGCCCGTGTCCACCTCATCTTTCTCTGTTTTTCCCGGGTCGACTCGGACTTCAGATGGCTTCTCCTTTAGTGACATGGAGGGAGAAGGAAGGAGGGGGACATAGTACTTTTGGGCAAGGCCCCTCTGTTTAAATAGCGCTTAATACGGATGCGGCACGGACGAAACGGAAGGGGCACTTGAAATATCATCTTTGTAATGCCTTCCAAAGAACTACTCGCAGCAGGCCGGCTTAGCGCATTCCCTGCTGTGAGCGGCTGGTAAGACTCAGATCCAATTCCGATTGGGCGACATTTATAGACGCGAACCTAATATAGATACAGAAGCGACAGGTCGGATAATTTGATAACCAACTTCCGAGCGAGGCTACTGGACTGCGTTGTGTGGTGAACACTTCTGGCGCGCTGCGCTGGTTGGGAGGCAGAGCCAACCACTGACGTGATGTCATTAGTGGCGCTAATCGATGACCAATTACCATTCAATTCGGCATTGGTCGTGTCTCAAACGCCGTGCACATAATGTTCATGTAGTGGAGCTTGCTTTGAGGACAATAGAATACCATGCTCATAGAACATAAAACCAGTTAAATTTCATGATCTCAGTACTTGGGTGCATTTGATGCTTTTTGACGCGACTGAGCTACAATACAGGATAGTGAAAAGCAATGCTCAAAGGACATAACGGAAGCCTTCCGCCTTGTCCGCGTGGACAGCTGTATTTGGTGTTTCGCCAGTGGTAGGTCGCCCACCCTCCTTCCTGTCGCGACGACGGTTCTCCAGATGCAAGAGGAAAGAAAGTACAATTGCGAGGAAAGCGCCCCACCACGCAAAACCGCAGCAGATCGCAAAACCACGCCTATAGGCAGGACGCTCGCGTGATGGATAGATATAAGACCCAAGGACAGCCATGCTGTGTCCGAATGTGTTCAACATTGCCATGTTGACACCGCGGCGAGTTTCGGATCCAGCGTTACCAGTAGTCCAAGACATACTACAAGAGATAATCAGCCAAAGTCTCCTAATCCAAAGCAGACCCAACCCACGCAAGCGGGATACCACAATATGTCCCAGTGACAGCAAGGAAGATTGCACCGTAACGAGCGTGGTTGTTCGTAGCAGGTACAGCCAAACTAGGCACACGAGGTGAGTATTCCTATCTTGAAACAACTCTTCAAGAAAGCTTACAGGATAGTGTACCCAATTCCGCTGAGCATAAGGACGCCTGCAATAAATGGACCCCTAAGTTTCAAGCGATCGCTAGCCTTGGCCACAAGCAGCATTACTACTCCGGCACAGGCGTAAGGCGGGACTGTCATCAACTGAGCCTTGGCGTTCGTATACCCAAGGGTCTTGACAATAGAAGGCAAGAAGATAGAGATCGAGGACAGGGCAACATTCAAGGACTGATACATCAGGCAAATCTGAGATGACCGCGATCAACATCGTACCATGGAAAAAAGCGCATATACTTACCATCCAGACTTTGTAGTCGGTAAAGCTCATCAGAACGTGTTTCCAATTGATCGACTGGCCTTCTGAAGCAACCTCACGGTTAAGCCGACGCTGGGCAAGCTTGCGCTCGTCTTCGCTGAGCCATTTGGTGGTTTCAGGGCGAGAGGGGAGGAACAGCAGTACGATTATTCCAACCAAAATGGTAGGCAGGCCTTCAATGAGGCTAGACATAGCCCATTGGTTAATCGGTTGAAGCATACATAACCACGTCGTGACTCACAAGAGAATTCTCCAAGTCGCGATATGGCTTTGTATGTGCTGTACACCGTAGGCAATCAACCCACCAAATGCGCCGGCGAGAGGAGCAGCACTGATGAAGAAAGATGTGCGGAAACCGTGCTCGGATTTTAGGTAGAAAAGCGAGTAGTAAAAGGGAATCACAGGTCCACTATGCAGCAAAAGTCAGCCTGTGGCCTCTAGTGGTTGGATCGACATACAATCCAGCCTCGAACAAGCCCAGGAAGTATCTTGCTGTGGTGACTCCGGCATAATTAAATGCCACGGCCTGGAGCGAAGAGGCAGCTCCCCATGCAATGGTCACTACTCCAATAACGATGTTTGGGGACTGGGGCGATAGGTAAGTACGAAAATAGAGGGCGCACGATGAAAGGCTCACAAATCGCTTCGCAGTTAGCGTAAGTGGAATTTCTAAATGAGTACATGTTAGCGTTTAATTTGGCTAAGAATAAAGCCACCAACGCCAACAGAGATATGCAATGTCTACGCCAAATTTAGCTAGTGTCACCTACACTGATTTGAATGGCGCTTACAGAACATGGCCGATAACAATGCAAACTGGTCCCCAGATTCATCGTTGGGTATCAACGTTGCTTCGAGGCCTTGAAGCTTCGCATTTCCAAGGTCTGACAAACGCAAATGAATATTACGGAAGTTACGTATCAATTGCGCCACTCACTACTCCTGTCGAGATCTGGGTCCAACGTCAAGTCAGTCGATTTTTTTTTAGGAAGCTGGGATACCTAAACCTACAAGCTAGCAAGTACAAGACCCATGTGATAGGCATAATCAGGCAATCAAGCTGTACATTTCGATACCTAGTAAGAATTGGATCGTCTGCCAAGCTAAAGTAATATCTTACCTTTCGTAACAAGCGTCGCTCAGCCGCATCGACTGGCGCAGCCATCTTGACATTACCGCCGTCGTTTACAAAATCATTGTGACGAGGCACTTCCTTCTCGTCAACCTCGATATTTCGGTTCGACATGGCCATGGCTCTCGAGAAAGCAAGTGAGGCGACCAGAGAGTGCCCTGAAATTAATCGACGCAGACCCACAGCTTATATTCTCCATGGGGCTCCGCATGCCCCCGCCCGGTAAGAAGGGATGATCCCGAGCGCCCAACTCGCCAAGCTATTCGGCACAATACGTCCATAGCGTATATACGTTCTGCATAGAACAACTCGAATCTGTACCTTGCAAAATCTCAAATACCCGGACCGAAACGTACCTACCAGCCAATCCGCGAGCCCGAAGCTCGAATTGATGATATAAGAAGGTGTTAACCGAGACGCTTGGCAAGTCGTATTCTTAGAAGCAGAAATCAAGAAGATGATCCCATGCCGGTGTTTAGGGACGCTCACGTATTCGTTTAATCCGATATGCAAACCCGACCATACGAGCCAATGATAGTGAGGCGCCTGAATGTTTATCAATCTAGACACCGGGAACAACCGCAAGTAACAAAGCAAGTTGCACTGTCGTATGAATCCTTAACCGACGCTTATAATAGCTTGCCAAATAGCCTCACTAAAACATTGTTGAATAATAATTGGCTAAGTACTGACCATCATATTTGGAAATATGACTCGAATACGCGGGTATTAATCATTCCAAGGGGGTTTCGTGTCTCAATGTGATTGAGTAGATTTAGCAATAGTTTGAAGCACTCCCGTGTTAGTACGCCCTCGGGTCGTTTGACCTCTGTCCCCCGCTTCGCCCTTCTGTGCCCCGTTTTTTACCCACCTGTGGTGTGTTTCTCTTAGCCCGGTTCGACCCTGTGTCCGTGTAGGTCTCTAAATATGTATGCAAAAAAAAGCATTCCCGTGACCGCCTGTCTTACATTGAGCTAAGCACGTGGTCCCCGAAGAGCTGTCAAAGCGAATCAGAAAACATATTAAAACGACATCATTCGATCGAACCAATCCATTCCTGCCTGCTCACAAGTCGCTATACACGATGGGAGCGTCTTTGACATGAGTTGTGAGGATCAAACATCACCATTGTTGGCGCTGATTGTGAGCGTGAATGGGGTAGTGGTAACCTTAATCGTTGCCACTCAGCCAGCTCGATTAGCCAGGGGTTCGATTCCCCTTTCACGCAATCTGTTTTACATAGTTGAAGCTTCCAGATACTGAAAGTGTGATATCGCTGTATCATCATCCATCATTCTCAAAAAAAAAAAAACGAAACGATGGAAGCCCCAACTGCAGATAACCCCTAGCTGACGCGAAGGTTAACGCTCCAAGGCCACGTGACGTTGGCTTTTCTTTTTGCATTCAGTTTTAACGAGCTACATGAACACATTGGTCAAACCGCTCGGGACACAGGCCGGGAACCAAAAACAGCAGCCACAAGGGCGGGGGACATCAGCGAGAGAGAAGAAATAACAGGGGCGTAAGCAGGGGGGGTCAAAAAGTAGGGCCCAAAGGCAGGAGAAAAGACGCTAGCTAAGTGACAGAGCTATCGTGGTAGGCGACTTTACGAAAAGCGGAAGTGAATCTAAGGAAAACGGCAACGACCTGGAGACCCAGAACGGTGCCAAATAGGTCTGAGAGCAGCAGGGGCTTGGAAGCCTTGCGGAGGATGCGACGGTACGCGTCTCAGAGCGTGCACTCCCTGAGCACGTGCGCCACGTGACGTTGGCGCGCGCGCCTCGTATCACCGTTAAACCCTCGCGAAATCCGCCTCTCAAACGCGAAACAAGATCACCGATACAGCACCCAGATATCAAGACAGCCTATTTGTAACGCAGCCTGTGCGGCTGAGAGACCAGACACTGCGCTAATAGCGCGAATTTTGAGTAAAAGAGAAGGTCAACCCTCGGCGACTACAAGGACGGCGCAGACTAGCAATTGGCATTTCGCTGATGGCTGGTGAGGTGGGTAAAGTGTCCTAGACCAACACTATAATCGGGGGTCAACTGAGTTTCAAAAGCCCGAGCTGGCTAGCCCGAAAACCGTGGAGTGATCCAGAATTATCGTTCATAAAATTCATAAACCCGTCAACGTTCGGGGTGGGATTCTTTCGCACAAACGTGTTAGCCCCATCATAGCAAACTAACGGGTTGATGGGATAGCGGTCATGGCAAGCCCTAATAGGACAACAGGGACAGTCAGTATTCTTGCCACCAACTCTTACAGAACGTCTGGTGCCTGTGTCTGATCGAACACTTGCGATCCTTACCTGTCTTTCTGGTTCATATGTATGCAAGGTTTGAACCTGTATGGACCCCCTTCAGATACTTTACGCGCCGGGGATAGCGGGTAGGGCACATTAAGATCGACGTCGCGTTAAACAGCCATATCAGATCGCCGCGCCACTTTCCAGTCACCCACTTCCTTGTCCAAGGTGTCAAAACCGCAGAAAGAGAAAACGTTTTATAATTATTAAATTCGTTTTCTAGGCTGTCAAGATTTTAGCTACATAAATGAGACAGATGACCAGGGACAGCAGTAACTGATCTAAATCGGTGAAGGTCGGGATTACACGGACCCAAATTGACCATCATGACCAAATAGTGTTCACATCCCATTACCAACGGAATTTTGCAACTGCAACCCTGAAGCCACGCGACTGATGAAGGGCGTACTGTCTGCCGTCGGCCAGCAATAGGGTCGAAGCGCTTTCGCCAAACAAGGTGTCCTGCACGATCGGCCATATTCCCAACTTTTACAAATCGAGTCTAGGTCGCTTCATTGCCCTTGTAATTTGTATCAGTACACACTTGGTTCAGTCCCTAGTAAAACGTGGTTGGCTTCATATGATAAGCGGCCCTGCTGCACTGAATCAAGATGGAGCCATTTGAAGTGTTTATGATGGATGAGCTCTCCGGTATTCCTGATCCTTGATTCTTGCAACAGAACCTCCGCGGCCTTTGTTCAAATGAATGCTATCAGCCGCTTTCATACACGGCGATTGGGAAATGGCGCTAGTAGCTACATGACCAGGGCTGATTGCGGACTTGAAGCTCCAGACAGCCGCAAATCTCTTTCTTTGCTGCCGGACGTAAATTGGTGTTTACGGAGGAAGAGATCGGGGAGCTCGGCCGGGAGGGTCCCGTAATGAACCGGCGAGATGGGATGTCTTGTCCGTGCTGCTGCTGACGAAATCAGCTAGATCTTGGTGCCATGAATGTAATATAGATCTCCGTTGAATAATAAACGTAGTCTGGGGTTAGTCATGTCGACTACGAAATAGTCCCACTCGGTGTTATCACGAGGGAGGGGCGAGACGGGAGCGAGATGGCTGCGAAATGGTGGAGAGAATACTTGGGTCTTGGGCATTCGTCACGGTCGGATAGTGTGTCACCAAGCGCATAGCGTAATATGAGCATTCCGCGGCCATCAAGTGAAGGTTTGTAGATCACGAGTGATTAGTTTACGCGACTATATGCGCGTGGGAGACCGTGTGGACCAAATATGTCGTCCATGCCGTATACTCTCCAAGTTGCCCATTATGATTCATTTGTGGGGTTGTAGTGTTTCTAAGAGACGAGGTTGCTCTATGGTTCTGCACCTTGAGTCTAATTCAATCAGGGGATGTACCAAGCGCCGAGTACATTATTTTCAATCGCCTACGCAACGAAGAACAAGTTTAGCGAAATAAGCGCTCATGACGCCTATGAAGTGATTCATATCCAACTTATCACAGGAACAAATTTCGCAACGATTTCACCTCGCAATGAATATTATCTATCGTATTCTGATCTAGCCTCACTATCATCTGTGCACGCTCGAAATTCACAAGGCACACATTTTGCGAGATAGGAAGATGAAAAAAGAAATGGACTCTGATTACGACAGACGCTACGAAAACTGACAAATGCAATGCAAATCTGATCGACAGAGGAATGATATTGAAAAAAAAAGGAAGAAACGAGAGAATGCTGGGGTTCATATTTTGCATTTTTGTATATTGTTTTACTTGCGCTGCTCCTTGATGTAGTCGAGGTCCTCTTGCCTGAGGTCGCGCTCGAATGGTTCAAAGGCAGGGCCGGCAGCGATAAACTCGTTGTGGATGATCTCGGCGTGGTGTGCGGTGCGAGGCTTGATGGTGCACTTGAATGGGTTGGGGGCGGTGAGGATACCCTGCAAGGAGAGCGTGAGTTGATGTCGACCGATGAACGTCCAAATACCGTACCTTGGCATAATCATGGATGTCGGCGGGGATTGGTTTTTTGGTCTCGGGATCGACAGCAGGGCTGAAATCAAAGGCCCAGATCAAGTTCATCGTATTCAGCATCTGAATAGCATAAATTAATTACGCGTGTCCATTCAGACGTGGCAATATATTTCCAGCTTTACGTACCAAGTTGCTGTTGGCCAAGTGCATACCTGGGCAGAGACGACGGCCACTGCCAAATGCCATGGTCGCACGACGGTCGCTGTTGTCGACGCCAGGCTTGGTGCCAAACTCGTTGAGCAAGAACCGATCGGGCCAGAAATCGTCAGGGCGCTCATAGACCTCGGGGTCGTGGAACATGCCCCAGTTGTTGACAAAGATGGTCGATCCCGCGGGGATGCGATAGCCACGGTAGACTTCTTCTTGGATCGTGCTGTGGGGGATGGCGAGCGGGGCAACGGGACGCCAGCGGAGGGACTCCTTGACGACAGCCTGGATGTAGGGGAGGCGATCGAAATCGTCGGGGGTAGGCGCGTGGTCGGGGCCAATAACCGAGTCGATCTCAGCCTAGGAGCCACGCATATATTTAGCTCAAGTTTCGAAACGAGCATCTAGGAAACGTACCTGCGCCTTTTTCTGCACGTCGGGAAAGGCAACTAGAGCGAGAACCAAGGATTGCAAAGTTGAGCTGGTCGTGTCCGAAGCACCCTCGAGGAGGACACCACCGAGGTAGCCAAGGAGCTCCCGGTTGAGGCCAAACTCTTCTTTGCGTGCGATAATCTGCTCCATAAAGCAGTTGTTCTCCTGGTGGTTGGCAATGCGCTGCTCAGTCTCGGAGAGCAGGCCAAAGTAGAGGTCGCGCTGGAGCTTGCGGGTGAGGTTGCATAGACGCTTCCAGGGAGCCATGGACTCGGGGACCTTTTTGAGGATCGGGATGAGGTCGACTGGCGGGTGCGCACCTATGGGTGTGTCAGTACACACTCGATGAAACATGTCAAATCGGGACGCACCAGGCTCGAGGACCTCTTCCCACTTGTGTTGGGCATGGAAAAAGTCGGTGACCTCCTTGGTCTCGTAGCGAGGAGCACGCTTGCCCCAGAGCACGGAGAGGATAACCGAAGACGAGTAGCGGCGAATGTGAGTGTAAAAGCCCTGGACAGCAAGTCAGAGCGAGTATAAAAGCCAAGATACAGGACATACCTCCGGCTTGGTGAGGATGTCATGCATGAGCTGACTGGCCTCGGCGCGCTGAATCGGCAAATGTCCCGCACAAGCCTGAGGCGTCAGGATGGCGTGTGCAGCACGGCGCAAGGTGCGCCAGTCCTCGGCTGAATAGATCCATATAATGAGTATTTGCAATCTGGCGCAAGAGACGGACTGACTGTATGGAGCGAGCACCATATTCATGCCACCGGCAACAAGATCTGCCATGTGGTTCGGAGGGCGGTTGACAGTCGACTGGGATCTTTTGTCCATGAGTTCCTTTACGGCAGAGACGTCGGTCAAGACGATCGCGGTGCCAGGCCCCAGTTTCAGCTGGCGGCGTAGAGTCAGTAACCGGTAGTAAGAGCCATCGCGCAAACATGGACTCACGGAGTAGATGCCACCGTAGGTGCGGGCCCATTCGGTAAGCCTAGACGTAGTCGAGTCAGAACGGAAATGACGAATTAAGAGATGCGCGCGAAGACGTCTGCGCAAGGGTACGAGAGACTCACTTGAAGTGGGCTTCTGTCTTGGGGAAGATGTGAAGATTACCGAGCAGGGGGGCGGTCGGAGGGCCTGGAGGGAGGTAGCCCTCCCTTTGGCCGATGCTCATCGTCTTTGCGACGACATAGACGAGGGCCGAACCGAGGACGACGGGGACGACGACGTTGGTGTCCATGGTGAGAGTGTGTCAATGAAAGGATGGGAGGAAGGAGGGGGGGGGAATGCTGGCGTCGAAGCCTGGCTCTGGGCCCAAAAAATGGACGGGCGAGTGCGCGGTGTAGGCAACAAATGGACCATAATTGGTTGGTGGCGAAAATCGGTCAGGGGATGGGTGCTGACAGTAGCCTGCAACGTGTGATGCCCCGCCCGAAACAGCAAGAGGGCTACTAGAATGCGCAGGGCAATCTCAAACTGTTTGCGAGAAGCGGCTGATGCATCGGGGAAGTCACCCTATTTCTCGAGAACAATCGCGATCATATGCCTGATCAGGACCCGGCTTTTCCACTGTGCACTATCCCCCATCGTCGCTAGCGGCCCAGGGTCGCTGTTCCGCGATCCTGACGCTGGAGCCGCACTACCGGGCACCGCGCCTAGGGTGTTGGCATCTCTGTTCAGTCGCGCCACCCGCAGCTTGCACCCGCTACGAGTCTAAAAAACGCGAGTACGCTGCTATAAACGGCGTCATTTTCTATCCGTCTGCTTCCCACTGTTCCACGCACGTACCTTGGTGACGACGAAGCAAGCGACAACGATCTGGTCCTGCTCTTGCCGGTTCTGGTCAATCTGCAACTTCTTCTGGAGTTTGGCCGATCAGTGCTCGCCCTTTGATCGTCCTTACTCGAGTACTGCCACCGACGCCCCTGCTAGTCCAAGGCTTGCCTCGTTTGGCGGTGTCGGCCCTGTTTAAATAGTCCCCGCTCCGAACCGACTCTTCATTCCTCGTCCCCCCGCCTGGCGCCTCCAGCGATGTCTGCCCCTGCTCAAATCCCAGGCTACAACCTCCAGATTCCTACGGCGACGGTCGTCGCGACCTTTGGGCCGTATGTCACGGGTATCATGATGCAGCAGCTGTTCTTGGGCGTGTTCTGCGTCCAAGTGTACGACTATTGGGTTCGTGCCTTGATTCTTTTACTTGCAGCGAGACTGATATCGCCCTGCAGCGGATGTTCCAGACGGACACCATATTCAACCGAGGGATAGTCTGCGGATGTACGTCGCCTTGAACCTTGGTCTATCGTTGTCTCACTTTTGCACAGTGACGGTCCTCACCGTGCTCCAAGGAGTCATGGACTATGTCAACTTGTATCGCTGCGCGGTCACGTACTATGGCGACTTTACCAAGTTTGACGAGCAGGACTGTAAGCGTTGCGTTGTTCGGTCGCGCCTTGTCTAACACTCCCTAGGGTCGCTGTTCTGGGAGATTGGCGTGACTGCTCTCATCGGAACCGTTGCGCAAATCTTCTTCTTGGAGCGATGCTTCAGTGTTGGTCTCAACTTTTGTCGAAGCTCGGACGGTGCACTGACATTCAAGCAAACAGGCCACCAAGAACAAGATTATTGCGGGTATCGTCTTCCTCATGATCATGACCTCGCTCGGATTTGGCATTGCGTGCGTGTTTTCCAACTCGCCAACCCCCCCCCCCCCCACCCGCTCACACCGCTCGCAGTTCCTCCGTCGAGTTCCAGAGGATTGTGCATTTGAGCCTGGTTCCCGAAGTGAGTTTAGACTCGCAGTCCTTCCCCAATGGAAGCCTAACAACGGCCATCAGATCCCCAAGCCTATTATCGGTTGGCTGACCGCAACGGCGGTGCTCGACGTCTTGATTTCAGCCATCCTTATCTACACTCTGTTGCGCGTCAAGACACCGTTCCGCAAGTGAGTCTGGCCCAGCGTGCGGCGTGGTGGTGGTGGCTAATGGGGTCGCGCAGGACCGAGGCAGTGATCACCAAGATCATCCGTGTGACAGCCGAGACGAGTACCGTGACCGCGTCGGTGCGTGCCTCCACCATACCATTCCCATAATGGGGGCTAACCTTGCTCTAGATTGCCGTTATTAACCTCGTCTTGGTAAGCAATGCTTCTCTGTGGTTTCCATCCGCCTAACGCAATGGATTATGCAGTACCTCGCGCTCCCTGGTCTTGCATATCATCTCCTGCCCCAGCTCATCATGGGCAAGATGTACGTCATCCCCATGCCCTGCTCTGTCTCTTGACCAACTCGGCTCTAGGTATGCCATTTCGGTCATGATCACCCTCAGCTCGCGCAAGGACCTCCAAGAGATCATGTCCTCCCCCCCGACCACAAGCTACTACGAGTCCACACGCGGCCGCGCCCAGACCAATGGAAGCATCCCCACCGGTGGAGTCGTTGTACGTCTTACCGCTGATTACACGTACTCGTCCACTCACCGCTCTCTGACCTACCAAATCAGGTCACGACGAGCTACCAGCAAAATGTGGACGACACCAAGTCGCGTGGGCACGACATCGAACTCGGAACCCGCACAGTCGACACGGTCCGATTCGCCCGCCAGGACGATATCAACGACGATGACGAGAGTCTCGACGCGGGCAAGCGTTCCCATCATCCGTTTGCACCATAAACGGTCGATTTGTTGCCGCATTCCTACTTCCCTGTGCTTCGTCCGCTCCGACCCGCATTATCCTTTAACCCCTGTATAAACTCTCTTATCTCCCCAACCTTCTTTGACTGCGTGCTTTCTTTACTCTATTCTCTGATTGCTCTTTTTTTTACGACTTGGTGCTGTCCTGCTGTCTCAACCCCGCGCGTGACCACGGCATATCCATCCGTCCGGCCCGACCTTTCCGACCTTGATCCGCTGTGTTCATCCCTTGTCGATACCCCACCCAAAAGAACGGCGTCGGCTGAGCCGAATGTGCCGGTTCAAAGTCTGATGGTCGCCGAAGGATATCCTTAAATTTGTAATTTTACATAGTTTGCCTCCTTGCTCTGGTCTGTCTCTGTCGCTACTCTGGTCGATTGGTTGGCGGTCTGGACCGTGCTGTTAGAAAATAGAATGCGTTGTGATGCAGTCTTTCTTTTGTGCCTGAGCGAGCCGGTTTTGGAGTACACGACGCCGGCCTTGACGGTATTCATTCGTCACCGACAACCCTTCTTCAAGTTTGCCGAGTGTATAGATCTAACAGAGGGTCGTGTGTTCATCATCCATACCCGTTTCATCTTGCAACAAAATTTAAGGTTTGTCTAGAAAGGATATCCATTTACGCTTTGTATATCACTCGACATATTACCCCCCCCCCATCTCACGCCAGGCCCTTGAGATCTAGTCTCTACACAGACGGTTTGAGGATCCGCTCGGTCGGGTCGGTGGGATTTGATATACCCCACACACCCCAATATCAAATCCCCCTCCCTCGCTACTCCCCAAACCGTCTGTGTTGAAACCTCCGCGAACAGGCTCGACTTAGCGATTTCGCGGTGGGTCTCGAAGCGCCGACCATGGGAGTTAGGCGCCAACCATACAGATGGGGACGGGATAGCTCAAAACATGACGCATAAATTGTATTAAATAGAGAATAAATCAGTACAGCATATAACGTATGGAAAATAGTAGAAAATAGACTAGGAGATAAAGAGACAAGGGCGGTCAGCAGGACAACTGAGTAGGGCCCTTAAATCATCGAGCATTCGATGCTGATCGTGGAAGGGGTAGCACAAGTAAGGCTTCGGGTGAGAGGGTCGGTGCGGTGCTAGTGTTGAAGAGGGAGAATCGCGCCTTCGGGAGACGCCGAAACACGTAAAGTTGGGAGGCAGAATGGGTAGAGGATGGACTAGTGGAATAGGGGCGTTTCCGACGAGCGAGCGATCGAGTTTGACAGTCCTCGATGCTCGGTTTTGTTCAAGCAGGGGGGCTGCTAGACGTTGAGACGGTACAATTAGGCGTCCAACTGGTCGTGCAGGAGCGCTGAATGTTGAGTTGGTGATGTGGGGCGCCGAATGAAACCCAGCCGTAGAGTGCGACCCTAGGGACAGCTCTAAATGAGCAGAACGCGGAGTGGGTGCGTCGTTCATGCGTCGACGTTTGGAGCGTTGAGTGTGCTGGGGAGGCGTTTCGTCTGGTTGCTGCTCCGCTTGCTCGGCAAAAATCCGACGAAAGTCATCCATATTACTTCGACGAACCTCGTAATTTCGCTCTCCCGAGTATCCTCTCCACCATTTATCGTCAACAGCTGGTGTTTGCGTCGACGTAGGACGCTTTGTTGCCCTAGGTCGAGCCTTGGATGCGGCTCCTGTGGAGTCTCGGGGCTTTGATGCGCCTGATGTTGCAGGGAGAGTGGAGGGCCCAGGTGTGGGTTGAGAACGTGGCGCCAGCGGGCTTTCAGAGGGGGTGAGCTCGGAGGATTCAATAGATAGGGCGAACCCCCCGGCTTTGAGCGCTTCCCACATTGATTCGAGCTGCGAGTTAACATGTGGCCACTTGACGAGATAAGATCGAAGGCGGTCTATAGAGGGAACCGGTGCGCAGCGTGAAATACGCTCAAGCTCAGCATCGCTGATCAGTGCCGACGACCCAAACATGCGCGAGACACCAAATGCGCCGCGAAAAGCACTTGTCCGCCAGGTGCGGAGGCAAGAGAGCATATTGGGGTTTGGTTCTCCAGAAACACGAGCAGCCCTTGGCGGACCTCGCTGTGCCGGAAACTGACGCGATGGGATACGAATAGCGGAATTTGGATTGCATAAGTCGCAGCAGTCTTGCGCCGGCACCGTCACTCCTGTAATGCGAGCGGCGTTAGATAGTAAAACATAAGTCAAAGTAAAAATCAAGCACTTACCGCTTCTTGGATTATTGTATACACGGTTTAGGTATTCCCGCCGACATTTTGATTCAGTTACAAACTTTTGAATCAGAAGGTCGCATTTTCGTTCTGTTTTAGCCCCTGCTTTACTCGTGCTTGCATTGAGGGTTGGCCCAGCTTCGCCGCCCGCTTTCCGTTTCTTGTTTACCGGGGCTTTTCCTTTTTCCTTCGGTGTCTTTTCTGAGTTACAGTTGGGCACCCACTTTTCGTAAATAAGCCACCCTTCGCCCTTGCCATCTAACCCGCGCCAAACGCGGCCGATTCGCTGCATGAATGCGTCTAACCAATGCAAATAAGCAACAACTTATTAGAAAGCTGATATTCACACATTAAGTTGCTCACCTATTGAACCACAAACCCCAAATTGAATCACTCTTTTGATGTTCGAAATATCGCATCCCTAAATACTCGGAGAAATGCGAATTAGTGATTGAGAGTGCAGAGAGCTTTAAAATCACCATTCCCGCTGCCTCTGTGGCGATTATCACCCTAACTTCTCCTGACGCAAACTTAGCCATCGCTTCGCTCCTGTATTTTGGTGTCATCCAAGCATGTACAGGCATAATCAGTTCCTGCCCCGAGAGCGACGGATGTAGCCAGCCGTATAGGGCAACCACAGCGGAGGTAACCTCGTTGACGTTGTCGATGTATATGATAGTCTGGGGAATGTTTTTGGGGTCAATCTCATCTGGATCAAAGTGTAGTAGAACATCTTTAAAAGACGACGACGAATACTGCATTGGGCGAGCGCCAATGTACACGTTGAATCGCTCGTTCCCAACATTAATATCGACGTATTTAGATGGGTCGGAAGAGAAGCCGAGCGTCGACATTGCGTCGTGTTTGACATTTGGGCGTAGTGTCGCGCTGACCAGCGTAGCAGGAACCCCTTTAGGTAATCGCGCACGGATTCGACCTAGTCCCTGATAATCCTTTCGGAAGTCTCCTCCCCAAAGCGAAATTGTATGCGCCTCATCAACATGAATCGCCATCAACGCCTTGCGGAAGGCATCGCTGTCGAATACCCTGTGCACATCTTCACTATGTAGTGCCATTTCAGGGCTAAGCAAAACGATTTCGTATTTGCCTTGAGCGAGTTCCTGTGGAGGTGTCGATCGTCGATCAAGAACCATAAAGTTAATCAGCGGAAGCCAACGATCATTTGCCAAATTGGTAAACTCACCACCCAGGTCTCAGTCTCGACATGAACCTCCTTGTTAAGAGCAATCGCTGTGAGGCCCATTTTTTGCATTCTTTCTTCCTATTGGAGGTTTAGCTTTTTCTTTACCTTCAGTTTATATAAAATGTACACTCGCTTGATCATGCTGTAAGAGAATGAGGGGCGATATAACGATTGAGGTTTTTTTCTCAGAGACAAAGTGTGGTGCTGCAAATATTAATGTCTTGCCGCTTCCAGTACCTGCATGCACTACAACATCTTGTCCACCTAAGACTGCTTTGGCTGCATTTATTTGGAATTCTCGAGCCTCAAATCCAGTTTTTTCGAGGATCTTCGACACGAGGTGATGGTGCGAGGCCAGATCTGGGAGTGACGTAATGGATAGAAAGAGTCTAGATGTGTTCCAGTGAATATATGCACTCACCATTAGGATTGCCTGGCTCTGGAGTTGGAGTCTTTCGAGTCTGTGGGCTCAATGGAGTTGGCATGGTCGTCGTATGTGGCTGTCGTGAAAAGCAAATTGAGCAGAGACTTAACCTTTTCTGGTCAATTTGTCATAAATACATCACTTTTTTCTCCTTCTCTCTTCCTCGTCATCAGTGGACCATGTCTCGCCACAAGAAACACCTTCTCGATTCTGATCTTTCTGAACTTGAGGACAGTCCGTTTCCTGACTCTAAAGGGCCCAAGAGCGATGCTGCACGCCTTGGACGAGCACGTAGACGAGTTGCGCGAGGTGGTCTTGAAGAGGCAACAAAGCTTCCTAACCTCACTCCACAACGTCTCCTTCCTTCACATCCCAAAAAGCGTCCACGGAAATCTTTTATTGGCACCTCCGACCCAATTTACCAACGCATTGATGCTGCTTGGCGCTTTCTTAGAGAAAATGAGCTGACTGTGGCCAAAATGGTTCGGATAATGTGTGCATTCGACTATGGAGATGAGAGGGCCAAATCAGATCCTGATTTTCAGCTCAAAATAGACGAGGCTGAAGATGCGCAATCAGTACGAGCTTGGGCAAAAGAAATAGCACGCCAAGAGATCTTGCGGGAGGCAAAAGAAATGGAAAAGTATCATTGTCTCAATACGGATGGTGAGTATTATCCAACTTCGTTCATCTAACTAGAAACGGTTTGATAACCATATATGCGCACTAGCGAACTCATTTACAGTAGATTTGCTCAAGGAATGGTCGCCAAATACAGTCCACAAGCATCTGTGCGATCATATGCCATATTTTGTATCGCTCCTTGAGTCTTTTATCAAAGATGGTGAACACTCGTCCGAAGCAAAGCAGGACGAGGTACCAATCGTGAGAGTTTTTAATTGGCTTTGATACCAAAACCGCAGACTCAATCGACTCCCTGGTAGACATTATCTGTTGTGGGCTCGATATTGTGGCTCAAAAGATCGCAGAGGGCGAATATGTTTGCCAAGGGATTTACCGCATACCTTTATAGCTCTGGAGTCCACGCTGCAACAATCAATGTTTTAAATCGACTAGGACTGGGAGTCTCCTATAGCACTCTCATTGACTCGCTCTCAAGCCTTAATCGTTCCTGCACTGAGCGGTTTCAAAACGTGGTTGCAAAATGTCAATCTATGCTTGTATGGGACAATGTCAACTTCGATGAAAAACCGGCAGAACAACGTATCAAAAACGCTGGTTAGTCGATTAGCTTTGTTACTTTCAGACCCACTAATAAGCACAATCTTAAAGGATCTTTTGAAAGCGGTACAGCTTCCACAGTTGTAGAACTTCATCCGCCCCCCGATTGCGGCCCAGAGGCAGTCGACGAAGCTCTGGATCTTGATAAATACTTACACTCGGTTGAAAATGCGCCTGACCTTAAGATATCAGACATTATGCCGACCGAAGAAGATGAGCAAAACCTTCGAAACGAATTTGTGTATGAGACGGTCAACATTCTGGTTGAACACGCAGGGGAACTCTTTAAACGGTTCAAAAAGCGTAAGTACGGTACATCTATACGACTGAAACATATCCTGATACCTTGGAGCCTAGCAAACGAGATGCTTCGCCCTCTAATCCGCCCGCTTCTCCCTCTTCGGGTGTCAAAGGTCTACCCACTGCCAACGCTTCATATCGAACAAGCCTCAGCGAACGGCAATGCAACAGTTACTGAAGAACTTCGACGCATTACTCAAATCGACAAGTCCGAACTATTCAGACAACGTTTATGCGTAGCTACTGGCGATTTGCTTACAATTAGCCGTCTTCTCTCCGTTCGAGATGTACGAACTCTATATATGCGAACACCTGTGCACATCAAGGATAAAGTCGATAACCTTAGCTATCTTGTGCCATTTGCTAGCCTATTCCATATTCGAATCACTGCCGTTAACGGAATTCTGTATAGTCACTTTGGGAAACCTAACGCCCGGCCAAAAGACAGCCCAGCCTCTCTTTGGAGACATAATGAAATCTTGAAGCGAAAGAACATCCCAGTTGGACAACCCCCCAAATACAGGACTGTGCAAGATCTTACGTTTCACTCGCTCTATGCTCGGCTTCTGGATATTGTTCGAATTGAATCTGGATACGAATCGCTCCAGCGTTTTGGGGAGCAGTTAGCGAACCTACCAGACGATAAGGCCTGGGAGCGACTAAAATTAGTCGCCTCTAATGCTATCGCTCGCTTTACCACACCCGAAGAGGCTGGGACTGACGATGTGCTTCGAAATAGTATACTATTCATCCGAGACGCGTTACTCTTCCGCTGTTTCGTGACCTCTGTAAAATGCGGCAACATGGCTATGATCGAACTTATCCTCAAAATATGGACGATCCTGTTCCGTGGCTCGGGAAGAAGCCAGTATGCTGGCGAGTTGCTACGATTGCGCCATAACCTGACACATGCTTGGCCGAAACCGCTACGGTATGGAAAGTCAAGAGCTAAAAACGCTTATATATACCCATATCTTCTATTTTATTAGCGATCTTATACTATCTAACATGCTTGTCAACACAACGGGTAAGAAGAACGGGTGGAAGGAGGTAGATCTCCTCCAAGAACACATGAACTATTGGATCAAGGTAAAAGCATCGATTTTTCTAATCGTCTGGGCTTCTTACAATCTTAACACAGAGAATCTATAAGGCCCGAGGGCCCAATGCGACTTGGAAATGGCTGGCCGAAATATCGCCATGTATCTCCACTTTGAGAGAACTTGCCACTCAGGTTAACGCATCCCTCGCTCCTCGTAATTCAAACCATCATACAGCGCCAAACCTTCAGGCCGATCTTGACGCACTCGTCGAATCGCTCGTCGAAAGCGAAGTCCACGGACACGATCCCAGTCGACAACTCGACAAAACTTTACAAGCCAAAGACGCGCTTTCGTTAGGGCTTCAGAGTCTCGAAGGTGAGTTCACCCACTATTCACTATCATTTGTATTTACTGTATTAGCACGTAAAGCACACAATTCTCCGATCAAGGCGTTCAATAAAGATAGGTTCGGGGCACGAAATAACACCTCATATGCCACCCAACCGCCCAATGACGGCGAAGAGGGCGATGCTGAGAACGGCGAAGATCAAGGTCAGCAAGTATATTTTTATCTATTTACTTCATCTGCACATGGGTACTCGGAAGATGCATATCACTGACGGAAAGTCCTACAGAGACTCAAAACCAAGACCTTTTCGATGTCGTGGTCGATAACGGCGACGGAGAGGAAGAGGACCCGTTTGATTTTGATTGATTACACTTTTTGTAGACTCGCATTACAACCTGTACTAATCAAAAAGTCTTATCCGAGAGGCGCCGATTGACATCTCGCTAAGTCACGCTTCGATGGGAGCCACGCCCGAAATTTCGCTAAGTCAGGCCTGCTCTCCGAGAAATCCTTACAGACGGTCTAGGGAGACCCGAGGCACGAGGGTTCGGTTGCGAGGAACGAGTGATCCGAACCCTGACGACGCCGAAGGGTGGAGCGACCTAGACCGGATGTGGAAGAGACTACTTGAGATCCTCTGGCGTGCTCATCTCGGACTCGTCAATCCGGATGTACTCGCCCACTCGCTCAACGTGCTCTGCTGAGCGAGGACGCGTAAACGAAAACAGCAACTTGGATTCCTCGTCCAGCTTGTTCTCGAGTCTGTCAGCGATAACACGCCCCAACACTGGCAAGAACTTTGGGGAGAGGGAAAGAAGGAGGGGATCCAAATCAATATCAAAGCCTGAGAAGGTCAATGGGGTTTTTTGTATACGCGTACTTTGAATGCATGCCCAGAGCCCCCGGTCGCGAAGAGTATGCGTGAATGGGACGGGTGGTAGTCGATGATCCAGTCTTCGTCAATGGTATCTGCGTACTGAATGCGCGCATACGTTCACCATATATGCCTCCTCCCCAATACACATGAAGCAACCCACCCAGCATATCCGACTCGACGCCGCGTCTCGGTCCGCTATATCTGGATACAGCTTCCGCATCGCATCCCGCATCGGTCGAATGATGGATTTTGGTACAGCGCACGGAACCCCTGCACCGTCGACCCCAATCCTCGCGTCTGGGTTCAGACGAGCGGAGTTGTCTGTCGCCAGTCCGGTTCGGGGTGTCGAGACCTTGTGAGAAGAGAGGGCGCCCGTATGATGCAACCCCCATTTCAGAAGACCGGATGCTGTAGGCTAAACGGCAGGGCAAAGAGTTTTGCGATGGTATGCATAACCAGATAGGAGAGGGGGCGCTTACCGGCATAGTGTACAAACCGGTCGAAGTATCAAAAAAGGAAGGGCATTTGCTGTATTTCGTGAGTTCTTCGGAAGAAAGCTGAACAGACAATACGCTTTGCCTGGTTCGAACAGTGTATCAAAACAAAATCTACGATCCGACGAATAAACGGGCAAGACGCACCCGGTCGCCTTCATCAACTTTGATAAGCCGAATGAATCGCCTGGGAACAGCGACGACGACCACGCCCCTGTCGCGAGAACCACCACGTCGGCCGTCAAGATTTGTTCTTGGCCCTGGCCCCGTTCCTCGTTCCTCGCGACTCGGACGCCAGCCGCGCTTCCATCCGGGCCGATTTCCAATCCAGTCACCCGACATCCAGCCAGGATATTCACACCGCGACCTTCATAGGCACGTACCCGCCACAAAAGCGCCTTGATCGCCGTCGTCGCTTCGACCCAACCTCCGTCTGCGTTGAGATAGCACGAATTCTTGGCGGCGATCCCCCGGCGCCCTTGATCCTCGGCTTCTGCGATTTCGCCTAGTCTGATCCCCGCCGGGAACACGCTTTGGATGTCGTCGGCCGTCGGGAGGAGCGTCACGCGTCCACCGGCGGCAATGTCGTTTTGTTCTGCCGCTCTAGAATACGGAGTCCCAACCGGGCCACCACAGACCAAAACCCCGCTTCTGAGAGCACAAAAATAAATAAAAATAAAATAAATCACTGGTCAAAACTTGATGACAGAAGAGTGATTGGTTGAACTGACTCGTGATATGCGTTGTCCCAGTCCCCGGTTTTCCATTCTTTGATTGATTCTCGAGCCATTCGAGTGTATGCATCTTTACGATATGCAGAACGTACTATCTTGTTCAAGTCTTGATCAAACCAAAGCCCGTTGAATCAGTAAACTACCCTACCCGAAGAGTCCGAGAATGCCGAAGCAAATGAGAGAGCGAGAGAGTAGGGGAAAAAAAAAAAACGAGGCAACCCAAATTGGATCCCCTTCAGGAGAGCTAACTGTTCGCGTCATAGTCGATAACGGTTGCTCACCTGTAGATGCAGCATCTGGTGCAGGAAGCTCGGGTGCGCGATCAACAATCGTTACGTGCTTGTACCCTCGTGAGAGGAGCTCATACGCCGTCGAGAGTCCGAAGCAGCCCGCTCCGAGAATCAAAACGGAGTTTGAGCTCGCCATGCTAGTTTACAGAGGGGTCGCCCAAGACAATGAGGCGAGTCGATAAAGACTAAGCGAGTCATGCAGATATTTGAAATACGGAGTGCGAGTTCCGGGTTTGTGTGAACCCGTGGTTGTATGCGTATATGCATCTGTTTATTGGTATTTCTTGGGTGGAGTTACAAATTCTACAGTGATGAATCTTTTCATGTCCCAACCCGGTTTAGCTTCCTCCGATGCGATAGAGAGCTTCTCGTTGATTTAGTTTAGACTAACCTAGAAATTGATTGCTTACAACAACTAGAAGCGGGCTATTACATCTCTCTCGGCTGCTCTCGGTCCCACAAACTAGACGGACAGAGTCGCCAGTGAATCTTTCCTCATGGGTTTACACTACCCGTGCGTATGTTGACATTATGCATTCTACTTATCGTCATCAACATCCATCTCAACTTCTCGATTCTTCAGCCCTTCCATTGAGATACCTAACATCTGTAGGTGAAGCTAGTTCAGATCGGGCAGGAATTCAAACGGCGGAACACTTACTATCATTCTTACATCGGCTGCAGTTGGACGATTCGCCGCTTCAGCCTCCCAGCATCGTTGTAGTATTGACCACAACGTGTCCCCATGCTCCGAATATCTCGGTATCTCCGCTTCTGGGCGATCCGGGTAGGCGTTCTCCATTACGACCGCAAACATGACTGCATGGTCGCTCTTGTTAGCCCATGGCAGCTGGCCCGTTATTGTTTCCTGGAGTTTGTCAACGATCAATTCGAGTAGGTGTAGGGCGTAACATACTAAAATGGTCTGATCCCAAATGTGGATTAAGATTTGGTCAAATTACATCACCTTGCACTCACCATGCCTAGTGCGTATACATCTGCCGAAGTGTCGCACTTTCCTCCCTTGAATAGTTCTGGGGCCTGTTGGCATTTAGTACGTTGATTTGTTAATATGGTTGACGGTACTTGCCGCCCAGCGCGGTGAGAGGCTCTCTTTTGTGGACGTCTTGGTAAACTGGAGCGTGTACTCTTGCAGTTTTGCGTTGCCAAAGTCTGCGAGTTGAGCAGCGCCGTCATGAGATATTAGTACGTTCGCCTGGCATGCTCTGGTCACTGATACTAAATTTTGTATTATAGCCTACCCCTTTAAGATCCCCGTGAACCTAGGGAGCGTTTAGGTTAGCACCATTGAAGCCACAGAGCATACAGGTTTGCACATACTAGTCCTGATGAGTGCAGGTATGACAGGCCGTCGGCGATTTGCGTGCTCTTAATTGGATATGCTCGCGTCAAAGGGTGTCAATTGATCTATTCAACTTTGCTTACCAGTCCGCACCGGTCGACATCTGGATGCCGCTCAAGATATTCTGGCAGGCTCCCATTCACTTCCCACCTCGCTATCATACCTATCTGTCCTCGCAGTACCGCTAGTCCCAGCAAGTGTTGGACATGAGGGTGCCGACACTTTGACCAAGTGTATAGCTCCCGAGCCGCATGCTGCGCGATTATAAGATCATTTTAGGCCACTGGGAGTAGAGTATACTAGCCTTTAAGTGCTTCTGGGGTTCTTCTTGCGGCCCAGCATACAGCCTGAGTGTCTTGATCGCAACCTCAGTCCCGCCTTTGAGTCTTCCGCGATATATATCCCCAAAACCGCCGGTTGAGATTGGATATTCTGTGCAACTCGCCATGTCGAGAATCTCGGTTAGATCATTGCAGCCTCGAGTTCCGAGATACGACACTATCTGCTGAGGACTCTGGCCACAACATCTCAGAACTAGCTTTTATAATCAAAGATACGCGCCATACCATCGTGCTACTAATCTCAATTTCGGGAGTCTCTGCTGCTTCCATCGACGGGTATTCATTGTCATCCAGCCAATCGAGCTTGGGTGTTTTCCATATCTGAATTGTGCGATCGACACGCGATACAAGAAGGCTCCCGTCAGGACTTATCGACACCCTGCGACCTTCAAACGACCAGGTATCTCTCAGAACCCCAGTTGCCGAATCCCAGACCCAGACAGTCGAGGTGTCTGAAGCAGAAGCAATGAGATTGCTTTCAGAGAAGAATGTTACAAACTTGACAGATTCTGTATGGCCCTCGAGTGGATTACCCGTCGCACGTCCGTTCATGGCATCCCAAATGCGTACGGTACAATCAGAAGATCCAGAAATGATACGTCGGCTATCTAGTGAGAACGCGATTGAATGGATTCCACTCGAATGCCCCATGCACGCAAAGAGATTGGAACCTGTAGCTGCATCAAACACAAATATCTTGTTTTTTTGAGACGGGCTGTATGAAACGGCAACTCTCTTGTTATCGGGTGAAATGGCCGCGGTCTCTACGACGCCTGTTTCGCCTTCATAATCTATGGCCTTCCAAGTACGCGTGTCCCATGCGCAAACGCGAGCTATTATGCCCCATGTTACAAGAAACTGACCGTCGTGCGAGAAAACCATCTCCTTTACTCCTCCCAAGAGACCCTTAGAGTATGCTTCCTTGTGCCAGAGTTTTGTGGGTGAAAATTCCAGGTCTGTAAAATGGAAACGGTGAATCAGGTCGCCAGTTGTTGCGTCCCATACGTGTGCGTTGCTGTTTGTTGTACCCGGGTATAGGTGCGCGTCGCTGGTTTGGGCAGTAGCAGCAGCAATCATACGACCATCCGGAGAGAATGTAATGCGGCGCTCACTGCCCTGCAGGGGGCCCAAAACGCTTTGTCCAGTATTCATGTCATAGACTATAACGCAGTGTTTCCGACCAACTCCCAAGCGAGTCCAATCGGGCGAGACAGCAATTGAACCGTCAGCATCGGGGAGGTCCCAACTGTGGATTGGTTGCAGCATCCGTATAGGTTAGGCGGGCAGCTGTGGTTGCTACTGCCAGGGTGAGAAGCCAAACCAGTCGCGTTCAATCCGCTTCAGTCTCTTGTAAATCCCGTGGTAAATTTCAGGGCGAGTTAGATATCTTGATTACTGCCGCAGGGGTAATCGCGTCACTGGTTCGACAGCTGCTATCGATCATAATGAGTGAGACTCTAAGCCTACCACAACCAATTGAATCCGTCGCTACTCACCAAGGAGCCGCACGGATGAAGCGATAAGGCTCGGTCATCATATAAGCATTAGCCAAGGCACGTGTTCTTGAAAGAAACATCCATACATTGCCCCACTGTTTTTGGGCATTCGGTGGTTACCCAGGAAATGCTATGCAAGAGGCAGCTGAGCTTGTTCGTCCAAAGGACCCATGGGTTGATCGTCTGCTCCGACTGTTAATAAATTTATTTGCCAAGGCGTGTATCGGCTTGAGTACGTGAGCCCGGAAATTCGAATTCGAATTGGCTCCGTGTCCTATATAGGTCGTCGCTTGCCATTACCGACAATGAAACAATGCTCCAGGGAGCTGGGGTGTCAATTCAGATTTGGCTGAAATGTGCCACCTTCAAGTATCGCTGAACACCCTGGTCGCGAACAAAACTTCTTTGGAACCGTCACCTTGTGTGCGGAGTATTAATGCGAAAATACTTCGATGAGCCAAGCGTCCAATTGTGATAAGCGAAATCGGTTAGACAAGCAAAATCTTTGCGTGAAAGGGGAATCGAACCCCTGGCTAATCGAGCTAGCTTGATGGCAACGATTAAGGTTACCACTACCCCATTCACGCTTACATCGTAGGCAGGAGCAATACATGTATCATGCTGTTAATGATCTACATTATGGAGCGCTTACGACCCCACATAAATCAATGCTTCGATGTCGGAGAATCTCCTACACCTCGCTTGTGCCCACACTCGCGCCGCGTCTTCTTCACTTCGGTCCCATATGGGTCGCGTTCGCCTATGTGACGTCCGTTCCAATTTTGTCCCGGGAGCACCCAGCGTCGACGAGTTGAGGCTACACGTGCCCTAGATAATTCGCTCCGGGCGAAGATAGTCGAACGTGTGCATGTCCAACGCTCCACACGATGCATGCGTATCATTCACTGTAGCCGCAGAGCAACGGCATTCCTTCTTGTGGTACAGTGCTGCGGGCGGAAACAGCGGACTACAAAAGCCAATGCCGAAAAATAATCCTAGAACACTCTCGGAAGGCTTCAGTCACCCTTGCGAAGCTTTTTCGGTGCGATGTTTGCGTCTGCTCTTCTTCTCGGTCTTTCGGCGGTTGTGTCCGCATCTCCACTTTTTGGTGTCGACACACACTCGCTGTTCCCTCGGACTTCGTGCTCAATCACCGGCCAGGCTTCGTGCCAGAACACAACTGCCCAAAGCAACCTGTGTTGCTTCGAGGCTCCAGGAGTACATCCACCCAATCTGCCTTGTTTGCATGTTTGCTCACCTTGCTGTCAATAGGGACAACTCTTGCAAACACAAGTGCGTTCCTATCTGGAAATAACCCTTTCGGCATGCTGACTCTACTTCAGTTTTGGGACTTTAGCCCTAGCACTGGTCCTTCGAATAGCTGGACCATCCATGGCCTGTGGGTGAGTAAACCCAACCTTCATTACGAATCCCTTGATTTAATTAAATTTCATTTAGCCCGATCAGTACGTTCCTGGTCACCTCGGATATTGGGATTGAACCCTCATACATCTTCTAGCTGCGATGGAACGTACGACTCGAACTGTGATCTGTCTCGCGCGTACACCAATATTGCGTCGGTGAGTACAACCGCATACTAGCCAGGATATATAATTTAATTTTATTGGCTATCAAAGATTTTGACCAATGGAGGCGCCAGCGACATTTTAAGCTACATGCAGACCTATTGGGTTGATATCAATGGCAACGACGAGTCATTCTGGGAGCATGAGTGGGGCAAGCATGGCACGTGCATGAGGCAGGTCGAGCATTAATTTGCCTCACGCCTACAACTCATCGTTTTTTTATAGCACCCTCCAGCCGGCGTGCATTTCTTCCTCTGTCCAGGGCCAGGATGCGATCTACTATTTTACTCGCACAGTCAACCTCTTCAAAGTATGTCATTTTACCTCTCATAGCGGCTTTTGCTGATATATTATCTCCAGACTCTTACCACATACGAGTTCCTCGGAGCAGCTGGTATTTACCCGTCATCGACAACGACATACACTTTGGCCCAACTCACTTCGGCGGTGAAGGCCAAATGGGTAAGCGTATTCCTGTTTATTCCTTCGTTTGTGTGTGTATTTACAGAGCTAACCCCACAACCATAGGGATTCACTCCCGCCTTTGATTGTACGAGCGGATCAATCAACGCTGTATCGTACTACTACAACTTGAAGGGCTCGATCATCGATGGAACTCTTGTCCCCATCAGTAAGTACCCCATCTTGATATACTGCCAGGGCTAAAGATCGTGTGTTAGATGCCCCCAAGGCTGGAACGTGCGGCTCGACCGGCCTCAAGTATCCTCCGAAATCTGGATCTAGCACTCCAACCACTACCGGAACTGTGAGTGCTTGTTGAACCCTTGCCAGTTTTTGGCTGATATAGACACGCTTAGGCACCCAGCAGCGTGAGTATCGAGGTCCCAGAAGCACACATATACCAGCAACTTAATATTTGTTCTACAGACAAGCACAGCTGTCCCTAGCAAGGCTACCATTGCCGCCTACACTTCTTCTGGAAGTAAAACCGGTTGCTTGCTCACAGCCGGCACTTGGTCCGTTCAGACCTGCGCTACGTACACGCTCACAAGCGTCTCGGGCGGATTCACGCTCACAACTTCCAAGGGTGCGTATACAAATCCTGGATTTTAGTTGCTAGATGAACTGAAACGAAACCCGTACTGGATAGGTCTCTGCCAAGTGAGTGGAGGTGCTTTCTCGTGCGGCAGTTCCGTGTCGACTGGCTCGGTGTTTACGTCGGTATGTGATGTTAGCAGTGGCGTGGATGCATATGTATGCTCACTCCCTCCTATAGGTCAATGGTTTACTCGCGTACGGCGGTTCGACAGGGTTTACGGCCGACTCGGTCCCGAGTGGTACGGTTCAGATTTCCGTTTACACCGGCAGCTCTCGTGCCCAGGATATCACATTCGCGATCAATTCTCTATAGAAACCCTGGTAGCTTAAAAATGCGTCATGCTTGCCGACTGAAATTCAATCAACGTTTTTATGATTCGATGAAAGATTGCGAATGAGGATGAAAGGTGACGAGTACAGTGCGAGGGAAGAGCTGGGGTAAAGCGAGAGAGAGATACAGCAAAAACGTCCCAAGAGATAGAAAGAAAATCGAATGATACAAATATATTCGTTGGTTGGGTCACGATTGGATCCTTTTTCGCGCAATCATGCACCCTCCCCGACTACCACTTGACTTTTTTCAGTATCTTTATACCAAATTTCTTTAATCCACTCGTGTCATTTTTTATTGGACTAGAGATGAATAAAGAGTGTTCTGCAGTTTCGCTCGTACGCCGTCGTCGGGCAATCTTTAACGAGTCGACTGGAGGGTGGGGTCGGCTATATCGAGGTGCGAGTACGGTGGGTGGTGGAAATTTGAAAATTTCTTGGGAGGTGTCTGAAGTCGAGGGAGAGTCGACGGAGGAGCGAACTGAATTAGACTGGGAGACGGAGCAAACGGTAGAAGACGCGGACGAGGGCTGAGTAAATTCAAACAATCAGCCAACGAGCAATACACGTTTACAAGGGCCACTTACCGATCCAAGCTGTATCTGTAGCTCCGAGCTAGACGAGCTCAGTGGGGGTAGCGAAACATCCCCAACTCCTCGATCTATGTGTTTATGAATAAAAGTGCAATTAGGGAGTGAGGCGAGCGCCGAGGCTGGAACGCTGGCAATCGACTTTTTAGTTTCGACGGTTATCGCTAGCCGCGAAACATGTTTGAGAGGGAGATAGTATAGCGGAGCCTGTTTCAGCGCGTGTGTGATGAGCGGTCGAGTTGAGGCGGAGAGCTCGCATACACATACCGATTTTGGCTCCACGAGGTCGTCAGTGATGATCGCACATCCATGCATTAGGATCTGACTCAGGACTTTAGGGGATATAATAGGAGCCATGATAACTAGAACGGATATCCAGGTGTTTGCGGGGGGCAATACGGTGTAGAGATAGGGTTGGGGACACTTGGGAGCGCTGAGATGACGATTGCCAGAATTAATTCCACCAACGAGCTTTAACAGAAGTAGAGATGGAGAGATTGAGCCATGGAGGCTTACGCTGAGCACAAGGAGGGTGGGGATACTGGGTTTGGACCGTCTATGGAGGTGGTCCAAGTCGAGCAGCCACGAGTCGGTGGGTGCGACGCGGCTCCAGGCACCGGACAGCGTTGGCGAGGCGGGGCGAGTTTATAGAAAGGTCAGAGTGATGTGATGCTCTGATATCCCCATGTTGGGTCCTGGTGTCGGTGGACGTTGCTCCACGACGGCGAGTTGTAGCCACCGTAAAGACTTTCAGGATGTTTGTTTACGGATGAAACAAATTTCAAATTGAATAGGAGGGCTCCAAACTTTTTGTTTGTTTGTGCCACGACCGGATTGATTGACCCGACCATCATGTTTTATGTTATTGGATTGGGTCTGTGCGATGAGAAGGACATTACTGTGAGGGGCCTCGAGGTATGCGTTCTAGATTTATTGCGATGTTTTACTTATTAAGCGGCCAGGCAGTCAAGAAATGTAGTCGGGTCTATCTCGAAGCGTACACGAGTATTTTGCTTGTAGACAAGGCCAAGCTGGTGAGCCTAGGGTTTTCGGATGGTGTCAATGTCGGCTCTGATCAATTGGACAGGAAGAATTTTATGGCAAGCCCATTATCACCGCATATCGCGAAACCGTCGAGACGGAGAGCGATGAGATCTTGAGCAATGCCAAGGAAGAGGACGTAGCGTTGCTGGTCGTTGGTGATCCATTTGGGTGAGTCGTGTTTGTTTTTATTCAGTTTCCTCTTCTAACGTCTTGTAAAAGGGCCACTACCCATACGGACATGCTACTCAGAGCTCGTGAACTATCCGTACCGACGACCGTGATACATAATGCGTCGATTATGAATGCCGTCGGTGCCTGTGGGCTACAACTCTACAACTTTGGTGCGAATCGTCCCCTTGATCACCTTGGCAATGAGATCTCTGATCCATAGACTGGGCAGGCCAAACTGTTTCCCTTCCTTTTTATACCGAATCGTGGAAACCGGACTCGTGGTACGATCGCGTAGTGGAAAATGTCGAAAAGGGCATGCATACACTCGTCTTGCTCGACATTAAAGTACGAGAACAGAGTGAAGAGAACATGGCCCGGTTCGTATTTACACCAATTCCTTCATGGCGGCGCTCATGCACCTGAATTAGTGGTCGCAAGATCTACGAACCCCCTCGGTACATGAACCCAGTCACAGCCATCTCCCAAATCCTCGAATCCGAGTCGATCCGAGCCGAGTCGGCATCATCGGATGAACCCAAGCTACACGGGTACTTGAAACCTGATTCGACACTTGCCATCGCACTCTCTCGAGTCGGATCTCCCGACAAACAACGCATCGTTTGTGGGACACTTGGGCAACTTTCCAAGCTCGACGAAGACGCTTTTGGTGAACCCCTCTTTAGTTTGGTCATTGTCGGAAAGAGGCTACACGAGTTGGAGGTGCAGTACGCCGAGCCGTGGGCTGTAGACCAGGCGGAATGGAGAAGGGTAGCAAAGGATGTGTACGGCGCTCGCCTGGATGCGTGAAGAATTAGACACAAATTACATGGGAAGTGCTCAAGCCATGGGCGCTTGTGTGTCATCAAGAAATCGATCGGAGAAGGAGTGGTGTCGAAGTGTGCCATATGGTCACACCTTGATCCCGTTGGCCGTGGGCGGTGCAGGCACTACCGCAGGGGCAGGCGACTGCGCGATCCGCAGCGGGACGTATATCATCGCCCGGCGCGCCCTAGCCCCCCGCTGTTCCCCACCACGATGGTCGTGTTGACAGACTCCCAGCCCGGCTCGCCGGTCAAGAGCCCCCGCACATGGTCCCAGTCTCCGCCCGGCCCGTCGCGTGCTGGGCCGGCGAGTCCTCGGCCACCACCCATGCCCTCGGTGGGTGTCGCGCGCGCTCCGGGTCTGGAGGGGCCGCTGCCCCCTCCGCCGTATGTGCCTGGCCCAGGTGCCCCGCTCTTGCCAGGCCCGGTACGCAAGCCCCGTTCGATGGTCCCGAGGAGGTTCTTCAGCGCCTTTATCGTCGCCATGATCATCGTGCTCCTTTTGAAGCCAGTCGCGAGCATCGTCGGCGAGATCCTCAGGGACGCCGGCCCATACGAATGGGTGAGTCCGAGTCAACCATCGCACGCGATGTCTCTCAATCCTCGGTGAACCAGGACAACAATCCGCGCAAAGAAGACGGCAACGTCCTGACCTGCGATACCCATTGGTCAAACGTCGATAGCTCGGATGATCTCGCGAGTTCTACCGACTTGGCCGCACAACTGAACATTCCCAGCTACCCGGTCTACAGCGTGACCGAGTCGTTCGAGCTACCGATTGACGCACCGCTACAATACCTGCTCGCTCGCGGGTCTTTGCTCGGAGGGGCCGCGGTGATTCGTGGAGTCGAGGGCACGGATCCAAACGTCGCCAAGGTCAATGTCACCATTCGGTACGCGAACCAACGTGCGCTGTCTCGCACAAAAGTGTGCAAGCTTCAAAGGCCAGAAGGCGGTATCGGTGTGGGCGTCTATGTAAGAGGAGCCTCTCGCTACTTGTGACCCAGACGATTCATTTCTGCCTAGACACCTCACAGCCGCATCGACTGGAGCGACAACACCAAGTATAATATCTACGTCCTCGTCACAGTCGCACTACCTACCTCGCGCAGCTCCCTCTTGAACCTCAATGCGTTCGAAACCAACATGCCCAATTTCCGCCACAAGTTCCAACAACTTGGCGATCGAGTCCACTTTGAACATTTGAGCATTCAGGGCTCAAACAGCGTAATCGAATCTGATTCGGTTTATGTCACTCAAGGGACACTCAAAACGAGCAACGGACATATCAGTGGGCGCTACAACGCAACCGACTCGTTGGTGATAGAAACCTCGAATGGGGCTGTGGATGTCGACGTTGGTTTGACCAATGATGATACACACCGGCCGTCGGTTTTGAAAATCAAAAGCAGCAATGGGTATGTCTGCTTTTCGCCTAAAACTGTTCCAGAACTATCATCTGATATAAAACTAGACGCGTTGAACCCCGTATTTCACTCCTTACCACCCATGATCAGCGCCCACAACCCAAAGGTGGTCACTTCTCAGTCGACGTCCGAACCGGCAATGGCAAGCTCGATGTCAAGTTCCCCACTACTCCCGTCGATTCGCTCCTTAATTTCGATGCTCGGACATCCAACGCCCAGGCAGATGTCAGTATGCACAGTTCCTTTGAGGGCACGTTCCGGATCAGCACCAGCAACGGCAGGGCCATGGGCAGTCTGATAAACCTGACTGACCCGACCCACAGGGGACGTCAACGCAATATCCACATTGAAAAGGCCACCGGAACTGACGCAAGAGGAGAGATCTTCTGGGTGGCCAACGACAACACTGACAGAGCAGAGCTTGGGCGAGCAGAGCTTCGAACAACCAACGGACAGGCACATATGAGATTCCTTTGAGCGTGCTTGCTGGTGTGGGTTTTGATTGCTGCTTTGTACAATAGTTTAATCTACGGATCATTATTTTGAGGCCTTGCCATTTGTAAAAATGCTCATGTCGCGTTTTTGTGGTTTTGGTCTTGGTGTTGTCAAGAATGCTATTCCATTGACGTCGAGGTATTACTCACGATGAGCGTAATGTCTACAATCATGTTGTGATAAGGATATATCCGATACAACCAGGCCAGCAGGTAATCAACTCGATCGTTATGCACCTCGCCCTCGCCCACCACCCCGACCACGAGGCATATTCGGCCCACCACGTCCACCACGCCCTAGAGCACAACAAAATGTTAGACAAGACGGTTTCGAGAGGAAAGCCAAGGTGACTTGCCTCCTCGAGCAGGAGCACCACGTCCACCTAATAACATGCTTAGTCCGGTATGCTGCGCATGGCCGAGTGCTACGTACCTCGTGCAGACGCTTGCGCGTGTCCTCCGCGACCACGGTTTGCATCACGGGCCCTCAGCTGCTCTTCCTTGACCGTATCGAGCAACGCTTCGGGACACGCAGGTACTTGATCTACGTGCCAAGTCAAAGTATGCCCCTTAAAAACAAGCATGAGCAGACGTACCATGCTCCCCCGAATGTAACACTCTTTCAACTTCCAGAAATGGTCGCCTTCAGGACTAGTCTGATAAACTTCTCGAAGCGTGATGTTCATAAAAGTGTCGCAGTTGACGAGATGGCCGTTGAAGGTTTCTCCGTTTTTAAGCTCGACGAGCTGGATTTGGGTGTGTCAGTCGTCTAGCTAAGCGAGCGAGAGTTGTATGCTTACCATGGGCTTGTTTTGCGCTGCATTGAGCAGTGATAGGGGAAGCTATCGGAAATGTGTCTTGGTCATTGGCTAGAAAGCTGCAATACGCCTGACGTACCATCGCGGTTGTGGTCAAGCAGAGGCGCCTTTGCCACGGATGACGTAATACTTCTTCTGACACGCGGTAAATCAAAGTCTTCCCCATCACCATCATTCTCATTCTACTCGAGCACAGCTTGCACCTGGTTTCACTCAGCATATCATTTGAAGCCTTTATCATTCATATTCGTGCTTGTTATTTCATTGATATCCATGCCGCGAAAGCATGTTTTCCAGCTCAGGCGTTCTCGGTTCTCTCTGCCTCCACTGCCTCAGCCCTCACAGAGTGCGAAGCCTGCTACACCGATTGAAAGAACCGCCGAATTGAATCCTGCCGTTCGATCTCTTTACCGAATATTTCTCCGTGCGACCTCTGCTAGCCTGCTGCACCATTCTACCGGAACGAGATGCCTTCGGAGCAGATACCGACCCGTGTTTGAGGACTACTTCAAGCTGCACCGCTCCCCAACACCCCGAAATAAAAGCTTGCCGGAGATCAAAGAGTGGGATGAACGGTGTAAGTGATACGATCATTGATATGGGAACTATCTAACCCCCCCTAAACTTCATGCGCATACATCAAAAGTGGACAACACTCTCCGTCTGCTGCAGTCTTCGGCAAAAGCCCGTGGGCTGCCTCATCAGCTAACGCGAAATCTATCGCTGTTGATCAATGCACGGTTTAAAGACGTAGCACGCATATCGCGTCCAAAATGGGATCCAGGTCGAGGCGTGGGCGGTCAACCCTCGCGTCTGGATGCTGGAATCATTGCACTCACAGCCCAGCTGGATCGATGCATGGTGGAGAATCTAGAGCTAGCAGAAGGCACCGCAAAGGTTGTACTAGGGCGATGATTTTGAGTGGTCAGGCCAAGAACGGCCAGACCAAGAACGGCGTTTGATCTGTTGCCTCGTTCTTCACGGGACGGAAGCATTGAAGGCGAGCCAAGCCGAAACATTCTATAAATTGCCGGATATTTCATCAATGATTATCAGTCAGCAACACCGCCGATCGCCTTTCGGGGGCTGGGTTTAGCAATAGTCTCTGCTGTGCGCTGCTGCGTCGCGAGTCAAACTGCGCTGTGCCATACGCTTCGCAGGCACACCACTCCAGCTTCCAAGTCGATTAGGACGCGTTCGTCCGCAAGGATGTCACGAGTTTTGTTCTCCCCGCGATCGAGTCAGATATATTCCCACAGCGGAGCCACTGATTATGACTCGCAACTGACGACCACATGGTTCACTGGTCCCTGATCGCATTCGCAGCAAACACCCGCGAGGCCGAAACGGCCGTTAGCAAAATGTGATGGGCGCTGTTAAAAATGGACTTGTGTTCAAAACGCGCCTGTGCTAGCTGTTGTGAGTTTCCACCCCCGGTCTTTCAACCGCTTGAGAACAAGAATGTCTCAGCCGAATCAGCACTTGCGCGTGCCACCCACGTACGCCGCGTCGCTCAGTTCGGATTTCAGCACTTCGGACGTTGTCAGCTCATCGGTCCCACAGTATTCGCGCTCTGCCTCGCCCAACGAACGCGTACTGGCCGGCCACCCAGTCCGGACTTTCAGTGCCCTCAGCACACGAGAATTGCCATCCAAGTTTGAGTTTACAACCCAACATGCGACTCTTGACCTGGGTGAACGGATTTGGTATTGCCCCTTGCCTTGTTATGGTTACGCCGGAACAATAGAAGGAACGGTACGCATACATCAGATTGAGACCATTTCCAAGGTCGAAATCTCGGTATGCCGTTCGCTTAGTCTTCCTTGCTTGTTCCTGATCCATCACATTAGCTGATTGGCGAAGTCAATACGACGGTCTCTGAGGCAGCAGTCCCATCGCAAGGCGCGTCTAGACGTTTCCTCAAAAGTAAAATCACAGTGTGGGACTCGTCATCCTTGGGCACAAATCCTCAACAAGCAAGTCACGCCTTTAACTTGTCATTCCCCAGCCATCCAGACAGTCTCAATGCCATGTCACTTCCGCCTTCATGTCGCTTTGTTACCAGCGTTGCCATGGCACGGGTTCAGTATAGAATACAAGTTGACTTGTTTAGAAAAGGACTGAGGAGACACAAACGGTACGCGAACACAAACTTGATAACCCAAACACTGTCTAAGCCTGTTTAAGATTTGAGGTCGAGATTTTGTATCTCCCCAAATCATTTGCCCCCGTTCTTCAAACTCGCCCGATGCATACGGAATCCAAAGAGAGCCCCGATCTATGGACACGTCACGCGCTTCTGCCAATCCAGCCTTTTAGTCGTGTTAAGGAGGCTCCACCAAATATGGTTGCCGAGGTATGCGATAAACCCTGCTTAAGCAATAAATTAGAGCCAAATTTATGCATTACATGAATAGCTATTTCTTCCTACACAGAACATCCTTTCCGCAACATCGATTTTGCCATATACCATCCGCATACACTCATCTTCGTCCGCGACCTCCGGGACTTCACGTAACCCTGCTTCTCTCGCGCTCATAGAAGTTAGTGTCCAGCTAGTCAAATCCGCGATTGTCATAGTTCATGGGCTTCGGAAACGAAAAGATATCGTATTAGCAACTGGTGTGACAACAGCAGACTATCAGGGTGTGGCTGCGGATGAGGGAGATCCCGCCTCTAGCTCAACCCCAATGGAGGGCGTTCGCGTACTGAATGGGAGCCTAGAGGTTGGCGGAAGAAGTGGCTCTGAACTATCTTGGGAGCTTGACAATTTTGTTGAAGTCAAGGTGTGTTTCAGCGCAAATTTCTCTCATTCAGTTTGCTTATACGTATCGTGCGTGGCTCTGCAGTACTACCTTCTAGTCTCGACCAAGCCTCCCAGCAATGTGCGAGCTTTGGAAGGAGCCTTCCCAACCCTCCAATCCATGATCGACATCGTAATGAAAACGCATACGCGCCAAGAAGAGCCTTACAGCGACGAAGATATTGACACAGATCCGTCTGTTGGATTGTATACTGCCGCCATGGATGGCACTGGGGGCTCTCAGTAAATTTGCTCAAATCTCTATTCCCGCCGTCTTTTGTAGATGTGTTTTCTCTTGTATTCAATTGCTATCTGTTTCCAAACAACCCATCCATTATTAAACATAGTGCTACAAAGAAAATGGAGAGTATAGATGTTTCAGTCGAATCGCAGACGGAATACGTCCCCATTGATCGTTGCAATACATAGCACCCCTTGAGTATCGTCCAAGTCGAGAGCGGCAGTCAAACGTGGGCTTATGATACGAGAAAGCATCAGGCGTCGCACGTACTCCCCACCAATGTTAGAATGAGAGGTCGGAAAATTCGCAATATAGAATGTATACTCGAGCTTGTCGGCCTCATCCTCGTCAAGCTCGTCAGAGTCGTCAGAGTCGATATTGGTATCATCACTACGGCAAGCCATACTACATTTGTCCCACCCTCGCCAAACGAGATGAGGTCATAGCCAGTGTGTCCTTTAACAATTGCATTGCTGCCTAGGGTATGAGCGAATGTGTGTTCGAGGGGAGAGTCGTCAAGAGGTTCATCCGGAGAAGACAGAGAGGTGTTGGCGGAAAGGTATGTAGAAGATGATGAGTTGGTATCTGAGGAGGCAGTTGCAGCGGGAGCTGCCAAAGGAGTGAGAAAGTGATGGGTGAGGCAGCGGACTTTCGAACTATTGCTTTCAATGTGACGCAACGACATTCTGTTCACGTGCTCAGAAGGACCCCCAGATAACTCAAGAAACGACTCACGTCAGAACGGACATCTTGCCACTATATGGTATGCAATCTCGAGCGCTCATGTGGCTCTTTTTCAGCATCGTATAGCCCGCACCAAATGTCCCTACACCCTGATCCTTGATTTCTCGTGTTTTCGACCGTTTAGGTGGCAATCTGATCTGTGTCATTCCTGCTGTGCCGTCGCCATCGGAGGAGGATCTAGAGGGTGTTGATGCGAGCGACGAGTCGCTATCACTCAGGTCTACGGGAAACCCCCCGCCAACACAGGCAACCGTTTGGGGTTCGTGATTCGCGACTAGCGACAGCATTCGACGAACGTCCTCAACAGTGTAGGTATGAAGAACGGAACGCTTCGAGTCCTCAGCATACAGTACAATCTCTTCGGGAAATGAGATCACGTCGAGATCGCAGTCAGTCTGGAGTAATAGGAGTAAGCTCAATCTCCCGGCAACTCCAAGTGTTTGTACCTGCAGCTCTATCCCTGTATTTATCAAGATTCCATTACCCGTTTCTCGCTCATACACTTGAAGGGCGGCGGTTGTCCGGTCATGAAATGGCCCAACCACACCAACAAGCCCTCGCTGGGGGGGGGGGGTTGATATCAGCCGTGATGATACTACTTTCTGCGGGTAACTCACATCCATGAACAATCCCGTTATCGGAATGTCAATCTTCGCATCCAGCACTTGGGTAATGGAAACGCCTATGTTGGCTGGTGGGAAGCAGATTTTGAACACACAGTACCGTCCAGGCTGCTCTTCGTCCTCGCTGTTGAACAATGAGAAGCAGTCCCGCGAGTGCGACATTGATACACACCCATCATGTGCGCCTGTCGCCAAGCCAATCAACGTTGCTTGCTCGTCTTGAAGAACCTCGCAGGTATGGGTGTAGTTATCATGTGTGTTTGAAGCTCCGCTACGCAGCCGGATTTCTCGGGCGTGACATCCCATACCGAGAGCATTCCATTTCGGAAGAAAATGATCACATATTCCCCTCCAGCGACCTACATTGCGAGGGTGAGCAGCTACGCTCCTGTCGCAGCAGCAAGCGCACCTGGCCTAACCAACTTATCCGACCCCACTTCCGTCCCGTGTTGATTATATGGAAAACCCGACGTGGACTCGGTCTCTTCTTCAAAAAGTTGGCTTCCACTCGCGCCGCATGTAGCGTTGAATTTTCGAGCTCGGTGGCGTCGAGGGACTCGAGACTCCGCCACTGTGGCAAAGGAATCGCTCTTCGTTGTTGAATCACCTCGGCAAGGGCGGCCCTGCTCGTGTGCAAATATTACCGAGTGAGATGGCGGCCGTTAAGCTTGGTAGTACATTGGGCTCACCATACTGGTCGAGTTTTGCTAAATTGATAAAGGTGTCGGGATATCTTTGTGATAAGCGTGTAAGAATGAGAAGCGGGATTCAATTTTAAATCGAAATACCCTGCGGAGGCTGAGAACATCCTTTACAGATAGATATCGTATTACACCAAGTAGGGCATCGTAAGGCAGGCTAGTCAGACGCCGAGTGGTCAGCGATGAAGACTCGTTTGAAAGCCCAGGTTGAGAGAGGGCACAAATCATTAAGTCCGGTAAATAGGGAAGTGTTGTCAAGTAGGCCAAGAAAGAGGGGGCTGCTCGTGCTCTGGTAGTCCCGCAAACTGGCCGGATGAGCAACGTCAGAGCTCAGGGTCTGAGGATCCAAACCAAGTTCGTCATAGCCGACGTCCACCCACGGAGTTTCGTCATCCAGATAAGGTAAACGTTTGCAGGCAGTGGACTAGCTGGTGAGGGCAAGGGTCGGTGTGGTGGTCAAGGCGAAGAGTTGACGAATAGCTTGGTGTCTCAGGGTTTTCGGATGCGAGCATGTAAACTACTTAATCAATGGTCGGGGATGGAGTTGCCGAGGTATGCCATTTGAGGAAAGATCGTGACTCCATTCATGTTCTCTATAACGATCTAGTTCAATAAGAAATATAGTATATATGCTATTCTCTTTTACAATAGCCCAGCTGCCTTCGAATCGTCGTGTACGGGTACGAGTTTCGCTCGCTCGTCATCCAATGATTCAAACGTGTACAAACGTGCTTCCACGTTGGACCAGATCTGATTGCAGCCAGATTAGTGAGAACCGATGTTTTAACAATACCCCATGCGCTACACTTACTCTCACTTGGTCGTAATAGCCATCCAACCCTACGATGTATCGCAAGAAGTTCCCATGGGCCACCACCACAATGGTCTCCTCCTGCCGATTGCGAATGAACCTCCGAACCCACTGAGCCCGTGCCCACAACCTGTCAGGGTCAGCTGCATAAATTCCCTGCTTCTTGTTCCAGTCTTCGGTGAGGCAACTAAAGTCTAGCCGGCCAAGATGTTTTATCTCCGTTGTATACTCGGGGGTAGATTCTAATACCGAGCGATCTGACCCTCGATCACACGCTAAGTCGTTGATTTCTTGAAGTTGTGGGACGAGGAGTACACGCGAATCCGGCAAGAGACGTTCTACGGCCGTCGGAAGAGCCAACAGCATCGTAGATAGAGCACGTCGCTGCGGGGACGTCAAAATTAACTGGGCGTTATTTTGAATTGTAGTCGCCAACGGGCTCTGGCTGAATTCGGTGCACTGGAAGCGGCCTAAATCGGTAAGGACAGCGTCGGGGACTATAAAAAGTATATGTATAACTTTCTGGGCTAGCTATGCGTAGCTCGGCTTACTAGTGAAGTCGTTGGTAACGCTAAATCGTCGCCGGCTAGGTTAGTGATTCGCCATAAATTTGGGTTTCATACTCACTTGCATTCGGCTTGCCCGTGTCGAATCAGGTAAATGTTTTTGTAACCTCCACTCATGATGCACGATTGATCGATAGAGGTGACTAGAGAAGTAGGTGAACTTATGGTAGAGAGGCTACGAGTTTGGCGTCGAAGAAGAGCCCAAGGACTTAGTCGTGGGATGAACGAGATGAGGTGGCATGTTCGATCTACACGAAATTATGATATCACATAGAACTCAACCCAAATAGCAGGGTACTGAATGTTCATCAAAGTCGCGCAAGTGAGACGGCGAGCGAGAACATGTGTGAAGAACCAAAGGAACTGCAAAGGACCACATACTTTATTGACTCCTATTTCGAGCACAGCCCTGGTTTACGACCATCATTAACCATTTTCTTCCAGCATAGGTCGACATTAAGGATAGATAAATGGTGTCTTTCAATGGTATAATCCCCTTTGGGCTGGTATTGGGGATTGGTGGGGTCATTGTTCTTGTGGATGCCGCACCATCTTCCAGCGTCATGGACTTGCCACTAAAAGTCGTAGCGAACTTCAACTGCGATTTTCATAATGCTGATATATTAATTTAGGTCAATAAGCGGTGCGGAAACTCGAGTACAGAAATCGCTAATTCGCTTGATGTGGATTCGAGTGCCATGCTTTTAGATTTGGACCTCAACAGCACTTCTGGAACAACGGCAATTTCCGACATCTTCGGCCCAGCTGTACCCGTGAACATAACAACCACTGAGGACGTATCTCATATAATTCTGGATTCAAACGCATCCAATGTTTCAACTGTCGGTCCGACAATTGGTGGATGTTTTATGGGAGGCGCCACGTCCGCCGGATGGTTAAGTTCTCATCCAGACACCCACAATGGAATACACGGCTATTTGGATATTGTCAATTTTTCTAATCAAGGGCTTACGAGTATCAAGGTCGCGAGCCTTCAACTCGTTGATGGCAAGGCTGTCCATCAGCTGTTTGAGCTTGGGCGGAGACGAAACTTGGTTCGCTAGTTTTCCTTTCACCCACTGGACGCTTAGACACCACGTCTATTAATCATTCCCTAAACAACGACATATCTACGTCCGATCCTCATGCTATAACTGAAGGCGTTTCCTCGACGCGTAGTTTTGCTGTCAAGGACTCCAATACCAAGTCATCCGCAGCCCCTATCACGGTTCGACTAGAAGGAAACGCTCCTGACGACCAACGGACACTCGGAGGTCACCTATGTGTCACATATACTGACCCCCGTTGGAGTCAGGGGGACGAATCTCTTGTCAGCTTCAGGCAATGTGACGACGCTTATCTTTCTGGAGTGACGAGCTCAGAGGACAGCGGCGAAACTCAACTCTGGCAATATGATCCAGTCACCCAAGAATTGCAACCAATGTTGCCCACAGTGGAGACTGAATTCAAAGGCTCGATCCAAGTCACCTCCGGTGGAATGCCCGCCACTACCCGCAGTGGGCAACTGGTAGTGGAGACTGCACCTCCGATCTTGGGGGTTGGAACCGGCACTATAGATGCAACAACAGTGCCAGAATGTGCTACTTTCTCCGGACATTTGGATTCTATCAGCTCATGGACTTCTCCACGGTATATGGTCCGGCAAGCTAGCAGCGATATATTGCCACCACAAAGCTCGACGCAGAAACCGGCCAAGATCCCCAAATCCAATTCGCACATCAAGCAAGCTCCCGTTTCCTTCGCCCCAACGCCTTGCGTAGATCCGTACATCCTCGTATTCACCCCCAAGACACTAGCCACCAAGCACACTGCTGCCAAGATTTCTCAGCCTCCGACTTGATTAGCACGTCCTAGTTGTTTATATTTCCTCATTGATACACTGCATATACATGGATTCTCTGTACAACCAAAATGTTAAATGTCATCCTCGGGTGCTTCATCAATCATTTTCGCATATTCCTCCACCGAAGCAAAAGTTGGAAGTTTTCTACGTTTCTTCTGTTTCTTTTCGCCTCTGTCAGATTTTTTGCGTTTACCGCGCGACGGCTCTTCGTCCGATGAGACGGCTTCCCTTTCGGAGAGTTCGATTAGGTCACCCTCGTCCTCGGCGAAATTGATTTCGTTGTCGTCAGAATCGCTTAGGTCATCTGGCATTCCGCCATGGACCGAAGACTCGACACCCGGTTCGTCTGGCCCGATATTTCGCTCTCGCCTTCGGATCGTTCAGCGTCGCTACCGCTCTGTTCGTCGGAGTCTGAACCATCTGACATGTCGTCCAGTCCGCTCGGCATGCTATCACTGTCGTCTCCAGCATGCTGCAGCTCGGGCATCGATGATTGCATAGCCTATAAATATAAGTTGAAGATAAATGATGATGCTAAATCGGGCCGAGTAGCTTACCTTCCAAATTTCGGCCTCATCCAGCTCGCTACCTTCCTCACTTTCAGTCCCAGACCCCTCAGATTCCCCTTCTCCATCACTATCAGACAGATCCGATTTGTCGGCTTTGTCCTTTTTGCGTTTCTCCGCCTTGCCAGCTCGAGCCTTTTGTTTCTCCAATTTTTTCAAAAAGAATTTGTGAAAGAAAAGCTAAATTCGCTGTGAGCAAGGTCGCTGTTGCACAAGGCAAACGTTGTTCATACCTGATCGGCAGGAACATCCTTGACGTTTTTCCTCCAGAATGCTTCATCATTCACAGTTGTAGCCGAGTCCACAGTATCTTTCATCAAGCGGACACGAGTGCCATCCGGGTCGTGGGCTGCAGGGTGTAGAACGGACACCGGACGAGCTTTGACTTTCTTTGGATTTCGGTAAACGAATCGATCGAGGAAATGGGTAAGCGTGTTCAAGCCAAGGTCAGGTGTGGCGGTGAGTTGAGCTCCTGCGAGGAGTTGATTGGCGTGAAGTGAGACGGAAGGATGGTAGTGGTTTAGGAAAGGCATCTACACGATACATTGGATAATGCATATTAATCCCATGGCCCTGAACTCACCAGCTCCCACAGACAAGTTCGATGTGCGTTCGCCCACTGTGGATCGCGCTTCTTGGGATCATATGAACCATCTCCACGAGGTGGGTCATCCGCATCCTCCGCGACCAAGATCTGATTTCTCTTTGCTTCGTTATCTTTTAGTAACTCTCGGAGTCCGGGTGTTGTGCTAAACAGCTGAATATATGCGATTGGTAGGGGACAAAGTCGGCCCGGTAAGTTACTCACCTCTCCCAATAGGTACAACGCCCCACATATAAACGGAGGCTGGTGCACCGTAAGTGACTGAAGGAGCCTTTTTACAAAAGCGGTCACTCTGCGGAATGAGGTATCCGCCTTCATGGTTTTGAATAGTAGATTGAGGTACATGGCCTGCTTTGAGGACGTGAGCAGGCGAGGATCCAGAAGTGAGCCGTATAATGTGCGGTAGAATCGGTCAGAGATTGACTAAAGAATTTTGAATGAATACCCATTGTTTCAAAGCGCGCTAGCACTTACTTGGTTCGCCGAAGAGACTTTCTCAATTAGCACAAGAGCCTGTATACTGATATTAAATGGCGCGGAATGAGTAATACGGAATAGCGTGTGTAAATGCTTGTCAAACCTATGTATCCGAGATGATGAGCAGGAAAGCGAGGCAAAAACCATAAGACAGGCTTACATGGAGGTATCGGTCTTTGCAAACGGCAACGCACGATGCACGCCCGTCAATATCGCAGCGATCAACTTTGCGTTCGAGTCCTGCGTTTCCGCAAAAACAGCTTCGCCACTCGCTCCTTTCCCAACCGTTTCTTTTCCTTTTCCTTTTGACTTGATTCTTGCCTTTTCGCGGGCGCTCGGACGATGCATTCGCTCCCCCGTTGGCTCGGCCTCGTCCTCTGGAGAGGGCTCTTCTCCTTTACCAAGTATATCCTCAAACAGCTGGAAGTAAAGCCCGATCAACGCAGCAGCGACGTCCTTTTCTCCCGGTGCGAGCGTAAACTGGTTCAACGTAATGACACCGTAATACCGTGCGTTCGTCTGTTCCGTTTGCGGCTTTAACACAAGCGAGGTCATCTCTCGGATGATGACACTTTTCATCGAGGGGTGTGGAACGAGGAGTTGAAGAAGGTGGAATGAAGCTTTGGACGCTACGCTCCTGTCAGAGTCGCCGAGCTTGTTCACAAGAAGCCTAAGTAGATTTTGCTCTTGCTCAGGTTTTTCTTTGAGGAGTGTGAATATGAGGGACATGGTTTGGGTGCGGATGTAAGGGAGTGTGTCGAGTGAAAGAGTCTGTGCAATCGTTGATTAGTTCTTTAGGTTAGAAACATTAGCAGGGATTTAGAGAGCACCTCTAGCAGTTGAAGGATTGTGAAGAAATATTTCTTGAGCCAGTCTTCGAAATGCCAAACAATCAAATGGACATCGGTCACGTCGCTCGATGATATTGGCTGATCGCGGAAATACCTAAGTCGCACAACTCAATACGTGCACCTTCACGTTGACACACCTGCTTACCGAAGTTTGCGATCCGGGCATCCACCGCCAACCCACCAATCGACAATGGCCCTTAGTGCCTTCAAACTCTCCCCCCTTCCTCCCTTCTTCGAAGCCATGGCTCGTAGTCCCTCCAACGAACGGGTCTGTGGTCAATATGGTCATTTTTACGCCGCCGAATCCCTTTCTTGTATCTGCACGTACGCTATGAACTGGTGCCCCCTGAACCACCAACGTCAACGCACTGAGCCTATCACTCCGTGTGCCTCCCTGCAAAACACTCTCCAAAAAGTGCGCATCGGAGGATGAAAGGCCAAATTGAGAATCTGAGAACGCAGCGGTGTCTGCAGCGTGTAGTGCGGCTGCGCGGTCACCAAGCGCAGAGAGCTTGCTCTCGGACAGGCGAACGCCAGAGGGAGCAACCGGAGGCAAGTCGTCGTACCATTTGGATGTAGGTGTAACAACCTGAGATGCAGGTTAGCAAAGCGGGAGCAGCCAGACCAGTTCTGTACGCACAAGTTTTCCTTGCTTCCCCGACTTGTTGGGAGTTGGTGTGGCCAAAGTCGCCGAAGTGGAAACAGGCGCGGATGATTTCGATGAAGGAATCGGTTTGATAGTGCGAGGCTGTTCGTCTTGTGACTTCCTCTTGGATGGCTCCTTCCCCTTCCCTTCCCTCCCTGTTGGTTTTGCCTCCGTCTCAGGTTCGGCTTTTCCTCCCTTCTCCTTGCGTTCAGGCTTTTCTGCCTTCTCCCCTTTGCCTTGGACTTGATGTTCCCGTCTGCATCTCCCGCGTCTCGTACTTTGTCCTTGACCTTCTCGTTGACAGTTTCTTTGGCCTTCTCTTTTCCCTTGCCTTTGCCCTTTGTAGACACAACCTGATCGGCATCCACGGCGGCCGGAAGGTTCAGAGACTTAACAAACTGTGCAAGCTCTCGCGAGGGTAACTTGTTCTGCAGTTCATCAGTTATACATGCATTGGTCCCCAATGAATAATTTAACTTACTTGAGGCTTTGCCTTATTCTTCCTACTCGCACTTGGGTTCTCTCCATCGCTCTCGATTCCGGCCAAAAGCTCAAGGTCCTGTTCGTCTCCGCCAAGTGCCCGAACGGCCCCCTTGAGATCAGACGAGGCCCCAGACTTCATTTTCCTGTTCTTGTTGGCTTTCGCTGGCTTTTTGATCGCCATTGCAAAGTAATAAGGCGAGGTCTAGAGTCTGATCGGATTTCGCGCAGGCGAAAGACAAGACCAAAGGCGAAATTTTGTTACATGTTACCGCCGATGGCACCGGTGATCTGTCGGGGTTACCGTTACTAGCGCTCATGCCGATGACTCGACCATCGCAGCAACGGGTGATCGCCGAGTTGCCCTTGGCATGCACAGTCCTGCTGTTCCTGGCCCTTGGAAACCTGGATTGGACTGCGCAAGTCACGATCGTAGCAACGCGCAGTCATGACTCGCACGGCTGCACAGCACCCGGCCGTTAGCGTTCATGCGCGTCAGATGTTGGATGCGTGTATAAAATGAAAATGCCAAGTGATACCAAGTCCCCACCACTCAGGTTTACATCCCTTCGCACCTACTACACCTACACCACTAACTCGTATTCGCTAGCACACTCACAAACAATGTCGAGCTACTCATACTCCAGCTCTTCTGCCTCGTTGGTCTCTCACACCCAGCAACAACCCCGTGATTACTCTGCCGCTTTTGGCATGCTCGCGTCTTCTTACGGTGCATCTGGCGTAGCTCCCTGCCGCCCTTCGTCCAAGACGGCCTCCACCTATCGAGTCCCAGCTCCAGCTCTGGTACCAGCTCCAAAACGCTGCGCTCTCTATTCTCACGTCGGCCGACTTCCTCCACTCCAGCACCACAAACGTCTGAAAAATACATCGTGCCCAAGTCCCAAGACTTTGGCGCTTTGATGGATAAATATGGTGCGGCAGCGGTTGGCTCTGGCCGTGGTGTTCTATAGTTGTCGGTCTCTAAAAGGTTAGCAACCCGGCCAGTCCTGGCTTTCTAGCGGCTTACGAAACTACCGTTCTCAGACGTTTAGGGAAGAAACTCTTCTCAGACAGCACTCGTCCTCCATGATTTCGTGGCATTTTTTGAGATAATCCGCATGATATATTGTAACACATATGACCGACGTTATGGGCCCGTACGGGCACCTTTTCATGCAATCATTGTATTTTATTCGCAGCTCGTTCTTCTAAATATAGCTCATTCTAATGGAGTTGCTTCGTGGTGATCATTGAGAAAACCGGCCATGTCGGATATGATCGAGGGGTAGAGCACTGGGGCAGATTTCCCCCGCCAAGTTGTTTAACTGAGGGCGCCTGTACATCTTGTTACATATGTATATAGGCCACAGGGCCAATGCAAAGACCATGTCTATTACGTCTCGACGCATACAAAGTGGAGGTCTCGCCAAGCCAAAGCGGCGCAGGCGCCCGAGAAGTCAAACCAAAGAAGCCAAAAGAAGAAGCCGATCGCGATCGAGCCACAATCTTCACCAGAGATATTTGAATCGCGGGCCTCTTCCAGCCGCTCGGCCTGATGCCCCCGCCTTCTACCTCGACGAGCTCCAAGGGCTGTCCGATGCAAACTCTCCCTCTGAGTTGTACCGCCAACAACCATCCATTTTCCCAGGGTGATGGGCTCATTTAGTCGTGGAAGAGTTTAATAGCAAGATCAGTCAGCAGGCCGTGCTGTTCCTTACTGCTGACTGAGGGATCAATAAACGTTTCCCTCGAGTCATACCTCGCAATTCCAATACATGGTGTTATGGAACGACCTAATATAAGTCTTGCTGGGTTTTCGTCGCCCATCCAACTCTCCTCCATCCCTCCAGCATGTCGTCCATAACGGCGCTACCTCCTACCTACTCGTCCGACGAACTGCCCAATTACTTCCAGTCTCTGGAGCTCGAGCGTTCCCCTGCATACTCTCCGTTGCTCCTGACGTCCTCCTTGACGCGGACCGGCACGCCATCCCCGACGCTGTTTGATTCCCCGCCGCCAACGACCGCAGAGAGTGGCAAGCATGTATTTAGCTCTAAGCGCCTGTCGCTCGATCTTGGCCAACGCGTTTGGTCCACGAAGCTCCCAACGTATGGCCGAAATGCGCTCATCGAGGGCACCGTCTGCATCAAGACGTTCAAGCACGTCGACCGTGTTGAGTTGACAGTAAGTCGCTCACGTCTCATCTCCCGACTCGAGGAATAACCCCAACGCACCATTCTTTCAGCTCACCGGAATCGTACTGACGTATATGATGTCCAACGGGAACCCGACACTCCGATCCTCACGTGTCGTTCTCTCCGATAAATCAACGATCTGGTCGGCCGATTCGGATACATCCTCCTCCGACGGTCGGCGCCAGAGCACATTTCCGTTTATGTTCGCGCTCCCGGACTATGTGATTGGTGCGGGACCCGACAATGACGTAACCACACCTCTCCCGCCTTCGTCCTCCATCACGACCCGGACAGCCCATGGTCATGTCTTTTACATGCTCAAGGTTGATATGTTTCGTCGAGGCATTCGTTTCCATGACAGGTATGGTACCAGCGCCTTTCCCCCTCCCTTTTGTCAAAGGTGATCCTAAAATAGCATACGCTAGCATTCAAACAGAAATCTTGTACCTCCCAAGACCCTCTCGAGGTACGAGCGCCCGTACATCCCCTTGCCAGGAAGCGAGAAGCCTCGGAGGATATGCGACTCGGAGTGGCGCACATCTCTCGTGCCGCTCAAGTCACCGTCGAGCGGCAAGCCTGTCGCGGCACCCAAGGGCGTAGACGTTCATCTGTCGCTCCCCCATAAACTCAATTACCCTTCTGGGTGTGTCGTCCAGTTTGCCGTCACGCTAAGCGGCGCTGGGTTATCCTGTGCCAATATACTCCAACTGACAGCTGGACTGAAAATGTCGCTCGTTCGGATTTATACGATCGTCGTACGGGGTGTTGTCTCCAAGAGCGAACGCGAGGTGGCGGTGGGGACTATATGTCGTATCGACGAGGATGAGCGCCACTGGCGAAATAGCAAACCAGGTGAAAACAACCGGCAAGTAGTCATCCGGGGCTGCATCGAGACTGGGACCAAGGGCCGAGAACAGAGCTGGGGTGTCCGAGGGTTTGCGGGCGTCTCGGTGAGTCATTTTCTATATAAAAAAATCTTTGCGCCCAGGTACAGAAGCTAACGGTGGCATGTTTGACAGTATCAAATCCGAGTCAAGCTGGCCCCAACGTTTGAGCAGAGTTCTCAGCTCGAGATGCCGGTATGGGAACACAATGAGGCGGTGGTGATCACATCGCATGAATGGGAGGGAAGTCGACCGGACGATGTGCCGGCCATGCAGCTAGCTGCAGCCTCACGGACACCTATGAGCATCAACTTGCTAAATATGGTATAAAAATGGGTGTAAGATTCACATGTAGTTTATTGTCCAGTGATTCGGCTATTTATGTACTCTATATGTTTTGTGTGTTGTAGTTACCCACAGGTCGTAAATTTGCATATGATCGCGTTGTCTGGAAGGAAGCATACACGCATCTATTGCTTCCCGAAAGGGAGCATTTCGTGTTTGTACCAGGCCGTTGGCAACCGTCGGCCAGCTACAACCATACCTCTCTGACAATGCTGCTTTTGTATGTATATTGATTATGCTCGTACCGCCTCTTCATCCCATTCACTCTTTTTCTTTCCTCCAACATGAAGCTCGAGGCTGCATTCACTATCCTTGCCCTCGCGTCGACCGCCTTGGCATTCACTCTCCTGGTGACATGAGTAAAGTCCAGTGCACCTCTACTCAATCTCGAGAAATGTGGCCTGGCGGTGCTAGCTGCCGGCGCCAACCCTCCTCTGATGAACTCTCAGAACAATATCTACACAATTATGGTGCAAGTCGCTGGCAAGGATGGGTGCATCGACTCGGGCAAGTTGGATGGCCGATACCTATTCGCGTTGCCTTTAGATCTCGTCATGCAGGTCAATACTGGCAGCTCAGACGCTTGGATCTATCCTTCTCAAATATTAAAGGATTGTTCAGCGGCGCCATTGTTTACGTGAGTGTTTTGAGACCTTCGATGCCGCAGAGTTGTATCCATGGCTTTCACATGCATAGAACGACCTTCCGCACTGAATCACATTGCGTTCCAACTTGATTGCAACGGCGATGCGCAACCGACGTTGGGGCATTTGATGATGGGACCTACGCTCCAGGGCTTGAGCAGATCAGCAACAGCCCTGAAATCCCAATATTTTCGAGCAATCGCCAACAGAACTTTTACTAGAACGTTCTCGTCGATGGTCTTATGCTCAATGGCCAAGCGCAGCCCCTGTCGAGTACTGTCGATGGGGGACTCAGACGCCGCTGGCGGGCAAGGTTTGTGCCGTTTTGGATATTGGTTACTCGTTCCCTCAGCTCAGTCCCGAGCTGGCGCATGCAAGCTATACGGCTATGGGAGGCGCCTTGTCGACCGATCTTAGTACGACTTATGCGGTCCCATGCGTGGCCGAAGCTCAACTTGTATTAAGCATCGGGTAAGTTTCAGTCGCCCACCTTGCCATTGCATGTAAATCGATCCCCATACAGCGGTCGCTCGATCCCTATTCACCCACTCGATCTCACCCGAGTTGAGACGATCAGGTTCGGCTCTCAGAATTTTACTGTATACATAAACACCTTTCAGCCGTTCTCAAGTCATGCTGGAGGAGGACTAGTCGACTATATCCTCGGCGATGCGTTTTTGCGCAACGTCTATAACTTGTATGATTATGGTGACTATGCGCAAGGGTTCTCTGGTCTCGCAGAGGGTGATCCATACATGAAGCTCTTGCCACTGACGGATGCTACTGCCGCGAGCGCCGAGTTCAAAAAGGCTCGTACGGCTGCGTTGAGCGCGGCAGGTATGCCTCCTCAGATCGACCCTACGACGATCAATAGCAATCAGCCCAAGGCGCTGCCGGGTACTGAAGGCGGAAACGGCGGAAGCAAGGGCGGAGCTGGGTACATGCGTGGCAGTCTCGCAGCGGTCGGGCTTGTGGTTATGGGTGCTGTTGTAACTTTTGTATTTTGATTTATCGCCTTGCTGCTCGGTGTCCTCCACTGTTTTCACTCCTTAAGGTTTCGGGATACCCTGTGCGGGCCCACGTTGCTCATAATAGACACTTTCCAACGAGCACATCCTATTGTTTATTCAACCACGTTGGTATGACAAGCCCAATAAGTGTATTGTTAAATACGATCATTGGTTCATGCGCGAGTCTTGTTTGGGATTAGAAGCGATGCGCGGGCACCGCAGGAAGTTGGTCTGCATGTAAAAGCTCATGTGTATTGAAAAGGTAGCACATGGCGTCTGCCATTGGAGCACAGCGAAGCGGTGTTGAACACCTCACATGAGCAGGAGGGAAGTCGGTTCGATGATGTGCCAGCAGGTTCACGGACACCATGGGTTTGCTCAGTATGATCTAGAAAAGTAGTGTATAATCGATGTGTTGCCCTTCCAACCGGGAATTCGGCCGCACTTGTACTTGGTTGCCCACGTTTGTTGGATGTAAATTTGGACTTGTTAGCTCCGAGTCATCCTGCTCACATGTGGGCTCGATCATGGGATCGTTGAGGAAGCGCCGATGGGATTGCCTGAAAAGGGCATTTTGTGTTTGTGCCTGGTGGGTAGCAACCGTCGGTCAGGCACGCCGTCAGTTGTCTCCACTGCCACGCTTGTTGCTCTTAAGCGAGGGCGACAGACGAGTCGCTCCATCGCTCTCCCGCTCATTCCTCCATGAAGCTCGACGCTGCCTTCTCCATCCTCGCCCTCGCGTCGACCGCGTCGGCATTCACGCTCCCGGTGACGCGGGTTCGCGCTCGTAAGCCGCTCAGCCTCGACAAGCGGGGTGCCGCCGTCCTGGCCGCTGGTGGCAGTCTCGCCCTGAAAAACAGGCAGAATAATCTCTACACCAGCACCGTCCAAGTTGGCGGCAAGGGTGAGCTCATGTTGAATGCTCTTGTCAAGTTTCCGGTGCTCATCTGTTCCATTTATAGATCTTGTCATGCAGGTTGACACTGGCAGCTCCGACACTTGGATCTATCCCACCCCGGACACAAAGGCCTTGTTCAACGATGCCGTTGTTTATGTGCGTCTTCCGCGCCCACTTTCTCTGGAATTTTCAATGACATTCACTTGCTTAGACCGACCTGCCTATGAAACTGTCATATGGCCGCGGCTCAGTCTCAGGATATGTCTCTCAGCTCACCATGGGTTTTGCTGGTTACACTGTGCGGAACCAGTCGATTCTCCTTATCACCGACGAACAAGATATGTCTCTCATCGAATCGAACCTGACCAACGGACTGCTGGGTTTGGGCTTTGATACACTCTCCCAGATCACCGACGCGGTCTTCCAAGTTACCGGCCAAACCTGGGGACGCACGATTCTGTCCAACATTTTTGCGTCGGATCCGACCACCCCGAACCACATTGCGTTCCGACTTGATCGTAACGATGACGGGAATACCACCGACGTTGGTGCATTTGATGTTGGAACCATCGCTCCAGGATTTGAGGCCATCAACAACTCCCCTCAGATCCCGATCTTCTCCAGCAATGCCCAGCAGAACTTGTACTGGAACGTTCTCGTCGACGGAGTTACTCTCAACGGCAAGGCACAACCTCTGTCGAGTACTGTCAATTCCGGAACGCAAACACCACCAGCAGGGAAGGTCTCTGCCGTCTTGGACACTGGCTACTCGCTCCCTCAGCTCAGCCCCCAGCTGGCAAATGCGATCTACACGGCCATGGGGGGAGTTTTGGCGGAAGATGGAACGAACACTACTTACGCTGTGCCTTGCATGGCCGAGGCTCAACTTGTGTTCAGCATCGGGTAAGTTTCAGTCGCCCATCTTGCCGTTACATGTAAACTGATCCCCATACAGTGGTCACTCGATCCCTATTCACCCACTCGATCTCACCCAAGTTCAGACCATTCCATTTGGCTCGCAGAACCTTACCGTTTGCACAAACGCCTTCCAGCCATTCTCCAGCAATGCCGGTGGAGGACAAGTGGACTATATCCTCGGGGATGCATTTTTGCGCAACGTCTATAGCTTGTACGACTATGGCGACTTTGTCCAAGGGTTCTCTGGTCTCACGCAAGGCAACCCGTACATGAAGCTCCTGCCCTTGACGGATGCTACCGCCGCGAGCGCCGAGTTCAAGAAGGCACGTGCGGATACATTGAGTGCGGCGGGTATGCCTCCCCAGGTCGACCCTACGACGATCAATAGTAATCAGCCCAAGGCGCTGCCAGGCACCGGAGGCGGAAGTGGCGGTGGCGGAAGCGGGAGCGGCGGAAGCAAGAACGGGGCTGAGCATATGCGTGGCAGTCTTGTAGCCGTCGGACTTGCGTTTATGGGTGCTGTTGTAGCTATCGTGCTTTGATCTCTCGGTTTGCTTTCCTTCACTGCCTTTTTTTCACTCTTTTGGGCTTTGGGATACCCGATGCGCATTTATATGTCGCATGTCACTTTTTGCTTTCAAGCGAGTATATCTAGTTAATTATCCAATACCTTTGGCACAACAAAAACCAATGAAATGTATTGTTAAACTCGATCATCCCATTTTGCCGAGATTGTGGCCTATGACTTGTGTAGAGACTGGCAACAACAGGGATTTGGCTGAAAGAATATCAAAAAACCGTAGCAGACACCCGTGAGGTAGGGTAAAAATAAACTTCCCAGCGGGGAGTCGAACCCCGGTTGCGTGCGTGACAGGCACGAGTCTTGACCGTTGGACCACTGAGAACTTGACAATATCTTACATCATAAGCATCACAAACCTAAACATAGCATTAGTCAGATGTGTCATTCCCACCATGTCAGAATCCCCAGAGCTTGACTTCAATGACCACCAGAGTCAATTAGCTCGGGGTTAGCCCACTATAAAAGTCTGTCTTCAGTGCCACTTTGAATTGTTCTCTCCAGCTTATTACTACCTAATCGTGTCCCTCGGACTCTGGACCTGCTGGCTGGCACCAACACGAAAGTCTTGCTCTCTTGCCAACATCCAGCATTATCATCTGAATCATCGAGCTGAGCGCGCTACGCTCTCGACGTAAACTACTGTCATGACTCGGCTCCACATGAAACCAACCCCAGCCGAGCGAGAAGCGGAGGAGGAACGTGCTTGGCGAAAAGCCCAGCGAGCCGCGCGTAGAGGTCATCGTCACCTCGACCCCGACGATCGCTCCGAGCGTAAACACAAACGCAAACGATCCCGTTCTGCTTCTCGGAAGAAAAAGCGCCGTTCCCCCGCCCCGTTTGATGAAGGATGGGAACCTGGTCCGTCTTCGTCTAAAATCGACATGGATGCACTCCGTGCGGAGATGGAGGAGCGGCAGTTCCGGGAGAAGTTGTTTGATGCGATGGGAGATGATGCTGGGATGGATGGGATGCAGGCGCATTACAATGATTATGCCCACGTCCCACCTAGGTGGCGAGATCCCGGTGATCCCGCTTCCAGAGTAGCAGGAGATGATTTGGCCAACATGGATGACGAGGAATACGCCGAGTGGATCAGGCAAGGGATGTGGAGGCGTACCCATCGTGCAGAGGTTGAAGCCCAGGAGCGGGCCGAGGCGGAGAAGCAGAAGCGCAAAGAGAAGGAAAAGGCGAGAAAGGAGGAAACACGGAGGATGGAGCGCGACGAAGAAGAGCATCGATCCAAACGACAACAGGCCAAAGAACAGCAGCACGCAGTCGATGCGTGGAGCACATATGATACAAGATGGACCCAGTTACGGGCGGGCCAGGCACAGCCTGGAGAGCTCAGTTTTACGGATTTGCCTTGGCCGAGCTACCCTCCACCTCGACTACCGCTGGCGATAGAGGCGCTTTCCAAGCAGGCAGTATCGACATTTTTGTTATCACCTTTGCATTCTATTGGAAAGCCGAGAAAACAAAGGCTACGAGAGGCACTGTTGTTGTATCACCCCGACCGATTTGTGTCGAAGTGGATGGGGCTTGTTCGGGAAGTAGACGCGCCCTCTGTGCAGGAAGCTGTGGGTAGAGTGGCGAGGGCGTTGACTGCACTTGTCGAGGAGGGCGATCAGGGCGACTAGAAGATGTAAACTCTAGCGGGCATTTCCTCTAAGGACTAGAGCCTATGTGTCATGTCTCAACTCAGGCACGACGCATATATGTCTGATGCTTGTCTCGCGCGAAATATATATAGACTTTACATTGCTGAACACCATCAGATTTAGGATTATCTTTTGGTTCTACTCTACGCCTCTGCTGAGCCGTAGTAATTTATATGTTATAATCAGCTCCTTCACAGTTACCATATCTTTGGGGATGAGCTTATTGTTCTCTCCCTTTGATTTTAGGTGTGCTGATCCGATTGAACAAATCGTTCCGCCATCCGCCCGTTCTCTCATCATCTAGGCAGTAACCAAACACACCACAGATTAACGAGGGTGAAAATCTTATCAAAAGTTTTTAATCAGGTAGGATGTAATAATGGGCTTGTGCTCTGCGATGTGCTGATTTCCTTGCGCTAGCTCGTGTTAACTTCATGCAACCCAGTTCGTCACGCGCGGCCGATTTTTATTTTTGCATACATATTTAGAGACCTACAGGAACACAATGGTCGAACTTGTCTAACAAAACGACAAGCGCATGAGGGCAAAGATAGAGCACAAGGGGTGGGACTAAGGCAGATGTCAAAGGACCAACCGGCATGCTAACGAGAGCTCACATGCAGCCGATCTCAACAACCGCCGAATTCAACAGCCTACTCGTGACTAAATTCGAAGCAGGCGTTTCTCTTCAGATAGTGGGCTTCTAATTGTCTTTTATCACCCTATATTTTGTCGATTGTTGTCCAATCTGAAATCGTTTGACCCCCTCCCAGCCACCGTAAGTACCCTAACGAGGGCATATTTCCCTGTTTTGTAGGATCCCCACGAGTGTGAGATTGATACACTAAACAATGCCCAGAATTATCATAGTCGGCGGCAGGCCACGGAGGTTGCAGAAGCTAGCCCCAGCTGGAGGGGCTCATGGGTAGCTTGTCGAAATCCACGGTGAAAGGCGCTCAACCGGATGTTTTTGCGAGCAGCCAGGATGATTTATGCGTTATAATGAATCGGAGCCTGGGGAGCGATCCGTCGATTCAAGCCGCGTAGCCTCGTAATAGGCACTGGAGTAATCATGGGGTAGGTTTAGATCGAACTGCGGGTTTCGAATCGAGGCAATTTATCTCTGGCAGTTGTACGAACTGCCGAATAGGTGCCGCTGCCCCTCATTTTGGTCACCATCGCGATCAGTGGGCGGGTACACTGAACGCAGTAATCTTTGATCGGCCAGTCGTACAACCGTTCACCGACTTGGGTACAATCAGTCGCCCCTTTTGCAGTCAACGTATCTCGTCCAAGTCTTCCACTGCCTTTCGTTGGTGAGAATAGATTTGTTGAATTGCACCCTCATGTGCTAAGCTTGTACAGCGACGGAATTCGATTGTTCCTCGACGTTACTCGCTACACTGACAGGAACGGAAACCGTGTGGGTCCACATACCTGAAACTCCTATCCCAACATTATCTCAGGATGGTCATCTAGCTTCTCTGGCACAAAAACTGGACAAGCATTCTCCAAGGGAAATCATTGTCAGTTTGTGCAGTTGTATAACGCTGGACTCCACAATCTACTGGCCGGGCAGAAACAACTTTATGATGGAACTAAATTCTGTACGACCAGCCCCGATCACGCCACGGTGGTTATGGAATTAGTGAATAGGTTCGACCTCCCAAAGCCCACAACCTATCCGCTTCCCAAATCTGTATTCGCCAGCATCAAGAGAGCATTCAAGCCCCTACACTCCAATGACCTCGTATTTAATAACCCACAGGATCCAAACATGGTGATCGGGCATGACGTACACGGGAAACTGACTAGACTGAAGCTTGTTTATTCTTGCTGGTGTGAAGCGCGCCACCAATCGGGGTACCCAGCCGCCATGAACGCGGGGATTGACTGGGCGAAAGGAGATCTAGGAGTGCTTACTGAGAAGAGCGATCATGCAACACGAAACAGTGCGAACCAGACTAAACTTGAGACGATTATTGTATACTAGGCTGGAAATGCCCACGTAGATATTCAGCCCTCGGGAGCTCATGGGTCAAGAGAAGCGAGAGGGCCGTGAAATTATGTTGATTTAAACTTGTTATATGCTAGCTTCCGTTTCGCTAATCAAAGGCGAGTTGAGATAGGCTGCTACAGCACCCGCCGCCGACAGAGTTGCGGCTGTCGTTACGGTAGCTTAAGGGGGGACTCATTCAGCGCGATGTAGGATACAAACCTGGCGGATCAATTCTTAAGTGTAAGAACAGATGAAGGCTGGAGCATGTGCTTGCCGTCAACTCAGGAGTAGGCAGTGCGCCGCATTTGCTAGTGGTATGCGAACAAGGCTATTCGTGATGATCCGAGGCTCAGCCTCGGCCGGTTTGCTAAAATAAAATATAATAAATAGAAGTCGACGTATGGACAGAATTGACTTCTCTGCAACACGATATCAATTACCTCTGCGTCTCTCACTTTAGCACAATCTCGTCGATGGGTGACTTATTCCAATTCTGGGTAATCGAGTCCCATTCGGCTGCCGCTTTTATGCTTCGTTTCCATCAGCAATTCCAATAATGCGAAATCCGGGTTATTTGAATCAGTTATACGGGAAATACAATCTATATGATTTTGAAGTCATAATACATCACGTATCCTATCACCGGGATATATTCCACCTCGGCATGACATAGCGCCATTGAATATAATCATATCTAACCGCATTGTGTGATCGGTTCTTTCAAATAGTCCTCGATAATCCGGTGGGTTCGTTTGAATGGGTGCTGTCGATGGTGAGTTTTGACTTGAGTATAACATAATGTATCTCTCAGCCATACCCAGATATCCAGCAGAATATATGCGCCGTATCTATAACTTCTCCTGTATTGACCACACATTGACCTTTGCTAGTATGGCCAAATGCTTTATGATTGTGGTTGTTGTCGAAAAAATTCCATGTCAATATGCATTGTCGACACTTTAAATCAATGTTATCTAAAATGATATGCAAGAGGCACTGCATATGATAGGACTTCCACTCATACAGTACACTGCGTTATCACTGTTCGATATAGTCTGTCATAATGCGATGAGTCTGTTTCGAAGGGTGTCTGTTCATGACTAAGCAGTTAGCAGACACTCGTATGATCTTGTAAAATTGACATACCCGTTAATCCAGTAAAATGTATGGGCAGGATCCGCGCACGCTCCCACTGTGGATGTACTGCTTAGTGTGCAGTAATTTGTGCTATTATAGCCGAAAGCTTTGTATCCCGGAGTCTTCAGAACCGCATCCCACAGATATGCAAAGTCTAGACCAATAATCAATGAAGAAGACTGGGGTGTTCGCAAGTTTAGCACTTGCCTACGTATATAAACCCAATGCGGGACGGGTTTGCATGCATGCTGGACAAGCCATTGAAAACCCTAGTCTTTATTCAATATGTTAGTAATATTTCGACCTCGATCCGCCTATATGAACTCACCTTGAAAGCTAGCCCGCTCGCAGTATGTGTCCCTATTGACATCCACGAAATATTCATTGCACCGGCCCGGCTGCTCAGGTATAAACTTACCTCTCCCATAATCATCCACTACAAGAAAATACTTGGCGTTTGTTGGAGCTTGAGATAGCACTTTAACTTGATTTAATAGCGCATCAGCTGCTTCTAGCATATGGTCACCGTCCTTTGCGCTGGCGGAGTAATCGTTGATACCACTGAGAACATAGTTCCTACTTAAGCGGGTGAGTATAAGTGGGAATCGCCAGCGTCTCACAAGAAAACACTATAAAGCGTGGTATTTGGATCCAAGTTGTGTGATTGGTCTATAAGGATGTTGCACTGAGACCTAGAAGGTTCGCGGTTGGCTCCAAGCGACTCACTCTGAAATACAGCAACCTGCTTCACGAACGAGCTTTCTGTAGATTTACTCGGCCAAATTGTCGCGTCCGTAACTGCACCTGGTACCTATCGAAACCTGTCAGTTAACAGAAGCAGCTATGCTATTTATAGAGGTTTCACAGCGTAATCCAGCAGGCGAATTCCGGCATCGCCGGCAAGATTTTCTATCCAAACTAATATCATGTAAACGGCCGAACCAAACAGTGATACGGACAACTCACCATAACCATTAGCAAACCGGCCACCGTACTAGCCGGTCATGTCACGAGCGTCAGAACGAATTCCAACAAAACCTGCACGTTGCTCACCCGCGGACTAGTTCCGGTCTGCACAGGTGGGTCGGGTGCAGTGCCGTCGAACTTTCCATTAGATGTGAAAGAGTCGCCAAAGCTGACGATGGTTTTGAAACTGCTGAGCTGTCCAACCCCCGCGTTGATATCCACTATGCTTCCGTTCGAACTAGGTACTCCACATGTGGGGCCTATAGCCAGATGAATGCCGTCGTTGTATGTGCTGCTGTCGCGAGTGGCGATGTGCAAGTGGGGAGATGCATTTGCGAAATAAGTATTGAGGAAGGTCCCGACAAACAGCCCTCTGCGATTCATGTGCATAGTAGCGCGTTCCTATAGCTAGTTTTTCGGTGATTGAGGACAGGTTCTGACCGGCTACAAGCAGAACGTCCAGGCAGATGTAACATTAGATTCATTCGGCAAGAGCCAAAATCGGCTCTTTCTCCGTTGGCCGGGCCGGATATTTGCCGAAGAGCACGGCGGGGGGGTTCTAGATACGTGGCAAGGTCCCATGCTGGAAGCCGGGCAAGGAGAAGATGGTTTCCGGATGGAGAACGAAGAGATGGCTTCAGAAGCAGCTGAGGCTAAGATACGGACTATATACGCACTCGGTCGACAGCCTAATGTGGCTCAGATATGTCTCATAATTTAGGATAAAATTTTTGTAATTATAAATCCAGGCAGATGTTTGAGGTGTAGCAGCGAAAGACTTATGGTCGACTAAATCAAATTGGAGGGAGGGAGAATTAAGCACGTGATCGATCGAATGGTCGGTGGTGGGCTATCAGGCCAATCTTATCTTCTTAGTGGGTTTTACTACAGAACATTTCCAACACTTTATGCACCCTTTGCGTTGGATCCTCTGCGGAATACTGTGAGCGTTGAAGGGAAACAAATCGACCTAGACCTACGGGATACTCTAAGCCTACAAGGTTTTACAATGGTTTCTCCTTCAGACCAGTTGGTCCAATTTTATCTTCCGACTATGACTGCGGGCGCCAGCTCTCCTATCCTGACATATATTTTGTTTTGATCTGTTTCAAGATCGGGGACGATTTTCTGGAAAGTGTCCAAGGAACTCAGCGGAGTACCTGAAGACTTCACCTGGTAGTGGATATCAGGGCAAACGAACTCTCGCCCTGAATGCCCTATTATCCTCGCTGAATCCTAGAAAGACACGCACTGCAAGCCCCAGCTGATCGACCAGCTGCACGAGGTGGGGTCACAGAATGTGACCACAGAAGATGTTTGTTGTAACATTGACTTTGTTGTTAAAGAATACTTGATGTGATACGATACAGGGGCTTGCTGTTGCCCGAAGGATCGATGCATATCGCTATATCGAACGCTCTTCAAAGGCAGGTAAAGGCGTGCAACAGGTATTTCATGAAGCAGCCCGGGTGGTAATGCGGAAGGCTGGGTGTGTCTCTCACCTCGACTCGCTTGAATTAGAAATAGAACCGCGTCGTTCTGATAGGTCACAAAAGAATAAAACACATGTGATATTCTGAGTAGTGGCTGGATATATGCGTCTAAAAGGGATTTTTGGGTGTGACATTAGGGAAAATGCCATTATATGTCGGCAAAAGAGGCTCGATGAGGGTTTTTGCTTGACTGAGTAGCTTAGGTGCGGTACCATACCGTTTTGAGTCGGCGATTGGCAATCGAAGTCCCCCTCCTGTCCCTAACTCGGCTTTCCGTAATTAATGACGTGTCGCTAAACAACCCAGGCGTCAATGTTCAAACTGAATTCAATAGAAGAACGGGGAAGAATTGGTACTGTTCGCCTTCCCGACAAGTACACGGTTACGAAACAAGGCATGTGGCAATACGGATAAGGTTCGGCGATGATCGATCAACGACTTCGTGACGTCGCTAGCCAAAGGAGATTCGTGTTGGAGACGCCATGTTCGGGCACGTCGAAAGGTGAGTGAACGATAATAGGGACTAGGCCAATGGGCGTCGGACAATGGAGCGATGGGCGCCTGATGTGTGGGCGTATTATGTCATACGCGTGGGAAGATGCGCACGGACCGCACTGGCTGGGGCGATAACTCGTGGGTGTCATGTCCAACGAAACAAGGCTCGAGCACAAGCTCCCGAATTGCGTGTTTGCGTGTGAGTTGCACCGTGTGGCGGGCCGTGTTTGGCGTGGCGGTGTTTGTTTGTCTGGTGGCTGACATCCCTTCCGTAAGCGCCGCTCATGACGCCGTCGACGATGCGCAAGGGCAAGCGAACAGCACCGGCCCTCCCGCCCGCGGCGCTGGGGTGCGTTCTACACACATGCTTGGACTCGCACTGACCGACGACCAGGCTCATTGTCGATCACGCTGCCGCCAACGCCGGCGCCTTTTTGCCCGGCGGTGTTGCGGGCGATTCGTGGGGTGCGCGCGTGTGGCTCGTGCTCCAGCGGGTGCGGGCGCTGCATGCTCTGCGCGCCGTGTGCAAGGCGTGGCGCGATGTCGGTGAGTAGCTGCTGCTGTGTCGCATAGTCGCGCTAAATACGTTGCAGTCGATGTCCATCCCGTCTGGCGGCCGCTCTGCGCGCTGCTCGACCCGCAGGGGCATCACGTACGCCCGCCGCCGACGGCTGCACCAGCGATAGTCCCCTCGCATGCGCCGTACAATGCCGAGATGTTCCGGCGGATCACACGCGCGACGTGCATCGTGTGTGCGATCAGCTGCCCAGACAGCACCTACTTTCGCCGCCGGACTGCGCGCCACCCGCTGCCCCCGACAAGCCCGGTCCCAAGCGCGCTCCTGGGCCCCATCTATACGTGTGCGATCCACAGGCCTCTTGCGTTCTGTGCGAGGTGTTTACGCGCCGAGCCCTCTTCGGTCGGCATCCCGGCTCCTCCCTGCCTCTCGCTTGCCCCGCTGGCTGCCAACGAACGGGACCCAGAGCTCACGCGCGCCCTCGACTTGAGGGCAGGTGCAGGCGTGCGTGCTGTGTGCGGCTCGTGTCGTGAAGAGCGCATCAAGACCGAGCTCGTGCGGGGCCGAGGGATGACCATGGCAGCTTGGATGGGCACTGGCTTTTGGGACTGGGACTATGGTGGAGGAGATCCCGGTGGCTGGGCACCCGTCTGGACTGAAAACGGGCTCCTGCCGAGGGACGCAGCTCGTCTCTTGCGAAGCGAGGACGTGGCGGGGGTTGGTGAGTCGTTTATATACTCGCAAGATCGGGCCCCCTGACGACCGACCAGTCAAGCAATATATCGAGTATGGCGACTGGACGGTGCGCGAAGCGATCGAAGAGATGGAGGAACGCGTCTGGATGCGTTGGTGGACCAAGGCTGGTGAAATGGAAGGTCTCGTCCGCGCGACCGCGCGCATGCAACGCATGGAAGAGCGCGCAGAGGAAATCCGAGAACGCGAGGCTGCACGCGTCAAGCAGCTCCAGATGCAGGAAGATTTACGAAGACAGGTGCTTGCCGCCGGTGGTGGTGATCTAGGAGCCGCCGGCATGGACATGCTCCCTGATGACTTTGCCGACGACGAGAGTGACGAAGATGACGATCTTCTCAGCCTAAGCGACGAATTTGGGCTTCGTGAGATGATTTTCCAAGACTGGGCACGAAATCGCATTTTGGAAGGTAAGTTTGTATTAGCCTTTGATCGTGACGACAGCGCTCTGAATTTCCATACAAAGGCATATGGCTATCCCCCCACATGGACATGGCCCGGTATTACTCTGGGGCAACCCAAAATCCAGAGATGCGCACTCTCCCGACTCGAGTTGCTCCACATCACCCGTTGGGCGCTCCACGTGCTCCGCCGACGCTGCCCCGTCCGTTCCCTTGCACCGTGGTTCTCCAGTCTGAAGACAGACACTCGTTTACGCAATCTCCAACCAATTTTTACCTGTCTACCCCTCCCCCGCCTACTCGGCTCGCCTACAGCCTTACTCGTGCATGGGAAGCTGGGCTCCGGAGCGTGTTGGGTCCTGCGTTGAGCAATATCGTGTCGAGGATCGTGGCTGAGTGTGAGGTAGCTGATCGAGTATATGCCCATTTCCGATCTCAGGGCCAATGGGAACGGGCTTATGCGCGTCTGCGCGCTCGCTGCGGCCTCGCACTCGGTGAACGTGATCCATGCAGGGCCGTCGTGCGTTTCAACGCCGACCGGCTCGTGGAAATCTTACGTGGACCCGAAGCCTGGGTCGAGGGTGGCGGGTGGGAAGACATCGGAAGTTTGCACGAGTTGATCGCGCTGGAAGACGAGAGTGCGTCAGACGAGGATGGGCAGAGCGATCTTGCGAGTTGTACCCCGAGCCCTGAGGCGCTTCAGAGTCCATCGACGATGCGCACGACGCCGAGCCCCCCGCCGAGTGTGGATGGAACCAAGAGGGGGAGCAGCGTGAGCATGAGCGTGGTAGACGGGACGCCGGTCCTACAAGAGGCTGAGCTGGAGCCCGAGGCGGCTGCGACGCTGACAATTTTGACCGCGGAGGATATCCCTACCCACCTACGTACCCCGCTTCCGAAACCGCTCCATCCGATCCCACTTATTCCCACATGCACACACCACATTGGCCAACAAACAAATTTGTGATTGAACAACTATGGAAAGAAACTACCGGTGGGTTATGGATGTGTCGGTGCACGGTGTGCGCCCGTGCGATGGCCGTGCAGGGCGTGCCCAGTGTCCCCTCGGTGCCGCTTCAGCCTCAGCCTCAACCTCAACAACAGCAGGAGACGTGGGAGATTCCGATGGAAGTGCAGGTGGAAGAACGACAACCAGAGGCAGAAGGTAAGGGTAAAGGCGTGGCTGGACGGAGGAGCCGAGAGCGAGACGATGAGTGTGGTGGTGGAGAACGCAAGCGGATGAAGTGTGAAGAGGCCGTCCCAACCTAGATGTTGTTGAAACCATAAAAAAAATTGCAGCCGTTTTTTTTTGCCCGCCCCTCTGTTCCACTGTTTTTTTTTCCAGCCCTTTTGCTTGTGTGTTGATTAGTTGTCGTGTTTGTGTGTTGTGATTTTATGTATGCGAGATGTGGATATATACAGTACATATCAACAGCGCTTTGATTGTGGCCCCCATATTTGAAGAACCCGACAATCACACTCAAATTAGGTTCACATTTTTCGTCATTGACGTGCCTGGATGATCGGCGTACGCACGCGAGCAGGGAGAAGCCAAACGAGAGGAGTGACGTAGCGGTGCGGGGTTGGAAGTGTCCGATGGATGAAATCACATTATGCCACAGCCACGCGAAACTCGGTAAATCTCTAGCCACGCAGGGATAGCGATCGACCATGTGAATTGCGGACCTCGCAATTTCAGAATTTGGTTGATCGTCCGACTTGTCTGGTCCCACCACCTCATCCCATCTCATCCTTGCCATTCCTGGAGTCATTTTTCCCGGGTATTCGTTTACCGGTTCTCGAACGATTATTCATATCTGGTGGCTGGATTGATCTATCTGGAGTATAAGAGTCTGCTTGGGTTCTCGTCCTATTCTACGTTTTCAATATGCTGTCTCGACTCTTTGTTTCAATCCCAAGACGTTCCCAAGTTCGCTGGATGAGCGTGCGACCGGAAGTCAAAGAACAATCATCTCAAGGTCCGTTCTCCCACATTCCTCATCACATCACCATTTTTCCTATTCCGAAAAACCCAACTAACGTGGCGCCATCTTAGCCGCCGCCCAGAGGAAAAAAATAACCATACAAAAACTATTCGCGCTCAAAGAAGCGCGTACGCCCATTACCGTGTTGACCGCGTATGACTATCCGAGTGGGGTTCGATGCGAGCAGGCCGATGTAGACGTGACGCTCGTCGGGGATAGTCTCGCTCAAGTCGCGCTCGGGTACGATTCGACGACTCGTCTGACGTTGGATGAGATGCTGCATCACACTCGGGCTGTCGCGAGGGGGTCCAAGTCTCCGTTTTTGGTCGTGGACATGCCGTTTGGGACATATCATTCCTCAATCGAAGAGGGCGTTCGGAGCGCGGTGAGAATCGTGCGCGAGGGTGGAGCCGATGCGGTCAAGCTCGAGGGTGGGAAGGAGGTTGTGCCTGTCGTGCGGGCCTTGGCGGCGATGGGTATACCGGCCATGGCCCATATCGGGCTCTGTCCACAACGACACGCCGCGCTATCTGGTTACCGGGTTCAGGGAAAGGACGTATCCAGTGCGATCGAGCTCGTGCGTGCGGCTGAAGAGCTCCAGCACGCAGGCGCATTCGCAACTGTGCTCGAAGCCGTCCCCCACGCGCTCGCGACGCATATCACACAGTGCCTACGTATTCCGACAATCGGGATCGGCGCTGGCCCAGGGTGCGATGGTCAGGTCCTCGTTCAAGACGATGCTTTGGGTGTGTGGTGTGGGCACAAGGCGAAATTCGTTCGTCGGTTTGCGGACGTGGGGTTGCACGCTGGTCAGGGGGTGGATGCGTATGCCAAGGCGGTGCGGGAGAGGTCGTTTCCGACTACGGACAAGGAGTCTTATGAGATGGACAAGGGCGAGTGGGAAAAGTTTGTTGAGCATGAGGGGCGTGCTACTTGGTCCTAGCTTTACTGCGGAGTGCAGTTGTTTGGTTGCATTAGAAGAGCCTTGGTTGGTCATGTGATCTATGCACATTTCTTGAAGGGTTATAGCCAATTTAGTTAAGATAGATACTGAAATTGGGATGGTAACCCTAATGTCAGCTCTTATCAAGTTGCAGGAATTTCTGTCCCTCCCCTTTTATTGCCATGGATTGATGTGAATTTATGTGGACTTAACCCAGTTTATGAGATTTATGAATTTGAAATTCCCACAAGATGCCTCCAATGGGCTTCCCAAGAGTTTTGGGGGTTTATAAACTTGGGTTTATGAAATTTATGTAAATTACATATAATCCTATAAATTCTATTTTATCATGAATCCATATTTTCCTGATGTTGCTAGTAGTAGATAGATTTAAAAGTGAGTAATGGTTGTGGGATATGTAGCACATCACTTGGAATCACTACTATGTACATTAGTGTGTAGTATTTATGGCTTGTCATAATCTGTTAAATCTGCAGTTCCATGGTTAGAAAAATCACCAGTGTCATGGCCTACACTGTTATGGCCTAGACCAGAGCACAACTTTACTCCAATTTATTATGATTTTATTTTATCTCTATTTTCTACTTTTTGGACAATTCCTGTTTATTCAGATATATGCATAGAATTATTGACTGAGTCATGAGACCTTGTTGTTGTTGACCATTGTTGATATATTCCAGAATATTCTGTTGATGTGTGTTATGGATCACTAACATTTTCTATTATTTTAGTCTGCTCTGCCAACTTCAAGTGATGCCTCTGTAATTAAATTGTGAAATACTTGAATTTGTATGTGCTCTGAATTGTACTATTTTCCGTTCCATTAAATAGTACAAATTTCCTGCTCTCCAACGCATATTTTATTAAGTTTTTACACTAAGATCTCAGAGAGATACAGAGGTTGCAATATTTCCTCTTATCAGGAGATATTGATTACAACATCACACTGCTCATATCTCGGCAACCGCTTACGCTATCAAAGCGATCTTGTGCTCTATCGATAGCTAATCTTCAGCGGTATCTGCTGCCCGAAGATTGTCGCGATCCACCAGATCCTCATGCCGGAATGGCCTGAAGATCATTAGAATCTTACTGGACCATCAATCAAGATCTAATGACTCCAGTGAGTCAGGAGAGCTTCCCAAATTGATCCAGAAGCTTCTCTGACTCACTTTATGACTCACTGAGATGTAGCCTCTGTTCATTACATGTATATACTATGATAATATGATCTACAAGCCAATAGCAGGTCTCAGATGCATCAATGCCTTCGATCCACACCCTGTCTTTACTCTCTTATCCTATACTGGGCTAGGGTGTACCCCAAGTATAGCAGTACCCTCTTTTGATGATCACACTGGCATGCATGCATCTATTTGGCTCTGGAATGCCCTCCTCACAGTATAAAAGGACCTCCTCTGAGGCCCTTCCAGACCACCTCTACCTCCTACTCTTACTCAACCCAGACCAGTCACTGGTTTCTTTTCCCTTTCTATTTTCTCTTGTCTGTGTGTGATTTCTTATATAACTAGTACTGAGGAATAAAGTACCATATTAGTTATATACTGTCTGAGTCATTGTATCTTATATACAGAGATATATAAGGATACAATATTGCCTGATTGAGTGTGACATTAAGTACCAGCTATTAGAGGAAATCTAAGTACCTGTAGCTGAGGAAGTACACACATTAGGCAGCCCACCATCTATCCTATAAGCTATCGCTTAAGCCTAGTATTAAGATTAGTATGAGTTAGTCCAAGCAACTAGGGCTGAACTACATTTAAGATATCTAAGGGAACCTGACCATAGTAGTCTTGCTCTTTATACCTATAAATTAGTCAGTTTACACTGTGAAAGATTAAGACTACCTTGAGTGTTACTTGATTGCATTGCAACTACTTTGAGCCTTCTTACTCTAGTCTAAGAAGTATTGAGTACAATTAGTGTATACTAACATATCTACATTTGCTTAAGCTCTAGATATTCAAGTGTACCCTGACCCATAACAATGTGGCACCATCTCTTGTATTGTATGACTGTACCTAGCTTCCCATTTCACATGTACAGCCCCTTTAGTGAATATATAACAGAGAGTCTGAGAGCCTTAAGCCTCAGAACTCAACCTCCTGCTGATATCCCTTCTACCTGTGTGGTCAGCAAGCCTAGCAGTCTCTGCCCAGTCCTCTTTAGGACAAGTGCACCTCTCATACCCTCCTGTGTGTTGTCACATCCTACCCCTTCACTGCATGTCCCCTCCTAGACATTGTGGTTTGACCTTCAGCCATCATAGCCCATAGGTCTGCCTTTGCCTAACAAGTGTTAGGTGTTGTTGTTCAGGTTGTTGGCTCTGACATAGACCATGATGTGGAATTTATTATGAATTTTCTATATTTTATATTTTTCTCTTTTATGCATTTTTCGACAAGTCCTGTTTATTCAGATATGTATGTAGAATTAGTTATGTGAGATCACATGACCTTGCTATTGTTTGTCCTCTGTTAGTATCTTCCAGAATATCCTGTGACATGGCACCATTTGATATCATACAATAGTTGTTGAACCACTTTGTGTCAGAGCCAATGACCTGAACAACAATGTGTAACACTTGTCAGGTGAAGGCAGACCTATAGGCTATAACAGTCAAAGGTCAAAACCAAAACATCTAAGGGTGGACATGCAGTGAGGGGATGAGGTGTGACAACACACAGAGGGGCTTAAGAGGTGTGCTTGTCCTAAAGAGGACTGGGCAGAGACTATGTGGCTTAGTGACTAACACAGGTAGAAGGGGTAATTGACAGGAGGTTGAGTTCAGGCTTAAGGCTCTCAGACTCTCCCATATATATTCATAGGTGAGGCTGTACATGTGAAACTACAAAGTTGTACAATATGTAAGAGTGGTGCCACATCAACAGAATATTCTGGAATATATCAACAATGGTCAACAACAACAAGGTCACATGACTCAGTTAATAATTCTACACATATATCTGAATAAACAGGACTTGTCCAAAAACCAGAGGATAGCAGTAAAATAAAATAAAACAAAATCAGAATAAAACTGTGCTCATGGTCTAGGCCATGAAACTTTGTATTTGATATAGCTCATTGTATGAATATATATGGGAGAGTCTGAGAGCCTTGAGCCTCAGAACTCAACCTCCTATTGTATGTCCACAACTACCTGTGTGATTACCCATCACATAGTTTCTGCCCAGGTCTCTTTAGACCAACTACACCTCTACAACCCATTTTCTTTTTCTTATTGCACTCCTTCACTGTATGTCCATATCTTGGCATTGTGGTTTGACCTCTGGCTGTCATAGCCCATGGGTCTGCCATTGCCTCATAGGTGTTTGGCTTATTGCATTCAGGTCATAGCTCTGACAGCATTGGCACCTTAAGAGCAAAACCAAGTGATACAAGCTGTCTAAAGCTAGAAGAAAAGATCATATGCTGCCAAAGATTCTCATTGATACAGGCTAGCTAATAGGTCAAAGCAAACCCTGCCAAAGTCATTGTGCAAGACTAAACTCTCTGTGTTGTGACCCTCTGGATGCTCCCTTGTGGAACACTTAAGTAGTGGCTGCATTGACAGTTTGGTGTTATGTAGTATGTATTGAGTGTTCTAGTTACAGTGTTTGCTATGGTCTATGGTGGTTGACAAGATAAAGCAAGCTGAGGCATCCAGTCTTGCTTTATCCTCCTTATATACCTGTGGCTGCAGTGGCTGCAGATGTCTTATCTAAGCACAGTCCACAGTAGGTACAGGTTATATACAGTACTATGGGTTAGGTAATTGTTTATCTTAAGTTTGTGTGGCTCCAAATCTTATAGAGCTGCACAAGGTCCCAGCGTCACATGATTTAAGTGCTGAGGTCATGTGACAACTTGCTCCTCACTCCAAGTAATATGGGAGAGAAATGCTGGAGCAAGTTCAGGGTAACCACTGTAAGCACCAGGTAAGTGCCAAGGTCACATGACCTTGTTTATGGCTTGTTCTGCTTTGGGAAAAATGCCATAAATCCATAAAATATTTGGTTACTCTGTTATGTCTGTTTGACAGGTCATAACAGTCTGGCAGTTACAATCTTCAAATTTGAAGTCTGTCATGCAGGCTTGTTAAGTCTGGGGTATCTGTCAGAGCTACAACCTGAGCAGTAACGTCAAACACCTAAGTGGTGGTGACAAGCCTATGGGCAGCGATGCCGGAGGCTTTACTGACAACGTCTAAGGTGGGACGTGCAGTGAGGGTGCGATAAGACGCAAGGAGTAGGGTAGTAGGTGCACTTGTCCTTAAGAGGACTGGGCAGGGACTATGGACTGGTAAGTCACACAGGTAGTAGAAGGGGTACGACAGGAGGTCGAGTTCTGAGGCTTAAGGCTCTCAGACTCTCCCTTATATATTCATGGCTGAGGCAGTACAAATCAAATACCAGGACCGATAAGGAGCTAACAGTGCCACGTCACTACAGAATATTCCGGTAACACCAAACATTGAGTCAACAACAACAAGGTCACGTGACATGAAGGTAAATAAACTGCATATATCTGAATAAATGGGACTTGTCCAAAACATTGTAAAAAAAGAAAGTTATAAAATATAGAAAATTCATAATAAAATTGTGCTCATGGTCTAGGCCATGACACTTCCCCCCCATTAAGGCCCAGGCGCATCAGGGTGATCTTGGTGGAAATTGGATAATGCTTCCGGTGCATTCTTGAGATGGGCTTTAGGTTCCCAACTATTTTCTTCTGCGCTGTAGCCTTTCCAGCTGACATAATATTCAAGTCTCCGACCGACTTTGTGTGAGTCCAGGATACGCTCCACTTCATATTGTTCCTCTCCCTCAGGGGTTACTACCATGGGTACTGGGACAGGGTCCCTTTGGTAATTGTCCACTGGTTTAGGATACAGAAGGGCAGTATGGAAAACCAGGTATACTTTCATGGATTTGGGCAAATCCAATTTAAATGTATATTTCCCGATTTGTTCAACAACCTTGTAGGGACCAAAGCGCCTATTATCCAACTTCTTGGATGGTCGGATGGTTTTGATATTTGATCTGTCTAAGAAAACCTTTGAGCCTACTTCGATCTTGGTTGCCTCACGATGCTTCTGGTTGTAGTATTCTGAGTAAGTGCGATTTGCAATCGTGAGTGCAGCCTTGGCCTCTTCATGGATAGTTTTGAGGTGATCGGCATATTCATCAGCTTGAGGGACACTGCTTCCTTTGGTATTTCCGACCGTAAAGTCTGGATTGTAGCCATAGCAGGCAAAGAACGGAGTATGTTTTGATCCAGCATGTTTCCCATTGTTATACGCAAATTCCCCAAGAGGTAGTGCAGCAACCCAGTCCGTCTGCCGATGGTTTATATAATGACGCAGATAGATTTCGATGAACTGGTTGAGTCTTTCACTTTGACCGTCTACCTGTGGTCGGTAGGCCGTGGAATAATGTGGCTCTATACCGAGGCGACTGTATACTTGGCGTAGGAATTTGGCGTTGAAGTTGGGGCCGCGGTCAGAGATTGTTTTTCGGGGAAGTCCATGTAGTTTCCAGACAAAGTTTACAAACAGGTTTGCGACATCTACCGCAGTGGCGTTTGAGTGAGTTGGTATAAAGTGCACCATCTTCGATAAACGATCAACCACTGTGAGTATTGCGTCATAACCTTCAGACATCGGCAATCCAACAATCAGGTCGTAAGTGATTTCCTCCCAGGGTTTATTGGGTAAGTCTATAGGTTGGAGTAGACCCAGAGGAGCCTGATTTGAATGCTTGTTGCGGATGCACGAGTCGCATGCCTGGACATATTTGACAATGGACTTTTTCATTCCTGACCAATAGTAATCCCTTGATACAAGATCTAAGGTTCGGAAGTGCCCTGGGTGCCCTGCTGCAGGATTATCATGCCGGCTTTCTATTACTGCACGTCTGATTTCTAACTCGCTTGGTACATAGATTCGGTCGTGATAGTACAGCAAGTCATTTTCAAGACGCCAGCCTTTAACCAGAGTGTTTTCCTCAAGGGACTTGAGGATCTTGGATACGGACTTATCATCTGGTAACGCATCCCTTATCATATCATTGAGGGAGTGGTCAGTCAGAATTGCCGAAATGAAAAGCTCGGGGCTGATAAGCGGCGGGATTTCACCCCCCTCTTTAAGTGCCTGTTCCCGGAGGTCTTCTCGACGGGAGAGGATGTCCGCTTTGCCATTTTGTGCCCCTGAGCGGTATTTGATCCTATAATTATAATCGGCTAGGAATCCATCCACCTTGCTTGTCTTCGATTCAGTTCCCTTTTTGTCTGGAAGAATTCTAAGTTCTTGTGATCCGACAGTACTTTAATTGGGATTACTGATCCTTCGAGCAAGTGACGCCATTCTTTGAACGCCCTTATCATTGCCAGCAACTCTTTGTCATGTATATCGTAGTTACGTTCAGCTGGTGATAGGGTTTTGGAATAAAATGCCACTGGATGTAGTTTTCCGTCCTTGCCTAACTGATTGAGGATTGCACCAGTGGCGTAGTCAGAAGCGTCGCATTCCAGGGTGAATTCCTTGGTGACGTCAGGTTGGATGAGGATGGGGGATTCTACTAGGGCTCTTTTAAGAATGTTAAATGAGCTTTCTTCGTTTTGACCCCACCGCCAAGGATTTTCTTTGCGGAGTAATTGGTAGAGCGGATATGCTCGTCCAGCAAAGTCCTCAATGAATTTGCGGTAGTAGTTCACGAATCCTAGGAATTCCTGCACGCCTTTCACGGTTTTTGGTGTTGCCCAATTCACCGCTTCCGTGATTTTTGCCGGGTTAGCTCGGACTCCTTCGCCGTTAGCGATGACGCCTAGATATTCCACTTCAGGAGCACTGAATACGCATTTAGACAAGTTGCAGTATAGTTGATGAAGCCTTAATCGGCGTAGTACTTCTGCAACATGCTTGGCGTGATCTTCCATGTTTTTTGAGAATATAAGGATGTCGTCTAGGTATACAATTACGTAGACGTCTAGGATATCTCGGAAGATTTCATTCATGAAGTTTTGGAACGCGGCTGGAGCGTTGCATAGTCCAAACGGCATTACCAGGTATTCGAACAGGCCGTACTTTGTTTTGAACGCAGTTTTCCATTCGTCGCCTTCCTTGATCTGGACAAGATTATAACCCCATTTCAGATCCAAGGTAGTGAAAACTTGTGCACCCTGTAATTTTTCCACCAATGTAGAGATTAGTGGAATGGGGTATGAGTTTTTAACTGTATTTTCATTAAGCGCACGATAGTCGACACACATTCTCCTTTTGCCATTCTTTTTGGGTACAAAGATCACCGGGGAGCTATAACGTGACTTGGATGGTCTAATTAATCCTTTGTCAAGCTGCTCTTTGAGTATCCAGCAAAGTTCTTCATCATCCGAAGGGCGTAAGGGATATACAGGTCCTTTAACTGGTTTTTGGGGATCTTGGAGGACTATCTCCAGATCATATGGATGATGGGGAGGTAATTCTGTCACCACATTGTCATCTGCAAAAACATCTGAATAGTCTTGGTATTCGACTGGGATGCCTTCAAGTGGTTTTGAAGCCACGACACCTCCAGGGTCCCTTTGGATGCCTTCAAGAGGTTGGAATACCTCGACACCTCCAAGGTCAGATTCAAATGGATCCAAATGACCGCCAATATTACCAAAGACTACATTTGACGTGGGAACACAATTTTTAATACAAAAGGCAGAATTAAAATCAACATGTTTTATAGGCCAGTCAATATGAGGATTATGTAACTTGAGCCATGACATTCCTAGTACTAAACTATGTCTACCTATGTCTGCTACGTTACAAACCAACTGCTCTTTATGACTACCAATTTCTAATATAAATGTACATTCCGAATCGACAAGTCCAGAACTGATTTCACGACCATCAATAACTTTTAGTTTTTTTGGGTTTTTCTTTTTATGAGTTGGTATTTTGTATTCTGAGACGAGGCGTGGGTGGATGAAGCAAGATGAAGCTCCTGAATCTATCATGGCCCATCCATGCAGTCTCTTCATACAATTCAAGTTTTTACTATCAGGAGCGGTCTGGACTGGAGATGTGATAAAGAATATATTTAAAGGAGATACGTTATCTACAGCATAAATTTCCAGGTCCATGTTTGGTTCCTCTGAGACGCTTGCTCCGTCTGCGTTCAGAGGTCCTCGTTTTCCGACTCCTCGTCAGATAAAGTGGCGCCTTGCCCTGAATAGGGTTTGGATGGGCAGGCACTTGCAATATGGCCTCTTCCTCCACAGTTATTGCAGATAAGAGGCTTTTTCCCTTTGCCCACTGAGTCAAGATCCATGGGTCCTGGACCTGATCCTTTAGCAAGTTGGGAAGCTGGAGGAGTGACGACGATTGGATGCGAATCTTTTTGGATTTGTTTGAAGGTTGTTTCCTCAGATGATCCGTCATTCCATTTGATTGTGGGAATCGACTGTCCCTTGGCGTTGCGGTTTATAGCCGCGATTGTTCCTTTGCGAGCCTTGCCATCTGGACCAAGCGTGTACACCTTTTCCCCAACAGACATCTTTTCCCTGGCCTGGCCTTTGGGAGGAGCTGTTGACGGCAAGGTGGAAGCTTTGGTAGAGGTGCTAGCCACATTGGAAGCAGAGGATTTGGAAGATGGGTTTTGTGCCTGGAATGACTCAATGCGCTGATCGATTCTGAGTGCCTTATCTGCAAGGGTTTGCAGGGTGACATTGGCAGCCATATGATCGTAGTCTTGGGCCACGAGGAATTCCTTGATTTTGACCATGAGACCATCATAGAAGTGATCGCGAAGGGATGCATCATTGTAGCTGAGGCCCTGGGAATATGTCTGGAAGTCTTTGAAGTATTCTTGGACCGAATTCTTTTGTTTGAGCGATTTGAATTTTGCCCTGAAGTTTTCGGTTTTGTTGGCAACGTTCCAGCAAGTGTTAAATTGGGTCCAGAAGTCATTGACATTGTGAAGCCAAGTGACTGGATTGCCATTGATAACTTTGTCTTCCAGATAGGGTTCCAGCCATTTGTGTGCTTTGCCATCCAGGCAAGAAATGATGTAAGCGATCTGCTCATCAGCAGTTGCAGAGGGATAGGAAGTCCGCAAATAATGAGCCACCGCAACCCTGAAGGATACCGCTTTGTTTTTATCCAAACCATCGAATTTAGCAGGTGCCAATAACTTGGGTGCTCGAGTACGTGCAATAGAGGTGCTTGTACTAGGTGCTTGGACTGCAGCCTGGAGCGCAACTACATTCGTATCAAGGTTAGATAGGCTTGTATTGTGGTTCTGGAGGGTGGTGTTGATAGTGGATAGTTCAGCCGACTGTTGATTGATGAATACTGCCAGATTGTTGTTTATTGCAATCAGCGCATCCTTGATTGTTTGGGTAAATGCTAATAGGTCGGCTGGATCGGTGGGTATTTGAATCTGAGTGGCATCGAACTGAATCCAAGCGGGGGCAGGGTTTGGTGCAGACATAGCTAAAAAAGGAAGTGGGATAGGCAAGTATGGTGGGTGCTCTTGAAGCCGGGATTTTCACTCTCAAACACTGTGGCTGCTCTGCTACCTAGCATTGAACAATGACTACAACTAATCAACAGGCCTTTGACAGGCATGATATAGAGCGTCTTTTTTGCAAGCAGGTAGTTTGCTGTCTGCAACACGTGCGGTGATGGACAAGAGTCCTAGGGTTGGGCGATAGGTACCGTCTGCCTTGTAGACACCTGTTACTGGATAGTCTCTTTCTGCTTTTGATTATTATGCAGTCTGAGCCTTTCTCCATTTCACAGTAGGCTAGTACAGGGGTACGTCTCAATCCCGGGTGATGAGGAAGAACTCGACCTAATGTCAGAGCTACGACCTGAGCAGTAACGTCAAACACCTAAGTGGTGGTGACAAGCCTATGGGCAGCGATGCCGGAGGCTTTACTGACAACGTCTAAGGTGGGACGTGCAGTGAGGGTGCAATAAGACGCGAGGAGGTAGGGAAGTAGGTGCACTTGTCCTTAAGAGGACTGGGCAGGGACTATGGACTGGTAGTCACACAGGTAGCAGTAGGGATACGACAGGAGGTCGAGTTCTGAGGCTTTAAGGCTCTCAGACTCTCCCTTATATATTCATGGCCGAGGCAGTACAAAGCAAATACCAGGACCAATAAGAAGCTAACAGTGCCACATCACTACAGAACATTCCGGCAACACCAAACATTGAGTCAACAACAACAGGGTCACGTGACATGAAGGTAAATAAACCGCATATATCTGAATAAACAGGACTTGTCCAAAACATCGTAAAAGGAGGTTATAAAATATAGAAAATTCATAATAAAATCGTGCTCATGGTCTAGGCCATGACAGTATCTACTGTCCAGGCCCCAAAAGTTATCCATATGTGTGCATTTTTGTGATATATGTGGAGAATATGTAGGAAACTACCAACCTTAATAGTCAAGCATTATTGCACAACACTGTAATGAATTTCTATACTTTCTCCTATTTTTCTAACTATGCATATATACACTCAAAACAGTCAATTTATAGTCTTGCTTGTACTTGTTTCCACCACAACAAGCCACATTACACACCCATGGAGTCTGTGGAGCCTGCAGCAATTGTGCAGCAGCATGTAGACCCTGTATTTGTCATCTCCAAAGTGTATATAAAGAGGGCCTTGCAGGCTATTGAATATCATCTTCCCTCTTTTACCCTCATCTCTTATACACTCTGCCTGTCATGATGACAAGTCAAGCAGGAGAGGGCAGAGCCTAGGGTAGCTTGGCAGTAGTAGTGACAGTGACAAGGGGTAGTATGGTGATGATGACAACACATCACTCAGCAAGGAGAGAGTAAAGGGAACCAGGCTTAAAGTTGCTGAAAAAAGGATATTAGTCTCAAAAATGGCCTTGAAGTATATGCAAATGGATCTTGTTATCTCAGGTTCCTCTTAATGCCTTGGTGTGCTGCATGCATATCACAAGTATAGCTTGGAAACATATTTCTTAGTTGTGATGTTGAGATATCTATTTATTATGGCATATGACATTGTCTGATACAATTTTCATTCATTCTAATGTGTACAAACCACTAGATAAGCTTCTCAATGGAGCATACCAAATGCGTGCCACTTTTTGAGCATGTTTGCTTTTGTAAACCATGGGACACAGCACGTGAAGTGTGCTGACTCCCACTACAATTGTGTGATATCTGTGGTACCTGAATCACGTTACACATGGATATATTTGCATCATCACCATCATACTTGGGAGTGATATATACAGCAAACCTAGGATAAGATAATATCTTATACACATTGCAAAGTACTTATTTTGAATTTTGAAGTTTGGTATCACTTCTTTGCCCATGGGCTTCGCACCTTGTAGGTCACTACTGGCCGCAATATTGCCATCCCCTTTGCTACTCCTCTGCTTTCGAGGTCTTTGACTACTGCCTCAATGCTTTTATAAGCTTCCGGTCGCTCTTCCTTCATCAAGGCAGGGTCGGTGCACACAACCTCGCTCCCAAGTGAGGTTGTTGTGCCTGGTACATTATTCTGCAGAGTCGCGGCACTTCGCGGATGCAATCTTCCAGCTCCGTGTGCGAGTGAATGCGCTAATTCATATGGCGTTATAATACCCCGACGAGTGTAAAAATACTGGAGGACTCGCCATTATCATTTCCATCCCCAATTGGCTCTAATAACCAGCTGAAATCTCCTCGGCTTCCTGGGCACGGCACAACCCCCATATTCGCAGGTGCGGCCCCCTTCCTATGAATCCATAGCTCCTCGCTATGAATTGCATCTTCTCTTTCGACGTCAAGCATGTGCTTCGTTACCGAGTTATGTGTCACATCAACCAGCTTTAGAGGATGGCTCGGCATTCCTGATCTGCCTTCGTCTAGACCTAAGCAGGCCGCGAGACGGTGGGCAACAAGATCCCGGTTTGCGCGAGCCCACTGGACCGCATAATCATGTTCGGCAAGATACTCCGCAAGTTCATTTGTGCCAGTAGGGTAGAATGGGTTCGCACTGGACTGTGAGCATGCTTCGAGAATTGATTTCCCGAGACCTCGCGAGCCTGTGTGAACTACAATGGGTATGAGCACAAATTTCCATGAATTATCCTAGGAGAACTCACCCAATAAGTACATGTCTCCTGTTTTGACACCGAGCTCCTCGCACTTCACTTCATTCTTGATGCTTTCCACGATGCATATCTCCGCAAAATGGTTACCGGCACCAACAGTTCCAAGGGACGACACATCAAATTTTGACTCGCGATCGATACCTCTTTCTGCTAGCCATGCACGAACGTCGCCGTCCCATGGGTCGTCGAGTCCCTTGAGTTGATCTGCAATGTTGGCGGGGACCATGCGACCTGGAACAGAAGCAAGTCGATACAACGCAATGCCACAGCCCACGTCTGTGCCGATGAGTGCCGGATATATCCCTCTGACTGCAACGGCACATCCAATGGGGAATCTGTTACCGGGGTGTAGATCGGGCATGCCTATTGCAGCTCTACAAGCTAATCGTTAATGGATGTCTTGTTTTATTCTAATAAAATGGTTTACTTACTGGGCGCCTTCCAGCTCAGCCACACGTTTCAATTGCCTTACCGCCTCGGGATCTACATAGCTTTCTTCAGCGATAATGTCAACCCTTGCCCCAGCCCGCTTGCTCCCGGGCGCTGGACCAGCCTTTCCTACGAATGGTTCTCCCTTGGACACCCACACCTCGCGCACGTCATCGTCTAAAGGTTCCACTGGACTGGGCGAAAACTCAGCCCCGCCTTTCAGGTATATTTTATTAAGCTGCTTTACGCGAAACTTTTTGCGTGCTTCGGAGAGAATTGACAGATGCTGAGGACTTGGGGCGGTGACGTCGATATCCGAAGGAAGTGCCTCCAGCAAAAGTACGAATCTCTTAGCTTGGTTTGCGTTGAGTATGACAGTGATAGGTCGAGCGCTCGAGGGCATAGCGGGGGTGGGGAGGGGACTCAGTTCGTGTTGAGGTGGCTGGACGCCTTTGGTCGAGTTGTATGTATGGTGCGAACTCGGAACCGAAGTGAAGTCATTTAGACAAGCCGGCGCTAAAGCTTCGGCCAAGAAGCCGACACAACATAGTGATTCGAGCACATACACTAAGTATAACATGCATAGCCATAGTGAAAGCATGAGTCTGGGCCATGTTAGATAAATATGAAGTCACATAGGAATAATAAAATAGACTCGAATAAGTTAAGGTTTCATAGTCCATGACTGCTAACAAACGTTCATAGTCCGGCGATATTCGGCAAGTTCGTGAGCCAGTCAAACGCAGCAGGGTGTTTCGTCCAAGAATCTTTTCCGGATGCGTCTCCGGGCGTCTTGCCCGAGCCCAGTGTGCCTAACTTTGATGTGGTTGGCGCTCATGTCGACAAGGTTTTCCAGAACCACAGAGCAGAAGAACCAACAATTTTTCTAGGTATATCAAATTGAGCAGGTTTGAACGAAGAATTAGCTCATGGCATGCTCACCTTACGCAAGGTGTACTTTCGAGACTCATCCTTGAAGATGACCAAAAGCTTCGCAAACAAGCTTATTGGAAGCCTATTTCCTCTGAAAATCAATTTCGCTTTTGGGGTAATTCCTCCGCTTTGAGAAAGTAGTTCGGCCTCTTCATTGGCGATTTTGACCTTGTCGTCCGGTTCATAGCCAGCAGAGACAGGAATCAATCGTGAGAGCCAGTCAGAATGACACGCAAGATCAGCAGCGCGCTCGAGCCGAATCCACATGTCCTCTGCGTCTTGCCTGCGAACATGTGCAACAAGAAACTCGTGGGGGATACCTTTGACGTCTTTATAACAAGTCACAGAAGCAACATGGGCGTTGGTATATGCTTGACCCTGGTTGATCTGAACGCGCTGACAGAACTCAGCCAGTGTTAGGCTCTCATGCTGAAAGATAGGGAGCTCGTAAATCAATTCATCGTACGAGCTGAAAAATTTCGAGAAAGACACACCGAAGAATTTGTCGGTGGTTGTGTTCGCTGGCTAGAGGGACGCAGAGTCCTTCCAGCTGTTGGTGTCGGGCCGGGAAGCCCGGTCGCATTTGCGCTCAGGCGGTGTCCTGCGTCGGACATGGCTTGCCGGATACACGGGACGCCCTGGAGATATGATGTAAGAGTTAACCCATTGGCCCGAAAACCGGCTTAAGCCATACGCACATCTATATGAGTTTCAAAATGGCTTGTCATAGCAGGCTCTTCGGCGTCGGCAAACTAACGCGAAATATTGTGAGAATGCTGAAACTGTGAGGCCTTCCCCCCCCCGTGCTTACGTTTCGATATGGCACGATAGGTACGCCTCGCTGGGTTGGTTGAGTAGTGGCGGCATTACGCCGGGTTCTCTATGCTAAATGAGGATTTCGATGATAGCGCGAAACCAAGGTGACGTACCGACTGGATTTGGATGAAATAGTTTCAGGAGTTAGAGATTCAAGGCTTTAGATCAGCAAAAGCCACGTACGCTCGATCGGGTCGAGTCCCTCTGTCGTTTTTAGATTATTACATTAAAATATAGACTATCTTTGAATTAGCATGATGGTCGTGCATACCTCCTGAAAAGCGATAAATATCGCTCTTGATCAGTACTACAACAACAGGTGATCTAAAGCTATAACATTACCGATTGGCGCTGCTGATTAACAGTGCGAGGCCATGTTACTTAAGAATGAGAATAAGAGATGAACGGCACGCACGTTTATCTCCCGCTGGATTCAAGCAAGGGCAAGTCAGTTACACGCACTAAAGTGGCGAGTTTAATGCGCTTACGCTGGGCAAACATCCCTGTTTATAGAATGAAAAGTTAGTGGTATGGCATTTGGTCTAAGATATTTGTTACGGACCGCCTGAGAATGCGAATGAACGTTTGTTTGGATGCGCGTTAATGAGTGCGAGGCATCGAATATGTACGTACAAGTTGCCGCTATGAAAGAATCGGGGGGGTCAGTACAGGTATCAAGCTCAGAACGAATTAGTCTCACTATCTATACTCAAAGGAGTAAGTAATGAAGAGAAAGAGCCAACAAGCGGCCACTTACCACTTGTGAAAGAGATTTGACATCTTGTGAGATCCGCAACGACATTGGGATAAATCAGGAGATTCTAGTCCGACACTACAGGTAGCGTCCTCATGAGCCAGACTTTATTAGTATATGACGTGAGTTTACCATGAGGCCATGAGACATATTGAGACGCTATCTATTGGCGTTTGGCGACTCGTCCTACACCAGCTGGAACAAATGCCATTCAAAGCAATACAAGAACCTCGACCCCTAGGAGGCTATGCTGGCATGATCGAGCGGAAACCATGCGCAAATAGGCGGGTGGCGTCGAAAATTGAGATTCAGACGGTGGCTCAAGTCTGACCGCCAGGGTTTGATCTCGGATTAGCCAAGTACCGTCTTCGCGTGAGGCCCTTCTGCATATTTGAGGGCCACGCCGCGTAGTTAAATCATCCCAGCATTGATGAGCTGCATATGGATTTTCGCGAAATTGAGTGTTCAAAGCTGAGACAGTTACTATTTGGAGAGAATCATCGCGGTTTCTGCTCATCTCTTCGCGTATCTCTTGTCTCAAAAGCGCAATGCCCAAACAGGGGCTATTTTCTCTACAAATTGACCTCAAGTAATAACCATGAGGGGTGGGATGTGTAGACGTTAGAGTAAGCGATGTAGGCCGAGCAGAGCGCTGTCAACAAGCGCCCGCATGGCTCAATTTTATATCCATTTCACAGTCGCGCGCCTATCATGCTTTGATCGGCGGCACCATGGCTTCACGCAAACCTGCTACTCCTAAAGCTCAGCCCTCGGTCGGCGCCAAAGCTGACCCTGCTAAAGCCCCTTCAGGCGAAAAGAAGGGCAACTACAATCCTCGCCGCAAAATACACACACTTGATCCTGCTGCCTCCAAGACTCCAAAGCCCACCGAAGTTCGAGTGAAACAGCTATTCAAATCCCTATGCGCTCAGATCGACGGGGGCCATCCCGCAAACGCGATAAAAACGTGCGACAAGAGTGGGTAAACGTGGATAGTATCTGATTGGCCTATATCTCACGCCACCGGGTCCTACAGTTTTGCGCCTTACCCCCAATGATGCGGATGTCCTGCAGACAAAGTTATACCTTTTGTTGCAAACAGATCAGTACCCTCGTGCGTTGGAGATGGTCGGATCCACCCTGGGCGGCGCCGGGACGTCCAAATCGTCCGCCGAACTGGAAAAGGCGTATATACTATATCGTATGCATAAGGAAAAAGAAGCCAAAGTGATTGTCGACACATGTAAAGACAAGGATGATGCTCCAAAGGAAGGCTTTGCACATCTGGAGGCTCAGCTCGTAAGCCAATCCTATGATTTTGGCCCTCCGATCTAACTTGTGTCGGATTAGTCCTATCGTATGGGCGAATACGCCAGTGCAAAACGGATCTACGAGCGCATCCTTGACGATGGCAGCATGGTTAGTGATTCCTGTTTGGGCTGTTAAAGACGACGATGTGTAACATCCTATCGCCAAACAGGATACGGAAGGACAAAACGATGTCATGACAAATCTGGCGGCGATCCAAAGTCACATCGACTTTCTCCAGTCGGGCTTCTATGAATCACTGCGTGCATCTGGTGTCTCCGTCACCCAACTTGAAGATGCCCCCGCACCGGCTCCCCCTACGAGCATCACAGCACTCCCCTCTGCGGCAAAGCCCTCCGCTCCTACAGCGCCGGCAGTACCCACAGCAGCACCCAAAGGGCCTCGCAAAGGTCGTCTGCCAAAACACGTTGTGCTTGGAGTCACACCAATGCCAGACCCAGAAAGGTGGATCAAGAAACGAGAACGAACTTACGTTACTTTTGGCCAAGGGCGCAAGGGCAAAGGCAAAGGGAGGAAAGAGGGTGCGACTGCAGGGTATTCACAGGGCGTTAGCGTTGCCCCTGCAACTGCGGGTGTAATGGAGGGTGGAGGGAGTGGCAGTGGGCATATTCCCAAGCCAAGCGGCAACAAGGGGCGAAAGAAGAAGTAAACGGAACACCCGTTGTTTCAAAGCCTGAATAAATATATATATTGTGGTTGAATCGCTAGTTGGCATCAAGTGAGTTTTATGATATCATACCCCACTCTTAACTTTATCAGAGCTAGCAGTGTCACTGGTGAGCGGTGGCCTACTCTGAGGATCAGCTTTATGGAACGGTCCGTAGGCTTAAGAGGAGGTGGATCCTTGCTTAATGAGTGGCTCTGCCCTTACTCAAGCTTGTTTGCATTTCGGGCACGACTATAGGCAATTATACTCGGACCCTCATGGCAGGCGAGAGTACAATTGAGTCACGAGGATACCACGAGCCAATTTCTGAGGCCACACGCACACGCATTTGCATGGCCGCGCCATCATCATCCTCATGTTTACAGGGCAAGGGGTAGCGCCGAAATAAGCGCCCGCCCGAGGTCTAGGTGGGTGGGTCCGCCGAGGACCTGCCAACGAGTTTTTTCAGAATTTTTGTACCATATAAATATCACTTTTATGGAACTATAAGATGTAATTACCGATTGATAACCAATTGCTAAACAAAGGTATTAATTCAACCACATGGTGCACTATTGCGATACAACGGAGTAGTAATAGATTTTTACAAAGGGATGGTGAAATCCGCAGGTGCGGCTCGGGCAGCTGCTTAAGGTATACTCGAGAGATGACAGGATGTCAGATTAAGTTTCCCCATCTTGCTGGGTGTAAAAATGCCTGACAAAGTTAGTAACTCTCCTGACATCCTGAGGATCGTTGATAGATGTATATCAGAGCCCTAAATACACAGCTGACACGAAGGTCCAGTGTCTGGATTGTAACGAGCTAGTTCATGTTTCGTTTCGTGGTCCTGCGGGCCTTGTTGAACATCGAGGGAAAGCTAAATGCCTGCTTGCACAAGCTAAACAGTCCAAGGCAGAGAAAGACAAGAATCAGTCAACTCTGCTTTGTTTCGGAATTTCTTCTAGTACTAGAACTTTGGACACAGCCCACAGCTTGGTCTCTTCGCCGCCAAAGCTTTCAACAGCTAATTCTACATTATCGCTTAGCAGCTCTGGCATCAATCGTTTGTCTGAGGAGCAGCGTTTGTGCTCTGATGTCTTGCCCATGGATGGGCTATATGCTTCAGACGCTATGCTACAGGATTCACACTCGGTAACGCCTCCCTTGACACACACTATTGAACTTGAAGACAGCAATGAAGAGATTATAGAAATCATGCTGCCACCTGTGACAGTGCTCAATAGCCCTGGTGCAAATGCTAGAACGATCCGAATGGCAGTTTCGCAGCCTTCTAACACTATAAGCACCCACGTAGGTACTGTAGCTGCGCATGCACACTCTCCCTGCTCTTCATTCAGATGTAGGGTATTACGTTTAGTTTTGCAAGTGGACAGAATCCCTTTTTGCATTATCCGTACGCTCTACATGCTAGTCTCGCTTTACCTTGGGGTTTTGAGGTTTGTAATCAACATATGATGCTTCGTGCCAATGCTTGCACAAGTTTCTCTTCTGGCACACTAGCTCCTGGGTTGCTCACATGCGCTCCATGCAAAGCTTTGAATGGTTCTCAAGTACTTTGGGGAATCCGAGACCACCTGACCACTGGAGCCCATGAGAACTTGTCCTAGCACTACCTATCGATGCATTCCTTACACGAGCTCCTTCAACGAAAAGCTAATCAGATTGATAGCTTTTGATCAAACAAACTGACTCAGGCTTGTAAACTTGCATCACGTGTACAGAATCTAGATGAACACAAGAAGTTCCTGGTAGCGATAGGAGCTGATCGTAGTGTACAGAGGGTAGGGGTGCTAGTTGCCATTGCAGTCAAGCATAAACTAGGAGTTAGAGGCATTATTGAACGCTTCTGGAAGGTGGCTAAGGGGCTTTATCATCCAAAAGGATACTCTGATGAGGAGAAGATGAAGAGCCTTCTATTTTACCAATTAGGAGGTGTCCGAGTTGCCAATATTGCTCATCAAACTCTTGCACTCCCAGCAACATTGACCGTACACCAATATAAATTATCCTCAATGCTCAAGGCTTCTCCACAGAAACCTACACCAAATGAGGTTGAACACAACCTCAATGAAAACTTTTGTGACCTTGCTTGTTTACTTGGCACCGAATCAGCCCCTGATTATATCCTCATGCTTGATGAGCTTAAGGTGGAGGAGCGACCCCGTTTAGATGCAGTAACTGGGAAAGTACTTGGAATATGCAGGGAACACAGAGACTGTGTCTCTTTATCAATAGATTCAGTACAGGAGCTTGAGCAGCTAGCTACTGCTGTCGATAACAAGGAAATCCATATTGCAACTGAGGTAATGTTATACCTGAGCAATCATGCGTTAAAGATCTAACCACCATTATTGACAGTGTACTGTCACAGCAATTGGGCTGCTGACATCAGACAAGTGAATGTATGCAGCATGTCCTATCATGATATCAGGGACATGCAAGTGCAAAAAAGCAAGCAAACATACAAAGCTTATCAGCACAGCTATTCAAGTCTGTAAGCAACTTGCTCCAAAACTTGGCCTTGGAGATCTTCTGTCTATCACATCTGATGGGGAGGCATGCCAAGGGGTGTCAATCTCTGAACTCACTCTAGCCAAACCAATTCAACCTACTTCGGCACTGTTTCCACTTCTCTCTGGGCTATGCTTATTCAATATGTTGGTTGGTGAACATGAGCTTACAGGTGACAAAGATTATAAACATATCTTTAAGCACTTGAGGAATCTTCTCATTGGCACACTAGGGACTTTTATTGATGGCTTTCATGTTACTACAGCAGTCTTATGCCTGCATCTTTGTGATGGCAGCGTTTCAAAGACCCGAATTGACTATATGCTATGCCCTGATGACAAACAAGATGTCACACTTGCTGTTCAGCTCCTCCAGAGCGTTGCTAATCTACCTCTGCCTGCCCAAGATGACAAACCAGCTTATGCACAAAGTAGGCATGCATTGAACATACTGGAATTACTTGTCAATCTGGTTATCAAGCTGTATACTGACATATCTTTGTCTCTTTCTACACAGCTAGAGAAACTCTCTTCCGCAGTGCATTTGGTACTATGGCTATATACCTGCTCTTCTAAGTCTGCTTGCTTTTTGCCACTTCAGCTCTATGGAGACATAATGGTTATGATCAAGAACACTTATATATGTTTTGCTAAAGCTAAAGTTAAGAATCCCCAGGGCTCATTCTGGTTGACACTTCTGGGTACAGACTGCTTGGAAGCTGCTTTTGGGATTGTTAGAATGATGATTGGGAATGATGCAAATGCCAATGTATTACAGCTGGCTAGTTGACTCTCTAGCACAACAACCTGTGCTAATATCCTAGCTGAGCATCTGGAGTGGGATCATGCACCCTGCCATCTGAAGCTTCACTTGGTTGACTTGTCTAGCATATCTGATACACCTACAGTAGACCACATAAGCCCAAGTGTCTGGAAGGGCGATTTATGTGTTGAAAATGTCCACCCTCTTACATGCTGGTGGAAAGGTTGACAGATACTTGGCAAACTCCTACCTGTCGCAATTGCATCTATTATAGAGGAAGACTTAGCAAAACTGGCAAGTAACACTTCAGTGGACATCCTTGTGCCATTTGGTGAGCTTGTGATGAATCATTCATGCAGGCCTGAGTCTCTAGAGATGGAGGTATCAGACATTGACTATGCTGGAGACTATGCTAGCTGCCCTTTGCCAACACCTGTAGATCCTTCTCATCTTGATCTAGAAGATCTGGCTGGTGCTGAACATGCTGAAGAAATGCCTGGTGCACCTTCACCCTATCTCAAGCTGGATAATGGAGAAACAGTCCACAAAGCTTGGGTAATCAGCCAGCTTTTTTTCAACTCCAGGCGAAATTCCACTGATCACCTCAGCCATGTTGCTGGATTATCCAAGTATGCAGTTTCAGCCAAGAGAACCGATTCATCTGGTATTATTGACCACAATTCAGCACTGGGAGAGCCTGCACTCCATGTCAACAATCCTGCAGCCACCTTGCTTTGCTGCAGATTGCATATATTTTTGGCTATCTTACAAATCAATCAACTTCAGTATGATGATATCTTGGTTCTTGAGATGACAACAGCTTGTTTGGGCAAGGCCATTGCTGATGCAACAGCTCAGATACTTTGTCTGGCTCTGTTTAGCATTTCTGTTTCTCAGGTGGCAAGTTCTGAGATAGACTGGAAGTGGATGCATAAATATGGCGCAGTGATCAAGATACCTGGTCAATTTATACAGCCAGTCAACCCTGCACTACTAGCCTCTGATACATGCAATGCTACATATGTTTTCAGTACTAATGATCTCCTGGGAATTACTGCCTTGCTTGCCAACTGGTTATTGCCTAGAGATCTTTCGGAGCTCCCTCAAGTTGCTCAAACTGATTGTTTCCCTTACCTTCATGCTGGTTAGTCTCACTTCTATCAGAGCTTATGCATTATCTCAACTTTGTTGATACATTACAGGTAAAGCATGCTTTGTGTATGAGCAAGAGGCAGACACTCACAATCCTAGTTGCACTCACAATCATACCACTTGCCCATCATGTATTTCTCCTGCTGTTCAGCTGAATTGGTCTAAGCCCACAAGTTCTTGAACACATGGGTGCTCACATCTTATTTGACACACTAGTTAACCAAGCTACTCAACCATGCAGGTTTTGCTTGCAGCCCTCTGCAAGCTGTCCAATCTTTTTGCTTCATAGGAAGGGCAAAGAAGCAAGCCTACAGATCAATCTGGCTTGGTCAAAGAGCTGCCCTTATGCAACAAGGTTCTCTTACAAAACTGCATCCTAGTCTAAACTAGCCTCCCCATGCTCAAATGTACCCCTGGTCTGCAAGCTTTGCTCTCAAGATTCACCTGCAATCTGGAGGTACAATTTTGAGGAGCACCTCAGAATTAGCCATCCTTTGGCTAATCAGAGTGCATACATTGACCTATTTCAACTTTCAGAGTCAGAAATTGCTGCCATGCAAATCACTTGGGATCAGTGTTGAACAGCCCCTCAACTTGCTCAAGGTAGGGTGGCTGGCCCTGAACTGGCAATATCTGAAGTGCACAGCTCTTGCATGGTCTTATGGTCAGTAGGAATCAACCAGCTGTATATCTATTACCTGTTCAAAATAAGCAGAACAATTGAGCTGCTGAAAAGGGATGAACAAGTCACTGACAACCTGGATCAAGACCCAAATCATGAAAGCACCACTTCAAGTGATGATGATGAAATACTGGATAAATACAGCATGTAAATCAATACAATAGATGGTATGTGCAGCCAACTCAGATCTTGTTGTGTTTTAACTGGCTCCTACCATAAGATCCTATATCTATGTCAACCTCACTCTTTACTACAACTATAGTATCAAATTGCAGCAGGCACACAAGGAAACAACATCCCATATTGGATGAAATCACTGCATGTTATATGTGCAACATTAAGGTTACAGAGGAAGAGATTAAAGCAAACAAATTACCAGGCACTGTTCCACAGGTGATGATGTGCAGTAACAGACACTGCAAAACAAAATGGGTATGTTTTTCAATAAGTGATGTATACTTAATTCTGATAAGCTCTCAGTTTCATCTTGGTTGCTACAACTTCTTGTATGTTCTGAAGGATTGGGATTGTGGCAAGCATGGCAGTAATCATTCAACAGCTCATAAACATCAAAAGATTGCTTAACACAACATCTTTTATTGCTTTTATTCTTTATGCATGGATTACTCTCTATGTACTATACAACACAGTTTTCTTTTAACTTGTGGCGCCATGGATAGTTGTCACATGCATATATACCCAATTTGGACAGATTTATATGACATAATCTATCAGGGGGTGGGTGGGTGCTCTTAGTGGCTGACTTCTCAAAATCCAACCTTGTGCAGGAATTTTTTTTTCCACCACCCCTTGTTACAGGGGCACCTTGCTGCTCTATGCAAACAACTTGTTCATGTAGGCAACTATGCCAACCTATCTCAAATATAAGATAGTTGAGAAATTTGACACTTGGAAATAGGCTCCAAGACCAAATTATGACCACTGTTCTTCTGCTTGAACAGCCTGCCTCACAAATTGGCAGTGTCGAATAGGATGCAGAAGCCTTGTCTAGTGCCATGAGGCAGTGTTGTCAAATTACAATGTCAGAGTGTTAGTCAGTGTAAGTTATGTAAGCTGTTAAAACATTCAACATGTTACTTGACAATGTTAAATGGCATGTGACATATGTTTTTTTTTTGCATTCAATTTTAACAAGCTACATGAACACATTGGTCAAACCACTTGGGGCACAGTCCAGGAACCAGAAAAGAGCAGCCCTAAGGGCAGGGGACATCAACAAGGCAACAGAAGTAACAGGGGCATGGACAGGGGGGGTAAAAAGTAGGGCCCAAAGGTGAGAGAGGAGACAGAGAGAGCAAACTAAATAACAAATGAATCATTATAAGTAACCTTGTGGAATGCAGAGGTGAACTTCAAGAAAGTGGCCATGACCCAAAGGCCCAAAATGGTGCCAAACAGGTCAGATAAGAGCAAAGGCTTGGAGGCCTTGTGTAAAACATGACAGCACATGTCCCACAGCATGCACTCCCTGAGCATGTGCAAGACTGTTTGCCTGGTCTGAAAATTGCATTGACATTCTGCCATGTTGCCCCCTGGCAGTGGTGACATGAGGTTGAACCAGTCATAGTATTCACTGAAGAAGCTGTGACCAAGGATGATCTGGATAAGGCAACAGTGTACAGCCCTTTCCCCAGCAAAGCTAATGTGGAACTTATGGGGTTTCCATGTTGGTGCACAGTTAAGTGATATTTGAATGTGATTGGAGTGGGGTTCAGACTTCCACTTATGTCCCCAAGCAGAGACAGCCCTGGACTTAGCCCTGGCCTTGGCCCAAGCTATGGTGCAGTTGAAGAGGGGTGTGGGTGTCAGGGTGGTGACTTTGAGTGCTAGGGTGTCCACATGCTCATTGCCTGCTATCTTCAAGTGTCCTTTGACCCATTGGACAGTGACTGTGAGGTTCAGGTGGGTATTCAGGAGCTTGTTGATTGTGTTGCAGAAAATGATGGAGGTGGCTTGGGCAGTGTGGGTAGATAGGCTAGTGATGGTCTGGACTGGTGCAAGGTTGTCAGACAAGAAGAGCACATGTTGTATTGGGGTGTTGTGGGACAGGTGGTTTACTAGTACTGATGCACATTTGGCAGCAATGGCAAGGGCCAACATTTCTGTGTCATAGACATCCAAGTGTCAACTGAGACTACACATGCTTGTGGCAACTTCTGTGCCAAACCTAGATATGGTGAATCCACTGCCAACTTGCTGAACATTGCAGAGTATGTGCCTTGACCCATCACTGAAGGCTAGGATGGAGCTGTCCAATTGGGCTGTGCTGATGCAACCCTTGGCTGCCTTGAGGTAGATCCTGCAATCTTCTTCAGATGAGCCATGACTGGGGAATAGGGTCCAAAGTTGAGACACCCATGGGTGGGGCATTTCCCACAGGGGTGCCAGGTATGGGGTGGTGAATTTGGCATCTGGGTGGGACAGGCCTGCAAGGTGGTGTATGATGGTGGTTTTGGCAGGGGGCAGCTGTGGGGTGTCTGGGCAGTGTGTGTCCCAGTTGGCAGGTAGGCGTTTGGCAACTTTGGATTGGGCAGGAAGGTGATGTAGGCAGATGGCAGTGTTCTTGGAGAGTCAGTGGAGTGTGATGGCCATGGGGGGGATGGAGGCAATGTGTTCCATGGCTGAAACTGGAGAGGTGCAGAAGGCTCCAAGGAGCCACCAAAGTCCTGCATTGTGTGCATGTGTTAAGGGTTTGATGAGGGCTTTTTGCTTGATGCCAGTGTACCAGATGGTGGAGCCATATGTTAAGATGGGAATGATGCAGGTGCAGTACAGTAGGCAGGCATGTTTGACAGAAATGCCACAGATGGAGTTGGCTGTTATGCATAGTCCTGCAATTGCAGACATTGCTTTGGTGGACATTTTCTTGATGTGCTCCCTCCACTGGAGGCATTGGTCAAGCCAGAAACCTAACCAGCAAATGCAAGCTTTGGCATGAACCCATTGGGTGGGGGACCCTGGGGGGGCAAGGTTGATGCCAGGGTTGGTGGCAGTGTCCTTCTTTTGGGAGGCAAAGTGGATGAAGTTGCACTTCTCCAGTTTGAATGACAGACCAAGTTTCCATAAGACAGATGAGGCAGTGCCAACAGCTTCCTGGATGATTCCAATGTTCTTGCTGATAGAGTGCAAGTGGGCAAGGATTGTGAAGTTGTCAACATAGCCTTTGATGTCTATGTTGGGTTTGGCTGCCATGGAGAGTAGGAGGGGTAGGGAGTAAATGGAGCTGAGGATTGGCAAGAGCAGGGAGCCCTGTGGAATCCCAATGGGGGTGATAGAAAGAATGTCACAGAGAACCAAGTCAATACAAAACTGTACAGTACAATTAGAGAAGTAAGAGCAAAGCCAATTACAGATGTTCACAGAAAAGCCAAGCCTAGAGAGGATGCACAGAAGAAGGGAGTGGTTGATGTTGTTGAAATAACCTTTAATATTGAGGGTGAGAAGAGAGACTTTTTGTTGATTTTTCCAGTAACTTTGAATATTGTGAATCATAGCCAGACCAGCATCAGTACAAGAAGAGCAATCACAACCACCAAACTGAGTAAAGGGGACAAGAGAGAATTTGCTGACTTTGAACAGAATCCTAGTAGTGATGATTTTTTCCAGACATTTACTGAGAGTTTCAAGCAGAGAGATGGGGTGATATGAATTGGGACTAGACATGTCAATTTTTTGGGGTTTGGGGATAACAGCAACCACAGCATTACACAAGCAGACAGGCTGGACACCAAGATCTAGACAACCATTGTAGAGTTTGATGAACACCTCAGCTACCAACTTGAATGCCCATTTGAGAACATGGTAGTTCAAGCCAAAGGCTCCAGGGGCAGAGGTATTTGATGAATGTGATAACACCTCATGGATCTCCTCCCTTGTGATCAGGTGGTGAGCACAAGTTTCCTGCATGGGGATGCAGTTAATGCACAACATGTCAACCTCAGGAGGTACTGTTGGGAAGAACACCTTCTGAAAAGCAACAGATTGAGCATTAGCAGTGTTGGCAAAGCCAGTCTCAGTATGGATGGGAGGGGTCTTGGTGATACATTTACCATTGGACCACTGGTGCATGTGGAAAACTCTGGCATCCAAGCACATCATGGCTACACAGTGGTCTGTGTGTTTGCATTGTGCAGATCAGATCACCCACTGGGCTTCCCCTTGGAGGCTTGTGCACTCCTCAGGATCATCCCTGTGCTTGCAGTATTTGACTAGCAGTTGGACTGTGGCAGTGCAGTTGTCATCCCACCATGGTGCTTGCCTAGCCCTGTTGCCCACTTGGGACTTTGGCATGGATTTCTCAATGGCAGTCTTCATGGCCTCCATGATGGTGAGCACCCCATTTTGGCAATTGGCCTCTGACAGGTAAGACTCTGGAAGAGGTGTGGCTTCAAGAGCCCAGGTGAATGCATCAACCCACTTCTTGAAGTTTTCCTTGTTGTTCACAATTTGGTATTGGTAGAGTTTAGGTTGGGGGATGAACTTGGGGGCTTCTTGGATGTTGATGGTCCAGGTGATTGCATTATGGTCCAACCCAACACTGAGTGCCTGGACACTGTCCCAGTTGATGACCAGGTCAGTCTTGTGAGCAGGTCTGTTAGTGAGGGTCAGATCAATGACAGAGTCCTGCTGGCCTCCATGCCCTTGCCAAGTTGGTGTGTTTGTGCTGTTTAGGATGGAGATGTTGTTAGTAAGGATCCATTCAGCCAGGTCACTTGCTGGTCCTGAGGAAGAACCTGGGACTCTGTCCTCCAGGGACCAGAGCTTGTGATGAAGGTTGAAATCCCTGGCATATATGCACAGGTTCTCCAGATTGGGTGGGGTTTCTAGGAGGGTGGTAAGTCCATCCTTGGCCATGGAGCCATGGAAGTAGAGGTTAGTGATGGTGCAGGTGGAACTGTAAATAGAAAAATCAAGAGCAAGAAGATGCATAGAGGAAGGGTAATGGGGCAAGAAAGAATAGTCCAGCCATCCCAGGCCCTTGCAAACATAAGTGACAGCAGAGGGGCTGGTTGCAAGATGCAGCATGCCACAGTGGACACACCACCAATTGCTGCTGTTAACAGTACCATAAATAGTAGATGAGGATGTGTGGTCATCCCCAATACAGCCCCACCAGGGGTCCTGAATAAGTAGAATAGAATACTTGTCATAAGTGTTGCTGTTCAAGATGGAGTGTGTACAGGCATCCAATTTGGCAACATTGAGTTGTAGTACTTGAATGTGTTTGCCTTGGGTTGTTCTGTTGTCACTCATTTGATCTCTTGTTTGATGGTGGCCTGAGACATCAGGATGATTTCAACAGAGGGAGCAGGCTTGACCTCCATTTCCATCTGATCCCTAGTCTCTTGTGGGGTGTTGTTGCCCTTGGATGAGGCTGCAGCCTGGACAGCCTGGGCAGCATAGGGTGCAGGCTTGGGGATTGCATTGGGGGCAATCAGCTTGGAGATCAGGATGCAGAATTGTTTGTGAGCCAGGCACTTGTGAGAAAGCACCTGGTGGGCTCCATTGCAGTTCATGCATTTGTACAGGTGGGGGCACTTTGCCTTGGGGTCAGTCTTGTCAGTTTTGCAATGTTGGCATTGATAGTGGTGGTTCTTGGTCTTGTGGTTGAGTCTTCAGTTGCCACATCTCACTTGTTCCCTGCATATGCACATGTTGTGGTTGAGGTGCTGGCAGTTCATGCATCCTTGGAGAATGGGCTTCTCTTTCCATTCCTCAACCATGGCTTTACTGCCAAACATAAAGGTGATATTAGCACATATGTCACAGGTCTGGATCTTGTCTTCAAGCTCAAAGGCAAAGGTGACAGAAGAGTACAAGCCTCCCATATTCTTGGCCTTGGTAATCCACCACAGGTTGTGGGTGACCATGATGAGCTCCATGATTGGGTTGTTGCATTTGAGTTCCTTGAGGAGCTCAATTTTGTTGAACTGGCAAGTGCAGCTGTTGCCAAGTCCAGTGGGAACTTGGCAAATGATCACCTTGCCCCATGGTCAATCCTTATTGGCTGTGGAGCCTTTCAGGAGACTGCAAGCATCCACAATTTTGCTCTTGACTTTTCGGAATTCCTTGGTGTGTGTACCTGGTTTGAATTGTAGGATGAGGTTGCCTTTGACATTGAATTTGGCCCTGACAATCCTCAAGCTTGGGGCCCTTGTCTCACATATGGTACCAATATTCCTGTACATGATGTAGGAGCCAAGTCTGCAGAAGGGCCCCTTGTCCTGTACAAAGAAAACGAACTGGTCATTTTCCTTGATTTGCAGTTTGGGTGTTGTTTTGGGGGCAGCTACAGGTTGGGGCTTATTCTTGGCTGCAGCAGCTGCCACAGCAAATGAAACCTTGGCCTTGCCCTTGTCCAAAACTGCCAGCCCTGCATTCAAGCTGTCTACAACAGCCTTTGGTGTGGCAGACATCAGGTTGGGCTTGGGTGCCTTTGACTCAGCCTTGAGGGTGTCAACTACAGCAGCCTTGATGGCATTGGCTTTCCTCTTGGCTTGCTTTGCCTGGTTCTTGGATAGGGTGGTTGGTTCTGGCAGTGGTGTGGCTGGTGTGGCAGGTGTGGGTGCTTGTGTTTTGGGCTGCTCTTCCAGCCTGGGGGCATGGATAGAGGTGCTTGTTCCAAAGAATTTGTTGCCATCCTCCATCATTGACTCATAACCTTTGAGGTCTTCAGGGCCTGGTTGCAATACAGTTGTGGGCATATTGGTGGGAGTGTTGGGTGTTGGGTTCCAATCTGCATCAAGTGTCCCAGGCTCCCAAGCAATACCTGGAATAGGGATCCTCATTTTGAGGTTAGATAAGTGCTTGTTCATATCAATCATAGAGTCATAAACTAGTTGCAGGGTGGCTGGGGTGCCAACCTGCTTTACCTCAGTCTTGTTGACCTTGTATTCTTTGTTGAACAGGCTGTAACCTTGGTTCAATGCTTTGATGGCTGTGTTTAGCAAAGCCTCCATGTGGCATGTCACCATGAGGTGGTAGTCCTCAAGGAGTTGGAAGTTGTTTTTAAAGATTTTGGATGTAGGGTTGAGGTCCTTGTTGTGGAGGTAGTCAGCAAAGTGGCCCTCAAGGTGGTTGAGCAAGGTCCCTATGATGCCAAGGACAGTATTGTTGGTGGGGTGTTGATTGATCTTGGTATGTGTGATAGATACTGGCCTCTAAATGTAGTTGAGTAGGCCATTGTGGAGGCCAAGATCCAGGATCTGGGACAGCTGTAGCTTGCTCTCAGTCCAGTTTCTGCAGGGGTCATGGATGTGTTTTGGTGGTGCCAAGAACTGGGGAGTTCATGGTGCTGCCCATGACACTAGCTTTGGGGGTGGGAGTGTTATCATGGTTAGTAGGGCCTTGGGTATTGAAAGTGAAATCATCTGACCTGGCGTGCAAACCAGTTTGCAACTGGACAGACATGTGGGAGTCAGAGCCAGAGTCAGAGTCACTAGGAGAACAAGACATGCTGCATCAAGTTTTTTCTGGGTTTTTAGTGTTAAGGGCAGCAATATGAGAAGAGGAAACAGAGACAGCATGCTTGTGGATTTTGCAGGTGCATTTACAAGTGATAGGGCCAGAGGAAGGAGGACCAGAAAGAGTAAATTTGAAGCTAGAAAGTGCTGGGACATCAATAATGCCTTTGCCTAGGTTGTCAGTCATGGTGGTTGTTGCCCCAGCACATGACATACATACACAATATGATGCATACAGAATGGCATTTTCAAGCCCAAATAAGCACATAAGAAACAAGTTCAAGCTGAGGCTACATCTGCATCAAATGTCATGTTGTCCTGCACTTCCTGTGTTGCTAAATGGTACAGTTCAAATTCCTTGGCCAAGTTTGCAATTCTAGTCTTCTTGAAAACATTCAAACCATCAGCTTCAGGTACTGTATCCTTGTAATTAAAGAGCACAGCTAGGGTTATAGGTACCTGAGTTCCAAAGAAGAGCCAAATGTGCCTAGGGAGAGGTGCATCACTATGGATTACTGGTGGTGGTGACTCTACCTCATCTGGGGCATCTTTGTCATCCAGCACATCCTGGTGTAGCTGGGTGGCAAGCTCCTCAAACCCTGGAGTAGAAAGCTCATTGGTAACATCAATATCTGCAAGCTCCTTGGCAGTGTCATCAGATTGAGATTGGGTGGCCATAGCAGCTGAATGAGCATGGACAAACCAAATTGGTGCTTAAGTCTTGCCCATGTCAACCCTTCCTTGGTGTGTTTGTGTTTGAGGTCCATTTGCACAATGGCAGTGTCAAAAACCTTTGTGTATGCAAGCTGGTTTCTTTGCTTTGTGTGTATATGCCCCATCTTGCTGAATAGATGCTCACAGCCTGCCAAATTTGCCACAATTGATAAGACATGAATAGCCAAATGGGCAAGCTGGTGATGCCCTGAGTTGGGTGTGTTAAGTGCAAGCAGACCAGTCCATATGTAAACAAGATTAAGAGGCTTCCCCTGTAAAAGCCATGTTAGATAACAGCAAACTATTGTATAAAACATCACTCACAGTGTGCTCACACATCCCCTGTAGCTCTTGATAGTCCCATCACTCAGGGCTGAATTCATTTTTTGACTTGTAGTAGTCAAGAAATGCCTCATATAGCTCTAAATTGTTGTCTTTCATAAAGACTCAACAAAAGACATGCTTGGCAATTCTGTACAGACCTGATCAATTGAGCAATGTGTTCCTAGGGTTGAAAAGGCAAGCTTGAATAAAAGGGTTAAGAAATATTGCAAGGATGAACAGATCTTGATTGGCTTTAGCCCAGTGGCACTCTAGACTATCAAGAATGCATTGCTGGATTATGGGGTTGAATGCATATCTTGAAAATGTGTGATACACCTGACCAAGCTCAACTAGAATGTGATCCAACCTTGTTGTTGAAGCCTGGGAGATGTTTGCTGCAATGGCAAGAGGTTCAAGATAGAGTTTAAGTCTGAATTTATGCTAGTCAGAATGTGTAAAATACTGCCAAAAATTCCACTACTTACTCTCCAAGCTTTGTCCAAAAGCCAGGATCCTCAATACAAGCCATAATTTGTTCAACCTGCAGCTTCTTCTCTTCAGAGCAACCAGTGCTAGCCCTAAACTCATCAGGCTTGGAGGCCACAAGTGCACAGATTGATCAAGACTCAGCAAGCAGACTGGTGAACAACAGATAATGCACTATCCAACAGGTGATTGAGGGGAGGCTGAGCCCATGGGTCTTCCCACTCTGCCACATTTGCTCCTCATGTAAGAGTCCCAAAATGTATGAGTGACCCAAAATCCATTTAATCATCTCAATTGCGTGAGCAGCCACTTTGACCAACCCTGTATTGAGATCCAAAATATTGCCAACAACCAGATTAATCTATGGAATCAAACTGTCAAACTTGGATTGGAACATATGCTATTTTACATACTTGGTGCACCCAACAATCAAATACCAGGATGTGAGGACATAAACAGTGCAAGTGAACCTGCATGGCACAGGAGTCACCCCCTGCATCTGAGACCCAGGCAATCACCTGTACTTGATGCTCACTTTCAGCTGCATCAATGTTGGCCATTACAGCATTCAAGTGATTCTCTGCTGTCTTGTGCTATGCAGAGAAGTCATGGACTTTGATCATGTATGTCTAATCATAAGTTAGCTTCAAGTAGGTAATTCAGGTAGATAAATCATGGCTGCATACCTTGTACTCTACAGTTAACATTGAAGCCAACAATGCATTGCACTTGATGTTATTCCAACCATCACTCATACCAGTTGCTATTTGTCCTGTTATTGTTGTGTACCAAGTTTTTGGTTGATTGAAGCTCTTCTTGAAGAATTGGGCCAGACAGTTTGCATTGATCCAGCAATTCAACACCAGGGAGCCATTCTTGGAAAAATATATGGGTCTGGGGATGATTAATACCATACCAGGCCCACCTGTTTGCAACAAAAAGCTTGCAAAGACTGGACTCAAACCTCTTCAGTCAATCCTTGGACCATGAGGGAAGTGCTGGTGAAGCCTCTGTGCTGTATGCTGCATATGGAATTGGTGACTTGTTTGGGACAAAACACAAGGGATTTGGGTGCCCTGGCAATGATTCCCTACTTAATTGTGCTTTGGCTGCTGGATTAATAAGTTTACATGCACGTATATGTGCTTCAAACCCTTTGCATCACCCTGAAACAGGCTTGAGGGTTGCCAAAACTAGTATATATTATGTTGGATAACCATCAATGATGCATACAAGCATTATAAATTCACTTACCTTGTTTGAGTAGCTCATTTTGCAATATTGAATCCAGTCCTGGTCCGTCTACCTTAGACTGGGCGTCCTGGTGCTGTAAAGCCTCTAGAGATTTGGCAATGCAAGCCTTGCACCAAGTATTTAGGAAGGTTTTATTATTTCCATGATAGTCCTTTGAGGGACCAGACCTGGACAGAAATTGATCTCGAGTCTTGAAATAGTCCCAGTGCCAGAGCCGAGGCGTCATGATTTGTTAAAACAAACAGATAGTGTAGTTACGGAGTGATCACACATAGAATACAGGAGTTGGAACGAACTTCTTGTCTCAGGTATATATACGCACCCTCTCTTCGATGGTTTGGTTTTCTAGAAGACCTAAGAACATGATATCTTAGCCAGTTTATATCATGCGGAGTGGAACTGTGGAGAATGGCGAGACTGATGTGGCTGTGGTTTGGACACGTGATCCCCCCGCGCACTCAGCATCAGTCAGCGACTCAGCCATAGGTTGCCGGTCTCCCGGAATTTCACATTACATGTTAGGCTAACATGTAGAATCTTAGATAAGTGTCACTAACACGACTAACATTACTAACAATCATAACATGTGATTGTAATCTGACAACACTGCCACGAGGGTGTGATTGTTGTTCGCGGAGAGTCACGTGTCTCGTGGCAAAGCGTTCCGGTTCTCCATCACAGCCCAAAATGCAGTCCGAGTAGGTTCATGGCTATTGGTTAAGTTGCACTACTAACATGTAACAACACCAGGGCCGCTACAGTGGAGGTTTCCGCTGCTGCTCAAGACAACGTTGACACTGGCCGGACGCCAGATCGCCCAGGTGAAGCTGATGTTGTACCCGCAGCCGCAGAGCAGAAAATGGAGACTTCCGGTACGACACTTCGTACACCCCAATTATACGTTCTCTGGAACCCGAAACAATTTTTAGAATCCCAAGGCAAGAAGCGACCACGGCTCGAGATGAGCTCCGAACCTCGCAAAAAAGGGCGCTCGGTGTTTGGTATGGTCCTTGGTACTTTGAAGAAGGCCAAAGACGAAGACAAATTACGAGCCAGCACTGAGACAGTATGTTGTATTGCAATTGCGCGTTCGATCATCAGTATCTGACCACTCTGCTCCAGGCAAAACGTCGCGCAGAAGTCGAGGAGCGACTCGCGCGAGAGTTGAACCGGCGAAAGGACCAGGTGCGCATGGAGTCCGAGTCCAAGAAGCAGCGATCCAAGGCGAACCAGCGCGAAGAGGAACTCGCTCTAAAGGACAGCATGGTACGCCCGCCAATTCGTGGCGCATTTCATACCCAAATTCCTTATCATATACGTTTGCTTCCACCAGATTCGCCAGCGACAATCGACTCTTCCGACCCTAGCCAACTTTTTACTCACCACCGATCATATTCCTTCGGATTTTACCTTTGACCCTTCTGCTGCAGAATCCGGAGACGCCGACATGAACATGGCCGAAACTAAAGAAGGCACCCAACCCGCACCGCTCACTGGGAAGCAACTGTCCCAATTCTTGCCCCTTCCTCCTCGGTCGAGAAACGCACCTTCGGGACCCGGTGCGAGAGTGGACGGGCCTCCGGTTTACTTTTTACCGGCCGTGCTTTTGCCCAATCAAAAAGCTTCCTCGAGCGACGACAACTGGTAAGCCGGGCTGTACATTGTGCAATACCCAGTAGTTGTTTATCCACTATTTTAGGAAACCAAGCGCCTGCTTGCTGCCGAAGAAGAAGCGTGGAAAGCTGAACGTGCAAAGGGGCTGGAGGAGGTCCAGACCTTGAGACAAAATGCACAAGAAGCTCAACAGGCCGCTCGCCAGACGGAAGGTAAGTTCATGACAGCTGCTTGTAAGCCCCATTCTCATCCCTTTCTGATTAGATGGGGGTAAAACAGAGCCCTTGTCCCCCGAAAGGGCCAAGGTAGAAACCGACGTTGCGATGGATGCCGAGGGCGAGTCGTAATGCAAGGTACTGTTTTGATCCTTCTGTGTATTTAGTTGATTATAGCATAGCTTTGGTATCGTACAAGCGGATTGATGAGAGCGTTACAACGAATTTATCAATAATGCTATAATAGAGTGAATAACCGCCAATACTGCCAACGCCCGCGCCGATCTACGTTTTGAACATTCTCTCAAGCCTATTTACCATGTTCTGGACAGTTCTACACCAGCCGAGAATCATCCCAAGCACAGTGATCCATTTAGCGTCTGGTTTGAACTTTTTGTCGAATTCGTCAGGATAAGAAAAGCTGAAGTTGGCGCCCCGGGCCGAACCGTTCATCACGCTTTCGCTGATAGATTCCTTGAGCTCGTCCTCCCACTCGTCGACCTGTCGATACAATTCATAAACAGACACACGAGTGGCTACGTAATCGTTGAGTTCTCCGGGAGATGCTGTCCTCATCTCGTGGATAAATAGATGGGGACTTCGAGCAGTGAGATTTTGGGGAAAATAGGATAAGATGAGTTCATCAACTCCAGCGGCTCGAGCACGGATATCTTCGTACACATGCTGAACGCGTTGGATCAATACGGCGCATAAGCTGGATGAAATCCCGAGACGCACGATAGCTCTGGTCTGGTTGGATAAAACCATGTACGTCTGGCGGAGGGAAGAGTTTGAATGGGGATGTATTAGAGCTCGAAGCTCTTTCTTGTTCTCGTTCGACAGCAAGAGGGTATCGTCGTTCTATCCAAGAGACATGTTGAAACCGCACACGAGCAAAGTGAAATATAGACAACTCACTTCACCAACCGCCTGCTTTTGCTTCTTCAGGCTCTCGTTCAGCTCTAATGCTCGCGTGGCCTCTTCAACGACCTTTTGGCGTGTGAGCTCCGTCCGTGCCAGAGCATTCAGGATCTGAGGAATCAAATGCCATGGCGTAATATCTCGAGCGGACCTATCGTCGCCAGGCGTGGCGCGCTTCAAGATGGGTTTCAGTGCGCGTTGAATGTACCAGGTGTCTGCCGCGGGTGGGACTTGGGAAGCAGCGAGAGCAGCGTCGTTGCGGATAACATCTTCCATGCTTCCTGTGTGTTTTTTGAATTTAGAGCATGTCGAGGGCAGCAAACAGAGATAACCAGGTGAACTCACCGCTGACTGCATCATCGTATAGGTCACTGTCATCTGCACTCATTGAATCCTCTAAACGTTCTTGGATACGAGCAGGTATAGGCATTTCAGTTTGTAGCCAAACCAGGGTTGGTTGCGTTCGAGGCTTGAATCGCAAGCCACTTGGGCTGGAATAGCCTTGTTGCGACGATGTTGATGATACAAGGTCGGAAGTCTTCAACTAAGCGAGGACCCTGTGGTGGGGTAATGAGCGAAACAGCTTCCGACCTTTCAGCGCCTTTCGTCGTCTCGACCATACCATCTCGAGCATGGTGTGGAAGAGTGTACCAACTGCTATGTCCTGGAAGAACAACGACACCTCTGCCAGCTGGCCTGCAACCATCTTCCACCGGCCCGCCCTCATCGAGTCTGCCCAGCAAAACAAGTCTTACGCTATTACATCTCGGATCAAATACCTATTCCTAGATGTGCCAAATCGGACTTGTTCCTGCTCAATTGGTGAAATCAGAACTCGCTTGGTCGCCATGATACCGAACGCCATCCTCTTCTGCGCCAGTGGGCTGTCATAGGCGCTGAGTTCAAAAAGACTCGGGCGGATGGCCGGCTTCCGTGCTCTTGCTTGATCGTCTTTTGCCTCGTGCTGCTGATCTAGCTGTCATGTCCCATACTTAATCTCCCTCCCACGTGGTTCTTGTCCGGAGGGCGATTACACTGTACTCTCTGCGCCCCAGGTCGCTCGCGCCAGGCCGAGGAGATGCGTTTCAAGGATGCGGCAGTCATTGCTATTTGGACGTGAGTTTTCATCTTGTTGCTATTGGCAGAAGGGATGCTCATGCGCGGCTTGCCCCGTCGAATCATCCGCCGTTCGTCAATGTGGCGGTGATACATCTAGAGAACTTGCTCTTTGGGGTAAGTGTTGGCGGCTTTCAGACGGAATGACAAGGCTCAATGGTTATGCAGGTCTCTTCTTCTTTCTATATCTCCTCTGCCTCAATGTGCTCCTGCGGAGGCGGGGCGCCGAGCCCATCCAGTGGATCCTACTCCTTACGGCCTCTCTGCTCTTTGCCCTTTCGACGGCTCATATTGGTATGCAGCTACGAAGGCTTTACGAGGGGTTGGTTGGACATGCCCATGCACGCGGTGGCGCGGTCGCATATTTCGAGAGTGGGCATATTCAAATTCCTAGAAGTCCTACCGGCTAACAACAAACACAGATATTAGTATCGAGCTCAACGTCGCTGCAGACTGTGTATACACGGCCATGATCCTCGTTGCTGACAGCGTCGTCATCCATCGGTGCTTTCTCATTTGGGGTAAACGCCTCAAGGTCATTGTTCTACCAGTATTCTTGCTCCTAGGCACAGCAGGTACGCGAGTCGAGCCTTCTTCCACGTGGTCCCCTGACCCCTAAGCCAATCATTTCCAATAGCTACCGGGTATACGACTGTTTGGTTCATCTCCAAACTCACGGCACGAGGCCCAACTTTTCATGGGTCAGCCGCTCGGTGCGGAAGTGCCACTTTCATCCTGTCCCTCACAACAAACATTGTCACAACATTCCTCATTTCATATCGGATTCTTACCACCGCCCGTCAAGTGTCCGGGACGATCGATGTCCGGCCTTATATCGGTGGCTTGGCTGTAGTTGTCGAGAGTGCTGCCATTTATACGATCGCCCTAACAATATATGTGGCTCTTTTCTTTACCGAGTCGGACATCCAGGTATGCTTCCATTTGCAGATTCCACGATTCGCATTGACATCTAATCGCGCTTAGTATGTCTTATTTTGCGCGCTTTGTCCGATTATGGTACGCGCCCCCATCCCAGTACAATTCAACCGCTAAATATCCCATTGGCTACTAGGGAATCGCACCAACCCTGATCATCGTTCGCGTCGGGTTGGGCCTGACTCGCACTTCTCAAATCGACGTGGAAGTGCCAACTGCTTCTCCTCCTTCACCAACTTACTATGCGGCGCCAACTTTACCCAGCGAACACATATTCCCCACTCCACATATACCCTCATATCCTTCCACTTGGTCCCGGTCAACGCATACACGCGATGTTTCAGGTTCAGACGCGACTTCACCGGACACACTCGACGCGATTCACTTGCAGCTCAGGTATTCTCACGGCAGCGGAGGCAGGGGCGTAATGTCCGATGACCTCTCGAGGAATAGTTTAATGTCCTTGGGGCTTGACAGGACCAAAACTGCAGAGACAAAATAGTCAAGTGCTGATGTTTCGGTTTACGATTTGTGTGCCTACTTTCCGTTCCCTGCCGCAGAATGGACTGTGCTAACAGAGACTTATTTTAGACTTTATTTCTTCCGGGCCACGGGGGTGCTCACATTGGCGTTCCCGGTTCTCATTCAAATCATATGTGTATCATACAATATTTATATACCATTATAGTACAAGACCCTTCATCAATTCAGCTCAGTCCCTGCCGAAAGTTTGCAGAATAGCTGCAATAAGAAGGGAAGACACAATAGCTGTGGTACACAAGTACCGAAATCTGCAAAAGGTCTTAAACACCACTGATATTTCTCAAACTCTCAGACACAAGATTTTCAATTTCCAAAATGCCAATAGTGACACACCCTTGGAGCAATGGATTAATGGCTCAGAGCACTTGGGAAGAAGGATTTGGATGTACAGTGGTGTGTGAAGATTTGCCCATGGATGTGATCCAGAGAGCATCAAAGCAGCTTTCACTTGGACTGACTATGGAGTCACTCATGGGATGCATAACATGTGTAGAAATAGAACACTGTTGTTGGTACAAGCACTGAAGGTGTAGCAATGCCTTTGTGTGTGTTATCTCATTGTTTTTGTGTCCCTTTATGCACTTGCCCTATTGCCCCATTGTGTATTTGTGTAGCTAGTTTACAGCAAATATAATTGCCTTAGACTATTCTTCCAACAAACACTTAATATCCCTCTGACATATCCAGTAACACATTGGTCAACCATGACAGCCAGGAATTAGGGGGATGTGCCAGTGTGACTGACCATTTCTAACAGTGAGAGAGACTAGCTGGGTCATGGTAGGTCCCTAATGGAGGCTGGAATACCAACTTGTATCCAACCTGTTGTGGGGATGGAAGGATAGGACAAAAAGGAACACAGAAATCAACAAAAACCCAATTATCTAAGCAAGTTATAGTAGGCTCATGTGGCTACTTGGGTCCTAACTAGTGTTACTCCATGGCTACTCCAAAGCTACCCTGGGCTACTGAGCACTAATGGGACCCCAAGTAGCTGCACAAGCCTGCCCTAGCTTACTTTAAATATGTTGGGTAGAAATTCTGCATGCTGGAATTCTGGCTTCTTTTTGCATGTTGCCCAAAAGAGTGTAGATAAGAGTGAGAGAGTCTATACACAAAAAGCTTACCAATACATATAAGTGATTGGTACTAAGCATGTGATGCTGAACTCTGGTATGGTGGAGTTTTGGCAATTTTTTGGCTCCTGCTCCCACATTTTCAGCATTGCAGGAGCAGGAACAGGAGTGGGAACTCATAAAATGCACTGAAATCTAAGCAGGATTCTCGTAGATTCTGGCATTTAAGTACTTATCTTTCCTACATTTTCTGTTGATTTCCAATGATATTTCTTTTGTATTTTTAGCTGTTGATTTGAGTGAATTGCAAGCCAAAATACTTTACTATGTGCAACTATGTCAGAACAGGAAAAATGGCCAACCTGAGAACCTACCACATTCTCATACAAGCAATACCATATAGTAGAGAAAAGTCTCAGCTCTCAGAATATGTATATATCATTGTATAATAAAATTAATCTGCCTCAGAAATGGGGAAACAATGCTTGAGAGAGGCACTAAGGAATCTAGCCATGCAAAAGTTGCTTTCTTGTATGTGCTGGCTATATACATGTTTCAGTACCTTAAATACAAAAAATCACAGCTTTCTGATCATGGGAACATTGTGAAACAAGGGGGGAATGCCCAAAAGGGGCTGAAATCACACTACCTTCCCTCCTACAGCATCACTGAGCCATTTCTAGCAGGTTTCTATGAGTACATATTATTTCAAATGCTTCAAAACCATATATTGCATGTCTGCTATATATCCAAACTTTTCAAATTAACTGTGCACTCAGGTATTTGCCTGAGGGAGACTATGTGCTGAATGCCCAGTGCAGTATGCTAATTCACATACATCCAAGGCAGCTACCAATGAGATATTTTGGTTGTAGAGGTTTTCAAGTGCCCTCATAATTTTGGCCTCATATGATTTTGCTCAATTTCTTTACTTCACTCAGGATCAGCATCTGGGGAAATAGGGGTCAGTGCAATCCCCCTTTGGTTATTTCTCATCTGCCACTGATTGGATTTTGTTCATATTAACTTATAGTATCTCATAGTGTTAAATATATGTGTTTGTGTTAGTTGTGTAGGGACGTAATTAATAGCTAGGACTACTGTGTAGTCAGAGGCTGTGAATAACAAGTATACATAACAAGTAGCTGTTGTAAGCCTAATTAAAGGTACAACAGGTATGAGTTCTGTTCCTGGTTCTACTATTGTAATTGCCAATGGTTTCCTTATTAAGTGTACATGCAGCATGAGTAAGAACAAATGGCAGTGATGAGTGAGCCACTTACTAATAACAGTATGTCCATCAGTCAGCAAGCAGTAAGATGAGTAAGGTGAATGGCAGTGATCAGTAAGTGAGAGACTAAGAATAGGATGCAGCTCAGTAAGCAAGTGGATGTGCTTGCTCATGAAGGGGAGGTGGTCAAGCCACAAGACAAAAGTGGTAAACAAAGGAAAAAATGATGGTTAGCCACAAGACCTTGATTGTGGCTCATGACAACTGGTGTACATCTGTCATATAGTCCTATGAGTGTGGGAGTATCTCTGAAGCATTTGCCTCCCTTATGTAGTGGTCTTGCAGATCTTGCATGCTATGGCTGGGCTACCTGGTCTATATTGTGACTTACCAGGCCTAGTGACACAGACTGTCAGAGCCAACAACCTGAATGACAATGCCAAACACTGATGAGGCAATGGCAGACCCAAAGGCTATGATGGCCAAAGGTCTAACTACAACACCTAGAGGGGATGTGCAGTGGAGGGATGGAGTGCAACAACATGCAGAGGGGGTTCAGAGGTGTGCTTGTGCTTAAGAGCACTGGGCAGAGACTAAGTGGCTTGGTGACCAACTCAGGTAGAAGGGGATATTGACAGGAGGTTGAGTTCTGAGGCTTAAGGCTCTCAGACTCTCCCTTATATATTCAAAGGCAAGGCAGTACATATGAGATAGGAAGCCAGATGGAATTGTACAATAACAGAAGTGGTGCCATGTCAACAGAATATTCTGGAATACATCAACAATGGTCAACAACAACAAGGTCACATGACTCAGTCAATAATTCTGTGAATATATATCTGAATAAACAGGACTTGTCCACAAAAGTGGAAAAATAGAGATAAAATAAATCATAATAAATTGGAATAAATTTGTGCTCATGGTCTAGGCCATGACACAGACAGGCAAACTTGCATATGTGTCATGAGCCACAATCAAAAGGACTTGTGGCTAACCACCATTTCTTTCCTTTGTTTGCTTCTTCTTCCTTGTGGCTTGACCACTCTCCCTTCATGAGTAAGCACCTCCACTTGCTTACTGAGCCACACTCTATTTTTAGTCACTCACTTACTGATCACTGCCATTCACCCCTACTCATCCTATCTCCTGCTGACTGATGGATGTACTATTATTAGTAACTGGCTGACTGATCACTGCCATTCATTCTTACTCATCCTGCATGTATGCTTAGTCACTCCCTTGGTTAGAATAGTATAAAAGCAAGGAGAGCAAGCCAGTCTACCCCAGCTTGCTCTACCTTGTCAATTCCCCTCTAAAAGCATCCAGTGTGAAGAACAGTTGCTAGCTGACTTATTAAATTAAGTAACAGCTAGAAGGGCCTTGAGTCAAGGCCACATTGCAAGCACCAGCACTAAGCATCTGACTTAGCTGCTGTCCACAGTCACTTACTCAGTGACAGGTGCCCATCAGCAACAAGCACATGAGTGCATATGGTGTCAAGCCACAAGACAGTGGACACACATAAGGCATCAAGCCAACATGAGCCATGCATCAGTAGTAGTCAGAACATAGTCCAAGCACTTTAAGGGCACTAGCCACTTGTAAAGCAAAGTCTGACAACTGCTTTTAGAGGTTGTGACAATATGGCAGTTGCTATGGGAGTATGCATGGAGTAGCTAACTGCATGGGCTAATGACAGAGCTGAGCTCAATGTAGTCAGAGCAGTGCTCAACAATTTCTCTGGCTTGCTTAGGCAAAGTGTATAAGAGATGAAGGGATGGAAAAAAAGGATGATATTCAACAGCCTGAGGGGCCTTCTTTATATACATTTTGGAGGCAACAAACACAGGGTCTACATGCTGCTGCACAGCAGCTGTGGGCTACACTTGGACTGTGTGCACTGCAGACTCCTTGGACTCCACAGCTGTGTACTGCAGCTTGCTGTGGTGGGAACAAGTACAAGCAACACTTTAAATCAAACATTTGAGTGGATATATGTGTAGTTAGAAAAAGAAGGGAAAATATAGGAATATTACTGCCAGGTTGTGCAATGACACTTGACTACTAAGGTTGGCAGTTTCCTACATATTCTCCACATGTATCACACACAGTCCTCAGTAACTGTATTGCATAATTTGATTCAGTTTATATGCTTTATATGGTCAGTATTGAAGGGTGCACTTCCCCCCAATTATTTACTAGATGTATTCTACATATTAATCTGTCTATAAAATTTATTTCTGCATAAAAGAAATATACCATTAGAGTCTCCTAAATTATGCACAGTTATGAGATACTTATCTAGAGGTTGTGATGGGGTTTGGGGTCATCCAAAACAGACTGGAAAGGGGTCACAGTCACAGTGATTCCCCTGCACAAGATGCTTCCCACCCCTCCTGGGCATGCCAGCAGCTGCAGGAACTTGCAGGAAGGTTCCTGGTTGCCTGTATGCGACTGGAGTGCCAGAAATCCACCAAAATTCCAGGTTTCTGCATGCAGGAGCAGGAGTAGGACTCACAAAGCCCAAAATGTGCTGAATTCTGGCATGCCATAGCTGAACTTTGTCAAATTTTCAATGTCATATGCTTACTTCACATTGACTCCCCTCTATTGAAATGGCTAAAATATTTGGCATGATGAAGGGCCTTTTGGCTCATGCTGATTTCCTCAAGAGTACTGGCACTTTCTGCTTCCCTCATGACTGCTCCATCCCTTAGTTGTGCTCTGTTTCACCTCCTCCTTGTGACTGTCCCCTGTCTTTAGTATACCCTCAGGCCATTTGAGCTCTGTCCCTTGTTCTGCCCTCCTGTGTTCCACTCCTGCCTTTTCTTTCTTGTTGCCCTGCCTTCTGCAACTGGTTCAACCCTGTGTTCATGTAGGTCCTTAAATATGTATGCAAAAAAAATGAATTGTGCTGCTTGTGACACCTGGTGGACCATCAAGCCTGTGCTCCAGTAATGACCCTGATCAGGTTGGAACTGCACCTTGGCCCTTTTGGGACTGTTGCTGGTATACAAATCCTGGATTTGATCATCAGCATCCCCTCTTGATATCATTAGAAGTCACATGGTGTTGTAACAATCACATTTCTCTTCTTGCTGTTCAGAGCTATTTGTTTGGTCACACAATCAAACACTTTGAGTGTTTTCACATGGTGTGCTCAGCTACTTAGACAAAACCACTGTTGGCACTGTAGCATACACATGACACCAAAACAAAGACAGCAAGTAATAAACAAGGACAAAGCAAAGAGTATGAAATAGTCCATCTAATAACCCCTATACTCAGATCCCATAGCCGAACGACCTCTCATCTGCCTCATATCCTCTTCATACTCCGCCTTGACCCGCTTCCGACGCGCAGCATTATCCTTTGCACGCGCAAGCCATCCCAACCAGCCGGTCTTTTCCTCCATCTCAGGCGTCCCGTACCCTCCGTCGACTCGTCGGGCACCGGCGCCCTCCCACTCGCCTCCAGTCCCGTCCGAAGCCAGCTGACCAAAGAAACCCCGCTTCGTTCGGTCTTGCGAGACAGACTGCGACCTCCCCCACCGTCGCCATACGCCGAACGAGGTCGGTCTCCGAACCCGCTCCGTGGACGGTCTGCACCAAACCCAGAACGGGGACGCTCTCGCTCGCCGTACCCAGAAATCGGACGGTTATCATAGTTGGATGGTTGGTCGTTGAACGCCGATCGGGGAGGGTCGTTGTAGTTTGAACGAGGGGGTTCGCTAAACGTCGTCGAGGGGGTCGCTCGTATTTCGCGGAGGGTTGCTCCGGGGCGGCTCCGGAACATTATTCCTAGGCTCGCCAAACATTGAAATCGGCCTCGGAGGGGGAGGTCCGCCAAACTGTTTCGGGGGATCATCATACGTCGATCTCGGTGGATCGTTGAACGCCGACCTCGGAGGCTCTCCATACGTCCTCGCCCCAATCCCATTCTGCGGCCCCGGCGGCCCCGGAGGCCGATCCGGAAACGCGCCTGACGTCCGACTCGTCCCCGTCGACGGCCTTTCCCGTTTTTCAAATATCGCGCGCTCCTCCCTGGCTCGCTGATACCCGGGTCGCCGGAAACAGTTGTGTCGATGGGCAAAGTACATCAGAGCGATGAACCACAAGAGCGCGACGATCCCGCCCAACGTCCCGCCAATGATCGCTCCAAGATTGGGCGTCCGAGAAACGACCGATCCTCCAGACGTGGCAGTCGGAGACGCCGAATGGGACGTGGTCGACATAGTGCTGCTGGTCGTGGAAGTCGTGGTCGTGGAGGTGGTCGTGGTAGTTGTGCTGCTCGGAAAAGTGGTGGTCGGAGTGCTGAGCGGGATAGTCAGTTGCGAGGAGCCAGATGGTCCAATGCCAACAAAGAACGTCGTCGAGGAAGATTGGGACATTCACAAGCGCGTAACCACGCGAACAACAGGGTTTACTTGATCGCGTAATAATTCACAGGCGAGAAAATACCGCTCGGTCACGAGGTTGGCCGAGGACGCCGTCGGGGATGGAGGTGACAGAGCGCGCTTGGTAGAGTTAAATGAATAGAGATATTGATGGTCTCACGCAGGTAAGGTGATCGACGCCAGCGTGAGAAACTGGCTCCGCGAGTCGAGTGCTGGGATGCAACTGGGCCTGTCGTGCACAGACAGAACGTCGGCAGAGAACAGAACAAGGTATTTTTACAGCACAACACGTGCTACCCGTGAACACACGGTGCCGAGACACGCCGACCCTACAAAGAGGATCGTCAGCCATGGACAGTTGAAACGCCGAGTGCATAGAATGACATAAAATGTACAGGATATACAGCAATCTCTCAGGGACATGAAGTGATGTGGTTTGAATTGGACTGCAGGCCTGTATGTGCCGAGCGAACGGAACTTACGAGCGAGGTTGTCCCACGGGTATGATAGCTGCCGCGAAAGCGAACAAAGTCAGCGTTGAATTCACTTGGCCACCCCGGTTTTCGCAGCCTCGTTCCAGTGTTCGTGGAGTTGAACAATACAACCATGATCGATGTGAGGTGATATCGACGTCAACCAAGCCCATCCACGCTCAACCAGCTCCAACACTGTCAAATCCGGAACATCCGACTCACCTTCTGAGACCAATAATAGAGTATGCCCTCTTGCCTCTGCTATCTCGAATCGACCAAAGTGCACCAGAAAAACGAACGACGAGCAAGTTGGGTGTGGATCAAGAGAACTGAAAAGGTGTTGGAAGATGCCGTCACTACAGCAATGAATCTAGACGATGGAAGAAGGTGAGACGACAGTCGGAAGGTTGTGGTCGTCCTCTAGAAAAGCGTCATACGAGTACCAAGAGTTCTTGCGGCGTCGGAAAGCCTGAGCTGAGGCTGACATTCAAATGGAGCTCTATCAAAATGCACCAGCACGTGGCAATTATCCTCGGCGGGTATTGTTTGATGCGGCCAAATGCGCATCTGCCAGGTGGTTTTATCTTTATTTTCTGAAGAACCTTCTCCAAGCTAAAATAGATAGCCAGCACATGCGCAATCTCGTGCTAGAAACTGAGGCAAAAGGCCGGGCTGTTTCACATCAGAACGGCCAAGGGCCGCAGCAGGCTGGACTCGATGATTCAAGCTATCTAAGTTTGATGCGAAATTTGTAGTATCATGTGCACAAAGATATCGATGTATAGGTGTGTAGTGACATGCAGCCGAGATACAAACGAATCGCAACTGTAGATCGAGGAATACGCGGGTCGGGGTTCTAGAGTAAAGGGCGAAAGTACGGAGGAAGAGGTGGCGGGACGAGAAGAAAACAAAACACAATCCAAGAAATTTAGTCCGTACAGTGTCTCACAAAATCCCCAAAAGTGTAAACATGGCAAGGCGAGACAGCAGTACATGGGTCCAACAATCGACGAGAGACATGGGGGGTATGCGAGTCCCTACAACATAAAGCCTAGCATTTTTTTTCAAACAAAAACCTTTCGGTCCATTGGTTTAGTACCTTCCCTCGCTACTGCTGCTCCCTCCTCTCCGCCAGGCAGGTCTGCCCCATTCGCCAGGCCCTTCATCCAACCCATTCGTCCGTTCCCGAATCTCGCGCATATCCTCTCTGTACATCCTTCTCACAGCTCTCTCCCCCGCCCCACGTCTCCATGCCCACCTCGAGAGCATCCCAAGCACAACCAGCCCGGCAATACTCCCAATTGTCGCACCCGCAATCACTCCACTGGGATTCGTCGTTGGCGTCATCGTCTGCGGTTGAGACGCGCCTTCGGGTGCAGGAAGAGCCGAGAGCGTTGCAGAAGTAGACGTATGCGCAGAGGTGGGCGTGGTGAGCGAGGTGGGATTATTCGGGTCCGTCACCGAGGTCGGAACGTCTGAAATCGTGCCAACGATAGTCCCGGTGGCGATCGGACTGTCCGTACCGGGCGCCACGGTCGGAGTCGTGAGTGTCTCGACATAACTCGAAAATGTCCCGCTCAGAGTCGGGGGCGAGACCGGGGTGCTGATCACCGAGACAACGATCGAGGAGGACACGGTGAGCGTCTCGGTATACTCGGAGAATAACGGGGTAGAGCTCGTCTCGGGCCTAGAGTGGGCGTGGGGTCGGGTGTAGGCGTAGAGGGTTCAGGAGTGGATGTAGGCGTAGGTTCTGGTGTAGGTGTAGGTGTAGGGTAGGGTAGGTGTTGGAGTAGGCGTTGGAGTGGGTGTTGAAGAAACGACAGGCGGGCTCGAAGTCGGCTTTGGAGTCGGAGTTCCATTCGGAGGACCCGTATAAATCTCGGTAATAGTGACTGTCGGCCTCACGATCGGTTTAGAAGTCGTGGTAGTAGGCGCCGAGCTCACGGGAGGTGCGCTGCTGGACGACGCCGCAGATATGCCACTTGACGAAACTGGCCCTCTGCTACTCGACGCTGGAGAACTGGTCGCTGGCACAGAGCTGGCAACAGCAGGACTTGAAGCAGCCGTGGCCGCGCTGGACGTTGGGACGGGCGCCATGCTGGGCGACAACGGCGTCGATACTGAAGCAAAAGAAGGAGTGTGCGTGGACGTCCCAGACGGCGGCGCGGAAGTGGTCGAAGGAACGTCAGAGGTAGTTGGTACAGGAGTCGTTGTGGGTATCGTAGACTCGGTCTGCGTAGGCGAAATAAAAGCGAGTAGCGAAGAGGCAGGAGGTGAAGAAGAGGCAAGAGGTGAAGAAGAGACAAGGGGTGAAGTAGTGGGAGGCGGGTCAGAGGTCGGGGAGGCGGGTCGCGGATGTAGTGATTGGTTCATGTGTAGACGTAGCGACGGGATTGGGAGCGGTTGTTGTAATCACAATGGGCGTGGATGTCGTCGTCGGAACGGATGAGGTGTAGTGACAGGAACAACAGATGGCGACACGGTGGCAGGAGACAACGGTGTAGAAGTTAAACCGGGGCAGAAAGTAGGGACAAGTTTGAAGCAGACTCGGATGGTAAGCTTGATGTACTTGACGCAATAGACACAGGGTTGGTCACCTTTGTGGTCAACACCGAACCTGTCTCACTCGCGCTCGATCCTGCAGATTTCGGTCATCAATACGGCCGCCCAAGTTCAACCTCGACGACATACCAGTAATAGTGACAATATACGGGAGGAGCGTGGTGCCCGACGAGGTGACAGTGAACGTGTAGGACGTATTGCCCGACGGTGCAGGGATGCATGTTGGTGGTACATATCCCGTCCCGGTCCCAGAGGCGCTCGTCGTCGTCAAAGTCGTCGTTGTCGCTGTTCCCGAGGCCGTGGAGCAGGGCGGGAGGGAGTAGATGGCGGTAGACATTGGGCGGGATGAACACGTCTAGAGGCAAGAGTCAGCTGGCGGGCGTCGTCGTTGAGGCGGAGGAGGCGCACACGGGTGGCTTCAGGTGACTAGGCCGCCGCGGAGATTCTCTGGGACGAGGCGGGATTACTACGTTCGTCGACTGCGGAATAGAGAGAGTCCTGGAGAAGAATATGTTCAGCCGCCCGGTTGATGTTCATATTCGGGGATAAGGAAGGACAGGGTTCATCATCCAGGTTCACGTCGTACCAAACGTCATACGCACCTCTGCGACTGTGGTGGCGGGGACCAGACGCCCACGCGCGGCGACCAGGCTATATGCTGCGCTGGCAGGCCACTTGGCATATGGCCGCACCATCGCGTACCAATGGAAGAAGTCCCGAGAACCCCAGCCGATCACGCAGTCAAACGTCCGCGTCGGTTCTCTCCACATGGATCGCTGGGGCTGCCCAGTCCCACACCCGTTCTCGTGGATGCTCTCCTCCATCTCGTGGACGCGCATTCATTCGTCGACGCCGCCTCGCTAGGTCTCACGCCTGCCGGCATCCCCGCTTTGTCCAGCATAGCAACATCTTTCGACATTTTTAGTCTGTGAAGTCCCGATCACGACGGCCGTTTTTAGTCTGAGAAAATACAATATACACGTACAGCATCACCTGAGCGTGAAACCGTCCGGCGTCGGGGATTGTTTGGTTCAATCACATGGGCTTACGGGCCACCGGCCCGCCTTCCTCAAATCCTTTCCGTTGGCCTCTGCATTTCTCCTGATACATTCCAACGGAATCTAATCAACTCCAACTTCCAATGTGGCTCTCGGGCACGCGTCCACGTGATGGCGGCTGGACACGATCTCGACTTTTCATGCCAGCCTCGTTGCTATTTTGCCTGATGGGTGACCTGTTCCTTGCCACCCCCTTGTCTAGACTGCCTCTCTTCAACCGAGGACCAAATTGAAGGGTCTTTATCTCCGCCACATGTGTAATCTATCAGACACAACATTCCTTGGCACCCAGACCGGCGACCATCGACATCGACACCTGCAACGCCTCTCTGCAAAGCATATTCGGGAACACCTATTCAAACTTATGGCGTATACTTGATTATACACACCTCGTATCTATAGCCAAGGGATTCTTAATCTCGCGTGTGTACCCCGTGAGCTGGTCAGATGCCTGCGCAGCAGCGCTCTTTTTTCGGCCTCGTCGTTCCATGGTGAACGTGCGAATGTGCATGCCCGTATTTATCTCTGTCCCACTCTCTCTCACCGACCCATGCAGTGCTATTGCTCGCGAGGATAAGAGTCTAGGATCGGCCGGCTCACTTAATGGGCATACGTCATGAAATCCTCAGGGGTACGACGACTCGAAATTAAACAACGTGGCATTGAAGTTGCCTGGGTTCGGGGCAAGATACGATCCCCGATATACGGTTTGGCGACAAACTTCCCAAATCAGCGATCCATGCATGCATGTAGCATGCTCCAAATACGGATTCCGATTCAACTCCTGGCATCCTCTTAGTTATCCTCGGACACAGCCCTCAGCGGCTTCGTTCTCAAAAGCCCGCCCCACTGGTGAACACATACTCGCTTATGGTACGTCCGCCTCAACGTTAGCGTCAAGTCAGACGACTCTTGATCAAGACACTACGTCGGAATAAGGCGGAGGAAGCAGAGAAACCAATCCTTGTTCTACCAGAAAAGGAATGGCCAACGCTATGTGACAGTGTGTCACAACATTTGTTTTTGTGCATAGCCACAGCGAGGGATCATCGATTTCACAAACCAGATCAGGTTGTATATCCAATTATGTATGCTCTAGACGACGCGACGATACCCAGATTGTATGATCGACAACATAATTAAGTTTGTTACCAGCTATTCGTGCCGGCCGAAGCGAACGGCTAGCCCAACCCTTGGGCAATGCGGCTTGAACTAGTACCAATTCAAATGATTATTGCATCTGCTTAAACTTCGTCATCGGGCAGATTTATACAGAGGAACAAAGCGCATAAATATCCTCTTCTTGGTCAAATGTACAGGATTAGTCAACGCCGTAGACGCCGGTGGACTTGGTGAGATTTTGGCTGGGGTCGGGGGCCGAGTTAGAACGTCGTGGTGGGAAGTTTTTTTCGTGTGGGGATCCGCGCTCTTGTGGCCGCTTGTGGCCGCTTTCCGCAGAGTGTTCGTCCTGTGAACATCCACACTAGGTGTGGTCCGAATATCCTGGACAGCGGAAACATACCGGCGCCTAATAGAGTTGTACCCGGCTCACCAGGTCCAATGCCCCCTGTGAGGACAGTAACAGGCACTAAGGATGGAAATGGCAGGGATCTGCAGCTTGATCTCGAGAATCGTGTCGCTACCCCTGTGCCCCTTGACATTTTGGATATTGTCCGTTTGTTCGGTCGAAGAGCACTTCCAATGGGTGACTCTGACTCTGCCGCTGTGCAATCCCTTGTGTTGATCGTCCATTGTTGGCAGTGCGCGGTTGCTGCTTTGTTATAGTTGCTTGGCTCAAGACGGTGTAGTGCTATGCACCTCGATTGCTCGAGTGGGAGAATGCAGTCCCTCGTTCCTGTAGTCTAGTTTCTACACATGTAAAATGTCAAAGGCTCACCGATATCCGGCAAATCCCAGGCATGCGGACTTTATGAGTCTCACATTCCAGAACATAGGTGTCACGCCGGATAAATCGTGGCCCAGAGCAGTTGAATTCCAGGATTGGCGGACATGCGACGAGTCCTCATAGAAAGCCTGCCCCAACTAACTCTCTTTTGTCCAAAAAACCACTGATTTTCCAAAAAAAAACTAATACCCCTGATGCATTCCTTGCCACATGCGCTACAAAGATATATGTATGCGTGGCAGCTTCACCAGGGTCGCCTTTCCCTCCCCTCGTTTCCTCGCCGTCTTCCCTCCCCCTCTTTCCTCGCCGTCTTCCCTCGCCGCCTTCCCTCACCATCTTGCCTCCCCCCCTTGCCATTTTCTTAACCGCACGCCCGTCCTATTTTTCTTGCGCTTACTAGGAGGGCTGCTTCGGAACATTCTTCTATCGAGATAAAGAACGGAGTCTGGTACAATAGCTGCTCCATTTCTTTCCCCCCTCGAGCTCCCAACACACCTCCAGCCATTCACGATGCCCTCCTACAACGAATCTATTGCCGAGAGACCTAGGGGATACAACGAATGAGGGGGGACAGCTCGGCACTGCAACACAGCGTAAGAGCCATGCAAGTAGGTTTCGCTATGCGCATCTTTTCGGTGCGATTGTTAACGCAGTTTCCCAGATCTTTGTGGCTTCGTGCACAGGCTACGTATCCGGTGTCCTTTCTCCCTACCCTGGGGTCTCACTGCTCATCGATTCCCTTCACATCTAAGCCACGTAACGTTTCTTATTTAACTGATAGCACCAGTTGTTTCCCACATCTACCGCCGCTCATTGTCGTGCTTTGAAGCATTCAACATTTGTGCATAGAATTAACAGATAATGGAACGACCAAGTCTCTTGAAGTCACTTCGTGGGTTTCAAACAGATAATCATCCCCGGCGGCCTGCAAGGCCGGAGATTGGGCAGGGGGCAAACCAGTGGCAGCCAACGCCCAGCTCCAGTTACTCGATGAACAAATTTTCCACAACCCGCCTGGCGGTCAAGAAATTCCTTTGGCTCCACAACAGGGGAGAGTGAGTGATACTATTAAATTTCTCTTTTCGTTTCCGAGACTAATCGGGGGAGGGGGGGGGTTAGCACTGCGTGCGAGCCACGCCACTCTGGCCCTCTTTTTCGTCTGCGTTGTACTTGGGGTTATTATAGCATGTGCTGGTGGCATTTTGGAGAATTATCGTCTACGTCGCCACAACTTGAGGGATAAGTACTATGGGGGCAAGGGGCCGGAACGGTCCACAACAAATGCAAGCCTAGCGTCCTGAACCGTCACATATTCTCACAACATTTATATAGGACCTAATTGAATTCAATCCAGCGACTATCTGCACACTTTCCGGACGGCTTTCTCATAAGTCAAACAGTGTTTTTCTCCCACAAGAACAGCGGATAAGTATGCCCAGGCAAGGGCCCCTTTCGTTCTGTCCAGACGCCACGGTTATTCTGCCCCATCCCACCTGACGTCCAACGAATGGGGGATATTGGGATCTGGGATGCGAAGATTATGTTCCTTTCGGTTTTTGCTCGTTGAATCCCCAGACTTTCTCAAGCACCTCTTGAATTCGTTATTTGTCCCCATCTCCCCATTTACGAGCCTTTACAACGGATAGCGTATGGTTTAGAGCCCTTGGATCCCCCAATCCTTCCGTACGTCCAGGCCTACATCGATCGTAATTTTTTTTACCATACGGTCCTTTAAAACCACCCCTTTTCAAGATTTCTCTTTCCATCCTTACGTTGTGTTATCCGATAATGAGTCTGATCTGAAACCCACTGTAAATACATAACAATTTAAACCAGGCTTCAGTATCACTTGCCCCGTTACTTGATACTTTTGACCACCCTTCTTGGTGGGTTCCTTATTCACGACTGAAAGTAAGAATGCAACCATTCTCGTCGAAACTATTCGGCGTCATACTGTACCGTGGGCTGGTTGAACCCATTTATGGAGCCCACGTTCCCGTTTTCACGCCCGAGGCGTAAGCCCAACTGCACCAGTCCCCGGGGGAGACAGGCATATACAACTGCAGTATCAACTGCATTGTGGTTCCGCCAGCTCATAGCCGAGTTCGACTCTTGTGCGGATGCTGGATGTGGGCAACGTCTTCGATGGCAGCTGGTCCCAGGGTTGATGCTGGAATCAGCGCCCGAAATATCGCAAATTCCTACTTCCCAGCATAGGCATTAAAGCATGCGCTTACAAGGGTAGCGTTAGCGCAGATCAATGATTTATTTATACACCCTACCTTGAGGCTATAGAGAGTGCCTGGATAGGCCAGAGGCAGCCATCCAAGCATCAGGGTCCGATTGTTAGGTTGACATTTCCTAAATGCGCTAACAAAGTTAGCTGGAGGGCGATTCCTAATCGCAGCAGCGTAGCTGAAATTGAAATTAACAGTTCCGGCGATGTCAGATATGCCGCCTTTCCATACTAGATCACGAGGCATGGGTCTGGCACTCAGGTAAGTTCCAACTGCAGGCCGATTGTGCAATCGTAGAGTGGCATAAAATTAGTCTCTTCAATGACTTATCCCATCCCAGGAGTTGGGTATCAACTTTATACAGAACTTTAAGCAGTTAGACAAACGGCACCGAGGATGTTTGTATGAATACGGGTGCCTCTGCTGATTTGCCCGAACCCAGTTGTAGATCATAGCGTAGGTCCTAATGCGAGAACTGCTACCGAGTAAGCCAGGACTTGTAGGTCCCACGTATTTTGCGACATATATGCGTGAGGGGAACCATGGAGCTATGATTATTTCCCGCCTGCGCCTCGATACGCCCCTCAAGCACCCCTCTGCCGGCTGAACATCCTCGGCTTCATTCTCACTACCAAATACGACATGAGTAGGATTATCAGTAACTGGCTAATGTGCCAGTTGGAATAGCAGGCCTTCATACTCGGGTTTCTTTCTCCCGAGATTTCATTAACTATGTCTCAACTAGTGTCTTGAGGTCTTCTCAAGTTAGCAGATATTTCATAGCTTGGCAAGGCAAGAGTGTGGTAGTGAGCTAAGGTAGTGTGTCGTCAATTCGCCTATGTTGTTCCTAAACTCGCAGCTGAGTTTCAATGTTGCCTTCGCACATATACATCATACATACGGATACCCCGTTCCATAGATTCCTTTGCCAAGGGACTATGGGATTTGATCATCATGTGTACTAATGTATGATTCTCGTGCTTGAGGGTAGGCTATACTTCGAGTGACATCGTCACCGAACCGCCCACCCCTCGTTTCAGACCTGATGTCAATACTCGTTGTCCACTGTTAATCTACCATGAGCAACGGCGGTCTTTTCAACTCTCTCTACGGACAATCTTTGCTTAATCCAGGACAGCAAGTGAACGGGAATGGCCAGGAGCCGGCCGCCGTTGCGGGCGGAAACGATGAAGCCGATCTGGGCGACCCTCTACGCAAGTAGCTTTAACCCCCATGATTGACCAGTTCTGTCTCTCATACCTAACGTTTTCCGATCACCTAATAGTCAGAATACTCCAAAGCTCTCTCTATTGGATGGCTATTTTGATTGTGGCAATCACTTCGCTGTACGCTGGCTACAGTCTATGGTCTGTGCTGAATAGTATTAGCAGTGAGGGGAATCTCCCATAAGCCTTGAATGATAAAACTACCAGTAAGCAGGTCGCTTCGATGTGTGTTTTATCTGGCTGGTCGTTGATCCTAGGATAGATGGCTCAGGATATGATGGGTAGCCACTTAGCCGTCGAAGTCCATGATATCACAGTCTCAAGGGATTGCCTATCTCCCAGCTTGACGTTCTTATCAAACCCATCGCGGGTCGGTCTACTCGTGCGTGGCGTTGCTGTTGCATTCGCATAATTCTGGAGTTCTCTGGTCCACTAGTTCGTTCCCATCCTCTTTTGTGCTTGTAAGCTATTTTCTACTTGTATTCATTATATGGGCTGCGCCAGTTTGTAAAGATTGCCATTGATGCCCCTTTAATATGTATGCCACTCAGTAGCACCTCTGGCCGATTCTCCTACGCACAGACCGAGCTCTACGTGCTGTGTTCACTGATTCAACACTTCTGGAGGGCCACAAGGGCGTTGGATCGGAATTTAAGTGGAGTGTATCACGAAGCCGCTTGCAGGCCAGGCTACTCAGATCCGGCTGACGGATTATTGGATTGCTTGGACTTCCAAGGTCTCGACAAATTACGATAAGAAGCTGTTAGGTCTTGTCCCACCGATGAATTTGGCGGCGGGTTAGTAATACCTAGGAATCTCGACCAGGCTCCCGACGTTCTCGTGACGGGCGTGTATCGTTTGGGCAAATTGCTCAGGGCTCGATGTAGGTGAAGTTGGACCTATCCAAGGATGGCAGTGTCTTGAAGACCACCAAGAATTTGTATTAATGTAAGTTCGGGGTGTTGGGCGGCGGGAGCGCCTGCTTTAGGCCATAGCACGTCCATTCTCGATGTATATGTTTATATAATCGTTCTCTCTGCCCATTTGCGGAGTATTTCCCCATCAACCATGATTCCCTCATCATAATCGTAGGCGTATGTTTATGGTCACTCCCTCGTATAACAGAGGTCGGTCTTTATTCGATTATCGTGCTTTCGAATCTAATTGTGTCTGTACACAATCGAGGAGATACGCTGCTCTAGCAGGGGCGCGCAGGCTTTAGTGATAACCGCAACATAACCACTAAATGGGTTACGCTTATGTATCGGGTCTCCTCCAACACGGCTGACAATGGTATGATAAACTCCGCTGCAGCTCGAGTGTCTCAATACATAAAAAAATCATTCCTTCCAAGATCGGGAGGTAAGCGGAGGGAAATGGGAATGGGAAGTTATCATTGAGGGTTGAGTAGAGCTGGGGTGCTATTTTGCCTAAGATAGCGAAGGTACCATCGAGTCGTCTGATGATGTTCGGCAACCTACCACACCTAAAACATCCACAACGTTATGAATCTCTAGTACGGCTCAAGAACACTGGCCACGCAAGGGTTCATGTTGAGCAGACCTATGGGGTCTAGGGCTGTGCCCAAAGAGCTAAACATACGACAGGTCGGGACATTCCATTTGTGTACCTAACGGAGACGATACAGCTATAGCATTAAGTCGGGAATGCTCAACTAAATGCGCGTGTGCCCGATTTGATCAAATTGGTAAATCGATCAAAGGGCGAATATACCTGTATGTTGGAAGGAGAAGCCCTTTTAAATTGGACGATTCGATATACAAACTATGGCTCTCAACCTCGATCCAGATTCTTACCATGATCAAGATCCATCAGCCCCGGCTGATGTACATCGAGGGAGATTTGAATTGGAGCTCATCCGCAACACCTCGTGTTCACGAAGCGTTCAAGATGTTCTCACTTCTCGTCCCCTAACGGTTGAACGACTATGGAGATTTGTATCTCTTGAGATATTAATACCAACCGTTGTTTGGCCTGCACATGTGTCGAATACTTTCGGATCGTTGGCGCAAAGTCACAGACGATGAATCACAAATCATGGGGTCGTTCACACAATCTGGCGACCCTGTCAAAAAAAAAAAAAAAAGTGAATCGAAAAATTTGTGGATCACGCCGTTTGGGAGATTATGCACAGGTTTGGCAAGATTGTTTGATTTATGTGGCTACCTGCGTTTTCCGGGTTACCATTCAAAAGGGTTTTGGATAGTCCACTATCTTGGGGCATCTGCTTCAAGGTTTTGCCATGCTTGCGCCTCTAACACTCGCTTTTAAACTATGCCAGGTAAGTTCATGATATGGTTCTATCGGTGGCGTATGTTATCTGCTGGTAAAATTGGTGAGTGAAGTGCCTAAGATTGTATGGATCGTAGTACATGATACCTTGGTGCTTCCCTAGACTCTGGTTTCCAATGAGGCGTTTTTGCCGACGTACCTAGGAGTATGTTTATCCTCCAGGTGTGGTGTCCCCTGATCTCGTAACTACGAGGTTTTTGTGCACATATTGTCGGAAATCGATTTACTCCGCAAAGAGCTGATTGCATGCGCCTAGATGCTGGTTTGGGTGAAAATTTTCTGGCAAGATATAAAGTATGCCTTAAGTTTTGCTGGTTTGTCGAACCACCCTCTTCAGACAAGCCAGAGTATTCGGCCCCTCACCTCGACCGATCTCAATCCCACCTGGTTCATTGATGGTTCGCATAACAGAAAGGAAAATTATCTGTACTCCACAGCATATGCAATAGGATGCTGTTGTTGAGGGTTTAGCAAGTCTTGTTTAAACACCTATATTCTCTCGATTATGCCGGCTATACCGCTCTCCTACGCCCAAACTCCGCTGCCAGTAATGAATGGGTCGCAAACCTATCATGTAGTATCTGAGTTTTCACATCCCTACTCTAGATGACGATACCCAGATTGTATGATCGACAACACAATTAAGTTTGTTAGGAGCCATTCGTGCCGGCCGAAGCGAAGCGGCCAGCCCAGCTCCTGGGCGATGCGGCTTGAACTGTTACCAATTCAAATGATGATTATGTCCGCCTATCCTTCGTCACTAGGCGGGTTTATACATGGAACAGAGCACATACAAGTGCCCTTGTGGAATATAAACATAGGATCGGTCAGCGCAGGAGATGCGGGTGAACTTGGTGGATTTTTGGGATCCGAGTTAGAACGGTGGATTGCGAGTGTTTTCGCGCAGGAATCTGAAAGTGTGCCCGTTTGCCGGGGAGTGCTCATCTGGTGAACAAGGGCTACTATGAACCGAGTATCTTGACATGTGAGGGATTAGCAGAATGATGGCGCTTGTTAGAGGCGTACCGATGCGGCTATCTCCTCTCGAATGACAGGCACCGGGGCCTGAAAGAGGAGATGGATCTACCTGTTGATCATTGAAAGCAATGCTTTTAACCCTGTGCAGCGGGAAGTGTTGTGGATTGTCCACTTGTTCGGTCGAAGAGACTCCAACTATGCCCTTAGCAAGCCATTTGTGTAGATCATCTGTTGCCGGGAATACGGGATAGCTTACATTTTACCGCCATCAATCCGAGAGGGTGACGTGCTGCTTGTATATGAACTTTTTTAACGGGAGCATGCCGCTCTTCATCTGTGTAACCTACTTTCGACACAGGATGTCAAGAGTACGTTGGTATCCAAACCAGGAATAATACCTATGCTTGTGCTCTTGTGCTCCCAATATGTCACTGTCATAGGGGTTGAATGTCAGGATGAGCGACACGTGCAGGGCCGCCCGAATAACTTTGTCCCACCCATCTCGCCTGGTCTGAAACCTGGAAGAATTTCAAAAATCCTCCGCAAATCGCACATTTTTATGCCACCTGGTAGACAATGCATATATATGCGCGGCAAAACCACGGTGACAGTTTTCCTCCCCTTCCCTCACCGCCTTCGGTCAGGTCTGCCCTCCCCCTCTCCCCGTTCCTATATTATCCAGACGCACCCCCTTGTGTATTGCCCTAAATTTACCCTGAGGCCTGCCTTTATCCCATAAACCTCTTCTAACGAGCTGACGTCCATACTCTGATACAATAATTGCTCGATCCTCCCCCCCTCCGGCTCCGGGTCACCAATGTACTGTCAGCCGCCTACCCTAACCTACTACGCCACGCAGATTTATGGGAATTTTAGGGATCTTAATGAGCGAGGGAGAGCTGCCCCATGATAGTGCAGCGCGGGGTGAGTGTAGGTAGGCGTGGTGCTGTGGTCTTAGGCTCAGTGCCATTCTTCACAGCGGCCTGTAAAGTTCTCCACGGCTTCTTGCATGGGATGCATACCCGGGTGCCCTCCTGCCCTGCCCTAAGGTCCAGCTGCTCATCAATGCTACTGGTTTTTAGACCAAATGGCTTTCGCCGTTTAACCAATCACGGCTCACTAGAGGCGGCTAAATCGGCGGACCCCGTTTGAAGTAGACCGACTCCCTGTCTTCAACAATTAAATCTTAAGCTATCAAATTTATCCAGGCATGAGTCGAACGCCTTTAATGAAGGTACTCAATGGGTTTGAGGCTGTAGACAACCCCGCACCCGCCGAGGAGGTCCAGGCCGAGGCAGGTTTGGCGAGGGGCAACGTCCAGGTTCGGTTGCTCCAAGAAGTTTTTCTACACGACCCGCCCATTGTACAAGGAGAACATTTGATCCCGCAGCCGGGGGAGAGTGAGTAGTATTATTTATTTATTCCGATTTTTGAGACTGATTCAGAGTGTAGTCATTCCTGCAAGCCACACAACCCGGGTCTTCCTCTTTTTCGTTTTCATGGTGATTCTGTGCTTAATCAGTGCCGGCCTCGTATTATTTGGCGTATCATCGCGCACATTATCACGCCCCGATGGAGGAAGACTATGAAAGCAAAGGCCTTGGATGAACCGCAACATGGTAAGCTCTTGCCCATGAATGACTGCATATGCTCACACAATCATCACAGGACCATCGAACACAGTACACTAACCCATCCACCTAGCCTCGGAAGGGCTCTCAAACGGGTAAAACAGGAGCCCCCACTTAGGAATATTGGAGTACTACGTTTAGGAGAAAGAGGAGGGGGAGGGAGTTTCGTTCCATTTACAGCCACACTGTTCTCACAATTACTCTGCAGCGTCCTGCCTGAGCCCCCTATGGGAGACGAAAGAGCTCGTGCAAGATGCAAATGTTGTGGAGCGATTCTATTTCTCTTGTTCTTTGATTACCTATGGTTTACGGGCTCTCTCAATCTCCCCTGGATGCTCTACTCGCTCCCACCTTCGTAACTATTTACGAGCGACCACAAAGTACAAAATATCATCTAGAGTACTTGGATTCTCCACAGTTTCCACTCAATCAAATCAGTGTTGATCATGTTCTGTTATAATGCAATGTCAAACGGGCCGATTTTTCTTGATTTCCCGTTTCCCTTGCGCTATCCGTTGAAACGCCCCGCCTCTAATCTGCTGTAAATACGTATGAGTCAAACAAAAGCTCTGTATAACCAGCACCATCGCCTGATGACTCGGATGGCCCCACTTCGTGACCTGGCCACTCACGACCAACAAGAAAAAAAATGCAGCTATCCAAGTCGAAATTGTTCAGCACAATGTTGGACCACAGACTCCTCATTTGAGCCCCCTGGTGCAGTCCAAGTTCACGCTTTTGCGCCTGACATGTCGGTAGAGCTTTGTGTAGATTGAGGCGCAGTGGACGGACAAAACTACAACCTGGCTACATCAAGGTTGCGACAAGTGCCGGTTGAGCTGACAACTTTACACAAAAGTCGAGTGTGGGCCACGTCCTTGCCATGACAAGGGCGACAGTTGGTCCGGGAATACCGCCGACGTGGCATCCGATACCAACCCCCTGGGTGGCTGACCCCAGCTATTCCCAACATAGGGGAATAAAGTATCGGATTATAACGACAAACTGTCATATAGCCTAAGATTTCAGTTGTAGATCCTATCTCAAGCCCACGCCGAGTGCCCGATGGGGCAGAGCCGCGCAGTCGTCCAAGTCTAAGGCTCCAATTGTTCGGTTGATACTTCCTGCATGCGCTAACAAAGCTAGCCAGAGGTCACTTGCTAGTGGCAGCAGTATAGCTGAAACGAGCCATTCCGGCAGTAACATGTGTTCCGCCTTTCGGTCCTTGACCTGAAGGCACCGGTCCGCTCCTTGGATAGTTTCCAACAACAGGTCGAATTGTGTGACTGCAGAGGTAGCACATTTAATGATCTTACACAGAGGATTGGGCATCAATTTGATAAGGAAGCTCGAGTGGTTAGGCAAAGCGAGTACTGAGGATGTTTGGCTAAATACAACTTGTTGTTTGTGCATACGATATGACGATGAGCGATGAAATGCGCCTCGCGCATTTCACACCTTTTTCCATTGTAAGTAGCTTTGCATATATGCATTGCTATCTATTATTGTATTTCACGCGATGAGCGAGTAGCGCCTATATACTGTATAAAGAGCGAAGCTCTTTCCCACGTAATTTATCCCGTCTGCGAATCCTATATATATTGCTCTAACTGCGCATACATTCATCACGACTGACCCTACTGCCTTGGCTAAACCCACTTGCCGATCATAGCGAAGGTCCAAGTACGAGAACTGCTACCGAGTAAGCTATGATTTAGTGGCTCCCTCTGTGGAATGCAAATGTCCAAATTTTTTGGATGTCTGGGAGGGCCACTTTTTGGCTGTGTTACCATATTTTACAGTTGTCTCAGCTTGATTTTATGGTCACTCAGCCAGAACCACGGAAATTGGTTGTTTTGTACACATTTGAATCATGTATGCACTTTGATTCCCAACACTGATTTACAGTCATTTTTGCTAATTTATTTGCCACAGATGACACAGAAAACTAACCCTAAAGGAATTGATCCAAGTTGGCTGATCTAGCCATTTTTTGTGGCTCTGTACAAATTAACCACAAAATTTGGTTGGGCTGACCATGAAATGTGGATGAAATAGCCAAAAAGTGCCCCCCCAGACATCCAATTTTTTGGATGTCTGCATCCCACAGAGATCCTGCACACTTCACTACCAATATGTGCAAGAGGGGATATGGCAACACATTTCTTTATTTCTTGACTATGCATCAATACCCCTCTATGTACCTGTTCCTACTTGCTTAACAGCCTTGTCTGCAATATTGCCAACCTGCAAGTACCAAATAGGACTTGTACACAATTATCAATAATTGCTTCTAATCTGCCTTCAGGTAATACAGTTAGCAACAAAACCATACAAATGCAAGCTACTGTAAGCTTGCACAGGCTCTAGCTGCAGCAATACAGCACCTTGATATCTGCTTTTCTAACTGTTATGTAGTACTTGTGCTGTCTGAAAGTGTGGAAAAGTGACACATGACCAACCTACTTCCCTCTTCATATTTGTTCAAGTACACCATGGCATGTTATTCAATTCACACAAAACTTTGCATACATGTAGATATTCCAACTAAAAATTGTTAAAACCCAGTCTGATATCCCTTGGCTTTCTTCACAAGCATCCATTTGAGAGGTATGAGCTGCAACCTCCTCATTGGTAAGTTCATCCCAGACTTTCTTGGCAGCTGCCCAAAGACTGTCAAGATCTTTACCTGACCCCAGCTCTTCAGACATGTGCTTTTTGAGGACATACCATAATGGCTCAATAGGGTTTTGTTATGGATCACTAACATTTTCTATTATTTTAGTCTGCTCTGCCAACCTCAAGTGATGCCTCTGTAATTAAATTGTGAAATACTTGAATTTGTATGCACTCCAAATTGTACTATTTTCCGTTCCATTAAATAGTACAAACTTCCCGCTCTCCAACACATATTTTATTAAGTTTTTACGATAAGATCTCAGAGAGATACAGAGGTCGCAATATTTCCTCTTATCAGGAGATATTGATTACAACATTGCACTGCTCATATCTCAGCAACTGCTTATGCTATCAAAGCAATCTTGTGCTCTATCGATAGCTAATCTTCAGCAGTATCTGCTGCCCAAAGATCGTTGCGATCCACCAGATCCTCGCGCTGGAATGGCCCAAAGATCATTAGAATCTTACTTGACCATCAATCAAGATCTAATGACTCCAGTGAGTCAGGAGAGCTTCCCAAATTGATCCAGAAGGTTCTCTGACTCACCTTATGACTCACTGAGATGTAGCCTCCATTCATTACATGTATATACTATGATAATATGATCTACAAGCCAATAGCAGGTCTCAGATGCATCAATGCCTTTGATCCACACCCTGTCTTTACTCTTTTATCCTATACTGGGCTAGGGTGTACCCCAAGTATAGCAGTACCCTCCTTTGATGATTGCACTGGCATGCATGTATCTATTTGGCTCTGGAATGCCCTCCTCAGGGTATAAAAGGACCTCCTCTGAGGCCCTTCCAGACTACCTCCTCTAACTCAACCCAGACTGGTTATTGGTTTCCTTTTTCTCTTTCTATTTCTCTTGTCTGTGTGTGATTTCTTATATAACTAGTACTGAGGAATAAAGTACCATATTAGTTATATACTGTCTGATTTATTGTATCTTATATACAGAGATATATAAGGATACAATATTGCCTGATTGACTGTGACATTAAGTACCAGCTATTAGAGGAAATCTAAGTACCTGTAGCTGAGGAAGTACATGCATTAGGCAGCCCTCCATCTATCCTATAAGCTATCGCTTAAGTCTAGTATTAAGATTAGTATAAGTTAGTCCAAGCAACTAGGGCTGAACTACATTTAAGATATATAAGGGAACCTGACCATAGTAGTCTTGCTCTTTATACCTATAAATTAGTCAGTTTACACTGTGAAAGATTAAGACTACCTTGAGTGTTACTTGATTGCATTGCAACTACTTTGAGCCTTCTTACTCTAGTCTAAGAAGTATTGAGTATGATTAGTGTATACTAACATATCTACATTTGCTTAAGCTCTAGATATTCAAGTGTACCCTGACCCATAACAGGTTTAGATCAGGAGATGATGGCAGATGAGGGTGGGTTTTTATACCCAGCAATTCACAAGCTGCCTGAGTCAACTTTTGCTGGTGCAGACCAGACCCATCTTCTACTAGGTACATCTGATGTCATGGCCTAGACCATGACACAGATTTTATTATGATTTTCGTATATTTTATAAAATCTCTCCTTTTCATATTTTTGGACAAGTCCTGTTTAATCGGATATATGCATAGAATTACTTACATGATCACATGACCTTGTTGTTGTTTATGTTCTGTTTGTACCTTCTGGAATATTCCGTTACATGGCACCATTCTCACATTGTACAATAGTTGTCTTGCACCATACGTGTATTTGATATAGCTCATTGTATGAATATATAAGGGAGAGTCTGAGAGCCTTAAGCCTCAGAACTCGACCTCCTGTTGTATCCCCTCTACTACCTGTGTGACTTACCAGTCCATAGTCCCTGCCCAGTCCTCTTAAGGACAAGTGCACTTACTACTCTACCTCCTTGCGTCTTATTGCACCCTCACTGCACGTCCCACCTTAGACGTTGTCAGTAAAGCCTCCGGCATCGCTGCCCATAGGCTTGTCATCACCACTTAGGTGTTTGATGTTACTGTTCAGGTTGTAACTCTGACATTAGGTCGAGTTCTTCCTCATCACTTGGGATTGAGACGTACCCCTGTACTAGCCTACTGTGAAATGGAGAAAGGCTTGGACTGCATAATAATCAAAAGCGGAAAGAGACTATCCAGTAACAGGTGTCTACAAGGCAGACGGTACCTATCGCCCAACCCTAGGACTCTTGTCCATCACTGCACATGTTGCAGACAGCAAACTACCTGCTTGCAAAAAAGACGCTCTATATCACGCCTGTCAAAGGCTTGTTGATTAGTTGTAGTCATTGTCCAACGCTAGGTAGCAGAGCAGCCACAGTGTTTGAGAGTGAAAATCCCAGCTTCAAGAGCACCCACCATATTTGTCTACCCCACTTCCTTTTTTAGCTATGTCCGCACCAAACCCTGCCCCCACATGGATTCAGTTTGATGCCACTCAGATTCAAGTACCCACTGATCCAGCCGACCTATTAGCATTCACCCACACAATCAAGGATGCACTGATCGCAATAAATAACAATCGTGCGGTATTCATCAATCAACAGTCAGCTGAACTATCCACTATCAACACCACTCTCCAGAACCACGATACAAGCCTATCTAACCTTGATATGAATGTAGTCACGCTCCAGGCTGCAGTCCAAGCACCTGGTACAAGCACCTCTATTGCATGTACTTGAGTGCCCAAGTTATTGGTGCCTGCTAAATTTGATGGTTCAGATAAAAACAAAGTGGTATCCTTCAGGGTTGCGGTGGCCCATTATTTGCGGACTTCCTATCCCTCTGCGACTGCTGATGAGCAGATCGCTTACATCATTTCCTGCCTGGATGGCAAAGCCCACGAATGGCTGGAACCCTACCTGGAAGATGACGTTATCAATGGCAATCTGGTCACTTGGCTCCACAATGTCAATGATTTTTGGACCCAATTTAACACTTGCTGGAACATTGCCAACAAGACCAAAAACTTCAGGGCAAAATTCAAATTGCTCAAACAAAAGAATTCGGTCCAAGAATACTTCAAAGACTTCCAGACATATTCCCAGGGCCTCGGCTACAATGACGCATCCCTTCACAATCACTTCTACAATGGTCTCATGGTCAAAATCAAGGAATTCCTTTTGGCCCAAGACTACAATCACATGGCTGCCAACGTCACCCTGCAAACCCTTGCAGACAAGGCACTCAGAATTGATCAGCGTATTGAGTCGTTCCAGGCACAAAACCCATCTTCCAAATCTTCCTCTTCCAATGTGGCTAGCACCTCTACCAAAGCTTCCACCTTGCTGTCAACAGCTCCTCCCAAAGGCCAGGCCAGGGAAAAGATGGCTGTTGGGGAAAAAGTGTACACACTTGGTCCAGATGGCAAGGCTTGCAAAGGAACAATCTTGGCTATAAACCGCAACACCAAAGGACAGTCAATTCCCACGATCAAATGGAATGACGGATCATCTGAGGAAACTACCTTCAAACAAATCCAAAAAGATTCGCATCCGATTGTCGTCGCTCCCTCAGCTCCTACCCTGGCCAAGGGGTCTGGTCCTGGACCTATGGATCTAGATTCAGCAGGGAAAGGAAAAAAACCTGTAATATGCAGCACTTGTGGTGGTTGTGGCCATTATTCTAGCGCTTGTCCCTCCAAACCCTATTCTGGGCAAGCTGCTTCCCTTTCTGGTGATGAGTCGGAAAATGAGGACGCTTGAACATTGGCGGAGCAAATGTATCAAGCGAAACCTGTACAGACTTTGAGATATATGCTATAGACAACGTGTCCCCTTTGAATATATATTTTGTTGCATCTCAAGCCCCATCCGCTCCAGAAAATAAAAGCATCAACCGTATGCAAACCATGCATGGTTGGGCCATGATTGACTCAGGCACATCTTCATGCTTTATACACCCATGCCTAGTTAAACAATATCGAATACCCACTTATAAAAAGAAAAATCCAAAAAAATCAAAAGTTATCGATGGTTGTGAAATCTCTTCTGGTATTGTTGATACAGAATGTGTTTTTATTTTAGAAATAGGCAGTCATAAGGAACAATTGGTTTGTAATGTAGCAGACACAGGTAGACACACCTTAGTACTAGGAATGTTGTGGCTCAAATTACATAATCCAAATATTGACTGGCCAAATAAATGTATTACCTTTGACTCAAACTTTTGTATAAAAAACTGTGTTCCTGCTTCTAATGTAGTTCTTGGCAATGTTGGTGGTGTCGTTGACCCATTCGACGAAAGCCTAGGAGGTGTCAAGGCTTACCAACCTCTTGAAGGCATCCCTAGGGACCCTGGAGGTGTTGTGGTATCAAAACCACTTGAAGGCATCCCAGAGGAACTCCGAGACTTTACAGATGTATTTTCTGAGGACAAAGTGACAGAGTTACCTCCTCACCGTCCATATGACCTTGAGATAGTCCTCTGTTATGGATCACTAACATTTTCTATTATTTTTAGTCTGCTCTGCCAACCTCAAGCGATGCCTCTGTAATTAAATTGTGAAATACTCGAATTTGTATGCGCTCTGAATTGTACTATTTTCTGTTTCATTAAATAGTACAAATTTCCCGCTCTCCAACGCATATTTTATTAAGTTTTTACGATAAGATCTCAGAGAGATACAGAGGTTGCGATATTTCCTCTTATCAGGAGATATTGATTACACCATCGCACCGCTCATATCTCGGCAACCGCTTACGCTATCAAAGCGATCTTGTGCTCTATCGATAGCCAATCTTCGGCGGTATCTGCTGCCCGAAGATCGTCGCGATCCACCGGATCCTCGCGCCGGAATGGCCCGAAGATCATTAGAATCTTACTGGACCATCAATCAAGATCTAATGACTCCAGTGAGTCAGGAGAGCTTCCCAAATTGATCCAGAAGCTTCTCTGACTCACTTTATGACTCACTGAGATGTAGCCTCCATTCATTACATGTATATACTATGATAATATGATCTACAAGCCAATAGCAGGTCTCAGATGCATCAATGCCTTCGATCCACACCCTGTCTTTACTCTTTTATCCTATACTGGGCTAGGGTGTACCCCAAGTATAGCAGTACCCTCTTTTGATGATCGCACTGGCATGCATGTATCTATTTGGCTCTGGAATGCCCTCCTCAGGGTATAAAAGGACCTCCTCTGAGGCCCTTCCAGACCACCTCCCTCTACTCAACCCAGACCGGTTATTGGTTTCTTTTCTCTTTCTATTTCTCTTGTCTGTGTGTGATTTCTTATATAACTAGTACTGAGGAATAAAGTACCATATTAGTTATATACTGTCTGAGACATTGTATCTTATATACAGAGATATATAAGGATACAATATTGCCTGATTGAGCGTGACATTAAGTACCAGCTATTAGAGGAAATCTAAGTACCTGTAGCTGAGGAAGTACACGCATTAGGCAGCCCACCATCTATCCTATAAGCTATCGCTTAAGCCTAGTATTAAGATTAGTATCAGTTAGTCCAAGCGACTAGGGCTGAACTACATTTAAGATATCTAAGGGAACCTGACCATAGTAGTCTTGCTCTTTATACCTATAAATTAGTCAGTTTACACTGTGAAAGATTAAGACTACCTTGAGTGTTACTTGATCGCATTGCAACTATTTTGAGCCTTCCTACTCTAGTCTAAGAAGTATTGAGTACGATTAGTGTATACTAACATATCTACATTTGCTTAAGCTCTAGATATTCAAGTGTACCCTGACCCGTAACATCCTCAAGGATCAAAACGCACCAGTAAAAGGACCAGTATACCCCCTTCGCCCTTTGGATGATGAGGAATTAAGAAGAATACTCAAAGAGCAGTTGGACAAAGGGTTGATCAGGCCCTCCAAATCACGATACAGCTCTCCAATAATCTTTGTTCCTAAAAAGAATGGCAAAAGAAGGATGTGTGTCGATTATTGTTTGCTCAATTCCAACACAGTACAAAACGCGTATCTCATACCTCTCATTTCCACCTTGGTAGAGAAATTGAGAGGAGCATGTGTATTCACAACTCTGGACCTTAAATCTGGCTATAATCTGGTCAGAATTAAAGAAGGAGATGAATGGAAAACAGTGTTTAAAACGAAATATGGTCTATTTGAATACTTGGTCATGCCTTTCAGTCTTTGTAATGCTCCAGCCGCCTTCCAGAACTTCATGAACAAGATCTTTAGGGATTTACTAGATGTGTCAGTCATAGTATACCTTGACGACATACTTATATTTTCTAAAAACCCTGCGGATCACACGAAGCATGTTCAGGAGGTGTTATCCTGACTTAGGAAACACCAGCTATACTGCAACCTGGAAAAATGTGTCTTCAATGCCTCTGAAGTAGAATACCTAGGCGTAATTGCCAACGGCGAAGGAGTTAAAACAGACCCAAAAAAGGTCACGGAAGTGGTTAATTGGGAAACACTGCGTACCGTAAAGGAAGTGCAGGAAGCACTAGGGTTTTTCAACTACTATCACCGCTTCATAGAGGACTTTGCAGGACAAGCTTGGCCTATGTACCAGCTCTTGCGTAAAGACGTCCATTGGCAATGGGGTAAGAATGAGGAAGCATCTTTCCAAATTCTGAAAAAAGCACTAGTCGAATCTCCTGTCTTAATCCAACCAGACGTCACAAAGGAATTTATACTGGAATGTGATGCATCCGACTTTGCCACTGGAGCTATCCTTAACCAGTATGGCAGAGATGGTAAATTGCACCCAGTAGCCTTCTATTCCAAAACTCTATCACCAGCCAAACGAAATTATGATATACATGATAAAGAATTACTGGCTATGATATGAGCATTCAAAGAATGGCATCACTTGCTCGAAGGATCTGAAATCCCTGTCTTGGTACTCTCAGACCACAAAAATCTAGAGTTCTTCCAGACAAAAAGGGACTTAAACCGGAGACAAGCAAGGTGGATGGGCTTCCTGGCTGACTACAACTACAGAATCAAATACAGAAAAGGGGCACAAAACGGAAAAGCTGATATACTATCTTGACAAGAATCACTTCGGAGAGAGGCAGCTAAAGAGGGGGGTAAAACCCCACCACTTATCAGCCCTGAGCTTTTCATTTTGGCAATTCTCACTGACCATTCCCTCAATGATTTAATTAGGGATGCATTACCAGATGATAAGACTGTATCAAAGATTCTAAAGTCCCTTGAGGAAAACATTCCGGTTAAAGGCTGGCATCTAGAAGATGACTTGTTGTACTACCACGACTGCATATACGTACCAAACAAGTCAGAAATCAGACGAGTAGTCATAGAAAGCCAGCATGACAATCCTGCAGCAGTGTCATGGCCTAGACCATGACCACGATTTTATTATGAATTTTCTATATTTTATAACTTCCTTTTTTATGATGTTTTGGACAAGTCCTGTTTATTCAGATATATGTGGTTTATCTACCTTCATGTCACGTGACCTTGTTGTTGTTGACTCAATGTTTGGTGTTACCGGAATGCTCTGTCGTGACGTGGCACTATTAGCTTCTTATTGGTCCTGGTATTTGATTTGTACTGCCTTGGCCATGAATATATAAGGGAGAGTCTGAGAGCCTTAAGCCTCAGAACTCGACCTCCTGTTGTATCCCCTCTACTACCTGTGTGACTTACCAGTCCATAGTCCCTGCCCAGTCCTCGTAAGGACAAGTGCACCTACTACCCTACCTCCTTGCGTCTTATCGCATCCTCACTGCACATCCCACCTTAGACGTTGTCAGTAAAGCCTCCGGCATCGCTGCCCATAGGCTTGTCATCACCACTTCGGTGTTTGACGTTACTGTTCAGGTTGTAGCTCTGACATTAGGTCGAGTTCTTCCTTATCACTCGGGATTGAGACGTACCCCTGTACTAGCCTACTGTGAAACGGAGAAAGGCTCGGACCGCATAATAATCAAAAGCGGAAAGAGACTATCCAGTAACAGGTGTCTACAAGGCAGACGGTACCTATCGCCCAACCCTAGGACTCTTGTCCATCACCGCACGTGTCGCAGACAGCAAACTACCTGCTTGCAAAAAAGACACTCTATATCACGCCTGTCAAAGGCTTGTTGATTAGTTGTAGTCATTGTTCAACGCTAGGTAGCAGAGCAGCCACAGTGTTTGAGAGTGAAAATCCCGGCTTCAAGATGTTACGGGTCAGGGTACACTTGAATATCTAGAGCTTAAGCAAATGTAGATATGTTAGTATACACTAATCGTACTCAATACTTCTTAGACTAGAGTAAGAAGGCTCAAAATAGTTGCAATGCGATCAAGTAACACTCAAGGTAGTCTTAATCTTTCACAGTGTAAACTGACTAATTTATAGGTATAAAGAGCAAGACTACTATGGTCAGGTTCCCTTAGATATCTTAAATGTAGTTCAGCCCTAGTCGCTTGGACTAACTGATACTAATCTTAATACTAGGCTTAAGCGATAGCCTTTAGGATAGATGGTGGGCTGCCTAATGCGTGTACTTCCTCAGCTACAGGTACTTAGATTTCCTCTAATAGCTGGTACTTAATGTCACGCTCAATCAGGCAATATTGTATCCTTATATATCTCTGTATATAAGATACAATGTCTCAGACAGTATATAACTAATATGGTACTTTATTCCTCAGTACTAGTTATATAAGAAATCACACACAGACAAGAGAAATAGAAAGAGAAAAGAAACCAATAACCGGTCTGGGTTGAGTAGAGGGAGGTGGTCTGGAAGGGCCTCAGAGGAGGTCCTTTTATACCCTGAGGAGGGCATTCCAGAGCCAAATAGATACATGCATGCCAGTGCGATCATCAAAAGAGGGTACTGCTATACTTGGGGTACACCCTAGCCCAGTATAGGATAAAAGAGTAAAGACAGGGTGTGGATCGAAGGCATTGATGCATCTGAGACCTGCTATTGGCTTGTAGATCATATTATCATAGTATATACATGTAATGAATGGAGGCTACATCTCAGTGAGTCATAAAGTGAGTCAGAGAAGCTTCTGGATCAATTTGGGAAGCTCTCCTGACTCACTGGAGTCATTAGATCTTGATTGATGGTCCAGTAAGATTCTAATGATCTTCGGGCCATTCCGGCGCGAGGATCCGGTGGATCGCGACGATCTTCGGGCAGCAGATACCGCCGAAGATTGGCTATCGATAGAGCACAAGATCGCTTTGATAGCGTAAGCGGTTGCCGAGATATGAGCGGTGCGATGGTGTAATCAATATCTCCTGATAAGAGGAAATATCGCAACCTCTGTATCTCTCTGAGATCTTATCGTAAAAACTTAATAAAATATGCGTTGGAGAGCGGGAAATTTGTACTATTTAATGAAACAGAAAATAGTACAATTCAGAGCGCATACAAATTCGAGTATTTCACAATTTAATTACAGAGGCATCGCTTGAGGTTGGCAGAGCAGACTAAAAATAATAGAAAATGTTAGTGATCCATAACACAAGAGCACCCACCATACTTGTCCATCCCACTTCCCCTTTTAGCTATGTCCGCACCAAACCCTGCCCCCGCTTGGATTCAGTTCAATGCCACTCAGATTCAAATACCCACCGATCCAGCTGACCTATTAGCATTCACCCAAACAATCAAGGATGCGCTGATCGCAATAAACAATAATCTGGCGGTATTCATCAATCAACAGTCAGCTGAACTATCCACTATCAACACCACTCTCCAGAACCACGATACAAGCCTATCTAACCTTGATATGAATGTAGTCACACTCCAGGCTGCAGTCCAAGCACCTGGTACAAGCACCTCTATTGCGCGTACTCGAGCACCCAAGTTATCGGCACCTGCTAAATTCGATGGTTCGGATAAAAACAAAGCGGTATCCTTCAGGGTTGCGGTGGCCCATTATCTGCGGACTTCCTATCCCTCTGCGACTGCTGATGAGCAGATCGCTTACATCATTTCCTGCCTGGACGGCAAAGCGCATGAATGGCTGGAACCCTATCTGGAAGACGACGTTATCAATGGCAATCCAGTCACTTGGCTTCACAATGTCAATGACTTCTGGACCCAATTTAATGCTCGCTGGAACGTTGCCAACAAGACCGAAAACTTCAGGGCAAAATTCAAATTGCTCAAACAAAAGAATTCGGTCCAAGAATACTTCAAAGACTTCCAGACATATTCCCAGGGCCTCGGCTACAATGACGCATCCCTCCGCGATCACTTCTATGACGGTCTCACGGTCAAAATCAAGGAATTCCTCGTGGCCCAAGACTACGATCATATGGCTGCCAATGTCACCCTGCAAACCCTTGCAGACAAGGCACTCAGAATCGATCAGCGTATTGAGTCGTTCCAGGCACAAAACCCATCTTCCAAATCCTCCGCTTCCAATGTGGCTAGCACCTCTACCAAAGCTTCCACCTTGCTGTCAACAGCTCCTCCCAAAGGCCAGGCCAGGGAAAAGATGTCTGTTGGGGAAAAGGTGTACACGCTTGGTCCAGATGGCAAAGCTCGCAAAGGAACAATTGCGGCTATAAACCGCAACGCCAAGGGACAGTCGATTCCCACGATCAAATGGAATGACGGATCATCTGAGGAAACAACCTTCAAACAAATCCAAAAAGATTCGCATCCAATCGTCGTCGCTCCTCCAGCTCCCCAACTTGCTAAAGGATCAGGTCCAGGACCCATGGATCTTGACTCAGCAGGCAAAGGGAAAAAGCCTCTTATCTGCAATAACTGTGGAGGAAGAGGCCATATCGCAAGTGCCTGCCCATCCAAACCCTATTCAGGGCAAGGCGCCACTTTATCTGATGAGGAGTCGGAAAACGAGGACCTCTGAACGCAGACGGAGCAAGCGTCTCAGAGGAACCAAACATGGACCTGGAAATTTATGCTGTAGATAACGTATCTCCTTTAAATATATTCTTTATCGCATCTCCAGTCCAGACCGCTCCTGATAGTAAAAGCTTGAATCGTATGAAGAGACTACATGGATGGGCCATGATAGATTCAGGAGCTTCATCTTGCTTCATCCACCCACGCCTTGTCTCAGAATACAAAATACCAACTCATAAAAAGAAAAACCCAAAAAAATTAAAAGTGATTGATGGTCGTGAAATCAGTTCTGGACTTGTCGATTCGGAATGTACATTTATATTAGAAATTGGTAGTCATAAAGAGCAGTTGGTTTGTAACGTAGCAAACATAGGCAGACATAGTTTAGTACTAGGAATGTCATGGCTCAAGTTACATAATCCTCATATTGACTGGCCTATAAAACGTGTTGATTTTAACTCTGCCTTTTGTATTAAAAATTGTGTTCCCACATCAAATGTAGTCTTTGGTAATATTGGTGGTCATTTGGATCCATTTGAATCTGACCTTGGAGGTGTCGAGGTATTCCAACCTCTTGAAGGCATCCAAAGGGACCCTGGAGGTGTCGTGGCTTCAAAACCACTTGAAGGCATCCCAGTCGAATACCGAGACTATTCGGATGTTTTTGCAGACGATGATGTGGTGACGGAATTACCTCCCCATCGTCCATATGATCTGGAGATAGTCCTCCAAGATCCCCAAAAACCGGTTAAAGGACCCGTATATCCCTTACGCCCTTCAGATGATGAAGAACTTCGCCAGATACTCAAAGAGCAGCTTGACAAAGGATTAATTAGACCATCCAAGTCACGTTATAGCTCCCCGGTGATCTTCGTACCCAAAAAGAATGGCAAAAGGAGAATGTGTGTCGACTATCGTGCGCTTAATGAAAATACAGTCAAAAACTCGTACCCTATTCCACTAATATCTACGCTGGTGGAAAAATTACGGGGTGCACAGGTTTTCACTACCTTGGATCTGAAATGGGGTTATAATCTTGTTCGGATTAAGGAAGGTGACAAATGGAAAACCACATTCAAAACAAAGTACGGCCTGTTCGAATACCTGGTAATGCCGTTTGGACTATGCAACGCTCCGGCCGCATTCCAAAACTTCATGAATGAAATCTTCCGAGATATTCTAGACGTCTATGTAATCGTATACCTAGACGACATCCTTATATTCTCGAAAAACTCGGAAGATCACGCCAAGCATGTCGCAGAAGTACTACGCTGATTAAGGCTTCACCAACTGTACTGCAACTTGTCTAAATGCGTGTTCAATGCTTCTGAAGTGGAATATCTAGGCGTCATCGCTAACGGCGAAGGAGTCCGAGCTAACCCAGCAAAAATCACGGAAGCGGTGAATTGGGCAACACCGAAAACCGTGAAAGGCGTTCAGGAATTCCTAGGATTCGTGAACTACTACCGCAAATTCATTGAGGACTTTGCTGGACGAGCATATCCGCTCTACCAATTACTCCGCAAAGAAAATCCTTGGCGGTGGGGTCAAAACGAAGAAAGCTCATTTAACATTCTTAAAAGAGCCCTAGTAGAATCTCCCATCCTCATCCAACCTGACGTCAACAAGGAATTCACCCTGGAATGCAACGCTTCTGACTACGCCACTGGTGCAATCCTCAATCAGTTAGGCAAGGACGGAAAACTACATCCAGTGGCATTTTATTCCAAAACCCTATCACCAGCCGAACGTAACTACGACATACATGACAAAGAGTTGCTGGCAATGATAAGGGCGTTCAAAGAATGGCGTCACTTGCTCGAAGGATCAGTAATCCCAATTAAAGTACTGTCGGATCACAAGAACTTAGAATTCTTCCAGACAAAAAGGGAACTGAATCGAAGGCAAGCAAGGTGGATGGGATTCCTAGCCGATTATAATTATAGGATCAAATACCGCTCAGGGGCACAAAATGGCAAAGCAGACATCCTCTCCTGTCGAGAAGACCTCCGGGAACAGGCACTTAAAGAGGGGGGTGAAATCCCGCCGCTCATCAGCCCCGAGCTTTTCATTTTGGCAATTCTGACTGACCACTCCCTCAATGACATGATAAGGGATGCGTTACCAGACGACAAATCCGTATCCAAGATCCTCAAGTCCCTCGAGGAAAACATCCCAGTTAAAGGCTGGCGTCTTGAAAATGACTTGCTGTACTACCACGACCGAATCTATGTACCAAGCGAGTTAGAAATCAGACGTGCAGTAATAGAAAGCCGGCATGATAATCCTGCAGCAGGGCACCCAGGGCACTTCCGAACCTTAGATCTTGTATCGAGGGATTACTATTGGTCGGGAATGAAAAAGTCCATTGTCAAATATGTCCAGGCATGCGACTCTTGCATCCGCAACAAGCATTCAAATCAGGCTCCTCCGGGTTTACTCCAACCCATAGACTTACCCAATAAACCCTGGGAAGAAATCACTTACGACATGATTGTCGGATTGCCAATGTCTGAAGGTTATGACGCAATACTCACAGTGGTTGATTGTTTATCGAAGATGGTGCACTTTATACCAACGCACTCAAACGCCACCGCGGTAGATGTCGCAAACCTGTTTGTAAACTTTGTCTGGAAACTACATGGACTTCCCCGAAAAACAATCTCTGACCGCGGCCCCAACTTCAACGCCAAATTCCTACGCCAAGTGTACAGTCGCCTCGGTATAGAGCCACATTATTCCACAGCCTACCGACCACAGGTAGATGGTCAAAGTGAAAGACTCAACCAGTTCATCGAAATCTATCTGCGTCATTATATAAACCATTGTCAGACGGACTGGGTTGCTGCGCTACCTCTTGGAGAATTTGCGTATAACAATGGGAAACATGCTGGATCAAAACATACTCCGTTCTTTGCCTGCTATGGCTACAATCCAGACTTTACGGTCGGAAATACCAAAGGAAGCAGTGTCCCTCAAGCCAATGAATATGCCGATCACCTCAAAACTATCCATGAAGAGGCTAAGGCTGCACTCACGATTGCAAATCGCACTTACTCAGAATACTACAATCGAAAGCATTGTGAGGCAACCAAGATCGAAGTAGGCTCAAAGGTTTTCTTAGACGGATCAAATATCAAAACCATCCGACCATCCAAGAAGTTGGATAATAGGCGCTTCGGTCCCTACAAGGTTGTTGAACAAATTGGGAAATATACATTTAAATTGGACTTGCCCAAGTCCATGAAAGTATACCCGGTTTTCCATACTGCCCTTCTGTATCCTAAACCAGTGGACGATTACCAAAGGGACCCTGTCCCAGTACCTACAGTAATAACCCCTGAAGGAGAGGAACAATATGAAGTGGAGCGCATCCTGGACTCACGCAAAGTCGGTCGGAGACTCGAATATTATGTCAGCTGGAAAGGCTACGGCGCAGAAGAAAATAGTTGGGAACCTAAAGCCCACCTCAAGAATGCACCGGAAGCTTTATCCAATTTCCACCGAGATCACCCTGATGCGCCTGGGCCTTAATGGGGGGGAAGTGTCATGGCCTAGACCATGACCACGATTTTATTATGAATTTTCTATATTTTATAACTTCCTTTTTTATGATGTTTTGGACAAGTCCCGTTTATTCAGATATATGCGGTTTATCTACCTTCATGTCATGTGACCTTGTTGTTGTTGAATCAATGTTTGGTGTTACCGGAATGCTCTGTCGTGACGTGGCACTATTAGCTTCTTATTGGTCCTGGTATTTGATTTGTACTGCCTCGGCCATGAATATATAAGGGAGAGTCTGAGAGCCTTAAGCCTCAGAACTCGACCTCCTGTCGTATCCCCTCTACTACCTGTGTGACTTACCAGTCCATAGTCCCTGCCCAGTCCTCGTAAGGACAAGTGCACCTACTACCCTACCTCCTTGCGTCTTATCGCATCCTCACTGCACGTCCCACCTTAGACGTTGTCAGTAAAGCCTCCGGCATCGCTGCCCATAGGCTTGTCATCACCACTTTGGTGTTTGACGTTACTGTTCAGGTCGTAGCTCTGACAAGCAGGGCATCCAGGGCATTTCAGGACACTAGATCTCCTATCTCAAGATTACTATTGGTCCGGAATGAAAAAATCTGTTGTCAATTATATTCAGGCATGCGACTTGTGTATCTGGAACAAGCATTCAAACCAAGCCCCTCCTGGTCTCCTACAACCCATAGACTTACCAAATAAACCCTGGGAGGAAATCACCTATGACTTGATCACCGGATTACCAACGTCAGAAGGTTACGATGCAATACTCACAGTGGTGGACTGATTATCAAAAATGGTACACTTTATCCCCACACACTCGGGAGCCACTGCAGTAGACATTGCAAACCTATTTGTAAACTTTGTCTGGAAACTACACGGATTACCCTGAAAAACCATATTGGACCGAGGCCCTAACTTCAATGCCAAATTCCTTTGCCAATTGTACAAACACCTAAACATTGAACCACACTACTCTATGGCATACAGACCACAGGTTGACGGGCAAAGCAAAAGACTTAACCAATTTGTCGAAATATATCTTCGTCACTAAATAAATCACAGACAGATGGATTGGGTAGCAGCATTGCCTATGGCGGAATTTGCGTATAATAATGGGAAGCACTCAGGATCAAGCCACACACCATTCTTTGTCTGCTATGGTTACAACCCAGACTTCACTGTGGGTAATACCAAAGAAAGCCAGGTACCTGCCGCTGATCAACATGCTGAACACCTCAAGGAAATCCAAGAAGAGGCCAAGGCTGCTCTAACGATTGCCAATCGAACATACTCTGAATATTATAATTGAAAGCATCATGAAGCACCAAAGATTGAAGTCAGATCAAAGGTCTTCCTAGACAGCTCAAATATCAAAACTATACACACTTCTAAGAAATTGGATAACAGGCGTTTTGGACCATACAAGGTACTGGAACAAATCGGGAAACATACCTTCAAACTGGAATTACCCCAATCCATGAAGGTCCATCCAGTATTCCACACTTCACTCCTATTCCCAAAACCAATAGATGACTATAACCAGCAACCTGTACCTGTTCCACCAGTGGTCACTCCTGATGGCAAAGAAGAATTTGAAGTTGAAGAAATCCTGGACTCTCGAAAGGTTGGAAGAAGATTGGAGTATTATGTCAAATGGAAAGGCTATGGACCAGAAGAAAACCTATGGTTACCTAAAGCTGAACTCAAGAACACACCTGAACAAGTCAAAGAATTCCACCAACTCCATCCCAATGCACTTGGACCTTGATGGGGGGGAAGTGTCATGGCCTAGACCATGACGCAGATTTTATTATGATTTTTGTATATTTTATAAAATCTCTCCTTTTCATATTTTTGGACAAGTCCTGTTTAATCGGATATATGCATAGAATTACTTACATGATCATGTGACCTTGTTGTTGTTTATGTTCTGTTTGTACCTTCTGGAATATTCCGTTACATGGCACCATTCTCACATTGTACAATAGTTGTCTTGCACCATACGTGTATTTGATATAGCTCATTGTATGAATATATAAGGGAGAGTCTGAGAGCCTTAAGCCTCAGAACTCGACCTCCTGTTGTATCCCCTCTACTACCTGTGTGACTTACCAGTCCATAGTCCCTGCCCAGTCCTCTTAAGGACAAGTGCACTTACTACTCTACCTCCTTGCGTCTTATTGCACCCTCACTGCACGTCCCACCTTAGATGTTGTCAGTAAAGCCTCCGGCATTGCTGCCCATAGGCTTGTCATCACCACTTAGGTGTTTGATGTTACTGTTCAGGTCGTAGCTCTGACATCTGATGACCTCTCTCTTTCTTCATAGACTGATAGAAATGCAATAAAGGCCCTTTAAGGACCTGGTTAATGTAGTCTTTGCCAGTCATGCCACTGGCCCCTGACTGCTTTTGGCCTTTGCAGTTCATAGCAGCTGGTGTGACCCAAATGAGCAGACCCTTCCAGCCCTTGGCAATAGAGCCAGATATGATGAGTGTTTTACAACCACTGCAGAAGCTAGGTGTGATGGTGGAGGGTGTCGACGACAACAAGTCAGGCAACGAGGAAATAGTAAGAAAATAAGAGAACTTGTATTTGACGAGAGGTCAAGTTCTTGAGGAGTCCTCTGCAAACTTGACCCAGTTTATATACATAGTACAAGCCACATTATAACAAACAAGTCCATACAGTGAGTCACAACTGATAAGAGATAGAAGCAGTAGAAGTGACTGCAGAACTGCGGAATTTCACATTGGAGTTGAAATACATCTTGGTTACTGGTCTGGAACATTCCCTGAGTCACATGACACAGATATACCATAAAAGGCAAGTATGTTTTGAAGATGATCTTGTAAAATGTAATAAATTGAGAAAATATTATAGAGTGGATATATGCATGTCAGTTCGTGACACTTCCCCCCTTCAAGGCACAGGGGTCCTGGGGTGCCTTTGGATGTGACTTGACATAGTTGGCAATGAGTTCTGGTGCATTTACCAGGTCATCATAAGTTAACCATTGTCGCTCGTTGTAGCCAAGCCATTTGACATAGTATTTGAAGACGTTAGACCTTTTGTTGTATTGTGATTTTATGATCTGTTCCACTTTGAATTCTTCTTCCCCTTCAGGAGTTACCACAGGTGGTGGTGGGGGAACCTGACGTCCATAGGGATCATCTTTATGTTTGGTCAGGAGCAAGATATGAAATACTGGGTGTATTTTCATGGTTACTGGCAAGTCCAGTTTGAAGGCGTGAGTGCCATGTTGTGCTACCACCTTGAATGGTCCAATTCTCTTATGGGCCAATTTCCTGGAGGCCTGTTGTGTGTGTATGTTCTTGGTGTTGAGCCAGACTTTGTCTCCCACCCTGATGACTTCTGGGGTCCGATGCTTCCGATCATAGTATTCTTTGGTCCTCTGGTTTGCTAGTTCCAGAGCAGCCTTGAGTTCGTCATGGCCCTTTTGAAGCCATTCTGCATGATTGTCTGCTAAGGGGAATTCTTGTTCCTCCTTGTCCCCAACTGCCAGCCTTGGATGGAAGCCGTAGTTTGCAAAGAATGGTGTTTTGCCAGTTGAGGCATTGACGCCATTGTTGTAGGCAAATTTGGCCAGAGGTAAGAGTGAGACCCAGTTGTCCTGCTGATCTGACATGTAGTGTCTCAGGTACCCTTCTACTACTTGGTTAGCCCTTTCGGACTGGCCATCTGTTTGGGGGTGGTATGCTGTGGAGTAGGATGGTTTTATATCCAGTCGTTTGTACAGGTGCCTTAAAAATTTGGATGTGAAGTTGGGGCCATGGTCTGAGATGGTTTTTTGTGGTAACCCATGGAGTTTCCATACATAGGTTAGGAACAGGTTTGCGCAATCCATGGCACTGGCCTCTGACTGACATGGGATAAAGTGGACCATTTTTGTCAGGCGATCCACAACTGTAAATATAGCATTGAATCCTTCTGATAGGGGTAATCCAGTGATCAGATCATAGGTAATTTCCTCCCAAGGTTTTTCTGGTGCTGGTATTGGGTTTAGGAGCCCTGGGGGAACCTGGTTGCTGTGTTTGTTCCTAATACATGATTCACAATGTGTAACATACTCGTTGACTGATTTTTTCATTGATGACCATGTATATTTGTGGTTTAACAATTTGTATGTTCTGAATTGTCCTGGGTGTCCTGCAGCTGGGTTGTTGTGACAGCTTTCAATGATCAGCTTGCAAAGTTCTTTGTTATTTGGGACATAGATTCGGCCCTTGTATCATAAAAGTCCTTCATCCCATTCCCAGTTTTTGACCTTTTCATTGTCATCTAGGGCTTTTAGAATTTTTGACAGGTGCTTGTCCCCTGGGATGGCATCCCTAATGAGTTGTTCCAGGTCATGGTCTGGCGTGATTGCTTGTAGCCACAGTGATTTTAGTTCAAGAAATTGGTTTTGCGCAAGCAGAGCTTGGCTCTCACCCCCCTCTTTAGGGATGTGCCTTGATAGCCTAGAGAGTATGTCTGCCCAGCTGTTCTTTGCCCCTTCAATGTATAGAATCTTGAATTCGAATCTGGACAGGAACTCATGCCATTGTGTGACTCGACCGTTCAGTGGCCGACTTGTCTTCCAATATTCCAGATTTTTGTGATTGCAAACAATGTTTACTGGGTGTTCGGCCCCTTCTAGTAAATGACGCCAGTGTTTGAGGGCTTTTATGATTGCTGTCACGAACTGACACGCATATATCCACTCTACAATATTTTCTCGATTTACTACATTTTATGAGATCGTCGTCAAAACATACTTGCCTTTTTTGGTATATCTGTATCACGTGATTCAGGGAATGTTCCGGACCGGTAACCGAGATGTATTTCAACTCTGATGTGAAATTCCGCAGTTCCGCAGTCGCTTCTACTGCTTCTATCTCTTATCTGTCGTGACTCACTGTACGGACTTGTTTGTTATGATGTGGCTCGTACTGTGTATATAAACCAGGTCAAGTTCGCAGAGGACTCCTCAAGAACTTGACCTCTCGTCGAATACAAGTTCTTTTATCTTTCCTACTATTTTTCTCGTTGCCTGACTTGTCGTCGTCGACATCAGGTCAAGTTCTTTACAATCGTAAGTCTCAGTGTCGTCTGGGATACGTTTGGAACGCCGTCGGCGTCGTCTCGAGATAACTCCTCGTTGCCTTCCCCAATCCCACTCCACCTATCCACAGTCACGAGATATCGTTGCCCTATACGCGCCTCTGTGAAACCTTGCATAGCCAGGTCCCTCACACGTCGTAACAAGCTTCGGTTCTCTAATCTCTTTCGTCAACAAGAGGTGGGGTCGCTCATTGCCCTTAAGTAGCTGAGCAACGGAGGTCACCTTCCTATTCCCATAGACTCGGGAAAGGGTCTATTTTTCCTTTTATCTTGCTCTTGCTCGAGTACGTCTCTGACGGAACGCACGGCCCTCAAGTGGCACAACCTTTTACAGAAGATCAGCGCTGCCATCTGTGTGGGTGGTTCGGACACTTATCGATCCACTGCTTCACCCTCAACTCAGTCGAAAGTATCCTTGAAGAAGCGGGGCACATCGATTTTAGCCGAGTAGTAATTATCAAAGTCCGCCCCCAGAGAGTCGGACGTGCCCAACAAGCCTTCGTCACTGAGCCAGGTGCCCCTGAGTGCAAGATCTGCCGTCGGCCAAACGAAGCCACCTTCCCCGCGCGCTGCCCTTATTGTCCTAAGAAGGACAAATTCCTCTATTACTACACCATTCCTCGCAACCAGCTCTAAGCTGGAGAACCTCGGTCAACAGCTTCTTCGTCACCTGCTAAACACTATCGAAAACTTTCAAGACAGGTACCGTTACTATCGGAATAAGTACGAAGAAACCCGTGAAAAACTTCACGAAGCCGAGGCCCGCTGCGCATACTTAACCGAGCGTTTGCGCGAACACCAGGAGGACTACCTATCCCTCCTCCAAGACCATCTCAGACTAGAAGCAATAGTCAGAGAAACAATTGAACCCCACGAGTACGCCTTCCCCGTCTTCTCAACGCCGTCAGACCTTCCTCACCCCACCTTTCTAAGTGGCACGGGCTCGCCAATTCAGGAAGAAGCACCCCTTCCGGCAGCCCAAATCAATCCTCCCCAAGGAAGCCCTCCTTCGGGACCAAACTAAACTAAAGAAGGTGGAGTGCCCATATCGTTGCCAGGACACCAAAAGCTGGGACTTGGACGATACTTGGTTGAGGTTCGCGGGAATCAGGAACTTCGAAATTTATAGACTTGTGAGGGGGAAAGAAATCTTATATTACCAAAACAATCCAATTCCCTGTACTTCCTTACCGTCTCTGTCGCCTTTAAAATTTCATCAAACCTTCTCTGAAATGGCGTCACAACCCCTGCCCCTGCTTGGGCCAATATGTCTGATGAGACAAGGTCATCTATATGCTTCGATCAATGGACGAACTGCGAGAGCGAACCAATAACCTCCAAAACAATATTGGGGACGTCGAACACAATAATAACCTATACAGATCACTCGAAGCAAAACTTACCACAAATCAGACAAAATAGATGCAGATGTGGCTGGATTAGCCACCAACGTCAATAACCTAGTAGGAATGTTAGCCATTCTCCAAACCACTATCACGCGCATTGAAGCGCAAATCAACACCTCCATGGTGGCTCAGGTGCGCTCAAGTATTAGCTTCCTCCAGTACAACCCAACCACAACCAACAGCACCTGCTCCCTCTGGAGGATCAACTGCAAAGGTTAAGATGGCTGCCCCTCAAAATTTGATGGCACAAAACGAGAAGACGCCATCTCATTCAGAATTGCATGCGCCCGATATATCAATACAAACATGAGTGGGCACTCGGCTGACCAAGTGGTCGCCTTCATCACCTCTTATCTCGAAGGGTCAGCAGCTGAATGGGTTAACTCGTATGAAGAATTCGAAATTCTCAACCCTGGGACTGCTATCCCCTGGCTTCACGATGCCACTTTGTTCTGGCAAGAATTTACTACCCGATATGGGGACCTGAACCGCACCGAAAATAACCGCGACAAGTGGCGGAAGTTGAAACAATCCAAGACGGTTCAGGACTACCTCACCCTATTCAACCTATATTCCACAGGCCTCAACTACAACGACGCCGCCATGCGTGATCAGTTCTACGATGGTCTGTCGTCAGACGTAACGGATAGCATGGTGGCCCAAAACTATGATCCCCGCACAAAAACATTCGCCCAGCTCACACAGCGGGCCCTGGAAATTGACCGCCACCTCATTTCCTTTGGTAGCAAGAGGACATCTCATGGGGTAATAAGTCCAGCAGCAACAATGCTCGACTAGCAGGCCCACAAAAACCCCCAAAGCGCTCCCCAAAAGGAGAAATTCAAGAATGGGGAACGCATATACAAGATTAAAGATGGCAGGGCTGTAAAAGGTCAAATCGTAGCCATTGGCCCAATGCAAAAGGGCTTCACGGTTCCAACCGTCCGTTACGATGGCAGTAATGCCAACATACAAGAATCCTTCAAGGACATAAAGAAGGACAACCCCACCGGCGGCCCCAAGGCAAAGGATCCAGACGCAATGGATCTGGATAGTGCAGGAAAAGGAAAGGACGAACACCTGCTATAACTGTGGAGGACGGGGCCATATTGCAGCCAAATGCCCCTCAGCCAAATGTCAGGATACGAGGCAGTGGTTGAGGATGTAGAAACAACCGACGATGAGTCGGTAAAAGAATGAGCTCAAACCGTGCCAGGGGGGCGGTCTTGGGCGCTATGTTACAAAATGCGCATAATGAAAATAAAAATATGGAAATGGAATGTATGTCGTTAGGAAACCAATCACAACTACAGTTTTTCTTTCATGCATTCCCTCTGCGCATAACCCCCGAACAAAGTCTGCATATAACATGAAAAAATTCAACGGATGGGCCATGATAGACTTCAGGGGCCACATCAGTATTTATACATGAAGATTTGTTAAACAATACCGTATTCCTACCGTTGCCCTAAAAACACCCAAGAAATTAGGGTAATCGATGGAAGGGAGATAGACTCTGGGTCTGTGACCCATTACTGCACCTTTGAGTTGTGCATTCAAGCACCGAGAAATCCTCAGTGCCTATGTGAACGTTGGCAAAAATGATAGTCCTGGGCATGTCATGGCTCAAATTCCATAACCCCGACATTGATTGGGATGGAAAGGACATGAAGTTCAACTCACCATATGCCTGAAGCATTGCATCACAAAACCCTTGCACGTGCGTGCAAATGAACCTAAGGAGCTTCAGCTGGACTCCCTAGACTCCCTCCCAACAAAATATAAAGAATTCCAGAAAATATTCGCTGAAGAAGGACGTCCAACCATTACCACCCCATAGAAGTGGGATATGGAAATAGATTAAAACCAGACGCCAAGCCAAGACATGGTCCCATATATAGTGTGGGTGTCAAGGAAGATGCAGAATTGCGCAAAACCTTGGATCGCCAACTGAAAGCAGGGCATATCAGACCTCAAGGTCACCAATGGCATCCCCAGTCATATTTGTCAAAAAGAAGAATGGGAAGCTGCGCATGTGCATTGACTACCGTCGGCTAAACGAAATGACTGTCTCCAATGTGTACCCACTCCCACGCATCAATGATATTGTGGAACCTTGCGTGGGCAAAGATATTCACCAAGTTTGACCTAAAGTGGGGTTCAACCTCATACGAATTCGGGAAGGGACGAATGGAAAGCAGCCTTTAAGACCAAATACGGGCTGTATGAGCCCTAGTCATGCAATTTGGTCAAAAGAACACCAGGAACCTTCATGGCCATGATCCGAGAAGAGTTCCAGACATCGAAGGCATTATGTTGTAATTTATGGACGACATATAGTATTCTCCAAAAACCAGAAGAACATGATGAACATGTCAAGGAGGTCTTACGTCGCCTCCAAAAAGCTGGCCTATACTGCGCCTTGGAGAAATGTGTTTTCGATGTCACTGAAGTCGATTACCTGGGAATAGTAGTGACTCCCCAGGGAATTAAAGTAGACCCAGCCAAGGTTGAAAAGGCTGTTGAATGGCCAACCCCTACCAACCCAACCGAAGTCCTGGAAGGGTTGGGGTTTGCAAATTGGTTGAGGCACTTCATAAAAGACTTTTCGAAAATCACAAGATGTCTTTATGAACTTGTCAAAAAGGACGCAAAATGGGAATGGACAGCAGAAAGGGATCAAGCATGGAATCTGCTGAAGCAAAAATTAAAAGAAGCCCCCCTCCTAATTCAGCCAGAACCCAACAAACCGTTCATTTTGGAAACCGACGCCTCAGGCTATGCCACAGGCGCTGTATTATTGCAATATGGAGAAGACGGAATGCTCCACCCAATTTCCTATTACTCCAAGGCAATGGTCCCAGCAGAAAGGAACTACGATATCTACAACAAAGAAATGCTGGCAATTATCAAGGCCCTTAAACACTGGTGTCATTTGCTAGAAGGGGCCGAACACCCAGTAAACATTGTCTGTGACCACAAGAATTTGGAGTATTGGAAGACAAATCGGCCACTGAACGGTCGAGTCACACGGTGGCATGAGTTCCTATCCAGGTTCGAATTCAAGATTTTATATATTGAAGGGGCAAAGAATGGCCAGGCAGACATACTCTCTAGGCTATCAAGGCACATCCCTAAAGAGGGGGGTGAGAGCCAAGCTCTGCTTGCACAAAACCAATTTTTGGAATTAAAATCTCTGTGGTTACAAGCAATCACACCAGACCATGACCTGGAACAACTCATTAGGGACGCTATCCCAGGAGATGAGCACCTGTCAAAAGTGCTAAAAGCTCTAGATGACAATGAGAAGGTCAAAGATTGGGAATGGGACGAAGGACTCTTACGACACAAGGGCAGAATCTACGTCCCAAATAACAAAGAACTTCGCAAACTGGTCATTGAAAGCCGTCACGATAGTCCAGCAGCAGGACACCCAGGACAGTTCAGAACTTATGAGTTGCTAAATCGCAAATATACGTGGCTATCAATGAAAAAATCAGTCAACGAATACATCACACACTGCGAGTCATGCATCAGGAACAAGCACAGTAACCAAGTTCCCCCAGGGCTCTTAAACCCAATACCTGCACCAGAAAAACCTTGGGAGGAAATTACTTATGACCTAATCACCGGGCTACCCCTGTCAGAAGGATTTGACACCATATTCACAGTTGTCGACCGCCTGACAAAAATGGTCCACTTTATTCCATGTCAATCGGAAGCCAGTGCTATGGATTGTGCCAACTTGTTCCTAACATACGTATGGAAACTTCACGGGCTACCACGGAAAACAATCTCAGATCGTGGCCCCAACTTTGCATCCAAGTTCCTAAGGCACCTATATAAACGGCTAGACATAAAACCCTCCTACTCTACAGCATATCACACCACAAACGGACGGCCAGTCAGAAAGGGCTAACCAGTAGTAGAAGGGTACCTGAGACACTACGTATCAGATCGGCAGGATGACTGGGTCTCACTCTTACCCTTGGCCGAATTTGCCTACAACAATGGTGTCAATGCCTCAACTGGCAAATCACCATTTTTTGCAAACTATGGTTTCCACCCAAGGCTGCAGTTGGGGACAAGGAGGACAAGAATTCCCCTTAGCACAATCATGCAGAATGGCTCCAAAAGGGCCATGACGAACTTAGGCAGCCCTGGAAATAGCAAACCAGAGGATCAAGGAATACTACGACCAGAAGCATCGGGCTCCTGAAGCTATTAAGGTTGGAGACCAAGTCTGGCTTGACACCAAAAACATACGGACACAGCAGGCCTCCAGGAAACTGGCCCACAAAAGAGTTGGACCATTCAGGGTGGTGGCACAACATGGCACACATGCCTACAAATTGGACTTACCGATAACCATGAAAATACACCCAGTATTTCATGTCTCACTCCTGACCAAATACAAAGACGACCCCTATGGCCGTCAGGTTCCCCCACCACCACCGGTGGTAACTCCTGAAGGGGAAGAAGAGTTCGAAGTGGAACAGATCATAAAGTCACGATACAACAAAAGATCCAACGTCTTCGAATACTATGTCAAGTGGCTCGGCTATGACGAGCGACAATGGTTAACCTACGATGACCTGGTGAACGCACCAGAACTCATTGCTGACTATGTCAAGTCACACCCAAAGGCACCCCAGGACCCCCGTGCCTTGAAGGGGGGAAGTGTCACGAACTGACACGCATATATCCACTCTACAATATTTTCTCGATTTACTACATTTTATGAGATCGTCGTCAAAACATACTTGCCTTTTTTGGTATATCTGTATCACGTGATTCAGGGAATGTTCCGGACCGGTAACCGAGATGTATTTCAACTCTGATGTGAAATTCCGCAGTTCCGCAGTCGCTTCTACTGCTTCTATCTCTTATCTGTCGTGACTCACTGTACGGACTTGTTTGTTATGATGTGGCTCGTACTGTGTATATAAACCAGGTCAAGTTCGCAGAGGACTCCTCAAGAACTTGACCTCTCGTCGAATACAAGTTCTTTTATCTTTCCTACTATTTTTCTCGTTGCCTGACTTGTCGTCGTCGACAATTGCCAGCATTTCCTTGTTGTAAATATCGTAATTTCTTTCTGCCAGGACCATTGCCTTGGAGTAGTAGGAGATTGGGTGGAGCATTCCATCTTCTCCATATTGCAGTAACACAGCACCTGTGGCATAGCCTGAGGCGTCTGTTTCCAGAATAAATGGTTTGCTGGGTTCTGGCTGAATTAGGAGGGGGGCTTCTTTCAATTTCTGCTTCAGCAGGTTCCATGCCTGGTCCCTTTCTTCTGTCCATTTGTTATGACCTGCCTAGCAGACATAACCTAACAACCGAATATTGTACAGATTTATGGCATTTTTTCCCGAAGCGGAACAAACCATAAACAGGATCACGTGATCTCAGCGCTTACCAACAATTAAGCGCCGGTGGTTACCCTGAACTCGCTCCAGCGTTTCTCTCCCATGTTACCTGGAGTGAGGAGCGAGTTGTCACGTGATCTCGGCGCTTACCAACGATTAAGCACTGGTGGTTACCCTGAACTCGCTCCAGCATTTCTCTCCCATGTTACCTGGAGCGAGGAGCGAGTTGTCACGTGATCTCGGCGCTTACCCAACGATTAAGCGCTGGTGGTTACCCTGAACTCGCTCCAGCGTTTCTCTCCCATGTTACCTGGAGCGAGGAGCGAGTTGTCACGTGACCTCGGTGCTTATTCAGCGATTAAGCGCTGGGTGCTTAAGTCCAAAAGGTCACATGACCCTCGGACCTCGCGCGGCTCTATAAGATTCAGAGCCGCACAAACTTAGGATAAACAATTACCTAAGACCTAGTACTATATAGAACCTATAACTGCTATAGACGGCGCTTAGGAAAGAGGGGCCACCGCAGCAACTGCAGTCACATATATATAAGGGGAGTAAAGCAAGACTGAACGCCTCAGCTTGCTTTATCTTGTCAACCACCATAGACCATAGCAAACACTGTAACTAGAACGCTCAATACATACTGCATAGCACCAAACCGTAAACGCAGCCACTACTTAAGTGCTCCACAAGGGAGCCTCCAGAGGGTCACGACACCATTCCCACTTTACATCCTTCTTGACAAGTTCATAAAGACATCTTGTAATTTTCGAAAAGTCTTTTATGAAGTGCCTCAACCAATTTGCAAACCCCAACCCTTCCAGGACTTCGGTTGGGTTGGTAGGGGTTGGCCATTCAACAGCTTTTTCAACCTTGGCTGGGTCTACTTTAATTCCCTGGGGAGTCACTACTATTCCCAGGTAATCGACTTTGGTGACATCGAAAACACATTTCTCCAGAGCGCAGTATAGGCCAGCTTTTTGAAGGCGACGTAAGACTTCTTTGACATGTTCATCGTGTTCTTCTTGGTTTTTGGAGAATACTAATATGTCATCCATATAGATTATGACATAAATGCCCTTGATGTCTTGGAACTCTTCCCGGATCATGGCCATGAAGGTTCCTGGTGCGTTCTTTTGACCAAATTGCATGACTAAGGGCTTGTACAACCCATATTTGGTCTTAAAAGCTGCTTTCCATTTGTCCCCTTCCCGAATTTGTATGAGGTTGAAGCCCCACTTTAGATCAAACTTGGTGAATATCTTTGCCCCATGCAGAGTCTCCACAATATCATTGATGTGTGGGAGTGGGTACACATTAGAGACTGTCATTTCATTTAGTCGCCGGTAGTCAATGCACATGCGCAACTTCCTGTCGACGACAACAAGTCAGGCAATGAGGAAAATGGTAAGAAAATAAAAGAACTTGTATTCGACGAGAGGTCAAGTTCTTGAGGAGTCCTCTGCGAACTTGACCTGGTTTATATACATAGTATGAGCCACATCATAACAAACAAGTCTGTACAGTGAGTCACGACAGATAAGAGATAGAAGCAGTAGAAGCGACTGCGGAACTGCGGAATTTCACATTGGAGTTGAAATACATCTCGGTTACCGGTCTGGAACATTCCATGAGTCACATGACACAGATATACCATAAAAGGCAAGTATGTTTTGAAGATGATCTCATAAAATGTAGTAAATCGAGAAAATATTATAGAGTGGATATATGCGTGTCAGTTCGTGACACTTCCCCCCTTCAAGGCACGGGGGTCCTGAGGTGCCTTTGGGTGCGACTTGACATAGTCGGCGATGAGTTCTGGCGCGTTCACCAGGTCATCATAGGTTAACCATTGTCGCTCGTCGTAGCCAAGCCACTTGACATAGTATTCAAAGATGTTAGATCTTTTGTTGTATTGTGACTTTATGATCTGTTCCACTTTGAATTCTTCTTCCCCTTCAGGAGTTACCACAGGTGGTGGTGGGGGAACCTGACAGCCATAGGGGTCGTCTTTATATTTGGTCAGGAGTGAGACGTGAAACACTGGGTGTATTTTCATGGTTATCAGTAGGTCCAGTTTGTAGGCATGTGTGCCATGTTGTGCTACCACCTTGAATGGTCCAACTCTTTTGTGGGCCAGTTTCCTGGAGGCCTGCTGTGTCCGTATGTTTTTGGTATCAAGCCAGACTTTGTCTCCAACCTTAATAGCTTCAGGGGTCCGATGCTTCTGGTCATAGTATTCCTTGATCCTCTGGTTTGCTATTTCCAGGGCTGCCTTAAGTTCGTCATGGCCCTTTTGGAGCCATTCTGCATGGTTGTCCGCTAAAGGGAGTTCTGGTTCTTCCCTGTCCCCAACTGCTAGCCTTGGGTGGAAACCGTCGTTTGCAAAGAATGGTGATTTGCCAGTTGAGGCGTTGACACCATTATTGTAGGCAAATTCAGCTAATGGTAGGAGCGAGACCCAGTCATCTTGTCTGTCTGATACATAGTGTCTGATGTACCCTTCCACTACTTGGTTGGCCCGTTCGGATTGGCCATCTATCTGAGGGTGGTATGCTGTGGAGTAGGAGGGTTTTATGTCCAGTCGTTTGTATAAGTGCCTTAAGAATTTGGATGCAAAGTTGGGGCCACGGTCTGAGATTGTTTTCCGTGGTAACCCATGGAGTTTCCATACATATGTTAGGAACAGGTTGGCGCAATCCATAGCACTGGCTTCCGATTGACATGGAATAAAGTGGACCATTTTTGTCAGGCGATCGACAACTGTAAATATGGCATCAAATCCCTCTGACAGGGGTAGCCCGGTGATCAGATCATAAGTAATTTCCTCCCAAGGTTTTTCTGGTGCAGGTATTGGGTTTAAGAGCCCTGGGGGAACTTGGTTGCTGTGCTTGTTCCTGATGCATGACTCGCAGTGTGTGACATATTCGTTGACTGATTTTTTCATTGATAACCACATGTATTTGCGATTTAACAGTTCATATGTTCTGAACTGTCCTGGGTGTCCTGCTGCTGGGTTATCGTGACAGCTTTCGATGACCAGTTTGCAAAGTTCTTTGTTATTTGGGACATAGATTCTGCCCTTGTGTTGTAAGAGTCCTTTGTCCCATTCCCAATCTTTGACCTTCTCATTGTCATCTAGGGCTTTTAGGACTTTTGATAGGTGTTCGTCCCCGGGGATAGCATCCCTAATGAGTTGTTCTAGGTCATTGTCTGGTGTGATTGCTTGCAGGCATAGTGATTTCAGCTCCAAAAATTGGTTTTGCGCAAGCAGAGCTTGGCTCTCACCCCCCTCTTTAGGGATGTGTCTTGACAGCCTAGAGAGTATGTCTGCCCAGCCATTCTTCGCCCCTTCAATATATAGAATCTTGAATTCAAACCTGGATAAGAACTCATGCCACCTTGTGATCCGACCGTTCAGTGGCTGATTTGTCTTCCAATACTCCAAATTCTTGTGGTCACAAACAATGTTTACTGGGTGTTCAGCCCCTTCTAGCAAATGACGCCAGTGTTTGAGGGCCTTTATGATTGCCAGCATTTCTTTGTTGTAGATATCATAATTCCTTTCTGCTGGGACCATTGCCTTGGAGTAATAGGAAATTGGGTGGAGCATTCCGTCCTCCCCATATTGCAATAATACAGCGCCTGTGGCATAGCCTGAGGCATCGGTTTCTAAAATAAATGGTTTTTTGGGCTCTGGTTGGATTAGGAGGGGGGCTTCTTTTAATTTTTGCTTCAGCAGATTCCATGCTTGATCCCTTTCTTCTGTCCATTCCCATTTTACATCCTTCTTGACAAGTTCATAAAGACATCTTGTAATTTTTGAAAAGTCTTTTATGAAGTGCCTCAACCAATTTGCAAACCCCAACCCTTCCAGGACTTCGGTTGGGTTGGTAGGGGTTGGCCATTCAACAGCTTTTTCAACCTTGGCTGGGTCTACTTTAATTCCCTGGGGAGTCACTACTATTCCCAGGTAATTGACTTTGGTGACATCGAAGACGCATTTTTCCAGAGCACAATATAGGCCAGCTTTTTGAAGGCGACGTAAGACTTCCTTGACATGTTCATCGTGTTCTTCCTGGTTTTTGGAGAATACTAATATGTCATCCATATAGATTACCACATAAATGCCCTCGATGTCTTGGAACTCTTCCCGGATCATGGCCATGAAGGTTCCTGGTGTGTTCTTTTGACCAAATTGCATGACTAAAGGCTCGTACAGCCCATATTTGGTCTTAAAAGCTGCTTTCCATTTGTCCCCTTCCCGAATTTGTATGAGGTTGAAGCCCCACTTTAGATCAAACTTGGTGAATATCTTTGCCCCACGCAGAGTCTCCACAATATCATTGATGCATGGGAGTGGGTACACATTAGAGACTGTCATTTCGTTTAGTCGCCGGTAGTCAATGCACATGTGCAACTTCCCATTCTTCTTTTTGACAAATATGACTGGGGATGCCATTGGTGACCTTGAGGGTCTGATATGCCCTGCTTTCAGTCGGCGGTCCAGGGTTTTCCGCAATTCTGCATCTTCCTTGACACCCATGCTATATATGGGACCGTGCCTTGGCTTGGCATCCGGTTTTAAATCTATTTCCATATCCCACTTCCTATGGGGTGGTAATGGTTGGACGTCGTCTTCTTCAGCGAATATTTTCTGGAATTCTTTATATTTTGTTGGGAGGGAGTCTAGGGAGTCCAACTGAAGCTCCTTAGGTTCATTTGCTTGCACATGCAGGGGTTTTGTGATGCAGTGCTTCAGGCATATTGGTGAGTTAAACTTCATGTCTTTCCCATCCCAATCAATATCGGGGTTATGGAATTTGAGCCATGACATGCCCAGGACTAAATCATTTTTGCCAACATTCACAACGTAGGCACTGAGGATTTCTCGGTGCTCTTGAATGCACAACTCAAAGGTGCAGTAATGGGTCACAGACCCAGAGTCTATCTCCCTTCCATCAATTACCCTCAGTTTCTTGGGTGTTTTTAGGGCGACGGTAGGAATACGGTATTGTTTAACCAAGTTTTCATGTATAAATACTGATGTGGCCCCTGAATCGATCATGGCCCATCCGTTGAATTTTTTCATGTTATATGCAGACTTGCGTTCGGGGGTTATGCGCAGAGGGAATGCATGAAAGAAAAACTGTAATTGTGATTGGTTTCCTAACGACATACATTCCATTTCCATATTTTTATTTTCGTTATGCGCATTTTGTAACATAGCGCCCAAGACTGCCCCCCTGGCATGGTTTGAGCTCATTCTTTTACCGACTCATCGTCGGTTGTTTCTACATCCTCAACCACTGCCTCGTATCCTGACATCTTAGCTGAGGGGCATTTGGCTGCAATATGGCCCCGTCCTCCACAGTTATAGCAGGTGTTCGTCCCCTTTCCTTTTCCTGCGCTATCCAGATCCATTGTGTCTGGATCCTTTGCCTTTGGGGCCGCCGGCGGATGGTTGTCCTTCTTTATGTCCTTGAAGGATTCTTGTATGTTGGTATTACTGCCATCGTAATGGATGGTTGGAACCGTGAAGCCCTTTGCATTAGGGCCAATGGCTACAATTTGACCTTTTACAGCCCTGCCATCTTTAATCTTGTATATGCGTTCCCCATTCTTGAATTTCTCTTTTTGGGAGGCACTTTGGGGGTTATTCGCAGGCCTGCTAGTCGAAGCATTGTTGCTGCTGGACTTATTACCCCCATGAGATGTCCTCTTGCTGCCAAAGGAAATGAGGTGGCGGTCAATTTCCAGGGCCTGCTGTGTGAGCTGGGCAAATGTCTTTGTGCGGGGATCATAGTTTTGGGCCACCATGCTATCTGTTATGTCTGTTGATAGACCATCATAGAACTGATCACGCATGGCGGCATCGTTGTAGTTGAGGCCTGTGGAATATAGGTTGAATAGGGTGAGGTAATCCTGAACCGTCTTGGATTGTTTCAGTTTCCGCCATTTGTCGCGGTTATTTTCAGTGCGGTTCAGGTCCCCATAGCGGGTAGTAAATTCTTGCCAGAACAGATTGGCATCGTGGAGCCAGGGGATTGCAGTTCCAGGGTTTAAAATTTTGAATTCCTCGTACGAGTTAACCCATTCAGCTGCTGACCCTTCAAGATAAGAGGTGATGAAAGCGACCACTTGGTCAGCCGAATGCCCACTCATGTTTGTATTGATGTATCGGGCACATGCAATTCTGAATGAGATGGTGTCTTCCCGTTTTGTGCCATCAAATTTTTGAGGGGCAGCCATCTTAACCTTTGCAGTCGATCCTCCAGAGGGAGCAGGTGCTGTTGGTTGTGGTTGGGCTGTACTGGAGGCAGCTAGTACTTGAGCAGCGCCTGGGCCTCCTGTGGAAGTGTTGACTTGTGCTTCAATGCGCATGATCGTGGTCTGGAGGATGGCTAACATCCCCACTAGATTATTGATGTTGGCGGCTAATCCTGCCACGTCTGCATCTAATTTTGTCTGATTGGTGGTGAGTTTGGCCTCAAGTGCGTCCGTGTAGACTTTATTATTGTTTTCAACATCTCCAACATCATTTTGGAGGTTGTTGGTTTGCTCTCGTAACTCATCCATTGACTGGAGCATATAGATGACTTTTTCCCCATCAGACATATTTGCCCAAGCAGGGGCAGAGGATTGGGACGCCATTTCAGAGAAGGTTTGATAAAATTCTAAAAGCGACATAGGCGATAAGGAAGTACAGGGAATTGGGAATTGTTTTGGTAGTATAGGATTTCTGTTCCCCGCATGAGTCTATAAATTTCAAAGTTTTTGATCCCCGCGAATCTTAACCAGGTGTCGTCCAAGTCCCAACTTTTGGTGTCTTGGCAACGATATGGGCACTCCACCCTTTTTAGTTTAGTTTGGTCCCGCAGGAGTGTTTCCTTGGGGAGAATTGATTTGGGCTGCTGGAAGGGGTGCTTCTTCCTGAATTGGCGAGCCCGTGCCACTTAAAAAGGTGGGGTGAGGGAGGTCTGACAGCGTTGAGAAGACGTGGAAGGCGTACTTGTGGGGTTCAATTGTTTCTCGGACTATAGCTTCTAGTCTGAGATGGTCTTGGAGGAGGGATAGGTAGTCCTCCTGGTGTTCGCGCAAATGCTCGGTTAAGTATGCGCAACGGGCCTCGGATTCGTGAAGTTTTTCACGGGTTTCTTTGTACTTGTTCCGGTAATAACGGTACCTGTCTTGGAAATTTTCGATAGTGTTTAGCAGGTGACAAAGAAGCTGTTGGCCAAGGTTCTCCAGCTTATAGCTGGTTGCGGGGGATGGTGTAGTAATAAAGGAATTTGTCCTTCTTAGGACAATAAGGGCAGCGCGCTGGGAAGGTGGCTCCGTTTGCCCGATGGCAAATTCTGCACTCAGGGGCACCTGGCTCGGTGACAAAGGCTTGTTGAGCATGTCCGACTTTCTGGGGGCGGACTTTGATGATTACTACTCAGTTGAAATCGATGTGCCCAGCTTCTTCAAGGATACTTTCGACCGAGTTGAGGGTGAAGCAGTGGATCGACAGGTGTCCGAACCACCCACACAGACGGCAGCGCTGGTCTTCTGTAAAAGGTTGTGCCACTTGAGGGCCGTGCGTTCCGTCAGAGACGTACTCGAGCAAGAGCAAGATAAAAGGAAAAATAGACCCTTTCCCGAGTCTATTGGAATAGGAAGGTGACCTCCGTTGCTCAGCTACTTAAGGGCAATGAGCGACCCCACCTCTTGTTGATGAAAGAGATTAGAGAACCAAAGCTTGTTACGACGTGTGAGGGACCTGGCTATGCAAGGTTTCACAGAGGCACGTATAGGGCAACAATATCTTGTGGCTGTGGATAGGTGGAGTGGGATTGGGGAAGGCAACAAGGAGTTATCTCAAGACGACGCCGACGGCGTTCCAAAAGTATCCCAGACGACACTGAGACTTACGATTGTCAAGAACTTGACCTGATGTCAACGACGACAAGTCAGGCGATGAGGAAAATGGTAAGAAAATAAAAGAACTTGTATTCGACGAGAGGTCAAGTTCTTGAGGAGTCCTCTGCGAACTTGACCTGGTTTATATACATAGTATGAGCCACATCATAACAAACAAGTCTGTACAGTGAGTCACGACAGATAAGAGATAGAAGCAGTAGAAGCGACTGCGGAACTGTGGAATTTCACATTGGAGTTGAAATACATCTCGGTTACCGGTCCGGAACATTCCATGAGTCACATGACACAGATATACCATAAAAGGCAAGTATGTTTTGAAGATGATCTCATAAAATGTAGTAAATCGAGAAAATATTATAGAGTGGATATATGCGTGTCAGTTCGTGACACTTCCCATTCTTCTTTTTGACAAATATGACTGGGGATGCCATTGGTGACCTTGAGGGTCTGATATGCCCTGCTTTCAGTTGGCGATCCAAGGTTTTGTGCAATTCTGCATCTTCCTTGACACCCACACTATATATGGGGCCATGCCTTGGCTTGGCATCTGGTTTTAAATCTATTTCCATATCCCACTTTCTATGGGGTGGTAATGGTTGGACGTTGTCTTCTTCAGCAAATATTTTCTGGAATTCTTTATATTTTGTTGGGAGGGAGTCTAAGGAGTCCAACTGAAGCTCCTTAGGTTCATTTGCATGCACATGCAAGGGTTTTGTGATGCAGTGCTTCAGGCATATTGGCGAGTTGAACTTCATGTCTTTTCCATCCCAATCAATGTTGGGATTATGGAATTTGAGCCATGACATACCCAGGACTAGATCATTTTTGCCAATGTTCACAACATAGGCACTGAGGATTTCTCGGTGCTCCTGAATGCACAACTCAAAGGTGCAATAGTGGGTCACAGACCCTGAGTTGATCTCCCTTCCATTGATAACTCATAGTTTTTTTGGTGTTTTTAGAGAGACGGTAGGGATACGGTATTGTTTAATCAGATCTTCATGTATAAATACTGACGTGGCCCCTGAGTCAATCATGGCCCATCCATTGAATTTCTTCATGTTATATGCAGACTTGTGTTCGGGGGTTATGCGCAGAGGGAATGCATGAAAGAAAAATTGTAGTTGTGATTGGTTTCCTAACAACATACATTCCATTTCCATATTTTTATTTTCATTATGCACATTTTGTAACATAGCACCCAAGACTGCCCCCCTGGCATGGTTTGAGCTCATTCTTTTACCAACTCATTGTTGGTCGTTTCTACATCCTCAACCACTGCCTCGTATCCTGACATTTTGGCCGAGGGGCATTTGGCGGCGATATGGCCCCGTCCTCCACAGTTATAGCAGGTGTTTGTCCCCTTTCCTTTTCCTGCGCTATCCAGATCCATTGCATCTGGATCCTTTGCCTTGGAGGCCGCTGGTGGGTGATTATCCTTCTTTATGTCCTTGAAGGATTCTTGCACGTTGGCATTGCTGCCATCGTAGCGGACGGTTGGAACCGTGAAACCCTTTGCATTGGGCCCAATAGCCACAATCTGACCTTTTACAGCTTTCCCATCCTTAATCTTGTATATCTGTTCCCCATTTTTGAATTTCTCCTTTTGGGGAGTGCTTTGGGGGTTATTTGTCAGCCTACTGGACGAAGCATTGCTGCTGGACTTGTTACCCCCATGAGACATTCGTTTGCTACTGAACAAGATGAGGTGGCAGTCAATTTCCAGGGCTCTCTGAGTGAGTTGGGCAAAAGTTTTGGTGTGGGGGTCATAGTTTTGGGCCACCATGCTATCTGTTACGTCTGATGATAGACCATCATAGAACTGATCACGCATGGCAGCATTGTTGTAGTTGAGGCCTGTGGAATATAGGTTGAATAGGGTGAGGTAATCCTGAACTGTCTTGGATTGTTTCAGTTTCCGCCACTTGTTGCAGTTATTTTTGGTGTGGTTCAGGTCCCCATAACAGGTAGTAAATTCTTGCCAGAACAGATTGGCATTGTGAAGCCAGGGGATCGCAGTTCCAGGGTTTAAAATTTTGAATTCTTCATACAAGTTGACCCATTCAGCTGCTGACCCTTTGAGATAAGAGGTGATGAAGGCGACCACTTGATCAGCCGAATGCCCACTCATGTTTGTATTAATGTATTGGGCACATGCAATTCTGAATGAGATGGCGTCTTCTTGTTTTGTGCCATCAAACTTTTGAGGGGCGGCCATCTTAACCTTTGCAGTCAACCCACTAGAGTGAGCAGGTGCTGTTGGTTGTGGTTGGGCTGCACTGGAGGGAGCTAGTACTTGAGCAGCACCTGAGCCTCCCATGGAAGTGTTGATTTGCACTTCGATGCGTGTGATAGTGGTCTGGAGAATGGCTAACATCCCCACTAGATTGTTGACGTTGGTGGCTAATCCAGCCACATCTGCATCTATTTTTGTCTGATTGGTGGTAAGTTTGGCCTCAAGTGAGTCTGTGTAGGTTTTATTATTGTGTTCAACGTCTCCAATATCATTTTGGAGATTGTTGGTTTGTTCTCGTAATTCGTCCATTGACTGGAGCATATAGATGACTTTTTCCCCATCAGACATATTTGCCCAAGCAGGGGCAGAGGGTTGTGACACCATTTCAGAGAGGATTTGATAGAATTCTAAAGGCAACAGAGACAATAAGGAAGTACAGGGAATTGGGAATTGTTTTGGTAATATAGGATTTCTGTTCCCTGCACGAGTCTATAAACTTCAAAGTTTCTGATTCCTGCAAACCTTAACCAAGTATCGTCCAAGTCCCAACTTTTGGTGTCTTGGCAACAATATGGGCACTCCACCCTCTTCAGTTTAGTTTGGTCCCAAAGGAGTGCTTCCTTGGGGAGAATTGATTTGGGCTGCTGGAAGGGGTGTTTCTTCCTGAATTGGTGAGCCCGTGCCACTTAGAAAGGTGGGGTGAGGGAAGTCTGACAGCGTTGAGAAGACGGGGAAGGCATACTTGTGGGGTTCAATTGTTTCTCGGACTATAGCTTCTAGTCTGAGATGGTCTTGGAGGAGGGATAGGTAGTCCTCCTGGTGTTAGTGCAAACACTCAGTTAAGTATGCACAACGGGCCTCGGCTTCATGAAGTTTTTCACGGGTTTCTTCGTACTTATTCCAGTAATAATGGTACCTGTCTTGGAAATTTTCGATAGTGTTTAGCAGGTGACGAAGAAGCTGTTGGCCAAGGTTCTCCAGCTTATAGCTGGTTGTGGGGGATGGTGTAGTAGTAAAGGAATTTGTCCTTCTTAGGACAATAAGGGCAGCACGCTGGGAAGGTGGCTCCATTTGCCTGATGGCAGATTTTGCACTCAGGGGCACCTGGCTCAGTGACAAAGGCTTGTTGGGTGTGTCCGACCTTCTGGGGGTGGACTTTGATAATTACTACTCGGTTGAAGTCAATGTGCCTGGCTTCTTCAAGGATGCTTTCAACTGAGTTGAGGGTGAAGCAGTAGATCAGCAGGTGTCCAAAACACCCACACAAATGGCAGCGCTGGTCTTCTGTAAAAGGTTGTGCCACTTGAGGGCCGTGCGTTCCATCAGAGACATACTTGAGCAAGAGCAAGATAAAAAGAAAAATAGACCCTTTCCCAAGTCTATTGGAATAGGAAGGTGACCTCCATTGCTCAGCTACTTAAGGGCAATGAGCAACCCCACCTCTTGTTGATGAAAGAGATTAGAGAACCAAAGCTTGTTACGATGTGTGAGGGACCTGGCTATGCAAGGTTTCACAGAGGTGTGTATAGGGCAACAATATCTTGTGGCTGTGGATAGGTGGAGTAGGATTGGGGAAGGCAACGGGGAGTTATCTCAAGATGATGCCAACAGTGTTCCAGAAGTATCCCAGACGGCACTGAGACTTACGATTGTCAAGAACTTGACCTGATGTCAACGACGACAAGTTGGGCAATGAGGAAATAGTAAGAAAATAAGAGAACTTGTATTTGATGAGAGGTCAAGTTCTTGAGGAGTCCTCTGCAAACTTGACCCAGTTTATATACATAGTACAAGCCACATTATAACAAACAAGTCCATACAGTGAGTCACGACTGATAAGAGAGAGATAGAAGCAGTAGAAGCAACTGCGGAACTGTGGAATTTCACATTGGAGTTGAAATACATCTCGGTTACCGGTCCGGAACATTCCCTGAGTCACATGACACAGATATACCATAAAAGGCAAGTATGTTTTGAAGATGATCTTGTAAAATGTAATAAATCAAGAAAATATTATAGAGTGGATATATGCGTGTCAGTTCGTGACAGAGGGAAGATTCTCTTCACCAGGTCACTGGGTGACTTTTGGGTGCCCTGGATGAGCTCCAGTTTCAAGAACACTCTCATCTGCCCAGACTTTATCATCCCATCTCTTCTTTGTGTCTCCCTAGCCCATTCAAGGTGCTTGGTGGCAGTACAAGGGGGGATATATGGTTTGCAGCAGGCAGAGCACTGGTGATGACCAGACCTGTAAGCAATCTTCTTAACTTGAGATATACTGACATTGCCAAGCATCTCAGCAATTGTTTTGTATGCATCAAACCAATTTGTACAAAGTGTCTGGACAACCTGACATTCAGTTCTAGCAGTAACACCAAGTGGATGGCCAGTGCAAACAAGAGATTTGTAGGTATGGTGTTGCTTATATCTGTATACAGTTTTGGCCACACCAGATGGAGAGGCCTTCACTTTTGCTGCAATCTCCTTGTAGGTGTATCCTTCATCATGTAAAGCAAGTATTTGCCCATGTTTTCCCTCTGAAAATTCATGAGTTCCAGCAGGAGGCATCATGAGAGAGATGAAGAGCAATCTCATCTCATGTCACATGAGACTTTTCTACACTTTTGGATAGCACAAGTACAAATCTAGTCCACCAAATTAACAATGTTTGAAAAGATTTGGATGAAAAATGGTAGATATATGTCTTGTCACAACCCACTGCTTGCCTGGGTGTGTGTGTGTAGTAGGCGTGATGGGGAGATGCTGGTGAAACCAGCCTGCCCCCCAGTACAGTGGGGGGGATGTCAAGATGAAGCAATCTGGGAGACCCAGAGCAGCTTCATGGCTGTATTTATACCCCTCTATGTACATGATAACATAAGCATACATGATTTGGTATCAGTCAGCATGAATGGCAGATCAGTAAGCAAAGTGGAGGGAGTGAGTCAGCATGAATGGTGGATCAGTAAATAGGTGATTGGCAGTTACCAATCCCTCTAGCCACATGACTAATGCACCATCAGTGGCTGACTGATCACATCAGTCAGCCTCATTACTCATCCAAAATACAATATTGGTAAGATTTATAGTCATAGCCACCAGTTCCAGCCATGAGCCAAGATGGTTCATGACATGTCTGAAACAAAACCAAGGGGGCATTTGTACAGTTTTGTAACCAAAGAAAGTCCAAAGCCATGTACCACCTACAACTTTCTGTCTGACCAAGCTCATGTTTTGCCACTTGAGTGTTAGTATACATGCTAATGTGGCTTACCATCAAGGTCATCATTAGGCTCCTCCCTATCTGAAATGGAGAGGTGCTCTTGAAAAAAGGAGCTTAAAAGGTGTTGTAAGCCACCCTCAATCTCCCTCCCCTCTTTTCTTCTTGGCTGGATCTTACTCAAACACTGACCCTGCTGCACCTGGCTGGTCCTTGGTATATTATTAGGACCAGCACTATCTCCAAGCCATTCCCTTACAGCCTAGCAACACAGGCTCAAGGCTGTGCTTGGCTGTGCTTTTCTGCTTCCTTTTCTTCCTTTTCTCTCTTCCTGTCACCTTGACTATGCAGTGCTGTGCTTGGCTGTGTGTAACTAGTGTACAGCCTTACATTTAGCTACAGTATAAATACAGCTGAGACCAAGCCAATGAACACCAGCTGGATCTCAAAATTCTCAACACCCCTTCTACTCCTGGGTCTCACCTTTGAGTTGCTTGTGACCACCTTCCACAGAGACTGCTTAAGCCAGCCTTAGTACATCTAGCCACCCATCTGCTGAGGCAGTGCAACCCTTTGTGCATAGCCACAAGTCACTAAGCTGTGTGCTTGAGTGACACACACATCATTCCTGCTTCAAGACCCACTTAGTGATACCTAAGTGGTGTGACAACCCTATCCAGGGAATCACACATCAGACCTGCCTTAACCAGAGGCCTTAGTGGATGACTGGGCAATACCAAGCGGTGAACCCAAGCCAGTGATTAGGACTATAAGCAGAGGTATTATCCTCACTAACCATACTTCAGGAGTACATGTCAGGGCCTAGAGACCAGGTTGTGACAAGTGAGAGTAAACAAAGGCTTACCCTAAGTGAACCCTCCTCATCTGTATTACATCTGTAGTAGTGCTGGACATGTATTACACCATTGTGACCATCTTTATATGATGGCACCACTGTTATGGATTACTAAGATTTTCTGTTATTTTAGTCTGCTCTGCCAACCTCAAGCAATGCCTCTGTAATTAATTTGTGAAATACTTGAATTTGTATGCACTCCAAATTGTACTATTTTGAGTTCCACTAAATATTACAAATTTCCCACTTTCCAACACATATTTTATTAAGTTTTTACAATAAGATCTCAGAGAGATACAGAGGTTGCAATATTTCCTCTTATCAAGAGATATTGATTACAACATTGCACCACTCATATCTCAGCAACCACATATGCTACCAAGACAATATTATGCTCTATCAATAGCTAATCATTGGCAGTATCTGCTGCCCAAAGATCATTGCAATCCACCAGATCCTTGTGCCAGAATGGCCTGAAGATCATTAGAATCTTACTGGACCATCAATCAAGATCTAATGACTCCAGTGAGTCAGGAGAACCTTCCAAATTGATCCAGAAGCTTCTCTGACTCACTTTATGACTCACTGAAATGTAGCCTCTGTTCATTACATGTATATACTATGATAATATGATCTACAAGCCAATAGCAGGTCTCAGATGCATCAATGCTTCAATCCACACCCTGTCTTTACTGTTTTATTGTATACTGGGCTAGGGTGTACCCCAAGTATAGCAGTACCCTTTTTTGATGATTGCACTGGCATACATGCATCTATTTGGCTCTGGAATGCCCTCCTCAGGGTATAAAAAGACCTCCTCTGAGGCCCTTCCAGACCACCCACTCTTACTCAAACCAGGCTGGTTATTGGTTTCTTTTCTCTCTTTCTATTTTCTCTTGTCTGTGTGTGATTTCTTATATAACTAGTACTGAGGAATAAAGTACCATATTGGTTATACACTATCTGATTCATTGTATCATATATACAGAGATATATAAGGATACAATATTGCCTGATTGACTGTGACATTAAGTACCGGCTATTAGAGGAAATCTAAGTACCTATAGCTGAGGAAGTATGTCACGAACTGACACACATACATCCACTCTACAATATTTTCTCGATTTACTACATTTTATGAGATCGTCTTCAAAACATACTTGCCTTTTATGGTATCTCTGTATCATGTGACTCAGGGAATGTTCCGGACCGGTAACCGAGATGTATTTCAACTCTGATGTGAAATTCCGCAGTTCCGCAGTCGCTTCTACTGCTTCTATCTCTTATCTGCCGTGACTCACTGTACGGACTTGTTTGTTATGATGTGGCTCATACTGTGTATATAAACCAGGTCAAGTTCGCAGAGGACTCCTCAAGAACTTGACCTCTCGTCGAATACAAGTTCTTTTATTTTCTTACTATTTTCCTCGTCGCCTGACTTGTCGTCGTCGACATCAGGTCAAGTTCTTGACAATCGTAAGTCTCAGTGTCGTCTGGGATACGTTTGGAACGCCGTCGGCGTCGTCTCGAGATAACTCCTCGTTGCCTTCCCCAATCCCACTCCACCTATCCACAGCCACGAGATATCGTTGCCCTATACGCGCCTCTGTGAAACCTTGCATAGTCAGGTCCCTCACACGCGTATAACAAGCTTCGGTTCTCTAATCTCTTTCGTCAACAAGAGGTGGGGTCGCTCATTGCCCTTAAGTAGTTGAGCAACGGAGGTCACCTTCCTATTCCAATAGACTCGGGAAAGGGTCTATTTTTTTCTTTTATCTTGCCCTCGCTCGAGTACGTCTCTAACGGAACGCACGGCCCTCAAGTGGCACAACCTTTTACAGAAGACCAGCGCTGCCGTCTGTGTGGGTGGTTCGGACACCTGTCGATCCACTGCTTCACCCTTAACTCGGTCGAAAGTATCCTTGAAGAAGCCGGGCACATCGATTTCAACCGAGTAGTAATCATCAAAGTCTGCCCCCAGAAAGTCGGACGTGCCCAACAAGCCTTTGTCACCGAGCCAGGTGCCCCCGAGTGCAGAATTTGCCATCGGCAAACGGAGCCACCTTCCCAGCGCGCTGCCCTTATTGTCCTAAGAAGGACAAATTCCTTTTTACTACACCATCCCCGCAACCAGCTATAAGCTGGAGAACCTTGGCCAACAGCTTCTTCGTCACCTGCTAAATACAATCGAAAACTTCCAAGACAGGTACCGTTATTACCGGAATAAGTACGAAGAAACCCGTGAAAAACTTCACGAAGCCGAGGCCCGTTGCGCATATTTAACCGAGCGTTGCGCGAACACCAGGAGGATTACCTATCCCTCCTCCAAGACCATCTCAGACTAGAAGCTAGTCCGAGAAACAATTGAACCCCACAGTACGCCTTCCCCGTCTTCTCAACACCGTCAGACCTCCTCACCCCACCTTTCTAAGTGGCACGAGCTCGCCAATTCAGGAAGAAGCACCCCTTCCGCAGCCCAAATCAATCATTCCCAAGGAATCTCTCCTTCGGGACCAAATTAAACTAAGAGGGTGGAGTGTCCATATCGTTGCCAGGACACCAAAAGCTGGGACTTGGACGATACTGGTGAGGTTCGCGGGAATCGGGAACTTTGAAATTTATAGACTTGTGAGGGGAACGGAAATCCTCTATTACCAAACAACTCTCAATTCCCTGTACTTCCTTACCGTCTCCGTCGCCTTTAAAATCTTATCAAACCTTCTCTGAAATGGCGTCACAACCTCCTGCCCCTGCTTGGGCGAACATGTCTGATGAAGATAAGGTCATCTATATGCTTCGATCAATGGACGAACTGCGAGAGCGAACCAATAATCTCCAAAATGATATTGGGGACGTCGAGCACAATAATAAACCTACACAGATTCACTCGAGGCCAAACTTACCACGAATCAGACAAAAATGGATGCAGATGTGGCCGGACTAGCCACCAATGTCAACAACTTTGGGAATGTTAGCCATTCTCCAAACCACCATCACGCGCATTGAAGCGCAAATCAATACCTCCATGAGTGGCTCAGGTGCGCTCAAGTACTTCCTCCAGTACAGCCCAACCACAAACAACAGCACCCGCTCCCTCTGGAGGGTCAACTGCAAAGGTTAAGATGGCCGCTCCTCAAAAATTCGATGGCACAAAAAGGGAAGACGCCATCTCATTCAGAATTGCATGCGCCCGATATATCAACACAAACATGAGTGGGCACTCGGCTGACCAAGTGGTCGCCTTCATCACCTCGTATCTTGAAGGGTCCGCAGCTGAATGGGTTAACTCGTATGAGGAATTCGAAATCCTAAACCCCGGAACTACGATACCCTGGCTTCACGATGCCAATTTATTCTGGCAAGAATTTACTACCCGATATGGGGATCTGAACCGCACCGAAAATAACCGCGACAAGTGGCGGAAGTTGAAACAATCCAAGACGGTTCAGGACTACCTCACCCTATTCAACTTATATTCCACAGGCCTCAACTACAACGATACCGCCATGCGTGATCAGTTCTATGATGGCCTGTCGTCAGACATAACAGATAGCATGGTGGCCCAGAACTACGATCCTCGCACAAAGACATTTGCCCAGCTCACACAGCGGGCCCTGGAAATTGACCGTCACCTCATTTCCTTCGGCAGCAAAGGACATCCCATGGGGGTAATAAGTCCAGCAGCAACAATGCTTCGACTAGCAGGCCCACAAATAATCCCCAAAACGCTCCCCAAAAGGAGAAATTCAAGAATGGGGAACGCATATACAAGATTAAAGATGGCAGGGCTGTAAAAGGTCAAATCGTAGCCATTGGCCCCAATGCAAAGGGCTTCACTGTTCCAACCGTCCGTTACGATGGCAGTAATGCCAACATACAAGAGTCCTTCAAAGACATAAAGAAGGATAACCATCCGCCGGCGGCCCCAAAGGCGAAGGATCCAGACGCAATGGACCTGGATAGTGCAGGAAAAGGAAAGGGGACAAACACCTGCTACAACTGTGGAGGACGGGGCCATATCGCCGCCAAATGTCCCTCGGCCAAAATGTCAGGATACGAGGCTATGGTTGAGGATGTAGAAACAACCGACGATGAGTCGGTAAAAGAATGAGCTCAAACCGTGCCAGGAGGGCGGTCTTGGGCGCTATGTTACAAAATGCGCATAATGAAAATAAAAATATGGAAATGGAATGTATGTCGTTAGGAAACCAATCACAACTACAGTTTTTCTTCCATGCATTCCCTCTGCGCATAACCTCCGAACGAAAATCTGCATATAACATGAAAAAATTCAATGGATGGGCCATGATTGATTCAGGGGCCACGTCAGTATTTATACACGAAGATTTGGTGAAGCAATACCATATTCCTACCGTCGCCCTAAAAACACCCAAGAAACTGAGGGTAATCGATGGAAGGGAGATAGATTCTGGGTCTGTGACCCACTACTGCACCTTTGAGTTGTGCATTCAAGAGCACCGAGAAATCCTCAGTGCTTATGTTGTGAACGTTGGCAAAAATGATTTAGTCCTGGGCATGTCATGGCTCAAATTCCATAACCCTAACATTGATTGGGATGGAAAGGACATGAAGTTCGACTCGCCAATATGCCTGAAGCATTGCATCACAAAACCCTTGCACGTGCGAGCAAATGAACCGAAGGAGCTTCAGCTGGACTCCCTAGACTCCCTCCCAACAAAATATAAAGAATTCCAGAAAATATTCGCTGAAGAAGATGACGTCCAACCATTACCACCCCATAGGAAGTGGGATATGGAAATAGATCTAAAACCAGATGCCAAGCCAAGGCACGGTCCCATATATAGCGTGGGTGTCAAGGAAGATGCAGAATTGCGCAAAACCTTGGATCGCCAACTAAAAGCAGGGCATATCAGACCCTCAAGGTCACCAATGGCATCCCCAGTCATATTCGTCAAAAAAAAGAATGGGAAGCTGCGCATGTGCATTGACTACCGTCGGCTAAACGAAATGACTGTCTCCAATGTGTACCCACTCCCACGCATCAATGATATTGTGGAAACCTTGCGGGGGGCAAAGATATTCACCAAGTTTGACCTAAAGTGGGGTTTCAACCTCATACGAATTCGGGAAGGAGACGAATGGAAGGCTGCTTTCAAGACCAAATATGGGCTGTATGAGCCTCTAGTTATGCAATTCGGCCAAAAGAATGCACCAGGAACCTTCATGGCCATGATCCGAGAAGAATTCCAGGACATTGAAGGCATTTACGTTGTAATTTACATGGACGACATATTAGTATTCTCCAAAAACCAGGAAGAACATGATGAACATGTCAAGGAAGTCTTACGTCGCCTCCAAAAAGCTGGCCTATATTGCGCCTTGGAGAAATGTGTTTTCGATGCCACTGAAGTCAACTACCTGGGAATAGTAGTGACTCCCCAGGGAATTAAAGTAGACCCAGCCAAGGTCGAGAAAGCTGTTGAATGGCCAACCCCTACCAACCCAACCGAAGTCCTGGAAGGGTTGGGGTTTGCAAATTGGTTGAGACACTTCATAAAAGACTTTTCAAAAATCACAAAATGTCTCTATGAACTTGTCAAAAAGGACGTAAAATGGGAATGGACAGAAGAAAGGGATCAGGCATGGAATCTGCTGAAGCAAAAATTAAAAGAAGCCCCCCTCCTAATTCAGCCAGAGCCCAACAAACCATTCATTTTGGAAACCGACGCCTCAGGCTATGCCACAGGTGCCGTATTATTGCAATACGGAGAGGACGGAATGCTCCACCCAATTTCCTATTACTCCAAGGCAATGGTCCCAGCAGAGAGAAACTACGATATCTACAACAAAGAAATGCTGGCAATTATCAAGGCCCTTAAACACTGGCGTCATTTGCTAGAGGGGGCCGAACACCCAGTAAACATTGTCTGTGACCACAAAAATTTGGAATATTGGAAGACAAATCGGCCACTGAATGGTCGAGTCACAAGGTGGCATGAGTTCTTATCCAGGTTCGAATTCAAAATTTTATATATTGAAGGGGCAAAGAATGGCCAGGCAGACATACTCTCTAGGCTGTCAAGACACATCCCTAAAGAGGGGGGTGAGAGCCAAGCTCTACTTGCACAAAACCAATTTTTGGAATTAAAATCCCTGTGGTTACAAGCAATCACACCAGACCACGACCTGGAACAACTCATTAGGGACGCGATCCCAGGGGATGAGCACCTGTCAAAAGTGCTAAAAGCCCTAGATGACAATGAGAAGGTCAAAGATTGGGAATGGGATGAAGGACTCCTATGATACAAGGGCAGAATCTACGTCCCAAATAACAAAGAACTTCGCAAACTGGTCATTGAAAGCCGTCACGATAGTCCAGCAGCAGGACACCCAGGACAGTTCAGAACTTATGAGTTGCTAAATCGCAAATATACGTGGCTATCAATGAAAAAATCAGTCAACGAATACGTCACACACTGCGAGTCATGCATCAGGAACAAGCACAGCAACCAAGTTCCCCCAGGGCTCTTAAACCCAATACCTGCACCAGAAAAACCTTGGGAGGAAATTACTTATGACCTGATCACTGGGCTACCCCTGTCAGAAGGATTTGACGCCATATTTACAGTTGTCGACCGCCTGACAAAAATGGTCCACTTTATTCCATGTCAATCGGAAGCCAGTGCCATGGATTGCGCCAACTTGTTCCTAACATACGTATGGAAACTCCACGGGCTACCACGGAAAACAATCTCAGATCGCGGCCCCAACTTTGCATCCAAGTTCCTAAGGCACCTATATAAACGGCTAGACATAAAACCCTCCTACTCTACGGCATATCACCCACAAACGGACAGCCAGTCAGAAAGGGCTAACCAGGTAGTAGAAGGGTACCTGAGACACTACGTATCAGATCGGCAGGATGACTGGGTCTCACTCTTACCCTTGGCCGAATTTGCCTACAACAATGGTGTCAACGCCTCAACCGGCAAATCACCATTTTTTGCAAACTATGGTTTCCACCCAAGGCTGGCAGTTGGGGACAAGGAGGAAGGAGAATTCCCCCTAGCCAACAATCATGCAGAATGGCTCCAAAAGGGCCACGACGAACTTAGGGCAGCCCTGGAAATAGCAAACCAGAGGATCAAAGAATACTACGACCAGAAGCATCGGGCTCCGGAAGCTATTAAGGTTGGAGACAAAGTCTGGCTCGACACCAAAAACATACGGACACAGCAGGCCTCCAGGAAACTGGCCCACAAAAGAGTTGGACCATTCAGGGTGGTAGCACAACATGGCACACATGCCTACAAATTGGACTTACCGACAACCATGAAAATACACCCAGTATTTCATGTCTCACTCCTGACCAAATATAAAGACGACCCCTATGGCTGTCAGGTTCCCCCACCACCACCTGTGGTAACTCCTGAAGGGGAAGAAGAGTTCGAAGTGGAACAGATCATAAAGTCACGATACAACAAAAGATCCAACGTCTTCGAATACTATGTCAAGTGGCTCGGCTATGACGAGCGACAATGGTTAACCTACGACGACCTGGTGAACGCACCAGAACTCATCGCTGACTATGTCAAGTCACACCCAAAGGCACCCCAGGACCCCCGTGCCTTGAAGGGGGGAAGTGTCACGAACTGACACACATACATCCACTCTACAATATTTTCTCGATTTACTACATTTTATGAGATCGTCTTCAAAACATACTTGCCTTTTATGGTATCTCTGTATCATGTGACTCAGGGAATGTTCCGGACCGGTAACCGAGATGTATTTCAACTCTGATGTGAAATTCCGCAGTTCCGCAGTCGCTTCTACTGCTTCTATCTCTTATCTGCCGTGACTCACTGTACGGACTTGTTTGTTATGATGTGGCTCATACTGTGTATATAAACCAGGTCAAGTTCGCAGAGGACTCCTCAAGAACTTGACCTCTCGTCGAATACAAGTTCTTTTATTTTCTTACTATTTTCCTCGTCGCCTGACTTGTCGTCGTCGACAAAGTACATGCATTAGTCAGCCCACCATCTATCTGTTATGGGACAGGGTACACTTGAATATCTAGAGCTTAAGCAAATGTAGATATGTTAGTATACACTAATCATACTCAATACTTCTTAGACTAGAGTAAGAAGGCTCAAAGTAGTTGCAATGCAATCAAGTAACACTCAAGGTAGTCTTAATCTTTCACAGTGTAAACTGACTAATTTATAGGTATAAAGAGCAAGACTACTATGGTCAGGTTCCCTTATATATCTTAAATGTAGTTCAGCCCTAGTTGCTTGGACTAACTTATACTAATCTTAATACTAGACTTAAGCGATAGCTTATAGGATAGATGGAGGGCTGCCTAATGCATGTACTTCCTCAGCTACAGGTACTTAGATTTCCTCTAATAGCTGGTACTTAATGTCACAGTCAATCAGGCAATATTGTATCCTTATATATCTCTGTATATAAGATACAATGACTCAGACAGTATATAACTAATATGGTACTAAATTCCTCAGTACTAGTTATATAAGAAATCACACACAGACAATAGAAAAATAGAAAGAGAAAAGGAAACCAATAACCAGTCTGGGTTGAGTAGAGGAGGTAGTCTGGAAGGGCCTCAGAGGAGGTCTTTTTATACCCTGAGGAGGGCATTCCAGAGCCAAATAGATACATGCATGCCAGTGCAATCATCAAAAGAGGGTACTGCTATACTTGGGGTACACCCTAGCCCAGTATAGGATAAAAGAGTAAAGACAGGGTGTGGATCAAAGGCATTGATGCATCTGAGACCTGCTATTGGCTTGTAGATCATATTATCATAGTATATACATGTAATGAATGGAGGCTACATCTCAGTGAGTCATAAAGTGAGTCAGAGAAGCTTCTGGATCAATTTGGGAAGCTCTCCTGACTCACTGGAGTCATTAGATCTTGATTGATGGTCCAGTAAGATTCTAATGATCTTCAGGCCATTCCGGCACGAGGATCTGGTGGATCGCGACGATCTTCGGGCAGCAGATACCGCTGAAGATTAGCTATCGATAGAGCACAAGATCGCTTTGATAGCGTAAGCGGTTGCCAAGATATGAGCAGTGCAATGTTGTAATCAATATCTCCCGATAAGAGGAAATATTGCGACCTCTGTATCTCTCTGAGATCCTATTGTAAAAACTTAATAAAATATGCGTTGGAGAGCGGGAAGTTTGTACTATTTAATGGAATGGAAAATAGTACAATTTGGAGTGCATACAAATTCAAGTATTTCACAATTTAATTACAGAGGCATCGCTTGAGGTTGGCAGAGCAGACTAAAATAATAGAAAATGTTAGTGATCCATAACAGACAGTAGACACACACAAGGCATCAAGCTGACATGAGCCACATGTCAGCAGTAGTCAGGACATAGTCCAGATCCATTAAGGGCATTAGCCACCTGTAAAGCAAGGTCCAACAGCTGCTTTTAGAGGTCATGACATAACTCATGCTAATGATGTTGTGATTGGCTGTGTCTATGCTTTGTTATCTAGCTCTGCCACACTCACTATGAACCAAGAGTTCAATAGCTGTACTGGAATGTGAGTCATTCTCCCATGACCACAACAGAAAAAAATACATAGAAAATTTTGCATTTTGAAGTGTTACACTTTTCAAGGCTAGAGACCTTGCTAGGGCAAGGTGATTCATAGATGGGCTATGTGTATAAAATACAAAGTCATATGATATATGAAAGTGGTGCTGCATCAACAGAATATTCTGGAATATATCAACAGTGGTCAACAACAACAAGGTCACATGACTCAGTCAACAATTCTATGCATATATCTGAATAAACAGGACTTGTCCAAAAAGCAGAAAGACAGAGATCACAGGAACTTGCAGGTGCAAAATCTCTGTATAATACACATATTATCTGAGTTTTCCCAATATAATTGTAGTTTCCTGGAATATAGTTGGCTGCCCAAAACAACTCTTCAATTAAAATCAACTTTCCTTGGCTTTAACAGTGTTAAATCATGTTGAAGCATGTGACCTGAATTTTTTCCATACATATATAAAGTACTACACAAACAAAGGATTGAATCATACTATAGAAGCTGAGGCACAAAAGCCTAAGTGCAATGTGGTTACAAAAGGGTAAAAAGCAAGAAAAGGCACAAGTTGGGACAGGGCATCATGTGACTTTGGTTGTTGTTCAAGTCATGATCTGCTCTAAGTCCACAGCACCAGCTCCATCTCTTTCACTGACCTAAAGACTGGCTACCCCATTTGCCACTCTTCCCTTCCCTTCCCTCAAATTCCTCAACTCATTCAAAGAGCAGGGCCCAGGGTAGCAGTCAGGTAAGTAGGCTTACTTCTGCCATCTACTTTCATCTGCCTAATCTGTTCTATAGCTATGCTGGCCTATTACATGAGTTTGTGATTTGTCTACATCATGCATTGCACCCCTCCCCAACACCTCTTCCAAACCCCAAGCTCTATCCTCTTCTGTGGGTTGTGTCCCCTCTCTCCAATGCTCTGTATTCCTGTGCCTGTCTGTGTTCAACATACATCCCATATGTCATGAATGTGATTATTATTTGACTACATTGGTACTGTGCCAAGATCTCTGAGTAATTTGGGGGATATTATCTGCAGATAATACATGTATTATACAGAGATTTTGCACCTATGAGTTCCTGTGGATAATAATGAATCATAATAAATCTGTGCTCATGGTCCACATCATGACATGGGACATTATCTATGTATAATATGTGTATTATATGCAGATTTTGTACCCACAAGTTCCTATGATAGAGAAAATTATGAAATAAATTAATAAAAAATTGGAATGAATCTGTGTCATTGTCTAGGCCATGACAGTATATGTGCAGCCTGTAATTTATGCACTTTTGTTCAAAACTTCACATGTATCCTGAATAAGAGTGATTAAAAACATATAAGTATACATATTCACTTGAGCATATACATATCAAGTCCATTCTGGAAGCATCATCCAGTTGGGTCAATGGGTGCTCAAAAGAACCAGCATACATCACGTCATTTGGCATTTTTTTGACAGATATTTACAGACCCATACCAACATAACAGTCAAACCAGTCTAACACAGCAACACAAACAAATGAGTGAGGCAGAACACAAATGTACAAAACAGGACAGAGATGTCAAACAGGCTATAGGTGTAGCAAGGACAGAACATAGTCACAAAGAAAGAGCTGAAAAACAAAGCAAAAAGAAACTAAATATCAACAATCATGAAGAAATTGATCACGTGATACAGCGTGCTTTTTGGGTTTTTGCATACATATCTTGAGACCTACATGAACAAAAGGTCAAACCAGTCTACAGGAAAAGGGAAGAAAGCAACAACCAGTTAACAACGGGGCACAAAAAGGCGGAACGAGGGACAGAGGTCAAACGGCCCGAGGGCGTTCCACAAAAACAGAGGACGGTCACGAGGGGAGTCACGTGATTCAGCGATATCAGATCGCCCAGTTTTGAATCTGAACCACTTTTTTTTCAATGGATCCCTTTGAGGTACGGATGCAATTCCTTGGCCTCCTGCGAAAATTAAACGCGTGAGTTCCATATTTGTCGTCTACGACTTTAAATGAGTTACATACATTCAGGTGGCTCACAACAAAACGCTCTAACCGACTGTCACAAACGATCTAACCCGGATGATTGTTGTGCCATCAGGTCCCAGCAGTCCATTCAAAAGATTGTTGGATATGCGCTGAAACACTTTGGTCGCTGTGGAGAGGACCTCTGGGATTGCGTAATGGAAGAATGCCAGAAGGTGTGTTTAGTTGGGCTCACGAATGACATTCCCATCGACAAAACTCTCTCTAGGGTCTCTCAACACCCGAATGAACATATTGCATCTACTCGATAATCTCTGCGGGGCAGCACTTCTCCACCAGACTGGAGTCTCGATACCATCTCAAGCGCCGTATATCGACTTTGTGACAAGGGATCTGGATAAAATAGTAGAGTTTGTTGTGCCAAACTCGCGTGATGGTTTAATTAACTTTCAGAGCGCCAGGCAGGTGTGTTTAGTTTATATATTATTTTGCTTGACTTCATTGCTCATTGTACTGTTTAGATCCTTGAGTCGTGGCAAACAAAACGAGTCCTGGATCCCATTGCCGTTGCAAATGTGGTTGAAGCATTAGATGGCAAGAAAAGCAGGTACTTTCGATCAATTGTCGTTCAACAATGGCTTTACAAATACCTAATAGTCTAAGCGACATACCACCCACGCGCCCAATCAACTCGGCGTCAGAAAGGGACGAGATTTTCAAAAGGATCGAAGAGGACAGAGAACGGGTATGGACGAGTTATGTTATGCCTCGATACACAGTCTCAACTGCTTGTCAGCACAAACTACTTCGGCAACGGCGATGGAACATCCCGACTCGCGTTGGCCAGCCGTATGTACCCCGCCTAGCCTCAGCCGTCCCTACCACTCGTATTCTTCCCAAAACCCTGTGCCTACTTCTCCCACGTCTCCTATTGGCGCATCATCGCTTCTGACCTCGCCTGTTGTGCCAACAACCAATTTGGACTCAAGTGTGTCGCTTACCGCCAGGTCGATGCCTCCACCATTACCTAAGCATCTACCCCTCGGCATGCACTTCGTAAATCATACACAGAGGCGCAACGCGAAAGGCAGAGACAGCGGAGTCGGACAGGAGGCGAGGACGCACAAGAAACAGCACTGGATATCGAGTTTGAACAAGCATGGGAAACCACGAGCGACTGGAACGAAGACGACATAGATGCTGCCACTGAAGAATGGGGTTTATGTTGGGGTGAAGAGACTGGAGAGGGCAACGTTCTGGAGGATAACGGGAACTCAGAGGCTGCTACGAACGGGAAGGAGATGACTATTTGATCATTTAGCCGCTTTTCGTAGGGGTCTCATTGGAATGGAAGTCTCCAGCATGCGGTTGACAACCATATGATCTCTTCGCCTTTGCTGTGCGGATTTCTCGCAAGTAGTTTCCTCGTGTTTATCAAGTCGCTTTGGCTCCTATCTAACCCTCTTGGCATGGCCGAGGTCAGGGTATGCCCGACGTGGATTCAGCCAAAATAACGGTCGGAGTATTTCGGCTATGCTAGAAGAAAATCTTGAAGAAAATTGATGCCCCGGGCATGTTATTATGCCAACACAGTTTCATGTCAACACCGGCGGTGTGGTACATAACAGCTACCAAGTGCCCGTATATATAGCGGTTCACCTAGCACACCCTTCTTGCAAGACCAGGAGAGCCAAGCCAGGCATAATGCGTCTATCTATATTTCCCAACTCTAGGCGTTCTACTCCAAGTTTCTGGGAGCCTGACAAGCGCGAAAATGTAGAGCTCACGCGGCAGATTATCCCCCGTGCTCCACGCGGCGGAGGAGGCAGAGGCGGAGGGGGCAAAGGCGGAGGGGGTGGCGGAAAGGTGAGCGATGTTTCCGCAGTTTGAGTTGTAAATATAGCTCACTCCACGGACCGATGGTCTTGTTCAACAGCCATTTAGTGGAGGTGGTGGGGGCGGTAGCGGAGGATCGGGTGGAAGTCGCGGAGGATCCCGAGACGTTTCCTTTGGATGTAAGTCTCAACTCCCAATCCTTGCTCAGTAGTCTGATTCCACTTGCGATAGCTGGTAGCCGGGGCTCATCCGCGTATAGCTCTGGTGGGGGATCACGCTCACTCATCACTTCAGGGGCTTTTGTTGGAAGATCCATTGGCGGAGGTACGCGAGCACAAGTTTATGGGGACCGTAGATACGGGAGTGGTTATACGTATGGTGGCGGGTCCTACGTAACAGGCCGTGGTTTCCCGTTTGGCTATTGGCCAGTATACGTCCCTATCGCTGGGGGTATTGGCTACTATGGCTATCATGAGTATGGACCTGCTAGTAACTCTAGCCGTCCAGGGGGCCAAATGCAACAAGCTCTTGTTCGATCGAGCAGCTGGCCTGCAACTAATGCGCGCAGGTGGGTACTTGGAGGAAGGCAGGCCACCAACGGGACAAACTCGACGACTCCGTCCCCGAAGCCAATAAACAACGCCACCGCATCTTACTACATCATAGGCGATGCTGATACGGTAGCAGCCGTCATGCAAGAGATTGTCGCCGCATGTTCCGTGGTAAATGCCTCAGGAACGCCGGTGAGCGTAAGTTGCCTGGCTTAGGAGTACTACTTGATGATAGCTAATAGTTTCGGCAGGATTTGAATTCCACAGTGCATGTTGAACAGGCTGTTCAATACTACCGAGCCTCATCGTTTATGCTCGCCTTGACGTCTTACAACAACACCGCGAGCTTGCCTTCAAATGCACCGCCTGACAATAATACTGCCACCCTACCCCCGAGTGCCGATTCTCCACTTCCCCTTGGTACGGACATAGCCTTCCTGAACTGCCTAAACAATACAATAGGTGCTTCGATACCCATCATGGACTCTGCTGCTTCCAGGTCGTTCCAAGCTGTGGGAGGGTTGAACGTGGCTGCATTTATTTGGCTGCTTATTTGGATCTCGAAGATGTTCTAATCCGGCCATCATTATCCATCGTCTTATGTGCTCATAGAAAAAATTGACTGAAACTATGCACTGAGTACCTCATACCCGTTACATGTTAGTTTGGTTTCTAAGTAGACCGTTTATGCAGATTTGTATATATCTTTATGTTTTGATGAACCGTCCACATATGCAACTAGTAACCCGCGGCGCGCAGCGTGACCAGCCAAGTTCGCGTTTCTAGTGCACGATCATACCCTATTCCTTCTGCCCATGTGGTAGGCTACCCAGTTGCGGAAACACGCTGCCCAGAATAAGGTTAGATACGAGGATTGTTCAAGCTCTTGGGGTCAGAGTTTGGTATGACTACGCAGTTTCAGCCTACTTACAATAGTTTGGTTCGTTTCGCTTGGTTTAGACTACGGATCTGAAAGTGTGCCAATCCAACCGCCAATGGATAGCTACTAGTGGGCGAGGTGCCCACCGGCTCGATTGTGTTTGCATCATACCTCGCGATGAACGGCTGTGAACTTGGCATTCAGCTGGTGGAGTAAGGGTGGCCATCAAGAGTGGAACCAACACAACTCCATCCGGCTGGGGTCACAAAAGGGCCGCTTCTCTCCCAATGTTGGCGAACAGAAGTCCGACGTGCATGCATCATATTCCCTCAGTCGAACTGGCTAGCGGGGATAGCTGTATGCACGGCTGCAAATGTTGTGCCTCGTTCCCTCCCGAACTACTTCTCATCTCGATTTATAGACCAGCGATGACGCCGGAAGCTTTTCGGTTGATTGATGATTCCGGTTCAGGAAGATGGCTGTGTTCAGGCCCCCCTTGGCGATCTGCAGCCCTATGAACGTTCCGATCTAACCACAAGCACCAATTCCCCCTCTTCAAACTGGTCCTTGAACCATGAGGTTCTCGTTACTGTCCGCTGGCAAACGATATTCACCCCGAGTTGAAGAGATTGACAAGAGGGACAACTCGGAGCTTGTACGGGAGCTCAACTTGAGGTTTGTACCTCGAGCAGGTGGCGGCGGCGGGGGCGGCGGAGGCCGGGGAGGTGGAGGTGGGGGTGGAAGTCGAGGTGGATCCGGAGGAGGAGGAGGAGGAGGATCCGGCGGGGGATCTCGAGGTGGCGTGTCTTTCGGGGGTGAGTGTCTCAGCAATCGTTTGGTTCTTAGATGAATAAATCTATTCAATGTACCAGGCGGCAGCAGAGGGGCATCTTCGTACGGACGGGGAGGGGGTTCTCCCACGACCATCGGGTCTGGGAACGCCTTTGCGGGCCGTTCTATCGGTGGAGGCACCCGCGATCAAGTGTACGGAACTAGCCGGTACGGGAGCGGATACACGTATGGCGGCGCCGGCTCCTCTGTTGCTGGAAGGGGCTTCCCCTTTGGATATTGGCCAATATTCATTCCTGTCGGAGCTGGGTATGGATACTATGGGTATCACGAGTACGGCCCTGCAAGTAATGGAAGCCGACCGGGTGGTGCGATGCAGTACGCAGTGGTACGATCAAGCGAATGGCCACCAGAGAACACTACAGCTCCAATAAATAATGCCACTGCATCATTCTATATTGTGGGGGACGCAGATTCTGTGTCTGCGGTCATGGAAGCCCTAGTGAGCGAATGTTCAGTCGCGAACGCAACGGGGCAGAACGTCGATGTAAGTTCTCTCACCGATGCTGAACGTGTATTTATTCGATTACGTTGGCCATCTAGGACAATAACCCGGTAGTCCATGTCGAGCAGGCGGTTCAGTATTACCGTTCGTCTTCCTTCATGTTAGCACTCTCCTCTTACAACGATACCGCGAACCTGCCCTCCAACTCCCCGGCGGACAATAGCACAGCCGCGCCGGGTTCCAATGCCGACACGCCCCTCCCAGCAGGCACCAACACAACCTTTTTGAACTGCCTCAACACGACTATCGGAGACGCCGTGCCGATCATGGACGGTGCGCCCGGTGCACTCCGGGCGGTTGGAAGCCTCAACGCAGTCGGCATGCTTTGGCTTGTGATATGGCTATTGAAGATGTTTTAGAGGCTTGCTTCATTTGGCTTGGCTATTCGAATTCACGAATTGATGTGGAAAAACCATACCTTTGATCATGCCCAGCTAACCGTAACTTTTGTATTTTTTCGCCTGTATGTTTTCGGAATACTCAACACAGCGCCACTGAATTGCTATTATCGTTTAATTGAATGTACATCTACCCGAAAAGCTAAAGCTACATATACAACCTGAGAGAGCATGCACGGTCCTTGGAGTTGATTCAGCATACATAAGCGATCGCATAAACCCAGTCGGATTCAGAGCGCTTTTCGGTCTTGTCCGCTGTAGTGAAGGATGAGCATACAACAAGGCTAACGGTAGTGCAAGAAGCCAACTTACGCTCGATGCAAGTATGTGTATATTGAGTGGATAGCGTTAAATACGCCATTTTCCTGGAAGTGGGCAATCGGTGAGATTGGTGATTATTTCTCTCAAAGACAATGTAGACTTGCCGCACGAATTTTCTCTCCCACAGCGGCAGCCTTCTCTTTCATAACCCTAGCAAATGAGACGTTAGTATGCGGGCACGTAGGGTTCCAAGTCGGCTTACCTATCGGATACGGCCCGTTTGAGCGCATCTGCTAACTCCGAACTCGACAAGCTCGATACTCGAAGCCCAGCACCGAGTTTCGTCACACGCGTTGCCCAGAAGAATTGATCACTGTACCAGCGTTAGTACCACCGCAGGCGCCGAGGCAAAACCCTTACCCAAACCAAGGCTTGATGAGCGTTGGGATGCCAGCTAACACAGGGTTAGCGCCCAAGAACGAACAAAATGCATGATAGCTGCGAACGTACCACGAAGTGAAGCTCCGGTTGTACCCGCTCCCCCGTGATGGAGCGCCGCGTCGACTTTGGGGAAGAGCCAGCTGTAAACGAGTTGAGCGCGAAAGCAGTGTTAAGAAGCGAATTCACCGCATGGGTCGGTGACTCACTCGTGTGGGATCTTGTCAACCTGAGATTCGAATCAAATTAACATCGATCCTGTTCCTCAACGTGAGACAACCACCTACCTGGAATATTTCTGGAGGAAGCTCGACTTCTGGACTGGTGTCTTTGCTCATTCGGGCCGACCAACCCTTGGACAAAATTGCTCGGACATCACCTGTGCAGAGCGCCTGTCAGCACTTTTGCTCAGCATAAAATAAAAAGGGATCTTACTCTTCAGTACCGCTTTGACAATACTCCTTGTCATCGCCTTGGGGTTTGGCACAACAATACTTCCAAAGCCAATATAGACTAGGGGTTTGTTATCCGCGCGCGCCTTGTTGATAAAATCATTAAGCTCTTGGGACGGTTTCCAATCCAAATCAGCATCATCGAGGAACCAGCTATAGGGACGTTAGTGTCTGGGCGCATATACGCAGCCTCGAGTCACTCACTAGCCGCTGATCACGATTGGGTCCTTCCAATCCAACGGTTTGGGAACCACAGCCTAACCGCGTGGCTTAGTAACAGGGTCGACGGGCCGTTTAGAGTTACTCACAGGCGAAAAGTTATATATAAATGGAATCTTGTTCTGAGCCAGATGCGACATGTCGGTGTTAGGTAGTTTGAGGTGCTTGCGCCTCCACCTGTTGATTTGGCCAGAAGTAGCTTGCCAAAACACGTTGTCAAATAGAACGTACTTCATGCTTCAATTTAGCAATCAATCGAAGCAGCACGCAAAGAAGATACTCACAGTCGAATAGTTAAAGGAACCTGAGATTTCGACAGGAGGCGTCATGAACGCATGCGGATAGTCATTCGTTCGTGTCCAAGGCCTATTCCAGCACGAGGTTAGCGGTTTCAAAGGGCAGAATGTGAGCCACCTACATGGTGAATGCGTGGAAAATCGGGATTTCTAGGAACTCGTTAGCATTTATTGAGTAAAAGTAAAGAGCCTTGGCTTACTAAGCGCTTCTGCTATGTGTGCTCCTGCCATAGCGGAGGGGCTTTGGATTAGGACGTCGGCGTCTTGACACTGTTTCCAAGCGTCCAGAAGCACTATTAGAGGCAATGAGTCGCGCATATACCTAGTTTTCGGGAGCTCATAAACGTACAGTCGTCAAGCCATTGTCTAAACTAATAGGAGTTTGAAATTTTTAGCTCGGAATGGCTTGATGTTATAGAAGCAACCTACGTGCGTCAAGCCCTCTTTGAAAAACTGAGGTGAAAACATCTGACGAATCCTCCACCGTGTCAGTTCGAATCACAAACAGAACGACCGAGGCATACTCTGTTTTCAACACTAAGCTTCATCAGCGCGCCTGGGTCACCTCCAGCAGATCGATGTGCTACACCCCAGCCCTCACACCAAGCCTTGTATTCTTCGTGTGTTACAATCGTCACTCGATGTCCCTGCTTCATTAGACCCAAAGCGAGGGCAATATACGGCTGCACATCACCCCGAGACCCAATCGTAAGGCACACAAAATGTTTGGGTTGAATATGTAAAAGTGTTGACGGAGGTAGGTTAATAGCTTTCGGAAACCGTGAAATAAGTGAAGCAGGGACCTGGACCGAACGCGCGCGTTCGATCGTCCGGCTGATGGGAGAAAACAGCGCCGGGGCGTTCGCAACGCATTCTGCGGGGTCGGATGTGTCTTGAATCGTGATTTTAGACAATCTACGCTCCATTCGTGGTGTCTGAAGTTCTGAGCCTGATCCACTCTCGTTTGCACGGTTATTCTCGGCAATAGCGTTTAGCTTGGCGATGGCATCATCGCGCTGCTCGCGCGAAGAAAATTCAAATGTGATATCTTGTTGACCTCGAACCTGGAGTCGAAGGCCAAACACACGAGGGTGGAAGACAAAGACGGGAGTAGCACCTCGGATGGATGACACAGGGAATCTGTAACGGGTATCCCGAAAGTGGAACGACTTGGCCCAGTAGCATACGAATCGGTCAGATATGACGAAATACGTCGAAGAAGAAATCGTTTTGCAGATCCGGCATTTGGCAACTTGAAATGGCGAATGAGCAAAAAGAGGTACAAAATTGAGGATCATCACTTACTCCACAGCTTTTGTTGATCATCGAGCGCAAAAAGCCTCCGGATTTTGATTTCTGCGCTTGACATTTCTTTAGGGACCTCTGGTTCGATCTTCACTTCGCTAACGCGTCCACCACTCTCTTCCGAGTCCGTGTGTTCGTCGAAAACGAGCTCGCCCCAGTCTAGGATTGCCTGTACTTGAGCCGCTGCGCCAGCCTCTCGTCTCTTCTTGACAAGTTCATCGAACCTATCCCACTTGGGGTCACGTTGCAGCACGGAGAGATGAAGGACATGGGCCAAAAATGCACTATCCGCGGACCCAATGCCTTCCTCGAGTAACGGACCAGCCGGAGCGGGAGGAATATGATTTGTGCTGGGAGGTGTGTCCAACGACGATTCGTCTGTCGACCTAGATGTGACAGGAGAGAGCGCATTCGTCTGAGGGCTCGGAGTTGAGCAAAAGCTACTGGTAAGCGATAATCGCTTTCTCTCCTTCTTGGTCGGTTCGGGAGGTTTGTCGGCAATGCGAACCGTCCTGTTCATAATCTCGTCGACGGCCTCTCGAAGTCCTCCTGGCGAAATGACGTCATGGCCTGTTGACGTTCCACCATTTTCGACGGCAATGCTCAAGATGGATGCGAAAGCTGCCCAGTGCTCTGATTGATATTCTCGGATACGAGCGAGAGGAACGCAGATCCGGACGCCCCGAGATTCGGTTTGCGCATCTTCGGGCTTGGAGGCTGTATCTTTCTCGCTACCGTGACCGATGAGTGTTTTACGATGGTGACGGTACATGTAAAGTGCGGCTACCAGGCTAAGGTAAGACACGAGGCTCGGACATGAGGAATACGCGCACCTTTCGTCTCGCGACGCCATTCGTTGCACGATTCCACGGTGTCAAAGTCGACGTTGCGCAAAACATCGCCGGTAGGCGTCGAGAACCTCAGTGTCAAGCGCTCAGGGTGGAGCGGATTGTAGGGCTCCACGTCCTTCATGGAGAGTACTGGCCGTACGTTAGACGCGCTTCGGCGAGATTCTCAAACAATCTTACAAAGGATACTCCTGATCGGCCTAACACGTCCTTCGTCACTTGCATCCGGATAGGTGGTGATCATATCATGAGATAATTCTATCCAGACTCTCCGCCGGCGCTGGGGGTGTAGTATGCCAGCCCGTGGCTCCTCAACCACACCGGGGCCAGCCTTGATAATGCTGGCGTCCGGATTGGCACCAGGGGATAGAGGCCCTTCGGCGGCCGAATTCGTGTCGCTGTTCGGGAGGAGCGAGGCGTGAAACGTAAGTCGGTGGGTAGTAAGATGGATAACGCCAATAATCGTCACATCACGGAACAACGCTCCATCGGCCTCCTAACAAGCACGAAACACGATGGAGTGAGCACCTCGTTAGCCAAGAAGAATACGGGCCTAAGATGCCTTACAGTATCATCTCCTCTGTCTCCCCAGGCAAAGTTAATTCACCAAACTCATACTGCAGCACCTTGAGTGCTACAGCTTGGTCGCCCATCTTGGCACGGTCACAAGTAAAAGCTGCGCCAATACTCTCACTGGCTTCAGCCTTACCCGTAGGAGGGTGAGCGAGGTCAATTTCAGAAGCTATGCTGGCGGCGTAGTGCTGGTACCGCTGGAGCGAAAGGGTCGATCCCGTGCGTGAATGAGCATGAGGATGGAGTGCGAGATTCGCAAGGGCGGTTTCGGGGGAAGGATAAGCATCGTGCTCTAGAGGGTCGACTTGGGCTAGGTTGATTTGCACTCCAGGCAAGTCGGCGGCCGCCTCGGACGCCGGTGTTTGTACGCCATCCGAATCGGATTCGGAGATGTCCTCAGAAAAGATCTTGCTGTATTGGGCAGCGGCATTGAGCATACGGAAGAGAGATGGTTGTCCAGCTGAGGTGGCCTCGGCATTGGGATCAATAATAGAGTTGGACCAAGTGCTCGAGTGGCGGCTGGGCTTTGGTTCGGGCTCAGGCTCGTACTCGGAAGAGCGCGAAGAGGCCGGGTCTGGTTGTATAGTAGCCATGTTGCACAGGTCGGATCGCCAAGAAGAACTCGGACCAGAGAAGGCGGGCAGGTCTGACTTTATAACACTGGATGACGCGACGATCGTGAAATTTATATCACACGTGAATACGGCGGCCAGTTGATCAGAGGATGACATGCGTCAGCACTGTCTAAGGCCGAGCAATCGATAGGGGGTGGTGGCCGCACGCCGAGGCCCGAGCGGTTATTTATAAGCGCCATACATCGACTGGTTCCAAAATGAAATCGCATCTGAAACTCCGCTTGGATAGCGGGAGATGCAACGGCAACAACCACCCAGTCTTTGCCATTCAGTCGAGCGTTTATGTCGAGCCGAGAGTTGCCTGAAATAGGATATTAAGCCAAGGGGGATCGGCAGAAGGGGGATAGAGGGCAAGTGAGTTGGCGAACCATCTCAAAACTGTCATATGTGGTGATTGATAAGGTGAAACGCAGCATCCGGTGTACGTCACTTGTGGTGCTCCGGTGATGATAGCAGTGAGTTCCGGAAGGATAACCATAAAATAATCCAATTTTTTGTAGCGATGACATTTGTAAATAACTCTACAAGGAATACTAATCAGGTTTGAATTGAATCAGTGACCACGTATCTGCGAGAGTGAAAGCTTCCTACCAAACATTCTAAATCCTCTTGATCCAGCCACTCTTTCTGGTTAATACGCCCGAGACCTACTACCAGTCCACTCGGGACGAATCAGCAGTCCTACACACGCGCAAAGAAGGTTCACTCCTGTGAGAATCATGTACACCAGAAATGTGCCCCGGCCATCTCCGTTGGCTGATAGGGCAAAAAGAGTGGTTGTGATGGCAGGACCAATCTAGGACACACGATATATTAGCTCCGCCTGACCGCCGGCAGGCTGATTAGGCGTACCGCGCGCATAACGGATGCGGAAGTCTGCGCCAGCCCATTTGTAGCTCCCAGGGACATGGCGTTCGGAGGCGCATTAGATATGAACAAAAGCAGGCAACCTGAGCAGCCCACATTAGATTGTTTCCCCGAGGTACCAACTCGCACTTACAGAAGCTGATCGGTGAAGCACAAGAAACCACTGCATACACCCCGACCAGTACCCACAAACCAAGTCCACCCCCGACATCGAGTTTAACTGCGTAATGCATGACTGGCAAGAGCCATATCTGCACAAGATACAAATACACTCCGCTCAAGTACATTTTCCGCATCCCAAACCAGCGTTGCATGCGAGGCACAAAGACGACGGTCGCCACCCCGGTAATTAAACCTTGAAGGGCCAGCATCAGCCCGATGGACGCTGGCTCCATTCCCAGTCCACCCAAAGACACCGGAGATGCGAAAACAATCGGCTGGAGGGCCACAAGGGATATATCCAATAGGGACAAGAGAGCATAGTTGAGTATCGTGATCGAGACACGCGGGGTAAGCAGACTTCGAAGAGGTGGTGGCGGTGGATTCGATTTGGACTCGATGAAGTCATTTTGACTAGGCGAGACAAGTGTAGCTGAAGAAGAGTTTGAACTGATGAGCTGATACATATTCGAATCGTGCATTCTTCCGAGTACCGGATGAGTCTGAAAATGCCGTGTTAGCGCAGTCCGTCCAGGAAAAGCAAGAGAAGCGCGATACCTCGTTGAGAAAGAACCAGCCCATGACTAGACCGCCAGCCGGAATAAGTGCAATTGTAGCACAAGGAAGGAGATAAGGATACATCTTCAACGTTGATGACCAACCAAATACACTCGGCATCACCTCAGCTGGATGCTGGAGTAGACCGCCAAGAGCCGGGCTGAAATTTCACCACCTCGGTTAATACAATTCGCTTGCTTCACAAACAACACTTACGCGAGCGTAAATCCGATTGACCAAATGGCGGGGATAAACGCAAAGGCAGACGCCGCGTTCGTCTCGTCAGTGACTTCACGTAACACGCTTTTGATAACGCCGGCATTTCCCTAATACCATCCTGTCAGCATGGTGAGAGCATCCTATATTCGCGATCTTACATTCAGAGCGCCAGCCAGTGCGCGGCTGATCAGAATCCCCAAAAAGGATTTTGAGACTCCAAAAGATAACGACGAGAGAACTAGGCCGGCCAATCCAAAAAACAGCACCGGTCGGCGTCCTATCCTGTCGGATAAACGACCATACTGCAGTATGAACAATGATTCGGTGATAAAGAAAAGCGACTCCTATTACATGACTTGAGCGTCTTCCGATTCATTCTTAGAATTGAACTTACAATCAGTCCTGCATAATATCCAACTTTGGATTTGTCTCCATTCGTGATCCCGACCTCATAAACAAGGTTATTGATGAACGGGAGGAGAACAGCCGCGGTGCAAGGCTCTGAGAGAAGCATGAAGAGAAGGATTGAAACTTGCAGACGCGGGAGGGGCGTGGTTTCGGGGCGTGGCTTAGGCTTTTCGGTAAATTCGTCGTATGCTTCGTATGTCGTGTCCGGGAAACAAGGACTAGGTGAGTGGCATCGTGGTCCCAGATTTATTGGTTCGAGGTCGGGAACCGTTAAAGTTGACGAATTGGAGGGATACATCACCGTTGAGTATTTAGACCGGGTAATAGCCCAAGGTATCTGGTCGAGCACACGAGAGGTCTTAGGAATCTAGATTTTGGTTTTGGTGAGCTAAATACGTGTCGCAGGAGCCGAGCTACGCCTTGCGCAAGGTACCATGGACGTAAACGCCGCCTTGGTATCTAGATTATCCGGATTGTCCGTATCGGATATACGTCACGTAGTAATTCAATTCGGTTCCTTCCTTGACCCCTACGACTCGAATTAGAGTGCATTGTATCTTCAACACATGGAAAAGTCTAATCTTAATGTGTTGAGTCCTCCCGTTCTAGGAGATCGTTCGATGCGTTTGATTGCCGAACGAAAAAAGTCAAGAGCCGTTAGAGTCTCAGGAACCAAGAGGTAGATCCATCATGTAAAACTTGTGTAATTGGCATACTTAGACTCGGCGAGGTGAGCTGGCGATCGATTGGTGTGGTGACTATCGTGGTAAGGGGGTAATCACCATCAAGCACGACCGTTTGATGTCCCAAACAAGTACAAACCGGCTGCGATTGGTGCCAACTATTACCACACAACGCTGGATTTCAGGTAACATACTATGGGATGATCGGCAGTATATTTCTTTCGTATTAGTATCCTAGGTTACACAGCCCAATCACTCATGTTAGGTTGAGCACATCTGACCTCGGCTGACCCCTTCAAGGTTCTAGTACAACTCACAGATGTCTGTGATTCTCCAATACGTCTCTTGACAGGCCGATTCAAGCCTTCTACATTCATCCAGTGCATGGGCCTACGGGAGCCTCAGCCTACCCATGCCTAAACGTGGGGGAAACACCCTCTCGGCATCAGCCCACGATGTTTCCTGGGGATGATCGACACGTGACGTCACTTCTAACTTCCACTTCGACACCTGGGAGACTCCTTATTAGGCTATTTGACAGATTCTAGCCATGTGTATCATGTGTATATGTGGAAGATCGGCTCCGAACAGCCCATATAAAGTGACAACAGGAGGAAAGGGCACTCTCAATCCGTAGACTGTACCTTGAGCCCCGAGTCAGCTGAACGCTACCTGCCACGAGAACGGACGTCCGAGGTAGGGTGACTGAGGATATAAGGGTCATTTGATGCAGACAATTCACCCCAGGCAGCTTCTACACCATGCTGGATTTATTTTCTGCCAAACGCTGGACTGTCCTCGTTTTGTTTTCCGCCCTAGCTCCGTTGCCAGGATGCTTGGCACAACAATATCTTATCGGAGCGGGTATTGGGGATGTGACTGGGTTTGTATTTCATTCAGTTAATTTTTATGTTTGCTTACCTTTATTAGTCCTGTGGTCGAAACAAACATGATGGGATACGCCGACTTGTCACAAACTGATACCGGCCTTCACATGAGACAGTTCTCTCGTGCTTATATCGTTGCCGCCCCTGGAACAAACTCAGCCAAAGACCGCATTCTGTTCGTAAACTCAGATATTTGCATGGGGGACACAGCTGTCCGGCGCGGTATACTTCAGCAACTGGCGGAAATCTACCCGGGTAAGTCGCCAGATCTACTTAATAGAGCAATAGAGTTCATGCATACTGTAGGGCTGTACACGGAATCGAATTTCGCACTCGTGGGAACTCACTCCCACTCGGGTGTTGGGGGTTACTTGAATAATCTGTTGCCAACTTTGACTAGCTTGGGCTTTGTCAAGCAGACCTACGATGCAATCGTCAACGGTACGAATTCGTGAACCACCTAAACGAATAGCACTCTCAACACAATACTGCATAGGAACGGTGCTAGCCATTAAACGGGCACATGAATCTCTCGCACCTGGGAGACTCTCGCTCGGTAACACGACCATTCTTGATACGAATATAAACAGGTCCCCGTACTCTTATACGGCCAATCCAGCGGAAGAGCGCGCAAGATATCAATATGACCAAGACAAGGTTTGTCTTCCCGCTGGCCTTGTTTTTAGCTGCTGAAATTTAAGGATATCAGGATCTTCATCTTCTCAAATTTACAGACACCTCTGGGACTCCCAGAGGATTCTTGAGCTTCTTCCCAGTGCATGGAACCAGCATATACCAGGTTAGCAACAAAAAATTGAATCCAAGTGCGAAGCCATGTGAAGCGATATTTCGAACTAGAACAACACCTTGGTTAGCACTGATAACAAAGGGATGGCAGCCTATCTGTACGAAGGTGGGTGATTCCTATATATTAGCGGAGAAGAAAAGATGCTAATGACGTCAATAGCCTCGGTGCAACCCGATGCAGCTCCAGGGAAGAACACCTTCGTCGCCGGGTTCGTTCAATGTGGGTCAATACATGCATTCCGTATTTCAGCTTAAATTCACAATAAGAATAGCAAACGTTGGAGATACATCGTAAGTGCAGTCGATGAAAGAGTTGTATTGATCGTGAATAACACTCATGTGTAACTGTAGACCAAACACGTAAGTAAAGCCGGACGATCCAATGAATCATGAAACTGACCCGCTGTAGCCTTGGTGCATATTGCGAAAGTCCTGGGAAACCATGGCATGGTCAACCTTGTGAATATAAGAAGTCGACTTGCGGCAACCACACAGAAGATTGTCACGGAAGGTATGCACTCAACCCGGCATACGCTGCCATATGTTAATATTGGCTCCACGCAGAGGTCCTGGGTTCCGCATTTCTGATTTTGAGTCTAATCGCATCATCGGAGAGAACCAGTTCAAGGGCGCGAAAACACTCATGGATGGCAATGTATTGCAAACCGTTCAAGGTGCTGTAAGGAGCCTCCATACTTATGTTAATATGTGCGTAAGACCCCGGATTTTCTGTTGGCGGGACGAGCTCACTTGCCGCTTACGTTTGAAAGGTCAAATTATTCGTTCCCACTTGCCAACGGTACTACAGTCCATACATGTCCCCCCTGCTATGGGTATGCTACATATTTTATGATATGGATCATCACATAATGGTACTTTGAACAGGATATTCTTTTGCGGGCGGAACAACTGACGGGCCAGGGGCATTCGACTTTACACAAGGACAAACGGCGGATGGAACTCAGTTAGTCTCGGCTAGTTACTTTTCAAGTTACGTCTGACTTTGCCGTCTAGAAACCCATTCTGGGAAGTCGTGAAGAGTGGGTGGTAATACATTTGTCCGGATTTCTGACTTAACTATCTTGTACTTTAGATTTCGTTACTGCACCTCCTAATGAGGAGCAGAAGCGCTGCCAGTACCCCAAACCGATACTTTTCAACACTGTAAGGCCTTGAATTTAAGCCATAATACAGAGCTTATAGTTCCGATAGGGCTACACCAAATTCCCATACGCCTGGTCGCCGGACATCGTAGATATACAGATGATGCGTGTAGGCCAATTGGTAATCTTGGTTGTTCCAGGGGAGTTTACAACCATGGCCGGAAGACGGATTAGGTGATCTCAGATGCGTTGAAGAGCCTGCTTCACTCGCTAATTTTTGCCGCGCATATAGGGAGTCTGTGCGTGCCAAACTAATTTCTTCTGGGGTTATCGGAAACGACGCCTATGTTGTACTAGGTGAGCTCTAGTTTTCTTTAGCATGTCGAATATGACGATAATCCTTGGTATCTCAGCTGGCCCCGCCAACACATACGCTCACTATGTTACGACACGTGAAGAGTATGGGATACAACGATACGAAGGAGCATCAACCATTTACGGACCATGTAATGTTAACGTTATTCATTATAAAATCACTGACACAAAAATTCTCCAATAGTCACTCTGGAAGCGTACCAGAATCTATACACGGGGTTGGTTGACTATCTTGCTGATGGGGTTACTGCTTCGGCTCCAACCGGCCCCGTACCCGAAGATTTGACTAAGAAAGCCATCTCCCTTCAGGTCAGTTCAAATTTGAAAGCCAATTTGGGCTCAACTTTAATCCGCCCTGCAGACGGGTGTGGTCCTTGATGGCGTGCCTATCGGAAAGTCATTTGGATCAGTGCTTACGAATGTAAATACTTCGGCCGCCTACTCGCGTGGCCAACAAGTGTTGGTCAAGTTTCAGGCTGCTAACCCCAGAGTGAGTCCTTTTCTATGACCCTGCCGCATTATTTACTAACCGCCGTGGCCTCAGAATGATTTGCGCCTTGGGGATACGTTTTTGACTGTGGATCGCCTTGTAGGAGGTGCATGGGTAACTTATCGAACTGATTCGCATCCGTCCACCACATTTAAATGGACTAGGACCGATCTAGTTCGTATTTTCTTATCATAGGATGTGGCGCCTGCTAATTTACCGGTGCGATCCAGATTTTAGGCCACAGCACGGTTGACATCAAATGGTAAGGCTAATTCATCGAGTATCCTCGGATATGTACTGACTCCTTGAAAAGGACGATTGAACCTGAAGCTCCAGGTAAGTTTGTCGATCCGTGAAATTTCCTCAATTGACTGACTGGGAGTCGATAGCTGGGACTTATCGTATCACTTACAAAGGCAACTCAAAGCCACTCATCGGCCCGATTTCAGCGTTCACAGGAATATCAAGCAATTTCACTGTTTCTTATTGATTAATCCCATAACTGCCGATGTATTGACATTATGTTCAGTGAAGATGAAAGATGTTCATCGTATCGTTCTCACGTGTCTGCATCGGGATTTGTTTGTTCATGTGGCTGCACCGAATCGGTCGCTATTCCAAATACAATTCGGAGATCAATTCGGAATTCAGCTTTGGGGTATATAATGCCATCAAGCGTTCGACTGGTTCTTATCCTTGCCTCCACCTGGCTGCCTGGCAATCGAGTATCCACATCATCAATGGCGTCAACACATATTTATCACATGAGAAGAGGTTTGCGCAATAAATACATATTAATCTTGCAGCTGAAACGTGTGCTATGAAAATAAATACAACGCAATGCTAATGCTTGTGCCCATCATTCTTTGGACTTGCCCTTCCCCCCGTCAGCGCCCTTCATCCTCCTCGCTCCCCCGACCCTCAGCCTCCGGTTTGTCCTTCTCTTTCTGGCCGTCAGTACTGGAACCAGCCTTTGCATCTTCGATAGCCTTCCGGCCCTTGAGGATAACCATTTCCTTCAGCCACCCGTTCTCCCTCCTCAACTCGACAGCTTCTTTCTCTAGTTCACCCGCCCTTCCCTCAAGCTCCACCAGGATGCGCTCCAACTCTGCTGTACGTTGCTTTTTCTTCATACGAAATCGGGCTAAATAAAACCGGTCAGCACTCCTCGGTCTTCCATCATGTGTTACTCTCACCTGATGCGGCGGTATTTCTCCTACGCTTGTCTTCTGCAACGGCGGCTGCAGTGTCTTCGTCCAGGGGAGAAGCGGGGGCGCTTGGTTGGCTTTGAGTAGAACTACGTCCAGCGCTGCTTGTGGAGCGACCCCGAGTGATATGTTCGCCCTGGGCTATCGGCGCCGTCATCGAGGCAGGCGCAGAAGAAGACGATGCCCCGGGGGTTTGAGCGGTGCTAGATATTGTAGGAGGTATAGGAGGCGGAAAGGCTGCAGCCCCACGAGCCATAAGGGCATGGTACTGTGCGATTTCGGCGGGTGAAAGAGGCGGGAGTTGGGGTTGAGCCTGGGGACCTTGGAGTTCGGGCAAAAAGCCCATATCCCAAGCGGGATGACTGAACGGATCGAACGGCGCATGAGGGCTAGAATGCTCGTGATGTGCAGGCAGCTCGGACATCGGGCTTATGGCACCGAGCGCAAGCATGTCGTACGCGGATTGTTGATCATATGCGGGCATTGGGAAAAACGGCGGTACGGCCCAGGGTGCCGCAGTTGGGGGTGCAGGTATGTCGTGTGACGCTGCAGGAACGCCTCGTACTCCAGATAGCTGACGAATGTAAGAGTGGGCTCGAGATGGGTCATCGTCCGGGTGGTTAGGGTGGTTTTGGTTTCTCTCGTCGTCCATCCCAAACGAGAAGTGGATTTTCTCCCAGTGTTCAAGCTCCTGCTTTATCTGAGGCTCGCCTGTCGCTAGTTCTGAAGTAGCCGGGGTATCTTTGCCTGCGTCCGGGGTTGAGGGCGGTGTGTCCAATGAGGGTGTACTGGACCGCGAACGCTTCAAAGGGGTGACGGTCGCTGGTGACATCGTTCCTCGAAAGGGTTAAATAGCCTTGTAGGGATGCATGTTGTTAGTGCATGGGGAGCCCAAGGGCCGGCTAATGTCTACGCACGCAATCCAATCGCGCAACTCGGCCTGCAGGCAGGAAAAAGACTCGTCTCGTGTACCCTGCCCTGGTGGAATAAATGTTGCCTGGCCTGCGTCAGCTGAGATTGATCTGTATCTGGAGCGGACGACTCGTGTGATGCTCTTGGGCTCCTCCAGATGTGCTCTGGTGGTGGATGTGCTCGAACAAAGCTGTTGGGAGCTGGAGCTGAAAAGTGCGGTCCCTATCATCACCCCCCCACATCTCGGGGCAGCCTTTGCGGGAATACAATCAAAGCTTCGGCCACGAAGTACCCATATGATTACATATGTGAGCTCTGAGTGGTGGAACGGGCTATCCCAATTGCGCAATGGATACGAGCATGAGCGATGGCGACTGGTCACGCCATCCGCTCACGTGACCTTTTATCCCGATATGGCCAAGTCGTCATGCATGTATGCCATTTTTCGCGCAAGTGTGAGAAGATCGGCTGCTCATTTCCACGATCTCGACTTTTTACATCCTGCAGAACTCGCATGCACTGTTTGCCGCGACGCATACATGCTATGCTTGCTTGGGACGGCCCACTACGACACGTTGAAATGGCGTAACGACCGTATAATTTGCTGAGTTTAAATTTCACTTTGAACTCGGGGTTTGTCTGACGGATCGACCACTTCGATAGAATGCTTTTTTTCGATGGAGATCCTCGGTGGACAAATCCGGGGTATACTAGCCAGCCGCCGGGTGGCGCCATTATGAGCAGTCTGGGAAAGCATAAAGGATTCCCTGGAGAAGCGAATCACAGTGGACAATAGAATCGAGCGATCAAATCACTTGTGAACAGCCAGAATATCATTTGCAAATGCGAAAATTACAGATAGAACGGGAGTGTATTGGTAGTATCAGCACAGCCTACTTGTGTCTCTGGTAGTGGCTTGTATGAAGACTGTATTAAATGAAACATGCATTGAACTCAGTGCGAGGTTCATTAAATAAGCACTTAAAAGCAAGGCTGATTCTCTAACGGCGGGATTTGTTGATAGAATTGATCTGTGACAAGTCCGTGACGACGATAACGATGACGATGAAATCTATCATTTGTATACCGCTGGCAGTTTCGCAAAGAGCCAAGGCGCGGCCCCGAACAATCACGAAGGAAACGGGCAACAACCTGCACTGGGGGGCACAGGGAGAGTAAGTGTAGCACGAAGAGAGAAGCGAGTCTGAGCAAGACGCCTAAGGCGAGTCACATGGGGGAGGGTAGCATTATGGCAAGAGAGGTCTCTGACAGCTACTTTTTGGTTCTAGGGGTCACATTGTATGAGTAGCGGGTGTACCGGTCCTAGAATATACGGTCCAAATACCCCGGTACGGTGCTGGTCGAAATGGATGGTAATTTAATGTCATTTTTTCATGATGAGAGTTATATGTTTGACAAAAGGAATGTGTAAAAAGATACATGTGAATCGTGTCCGTACAATGTCCGTGTCCGTTACTATATATCCTTAACTGAAAATGAGAGTTCAGCAGTAGTTGCCAGGAATGATTGCTCCGCAACCCGAAGTGTCCTGGGTTGTAGGGCAATCGGCAGCATCTTGGCAGCATCGGATGCAACCACGACCGCCGTCGGGTTCCATAATCTCAACGTAGTGATTGTAGCTAATTTATGAGAGCAATTTCAGCAAACATCGAACCTAACAAGTGGGTGGACCACTTACCCCTGGCATTTGCTTCCCTCTGGATTTCCCCGGCCGCCGTCACCACCACTCGAGTCATACTGTCCTCCCCCATCGTTGTCATTAAATTGGGAAAATCCTTTGTTGAAGCATCCTGTTACTGGCGAAATTTTGGGGAATGTTAGTGCACGAGATTCAGTCGGAGGGTTTGCACAATCGCAACTCACATTGAGCATACGGCTGCCCGTTCACACCAGGTTCCTTGCTTGTATGTGACCTGATTCCAGAAGTTATCTGGGAAGAGTCCTTGAGAGTCGCTCGTGCGAGCCTCTGCCGAGCAGTAGGACTGCATTTGACCGGGAGATTCGGAAGCGCCAATATCGGTATGAGGATTGCGCGGGACGATCATGCAGTCTAATTCAAATGCCGTGTATAAGCTACGACAAACGCATACAGCCAGTATTTCTTACATTTTGTCTCGCTTTCAACCAATACCGTGTTGTCTGGGGCGGCCCGCGGGCGGAACGGAGAGGCAGCAGTCAAGGTAGCTGCCAATGCGAGCAGCGTCGAGGAGAGCAGCATGCTTAATCAGCAAATGGTTGACGTAAGCGAACGGCGGGTGAGCAGGGCCGAGAACTGTGGTTGAAGCTCGTGCTCACTTGGCGTTTTATACGTGCCAAGATGCTGACGCTGGCGGTGTGGCGGAGATGGTCTGCGCCGTGGACAAGAGGCAGTGGCGGGGCGGATGACAGGTGAAACCAACCGGTTTGTGAACCCGATCAACAAGAGACGAAGACTGTGCTAAATATATAACCTGGAATAAGTATGGCCAAGGCGTGGCCCAAGCTCCAGCGCGCTTATTCGAGCTGGTTGGGGCGATGAACATATGCATGCGGCGCGTTTCACGTAGTATGGGCCAGGCGAATCAACGCAGATATCAAAAAATTGCCGAGGCAACAAGTATATTTCGACATGCCCGCGAGCGGTGATGGTATCGAAATGGTGCCAGCAGATTTGGGGGTGCCCCATTCCGCCGGCGCTTGAATACAGTCCACGTGATTTTATCCCAGGCAAGTTTTATTTGCTCAACCACCACGAATGACCCAAACCAAACGGCCTCGCACAGTGCAGGCAAAGAATACGGCAACATTTCACAACTCAGATGATCTAATTGAAGCATTGAGGACACGCAACTCTGAGGTCCTTAAGAACAGTGCGTTGTTTTCGAGGTCTAGGCTTCATCTACTGAGTTGTTTGTAGGCCTCGTTTCTTTTCGGAACCAAATAACGGTCGCCCACGATGAACGGGTAAACGTGGGAGACGCGAGGCTCACACTTGTGACGTCTTGGCTTGACAAGTCTTCGGGAGCGAGGGAGCTGTTTGATATTTGGAGTTCGGGCTCGAATGTAAGTACACTTGCTAATTCATCGCTATATCTGATGAAAACCTTAGTGCAAAGTATGCGTCATTGGTGCTTGTCACCCTTGCCCACACGTTATCTCTGCTGTCCAGCACCCCAGATACCACTGGGCACGCTGCCGTTATTCTTCGGACGTTGTTCGATTCTACCCATGCTCCACGACTAAATGCTCATCTGGCGGGTGGGCAAACGGATGTTGTGCTCGCTGCACTTAGGGTGCTTAATGTCGCTGCTGCAATCGACCAGCGCTCAACGTTTGAAGCTGTCGCCTGGACAGCCAAGGTATTCCCTTCACTGCTTGGCTGGTCTATCATTCAGAAACTCGTGTTTTACAGGCTCTTCCAAAATTACTGTCTCAACGACATCGATCCCCTACATCTCGACCTCTCGCTCATCCATCGATACGAACAGGGCTTACGACGCTTTTGCTCGCATTGCTTCCTCTGACACTCCCACTGGACCTATTTTCGGCTCTCTTCAGAGGGTTGGCTCAAGACGAAGGAATTATGATAAAGCTTATTCTCGAGGCCTGCTGGGAAAAGGTTTGGTGTGACATTAAGGTCCCAAAAAGCCTGAAAGTTAAGGTTTTTGGTGGACTAGGAGCGTTTGTGAGTCACATAGTCAATTTTGCGTTGGGTTTAAACCAAGACTCGGTCCGCTGTAGATCCAACCATTGTATGAACGAACTGATCCGGATTCGACCAACCCGCTTGCCCCTGCGGATATAGTACACCATTTTCTATTGGCGTTATGCACCAACCCTGGCTCTGGGATTTGCTTCCGTTCTAAAGGCTGGTACCCACGTGGATCTGCGAATTTATTTGAAGACTCTGTGCAACACCCCGGCGAGGGCGGCGAAGTTGAGGAGACCAAAGCTGGGACATTGTACAACCCACTTCTCTTGAAGTTTCTCAGACTACTTCGCCCTTCTGGGGATGCAAGGCAGTTCGAACTTGCCGTACGAATTCTCCAAGCTTGTCCTGACGTAGTTGCCCCATATTTTGGAAAAGGTGCCGTGCGATTATTGCGTCAACATAGACTCTCAACTGAACTATGTTCATATAATTAGGGGCTGCACATATTGGATTGAGTCTGGAGCCCCGGCTTTCAACCCGGTGGATAAACAGCGTTGCTTTCTTGAACGCCGTAATCGGAACTCAGATCCCAGTCGATAGCTTTTACGTGGAAACATCGGGTCATTCGACCTCAGGACGAGTTTATCGAGCCGAACCGCCCCCTCTCGATGCCATTGTAGAAAGTGTTGCGCCCGGAGTCCTCGCTAGGACGTGGTTTACTAAGGCCCTCCTCTCAAAATCTACCTCGTCCGCTGCGTCCCAACAAGGTGGTGGTGGGCTAGTTCAGCACACTACAATCCGGCTCTTAACGCGCTGCCTGCTCAAATTGCTGGCGGTCCTTGAATCTTTTCCTCCTGAATGGGCGGCCCGTGCGGCAGAGCTTACAGATACCGTGAGGAGAAGAATGCCTGAGGTGGGTGTGGTGGTAGGCATTGCCCAGGAGGCCGTTAAAACGCTTGGGGACGGAGCAAAGGGCGAGCTACAGACCAGGCACGAGATTCTTGCCGAAGGCATACTTCGTTTATTATGGCTTTACGCGCTCGCGTTACCTGGGGCTATGGGGGAGGTTAAGTTTGATGTCGGAAAGCTCCTCCAAGAAACCGAACTGGATTCTAAAGAGGGAGAGGACAGGAACGGAATGAGAGTCATGTGTCAGATCCACGTCTTAAGGCTCTTGGGAGAAAGTGATCAGTTCGTTTGGAGCGCGAAGCCCTGTGAGTGTCTTCTCAGTTTTCGTTTCTCGTATATTAACGGAAACGTGGTTTGTAGCTGGAGCAACCCATACTCACATGTACCGCCTACTCTCACTCAATATCCATACCCCCTATTCGCAACTACGCGATGCTTCGACTACCCTCATTATGCGACTTCTTGCCTCAGGTGTTTTGTTTGAGCATGACGCGACAGAGGTTGGTGTATGGGTCGACGCACTCCCACGAGTTCCCGAAGAAGCCGCTCCGTTCCTCGACTTTTTTGACGACGTACTATCTCGGTGCATCAAGACGCCGTATCGGTACTTAGAAGCTGGGAATCAACTTTTTGGCGGGCCGCCCGATGTGGCGCGCATACCAAGTCTTCTGCTCATGGCCACGTTGGAACAACTTAAGCATAAACCGATGGAACCATCAACTCGACGAACGGCCGCTTCGTTCGTGGCGCGCCTTGTGCGGGGAATGGTGGGAAAGATGGAGATGGGATCCGCAAAGGCAATCACGGAGTATATGCGAGAACTGTTTGAGAAGGAGACAGTTGCCAGCGGAGGGACAAGGGTCGTCCAACTCTTAGATTCGTTCTTGAAGGCTTTGGAGCTCGAAAGTGCTGGGCGGATGGAAATAGACTCAAGGCCATCACCTGGATTCATGGAGATGGTGGAGAGGCTGGAGTCAGTTGAAACTGCAAGCGACGAGGCTTCCGACAAACAAGCCACTCGCGAGCTCATGACATGGCTCCGATCATTCAATGGGGAAATAGGAACATCGGAAATGACGAGAGTTGTGAAGGCACTCGCGCCCCGGTCCGAGGATACCCTTCCATTCAGAGAATTCTTGGAAGAGATAGATTTCAGCGCTCATTCCGCAGCGGCATTGTGCTTGGGGAACGGAACATCGGCAACTCCGTCAGTCCTCTAATATGCCGCGGGTTTTGATTTATGTCACTAACATTCGCATTTATAGTTTACCCTTTCCCCTTGCCTTCTGGATTTTCCTCGATCAAGGGTCAAACTCGGCCCCTGCCAAAGACATACTCGTTAAATCTCTCTTACGACGGCACTCTTCGCTTCGTTGGTGTTGCGGCCTAGTTTCCCACAGCCTTGTTGCCGCCGTCAGGGCCTCGCGTAAGACTGCAATAACGGATTGCCTCGTTGCTCTTGAATTGGTTGCACGACAGGCCGTGGACACTGATGAAGCGACTGGAGTCAAGCAACTATTATTTAATGATCTAGAGGTTGTGAAGAGCCTCATGCTTGAGCCAGGCTGGACTGTCTGTGAGTTGCTCGATTTACGCTGGAACTACTCTTATTCTAAATCACAGACATTGAAAACCTTACTTCACACTTGCTATCGAGCGGCGATAACATGGATTGCGCACTTGTAGCCCCATTTTCCCAATACTGGTCGAATTGTTTACTCGGAGCCAAGGAGCGGCAACTTGAAGTGAGATCTTCCGTTGATTCAAAATCATCGACTGATCCGTGTCATAGCATTGCGCCACCAATCTCGTCATCTGGATTCCATTTACCCCAATTTCCACCTGCGTCCATGTTTTTAAGGCATTACTAGCGGCTGCTGAAGACCAGTTGGCGGTTCCCTTGCACATCGGCGAACTTTTAGAAAAACTTGCTTCGCGTTTGCGCACCAGCACCCGAGATAAAGCTAGTGCAATTCAACTCGCAAGGACTTTGCCTCAGCTCATTAAAGTTCACGGTCACATAGAGCGTCGGAGCCTCTTAGAGCTTGCCTCGGATATTGCCGAGCGAGAGCTCCCCTACGGACTGGTGCTGTCTCCCATCGACGCCCCTGGTAGCTTGGTTGACGTCACAAAACAAGCTCGCATTCGATGGGCCTCGAAGACTGGGGTTTTAAACTCAATTTCTTGGGCTGGCTTTTCTCGATGGATTGATACACCGGAACTGGTACGCTTTAGCACTGCACTCATGTATTTGTCCTCCGACGCCCGATCAACCTTTTCCGCTTGGCTAGGCGAACAGTCCGCCCTTCCTATACGCGCCATTGGTCCATGTTTTGCGCTCCTAGATTGTCACGCTGCATCTGTGAGATCTGAACTGGATCAAGTTCACTTTTCAAGAGAGGTGTTAGACAAAATCTTGGATTGCGCCGCGCGTATTTTCTTCAAGCACGGAGAGCGAACCGAGTACTACACTTGGGCCGCAGAGACTTTGAAGAACGCCATGTTAACTCTTCCAGAGGAGCTCGATAGGATAATCCGGGCAGTACGAAAACGATTCCCAGCGAATCATCGAGAGGTAGTCCAAAAACACATTTTCACGTTCTTTGGATGGTGCATGGCCCGTGCGCCTCGTTGGGAAGAGTTGTTAGATTTGGTGGTTGATTCGACCTTACTTTGGCTAGTCCGAAGGTTTGCTGAAGACGAACTCGACTCGCCTGAGTTGTTAGGAGCGATCGCTAGCTTTGGTGAGTAGACCAAATCTAACTCAAACGGTGGTGTTGACTGTCCGCCATCTATCAGAAAGCTTGTTGCAGCATGCATCGAATATCAAGCCTCACCTTGTAGAGCCAGTTCTCGTCGCCGCGATCAAAAACCGGTTCGATGCCCCATCTGTCATGAAGCTTTGCTCGAGATTGGTGACTTGTACCCCGCTGAAGGCACGTCTGATTTCGATGTGACAAGTTTGATACTAACGTCAATTCAGCCTTCAAATGTCAATAAAGTCCTGCAATCGATTGTTCATCATTCATCATTTACCGCAATCTGCAGAACACTGTCACCAGCAAGAGACGCAATGGTTAGCCTGTTGCATTCGTTATTCTTCAAGCACCCCTCTAGCACATGTCATCCTAGCCATATTATCCCGTTGCTGAGCGTATACCACGGAACTCTAGATCTCTCAGATACCCATATTCTCTCAGTTTTCCAGCTCTTTGAACGATCTCGTCAGACATCTACTCTGGCTATTCTACGATACTGGATACCGGAAGTCATGAGCCCCCAACCGAAGGATCTATTAACTACCGTATGCAATTTCGACCCGGCCCTGGTGTTTCGTGCATGTACTTCGTTCCCACAAGCACGAGACCCTGGAACGATGGGGCTGGGCAAAACCGAACGCAGAGATGACATCTATGACCCCAACTTTGTGCTGCCTCTATTGGCTGCCCTCATGGTTAGTGATGAACCAGTGACTAGTGCAGAGTGGGTCGACCTGTGTCGGACCAATGTCATGTCGCTTGCAATATCATCGCTATCCTCCAAGCAGCCTGCAATGCGGCAGCTAGGCTACGCTTCTCTAGCGACGGGATATGTTCGACTGCTTGTAAGTTTCATTCCACATAATTCATACTTGACTTAAGCTAAATAACAACAGGATGTGGATTTTGAGGAGCGAACACAACTCATTTATATCCTTGATTTACTCCGAAGCCAGCTTCCAAACCCATCTGCTGCGCCATCTGAACAGATTCCTCGATTGCCAACCTACACCACGCTTGTGCTTGCCCATGCCGTTCGCGACATCTTCGTTCCAGCAACGCCGCTATATCCGTTAATATCCCGGTTTCTACTCCAGCGACCCGAATTCGATACAACAGATGTCCCGATGCTATACACTCTTTTGTATAGTAGCACAGGAGAGTGGAAACGGGAACGGGGCTGGATGTTAAGGTTCTTGTCTGACGGTATGCGCAGTACCGAAGACTGGAAGGTGTTGAAAAGGCGGTACACTTGGGACCTTCTCGCGAGTTTGTTCCAATCTGTACCCGATCGAGCACTACGACTGTCTATTCTCGAGGTAAGCTCTACGTACCCGTGTTTTCCTCCATTTAACGGACGGTACTTTTTTTTTTGAGGTGCTGGCAAACGCAACGTCAAACAAATATGCAGCAACATCACTTTTGCTGCGTTCGTCGATCTTATCTTGGATATACATTCAACTTGACTCTGTTCTCGTGGGAGAGCCGCTTGCGTACCTCAAAATTATTGAGAATATCCTAATGGTCGTCGATCATGACCAAGGTGAAAAGGCCACCTCAGGCCATTGGCGTAACGCAGTTGGACAGATTATTGAAAGAATTGTCCAAAGCCATAGTATGTGGTTGGCTGATACACCTTTTATGGTTGGCTGACCTTGAGTGCACCATACCAGGTTCGGACTTGAGTATAGTTTACCTGTGCTCACGGATCCTATTTCGCTTGACCATTTCACTGCCGACCATTCCTCACTATTTTGCAAGTGTCGTCAGAACAACCCTCCAGTCTGTCATTTCACAAGAATCCGCACTCTCCATATCTGCTTGCGGTGTAGTCAATCCAATGGAGCGAGACTTGGTTCACTTGCACACCAGTCGAGATTTGCTGCACCCAGTGCTGGGGACAGCATCAGATTATTGGAGTTCAAGCATTCGCATCTTGTGGAGGGTTGTGATTAGTATGGATTGTGTCGACTCTGATATATGGACTCCTCTGAACTCGAGGATGCTGCTGTTTGCGGGCGCAAACACTAGTTCTCTGGAGGATGTCAGGTGGGCACGAGAGCAGGTGGTGGAGGGGCTCATCGCCACCTGAAACGGAGACTGTGAAATATGTACTAAGTTTGGCATACCCCTGTTAGTTAAATACAAATAAATCGTAGGGTCTTTGATCTGCAGAAAAAGACTTGAGAGTAACGCATCACAAATGTCGTTTGTCAAGAGGCTAGGCGTGACTCGATTCAGTATATCATCCAAGGAGGCCCATGCGAGTAAATCTAGAACCTATCTCCATGAACTAGCCTTTGAGTGAATACTAAGCCTAGCCTATCGTCAATGCTATGGATATGTCTAGAATTAGTCTGCAATGGTTCGCGTTGTAATGGTTTTGTATGTTGTAGATCCATGGACACGCGGTTGTCACTTCCCTGACATGCTTTAAACACGGGTAGATCCCAGCGCTCATCATTTACCACGAACACCACTCTCCAGAATATTTCGTCCAGATGGTAGTTAGCATGCTACCATTGAATGTTATGGAACAAACGATCTCGCTTTCTTCGCTATCTACCATCTACTCTTCATGTACGCCGACATATATGTATTTAAGAACGTGGCTAATTCCAGAACAAGTTAACTACAACGAAGTACATTCGTGACATGCCAGTTCGCTCGTGTTATAGAGTAGTGTGGGTTGTGCGTGTCCAGCAGAAGCGTAGTAGAGCCCGATCTCGTTCGATTCGACATGCGGCATGTTCATTTTGGGAAGGTGCAACGAAGAGCTTCCCGGTAGAGCGGTGCACTCGCTTGCCCTGCAACTATCAACGAGGACACGGCCATATCGCGATTGGTGGGCTTGGTTCATTTTATATATGTAATGACATAGGTTTGCCCGACATGCAGCGTGAGTGTCCCGGTTTCGCCCACTACACTCGAATAAGCTCAGTATCCACGCTGCATGACCCCTTTCCTCGCCTAGATGCAGCTTAGCGCAAAGTGCGGCTTCTAAGAGAACGCCTCAATGACAATCGAAGTTCCTTCCGTATCCTGAACAGCGGATTACCGGATCATCTCTCCAATCCTATATGACCCAAGCATTCTAAAATTCGATCATCTATCTGTTCTCACCCCAAATGCTCATCGACCTAAATGGCACCGACCAACTCCGGAATTCGGAACCAAACTCGAGCTCGTGAGTATCTCTACTCTATCATCACATTCAATACCTCACAGTAACTCCAAGGTGCGCTTCATTGATGTCTGCCCTGTCACGAGTTCCGCGTTCCAATCCTGCCCTATCGCGTAATACGCTCACCGGTTGGTCTATCCGTCAGCTTGCACTTATCCACGAGTGGCTAAAATTGAAGAATTGTAGCTACTTCTGCTTCAAGACACCCGACACAGACATCCAGCCGGCCATCCCCTAGTATTCCTCGGTTTGAAGGTAGCTTCAGCAGTGCAGTGGGCCCAGGGGAACCCGCAGACCTACCCAACATCTATCAGCTTGTAGAGCTGCACCAAGATCCAACTTCCAGGAGGAATGGTTAGCTTTTGGTCATACAAGTTGTGTAAGACGTGCTCATGGTTCGTGCTTCAGCCGAAAAGGTCCAAATTAAACGACCTGTACTCCGTCGGCTTCTCGCTGAGTTGTCGCCTAGCTCTCTCGACATTTCAGAAGATGAACAACTGAAGACATTGGACCAGGTTCGGCCTCTCCACATCCTGGTGTAGCTTGTCATTTTACATTGATGTATTTGTTGCGTTTTTAGCTCGGGCTCAAGTTGATTGGAGTTTATGGGTCAGAAGTGGAGCTGATCTCCTTCCTTCAAAGCGTAAACTGCCTGAGTGAAGAAAGGCGCGTCAAAGATGCCTGCGGTGGCCCATTTTCGCTGACGTCAATTGTAGCGCTTCCTTGCTTGCTTCATCTGTTGACCCGCCTATGGGATTGCGCCCTGGCTTATACCTTGCCTTACCTCAAGAGATCAAACATTTAAGTGGCTCTGCTCGTAAAGGATATATTGTATTTTGGCCCAAACCCCAATCATTCAGGGGCAAGATTAACGTTTCAGCAAATAATGAGCGCATTATGTTCATGCGGCAAGTTGTATTCCTCTCGGAGCTACTTAATGCCCATACGCTTTCAACACCTCTAGATACTTGTCTTTCGTGACCGATCAAGCGACTCCGCTTATTTCGGCCATACAAGCCGAAGCAGCCATCTGGTCTGGTGCCACTGATACATCGGATGAGCCCGTTTCTGATTTTGAAGACGACGAACCGGACAAATATGAGAAGATGCTCCATGATTCCCAAACATCGCACGGGGATCACATTTCGGAGCCCGGATTCACAGTATGCTTCCCCGCTTTGTCACATTCGTTTGTATGCGAACCTATACTCGTACTAGATCGAGCTGTCCCCTCTGAACGCTCCGGAAATCAGCCATGCTACTCGCATCGACCTTGTGTCTGGAGAGAGAAAAAGGGGAGTATTGGTCTCCTGGCAGGAATCTGAATGCGATGAGCGTGAACACTTGGACGAAACTTGGACTGAAGCAGATATTCGATTGGCGATTGGGTAGGCCTCTGTCCATATTCAGGAGCATATATTGAATGTTGTGTCTTCTCGCAGCTCGATTATTCTAGGAGAGATATCTCCCGACCAGGTTCTCACATTGGGCGAGCTTGGTTTGCGTGAATTATATCCGGGTCCTTTCCTTGAATACGACGAAGCTGTTCAATCCAAGAATCGACAACGCAGAAAGGTGCTGAAGACCGTTGTTCAAACTATCGATGCGCAGATCCAAACGGATGATTATCGGCTACGGGCATATATTCTTCAAACCATCCGAAAATTATTTTGCCAAGAGTTTCCGTAGGCTCCAACGCATTTGAGCTCCCCATTGAGAGGCTTACTTTTATTTTGAACAGCTCACTTGGACTCGCGTTACCCCCATCGGCCAGTAAAAATAGTGATTGTATGTGCTCTGATGATGTTTGATTGAAAAGCGCAAACTCATACTCGGGCTACTTATTTGATACAGCATTACTTCTCAGGGAGTATCCCAATTTAGTTCACTTGACCAACGATATGAAGGACCGCTTTGATTTTGGCGCAATCGATAACCCAGATTTTTTGCGTCTGAAATCGTCTTGGCTAGATTCTCTCGACGTCGGAACAGGGACCAAAACGCTTAATACTTTATCGCCTAATTCCTCTACCAGGATCCCGGGCAACAGCAGGCGGCAATCTGTAAGTGACATTGGCAGGTTTAGCTATTTTACTCAGTAACACACTTACCAAGGTGGCAAATAAAACCATGTTCAGAGAGGTCAAACCGACGCGGGATTCCGAGTTTCTGGCGTCCCTGCAGTCCGATTCGAACACACGCCCTGAGGCTGATCGCATTCGACAACGCGCTGCTTCATTAGCCAAAGATTATCAACGTGAAGCCGAGGCGTCAATTTTGGAAGAACACTTGAAACGTGTTAAGAATGAAGCCCGTGCGCATCGGCTGGCTACTTACAAGGGACGCTTTGATTCAAATGCTGGAGACGCACTCGTTGCGTTGGTTGAGCGGTTAAAGGCGGAAACCCATCGCTCTGTATCGTATGTTGACGTCTCGCTGCATATGCGAAGGATTGTCTAATAGAACCTGCCTAGACGTCCCTCGGTTATTTGTATCGACTATATCAAGGCGACTCAACAAGGTTTTTACATTGATTGTCCCGACAGAATCATCTAGCTTATCCGATATTTATGTAGTTCATCAATCATACCATATACGAGGCCAGTCGATTGAACGGCGTGGGCCACAAACCCGAGTTGTCATCTATCTTTTGGACAAGCTGGTTCAAGATGAAATTTGGCCAGCGCTTTCGGATGAGCGACGTCCATCCAGCCCTGAAGCCGCGTCAAATCAACACTTTGACTTTTCTCTGCCAGAAGGCCACACGATCAAGTCAGTAGCGCATACAAGATCCTTTGACCTTGGTTCATACACTTTTTTCCTAGATACGTTCGACTAGTTCAGAATAAATGCCTCGTTATCATTGCTGAACCTGGCGGGTATTGTGTCTACACAGAAAGCCATGCACAGCTGGGCAATGCGATTCGAAAACGGCTCGCAAAGCAGAGTTTTGAGAGAAATGGACCAGAGCAGCGATATTCGTTCGCTTTTGACCATACTAATCGTTCTCTGACCGTTTTGAGTGGCCAAAGGGTAGGACATGAACGCGCTCTTGTCTAGTTCAGCAAGCTAACGTTATTAAATCCACGGAATCTACAGATCATGACATACGAGTTCGACGAGACATTTACCAACCTCAACCCACGTCACAGAAGATTTTCTCCCAACGAAAAATCTCCAGTTCAAGCTGAAGAAACTCTGGGTCATTTCGCCGCTACCACCACCATACCTCGTAAAGCTACTCCAGGTGCGGCTAATGTGATCGTTGAGCGTATCTTTAATGGGGAACGTCATACCGCTACATTCCCTGGATCAAGTCAATATGCACAAGGTGGAAGCTCTGCCTGTGGCCTTGCGAGTATGAACGCTATCAGGCTTGCCTTTGAGTATTTCTCCAACATTCACGATAAGCAAGCTCTTGTCTCTTCCCTGATAAGTGAGGATTATGTGAAGGTAATACGGCTAGGAAAACCACCCGTTAACTGAATGTTGATTTGTTTTATGCTAGAGCGCCATGGAGATTGCTTCATTTTGGCCAAACCAAGCACACCTCGAAGTCGAGCAAATCTTGGAACTGCCTTTATTCGCTCGCTCCCTTCAAGTGATAGAAGTCCAATACCGAGAAGCACACTTTCGTGCGTTTTCTGACGCTGTCATGTAAGTTGGGGTTTTCTCTGGATAAATTGAACTCGTTCATATGCATGGAATAGCGCACTGCAAAATCAGGATCCCCCTGGCCCTCGAGCAGTTTTCCTCACACGACCGCCAGAAATGATTGCAGTCATGTACATCCCTGTTTCAACGCACTCCAGAACTAACCCACGTGCGAGATCATTTTACCTGGTTTTCGACTCTCATCCTCGCCCAAATCATCCCGACGGAACTGCCGTGCAAATATTCCCTTCATATCCGACCGATGATGTCGCTGATTATCTGGCCGACCTCTTCCAAGTTGACCCAAATCTGATCAACGATCCGACGTTGGATTGGCATGTACAGCTTCTGGGACAAGTCTCGTGTCATATCCTTGGGCCTGTTGGCGGCCAGGAGCCTCGTAACGAGTACGCCACAAACATGGGCCTCCTTGGGCTCAAGCAGCAACTTGCGGATACCCGACACGAGCTGGATGCGTCGGAGAAGGAGAAACGACAGCTAAGAACCCGGCTATTCGACCTTGAACAAGAGGCCACTTGGTTAGCCAACGCCGAACGGAAGAGGCAAGAAGAGATCCGACGACTGAAGACCCAGCTCGCTGAAAAACCCCAACAACCTCAGCCAAGGGGATCGTTCTGGGGATGGGGAGAAGCCGAGGAGCGTCCTAGTGCAAAGGGGAAAGAGAGAGAGGTCCAGCCAGCTTGGGCTAATCCTAGGACCAAGGGCGTTCAGAATGCTGGCAACGACCCTCGTAATAATCGACCAAGAACTCAGTCGAAAGTCGTTGCTGGTGCCCCATCCTCATCTCGAATACGCAACGTTCTATCCTCGCACCGAAACCCACCCGCACGCACCCAGGATATCAACCCTGACGACATTGACATGCTACGTTCCTTGGAGCTCGCCGTGTCCCTACAACAAGAATTTGAAAACGAGCATATGGCGTTCTTACTCGATCATACGCTTGCAGAAGCCACGGAACGCCCCAAGTTTGAGTGCGGTATATGCGGGGACAACTTTACCGACGAAGCCATCGCGCTGGTCGAGGGTTGCGAACACTCGTGCTGTCGGGAATGTATGCGCGGTCACGTGGAGTCGAAGATTCGGGAGCGACGGTATCCTATCCCTTGTCCGTTTTGTGTCGCAGATCCTAGACGAGAAAACCAAGCCCAAAATAACACTGGATGTGAGCCTTTATTTATCTATCTGCACAAAGTCATTTCTTAGTGGGTATGACCGCTAGTCATTTCTCCGTCGGTGGTTGAAAACTCTTGGGCTAACGCCCGAGCTAATCGATATATACATCGAGCTGCAGCTAGCAGAACACTCGGTTGTGGTCCAATGTCAAAGGTTTGCACGTCCAAGCACATTAAGATATATAATTCTAACGTTGAATGCGACTCGCAGATGTTTGTACAAACTCGATGAACTCTAGGAATCGCACTGACACGTTTGTCCCACAGGCTCGCAGTCTACCTTTATCGACCGAAAGGACTTTGATCTCACCGAGTTTATCGAGTGTCCTTTGCCTGGATGCACGCACAGGTGGTGCAAACACTGCAGCGAGGGAGTTGCAAGGGGCGAGACGCATTCATGCGCTGGGACCGCCGAACTGGAGACGCTCATGAACCAGAACGGATGGAAGGTTCGAATGGTCGTTGGGTCGAGTTTATCGGTGGCTCATTGTGTCTGTTTTTACAGCGCTGCCCGGGGTGTCGTACACCTATCGAAAGGACGATAGGATGCAACCACATGAGTGTGAGTACCACCAAGCTGTTTTCAAACGATATGACACCCCGCTAAGCTTGTTCCGACACGTCAGTGTACTATCCCGAATTGCAACACGTGAGTTTGGTGTGGCGTTGGACTCTTCGAGGCTAACGTATGACAACAGGCACTTTTGCTATCAGTGTGGAGATGTTATTATTCAAGGAGGTACACCCGCCGAGGTCGGCCAAGCCAAGGCGACTCACTTTGCTACCCGTTGTCCGTTGTTCGAAGTCCCACCCGAGGTCTGATCAAGACAGGGATTCGAGAGGGGTTTTCGGTCAAGTGTACAATACATGATAGTCACGATGTATGAAATGAATTTCCCGTGTGCTTTACCAAACTCGTCGATAGTTGGTTCTCATGTCGAAGCCCCTGCACGTGAGTTGCCGGTCAAACCCGGACAACGCACGAGCTCGGCACCATCTGGCGGAGCATCTTCGGGCAAGTCTGGACGCTTACTCGAGCGTAATCCATCGGCCGGTGTCCATCTCCCCGGTCAAATATGGCGGATGTGAGTGCCGCTAGAAGCGGGATGAGCATGGCGAGATTCCCAGGATTGATTCAACTCTTCCGTCGCTCGGACTGATCTCGAGTCCGGCTGATGCTTATTCAAGGCGGGTCAGAATTGACCCGAGCGCTTAGTCGGGAGCGGTGATCGGGTTGAACGAGTTGGATACTCGGGGGTGTATTCTCATGAGTATGCTCATTACTTGAGGATATAGTATTTTACTGTTGCACCAGGTTGTATTCAATCAATGTATGCTATGACAATCTACAGCGGTGAGCACCTATCGCAGCCGCCATGTGACATTGATTTCTCACCCAAATTCATGGGAAACCGAGCGAGTAGAAGGCGCCTGTCAAGGGCGCGGCCTGGTCTATGCCCTCCACGACACGAGGACCTCGTCGGTACGGAACCTAGGGACCAGTCTTGGTATGAGCTGCGCCCACGCTCATCTCCGTGAGCATACCTTTGCGTACACCACGTCTTGTCCAGGGGCGTCTCCTGACCCATTCGGTAGCTCAACATGCCAGCCTGGGCGATCATAATCCCGTTGTCGATACAAAACCTGTCATCCAATTTCAATAGGACCAGAGAGAACCCCCAAAAACGCACACACACACACGAACCTCTCGTCTGTCGCAAACACGCTCCCACCTCGTTCCCCCGCCATGATGGCCATCATCTCTTGCAGTCGTTCGTTACCTAAAAATCCATCGCATCAGTCCTAGAACCCCCCCCCGCATGGAAGACATGAAAAAAAAGAGAGCACATACAGCCTACGCCGCCGACGATCAAGACTTCCTTGGATCCCACGTGTGCCATGGCGCGTTCGGTGATCTCGACGAGCATGGCAAAGACTGTTTCCTGGAGCGAGAAGCACAGGTCGGCTGGGGTGATGCTGTCGTCTGATTCATTTGGGACCTGTTCATGGTCAGGGAACGTGTGTTATGACAATTGCCAAGAGACTCGAAACCACGGGCGTGACGTACGCCTTTTGGTCTGAACCGCTTGTCGAGTGTGTATGCTTCGGTTGCCGTGAGCAGACCCGAGAGCGAGACGTCCATGCCTTTGGTCGTGTACGGAAGCGGGATGAGCTTTTTGCCTCTGTGGGCCCCCCCAGTCTACTCAGGGATTGAACGACAGCAGTTGGATGAGACGTACTTTTTCGCCGTCTGTTCGATGTTGTATCCTGGACTCGGATCGTTGCTCAAATTGATCACGCGCGCAAATCGGTCGAGCATGTTTCCGACGGCAATATCGAGTGTCTCGCCGAATATCCTGTATCTCTATATCATGGTCATGGGGTGAATGAGGATTCGGTGGAGCTGGGGGGGGGGGGAGGGGCTTGCCTGTCTGGAATAGGCGATGACTTGGGTGTTTCCGCCCGAGACGTAGAGGACGATTGGATTCGAGGCTCCGGTTATGTGGCGACCCATTTCGATGTCTTGGGTTAGGATCAGTATAGGGATATCGGTGTGATTTGGAGGGGGCTCACGTCCGACGCAGTGATTGACACCGATGAGCGGTTTGTTGTAGAGCAGAGCGAGAGTTCGGGCGACTAGAGCTACCGATTGGAGCGGTGCGCCCATCCCGGGACCTCGATGACAAAAAGTCGGACGTCACTCTAGGCGACAGAGCACAAAAACTGTTACCTTTTGTAAAGCAGATACAATCAACCGCACTCAGATCTGTCCCCGCATCAGCCATGGCTTGCTTGATAATCTTCAACGCCCATTCTCGATGGTGCAGCGCGGTATCGCGCGGCTGAAAGCCTTCGCCTGGGGGAGTGATGTACGTATGGCGCACGTTGGACAGCACAGACACGGATCCGTCCTTGCCGTGGCGAATGACGCCAGCGCCAAATTTGTTGGCGGATCCCTCGAGCCCAGGGCGACGAGGTCCTTTGCGGGCGGCTTGAGCGGCGATACTTTTCGGAGTCTTCCTGGCATTGGCGAGGGGGGGAGAATCGAGGCGGATCGGGAAGCGCCAGAAAGGGTCCGAGCACTGCTTCGGTGAGTCGGGCCGCGCAGACCCCGATTGGGCGCTGTGCACCAGGCGGTCGAGGCCGATCGCGCGCAGACGGGTGTATGCACGCCAGAACGTGGGGATGGCCGTGCGGACCTCGGCGGCGTCCGAGGCTGGGTGGATCGTGGCAGCCTGTTCCGCTGGCCCACGGTCCCATCCACGCCAGACGCCCGTCCATGTGACGCGGCCGATCGCACTGCCAAGCGGCACGATCACGATCGCCCACCGCTATATAATCCCGGGCTCGTGCTCCCAGGAATAGCAGGTCTTGTCCTCTCTCTCTCGCGTCGTCTACACCATGTTGTTCTCGTCTGTCGTCCTCGCCCTCTCTGCGGCCTCTGCGGCCTTTGCCTCGCCGCTCATCGAGGCCCGTGCCGAGGCGGCCTACACCGTCAAGATCAACAGCGCGTCAGACTGTGAGTAGCGCCCCGACCAGTGGTTGGCCTTTTTCATCTCACGCACCGCCCGCAGTCTGTATGATCATGCCCCGCAAGGCTGGGACGACCATTGGCGACTCCGAGTCGTCGAGGGGCCAGATGCAGTCCTTCTGCACCAACCCAGCAAGCGGCCAAGGAAAACTTCCCGCCAACTTTTGGAGCAGGGTGGCTTACAAGACCGGGACGGGCAAAAACGGAAAGAAGTACAAGCAGCGTACGTCTTATCTGCGCTGCGCCACGCTACACGGACAGCTAACACTCACTCGCACCAGTGACCGGAAGAATCAACAGCTGGTCTCACCTCAACTCCAACGACGGCGGAGGACAGTACGATCCAACGGCGGAGCTGGGGCCGTGGAAACCCAAGTGGAAGTGTGTGCGAGGGGTACGTCGTGTGTCGATCTCTCGGAATTCATTCGTACTGACATCATCCACTCTCTCTCTCTAGCTACCCCATCTACGTCGAGATTGTCGAGCCCGACGTCAAGCGCGCTTGCATCCGCTGCTGCCAAGACAAGCTGATGCCCCACCAACAAGGACACCGCCGGCTGCCCCGCCGTCATCCCCGGAACCTACTAACCAAATGAACCCAACGGACCTTTTCATGACCCTTGTCACGGACTCACCATTCACGCATTGGCTTGGTTTGGATATCGGACTTTTTCACGGACACCTTTATGAATGTTTGCCTAGTTGACTGTACTCGAACAGTATAATCAAATTGTAGTCATTTACGTATGTCTCGACTGATCAGAACCGACTGACGTGGCGCGGCCCGGATTCTGGCTTGGCAAGAATCCGACGGTACGATCTTTCGTTCCGTCTTGGACAATGTCGATGTGTGCTAGCGGAGTGCGGATATGTTCATCTCCGACAATGACAGGCACGATGGTCGACTTGGCCTCGCCACTTGCGTCCGGGCACAGTTTCCCCTCACATTGATCATATCCATTCATGCTTAAACCTCGTTCTCGGCTCCAGCGCAGACCATGCGAGCGGTAGCACCCTAATACCACAGCCTCTAATAACTGCCATAACAGGTCATTCATTTCGGCTCGTGAACCTGATTACGTTACCTAATCACGACCCCCACAGTCGCATCGAATTCGGGATCGACGGTGGCGCGCGCGTGGTGATCTGCAGGACAACCACACCATGGTTATTGCTGCTTGCCATGGTATCGTTCTTGTCTGACGGCGAAACGGCGTAGTTGCCGTCTGTCGGGGACAGGCGGGGGAGCCGATGGATCAAGGCGTGATTGGAATGAGCATTGACCCTACTACATCGGCGGGCGCGAATGCAAGTGGGTTACGCCAGCACCAGGGTAATGTGCATCTCGCGACCTTCTGCCAGTTCGCCTGGTTTCGGGTGTGGTACCTACGTCTAGCCACGCCTTCATTATCCAACTCTACATGGTCCGGAAAATATGCTCGTGCGCTCGAAGGAGCCCACCGCTTCAAGGGAGTGCGCTGGTAGGCAGATACGGAAGGTCCTTCCCAATGGCCTCTCTGGTCGAACCAGACCAAGAGCGCGGTCGGTCAAGTATATGATGGAGGGTTTAAGAGCCGTACCAATCAGGTTTGTCCTCGCAAAGACGCATCGACAACGACCAGATACAACTCTCTGTGATCGACCATATCAGGTGTTCCCAGCCCATCATCTGTTTGATTTCCGTGAAACCTACCTGGCACTCCCCCCCCCCCATATGTGACTGGTATTGATCAAACTTGCCGTCACACTGTCCGGTTCTTTTTTTTCGCCCAAATAACCCATGATAGTAATACTTAAAAAACAGCACAAGCGACCAGAATACAACACGCGCAAGCAAACGTCTTTCAGGACATTCATGTATGCGCCCTAGACCGCGCTCCTCTGAGGCAGAGGTCCAACAGGGAGCGAAAAGTAGGTGGCATCAGGGGTGTACAGCCCAGCCGAACCAGTGTAGAACGCGAGTATAGCGGTTATGATTCCGAGGATGCCGCCGGCCTTGTCAGCAGTCGCTTCAAAGCCGCCGCCCCTGTCAGCTTGCGTGTTTCCAAACCAGATTTTGGATACGACTTACCACTCTCTGCAAGTTTTCCTATCGCCAGGGCCAAAAAGGTAAGGATGAGCATGAAAAAGACGCTGACCAGGGCGACCGAGGAGCGGAGGAGTGCAAAGAAGAAGAGCACAGTGACGATCGTCCAGGTGGTCAACTAGACCGAGAGCCCAATCGTCAGCCGGTAGGTCGAATGACAAACGCTCTGTCACTCACGTAGATCCCAAGCGCACTCGTAAGCTGGCTCTGGGCATCACCCGAATATGCGTCTATGATCCCAGAGCCCGGCCAGAAGATAGCACCGAAAGAGAACCAGAAAGCCATACATCGTGAATGCTAGTGGCACTCGCGTGAGTTGCGCCAAAGCGACGAACGAGCTCGAGGACTGACCAGTTGCACCAAACGTGTTTCCAGACGCGAATTCCCACATTCCAGCGAGAAGCTGGCACAGTCCTCCAACGCCGAGTGCCATGCCAAGTATGGCGTTGGGCTAATCGAGATCGTTCAAAGCTTCGTTCCGTTACACGTCGAAGAGTCTTACCTTGGTGATGCCACGTGCTCCGAAATTGTAAAGGGAGAGGATGAGCGTGGTGGACGCAAACGCAAATAGCCCGAGAGGCGCCGGATTGGCTAGTTTACGATGATACACCGGAAAGGCAGGCTGGACATTTTCGTTAGCTGGGTCACCAAACAATGTAGAGGCATTCTAACCTGCGAGTCGGTGGTGTCAACATGACGGAGTTGAAGTCTCCGGTTTTCTCGCCCTGCAGGCGGACTTGAGATAAGTTGGACGTCGGGATGGACAATTGAGACATAAGGACTGGATTGGCAAAGAGAGTGAAAGGCGCGAAATGCGGTTGAAGGCAGAGGCAAAGACAAGAGACCTGAGGATTGTGAGTCGATGCAACGAATACTTAAATGTACCCAGAGTGTATACCTTTCCACTTGGAGACTTTCCCGCGTTCACATGGTGTGGCCCAGGAACAGACTCAACGTATTACAAACGCCTTTGTTCAAAAATTAGTAACAAGTGACGTTAACATGTCGGGAACCCTATCAACCTGTCTTTGAACGCCCAATATTGATCGGATGGGTGACATCCCCGAAAGACATCCACTGCGTAGAACAGGTTGTGTCGTGGATATACATACTCAAAAGGGACGGCGTTGAAGATTTAAAGTGTATCCGACCCTGCTGGCAGCAGTAAAAAAACCGGCTGACGTCGAGGTTCACCATGAACAACACCCGATGGAGAACCGAACAGGCCTAGAACCCATACAATTTAACTAGTTCCGCTGTCAAACTATTCCTGTATTCTGGCGCTCTGAACCTGGATGATACATCCGTGCTGCCGATCAATTCATTCTGTTGAAATTTTGATGCTGGTCATGCGCACCGATAGTTCCAAATGTGCCTAGAATTAGAACCATCTGGAAGATGTGGGGGTCAAGTATACTGAAAATCCGACAATCTGCCTCTTTTCATAAAAATAGAATTTGATCAGCGCTGCGGAGATCCAACGCGTTGGCCTCGAACAATCCCCTAGTAATGTATTATCAATTGCTATGACCACCGTCACTTTGACTCGTGCAGCATGAAGCCTAAAGCGGAGAGTCACTCGATAGTTGGCGAGGAGTACACACGTTGGTCACTGGACGCGTTCGGAGGGGCACCATGGGCCCGTTGCTTCGATCTATTTCAATACATTGCTCACTTAAGTACTCGCTCCCGTGAACAACATGTTATGATCAGACACGCAAGCGAATATGGGTGTAAAGTGGTCTGTGCTGAGGTTATGATGTCTGAAGGTAGGTTATAATAACTTGAGAGGAAACTAAAGATATTGATTGAAGGTCGTTCCCGAGCCGAAAATTTGAGCCGAACACTAAAACCAGATAGTCATGCGCGTGTGTTTCGCAAAAGGATGTTGGGCATATCTCTATCCAACGATTAGCAAGCTTGTTGCCCACGAGGCGTACTAGATGTGACTAGTTGCCTTCACGGGTTGTAATCCCAGTTCGTTGCGCGGGCCAATTGTGACCCAATTGTCGTTCGTTCGAACCCGTGTCCAGTTGTTCATTTCCACCCTCCCTTTCCTGCTGCCTCCGCTCCCTTCAAATATGCCGCCTCGAAACCCAATGACCAAACGGCTGTTTTTTTCAGCCAGATGAGTTCCAATTTGCGCTATTGCTGGCTTCAGGCGCGCGCAAATCTATTTGATTTCTTCTTAGTGCTAGTGTGACCGGCTAGAAAATTAACTTGGCGCCTGTTGCTAGCTCAGATTTACACTGAAAGTTTGCCAGTCAGAGTAGCCAAGACTCTTGGATTTAAGGCACTGGCCGTGATGAGTGATGTGGTATCCCGTTCCGACGCTTCGAATCCCTTGAAAGACACGCTCGGAGCCGCCAGTAAAGCGGACAAAGGACCCGTCCTGCTTGGCAAAGCGGGTCCGAGACTTGGCTTGTTCGATAAATGCCTTGGGGGCTAGTGTACATGGACATACATCCTCTCAGGTTCCTGATAGGGTACGGTAAGGACCAATTGGTTACATGCCGGACATTTACATACATATAAAAACATGGTAAATAAACGTGTTTTTAATTACGCCGGCCCAGCAGTTCGTCTTCATTAGATGGCTGGTATCGACTGCCCGGTTGTCGGTCCTTCGTAGCTGCTCGGCCACTCAAAAGCTCTTCGTATATGCGCTGCGTAAAATACTCCCGTAACTACATTCCGCTTCCTCCGACACTATGGCGACCCCCGCCTGACATTCAACGTGAGCTACAAACGCTGCGACCTCTTCTCACAGCTACCACCAAAGTCCCAGCCCCTCGTGTTTGCCTACCCGTTTCAAGGTTTCGTAGTCGATGATGAATGAATTGGGGACACAGGATCGGTTCAGGGGTCCTTTAACCGTTTTTGATGAGTTTCGAACCGAGTTCGAAGCATACGTTCGACAAAGATCCAATTTGACCGATATCTCCAATCGGCGACTGCTCTTGAATACTGGGCTAGCCTTTCTCGCCACCTCGATGCTTGCGTGCTGAGCTATCTTGCCATCGAGTTATATTTGTTCGTCCCGAACTCTATGGCTGAGAAGCAGACGGTCTCCAAGTTTACAAAGCTACAATCTCCGGATCGCGCAGGCAAAAGCGAGCACTACTATTTTTATGACTCAGATCAAACAACACGAACACTGTCAACGAAACATGAGTAGATTATAATTACAACCAGCAACAAAGAGAGTTAAGCATATATATTGCTTATAGGGCGCCAAACACAGCTACATGCGCCCCGCTGTGTGTTTCCGTGAGCTATCCGGCAATCTTAAGCAAGCTGGAGAACCAACTCTGAAACTGTCTAGGGAGAGATTATCCGATGCCGAGCCCAACGCTTCGCAAGAAGGCCTGGATACGTGGGAGGCCGAGGCAGGCTTTGATGAGATTATACCAGCACTTCATGGGTCGGATGAATAGTTTAAAAGTACTTGACCGAGGGGGTTGATTTGCGAGAGGGCTTGTTGCGTGACTTAATTAGCGACGACCCAGTTCCTGGGGTAGTTGAGCATGGAGAAGATCAAAACCTGCGGCCCGAAGCGTCGTTGGCTCTTCGGAGACCAATTCAGCACAACTGGATAACTTGCTACTGGATGTACTGTGCAACTTCTAGTGTTTGCTCGATAAAATGTTTATGTCATGCACGACTCGACAGTACTCTTACAGGCTTGCATACCATGTTGTATACAAACATTCATATATACATAGTAAATAACTCCAAATGAATTATTTACCGTACCCTAGTTCCTGACACGTAATTTACCAAAACATGCAAATTACTATAGGTTTTTGACTAAAGGTAATGTGTCTTGAGACTCTGACTGGTCATGTTTGTGTATTGTCAATAATTCGATCATGTACCTTTGGCCTGACTGCCGTCTTTGGTTGTTCTCCCAAAATGGATGTATCTTACATCACATGAGAGCCAGGCCTTACAGCCGTGGCCAATTTCCTCTTTGCCTCGTCTGCCTTCTCCAAGTAATCTACTGTCTATCCGCGCCACTAGCGCCGTCCGTACCTCTCATTTCGTAGCCTCAGGTCCCTGCTTGTTCCCACCTATACCTTACTTTTATCGTTCCAGGCCCTGCCTTTCTATACGTGCTTTGACTTTGCTCATGTAACGTGTTTCTATTTTCCATACAATAGAACGAATGTACCAAAAATGGTAATAATAATCTTTTACATCACGTGACATTCCTACCAAAGTTTGCTACCAGTTCCTTACATGTCTTACCTGATACTGATTGTACCCTACTTCAGCATCTATCAAGTTACTGTCGGTTCTGACTTCTTACCCAAGCACACCAAGGACAAATCATTCATCAACGCCTGATGATCGAGGCAAATCAATCGAACCTTCTGTGAAAGCAGTGTAAGAGTTCAGTAAGATGTTTTCGAGCCGGCACTTGATAGTGAACTTTATGCATGACGACATGTCGCCCCGGACGTTGATGGGTTATAGTGGGTTGCTGCTTGAACGTAAAGGCTAGCCGGATGCGTCGAGAATATAAGGGTCGTGCAGTGCTGTGCAAGCCGCATCTCGACCATAGAGGCAACCCCAGAGTGCGATATCCGCACACTCGCGGCCACTTTTCCCGAGGGGGCCGTGGGCTTCCGGGATACATCTAATGCCTTGGATCTCGTGCACTTCCTGTTCGGACCGGGATCCAGATCATTCCGAAATCCCGAGTGTGCCGAGCATTGTTCTGATTGACAAGGGTGCAATTTAGGAGCCTGGCGCCCGGCCCACATGCCACATGCTCTTCCATGGACTATAAAATGCATAGTTTCGGGGAGAAATGGTGGGGAATTGGAAAGGTGTGGGTATGTTTATGGTCCGGACAACATTTTTCACGCACAAAATTCCAATCCACTACGCGGCCATGGAGGTGGGTTCGGCTATATTTGGCACGTGCGCGGGAGCATGCCTGTGGTGTGCGGGGGAACCATTTCCATTCATCGGCGACTCTGACTCTTCGGCTATCCACGATCTGGACCGGCGAGAAAGTTTAGAATTTTATTAATAAGTCGCAACTCTGCGCTTGAGCAGTACTCCCCCCCCTCAACATGCCTGGCACGTCCCTCGAAATTCGACTCGCCGAACCTGTTGTCTTCTTGCGTGGCTCAGATCGCACAGTGGCGAGGAGGCGAAATGCGGCCCCGCCAGACACCTCACCGGCCATGGTGAGGGGTATACTCACACTCAAACTCGCCAAAGCGACCAAAATCCGTAGTATTAGCATTACGCTCGAGGGGAGAGCAAAGACCGAGTGGCCAGAAGGTGCGTCGCTTGCCATACCTCTCTTTCGGCCGATAGCACTCACAATGGATCCAGGCATTGGAGCTCATCGAGCAGAAGTTACTGAGGATATCAGCATATTGTCCGCCTCGACAGTATTCTTTCGAGCAGGCCACGAAACGGATGCCGCACCTTCAAACTCCGCGAGGAGAGCCATGTCGCTCGGCCCAGGTGTGGCGCTAGACCACGAAGCAGATGACGAAGCTGCGCTATCTGATGACGAAGATGACGATGAGGACGATGCTGCTCGACACAATCAAGGAACGATCCGTGGGCGCCGAATAAGCGTGGATCAGCAGAATTTTCAACGTCATTTTGTCGAGCACAACGAGTATCCTTCGATTCTGACCCCTCCTTACACTCCGCGGGTCGGTGACCAATCGAGCGCACCTGGATCTCCACGCCAGACCTTGCAGGAACTGAGAAATGCGCTTCGAGCGGATATTGCAACTACCCAATCTCCCGCATCCTCTCGTACGTCTTAACGCATAATTGTGCCTGAAATCGCCTAATTCAATTCATCTTCCAGGTCCTGTGTCCTTGCACGGCCTCACCTCTCCTCAAACAGCAGCCCCGCGAGCAGCCGCATCTCATACAGTGGTGTCTGCCCCGCAATCCCAACTCCCTTCTACCAATGTATCGTCTGACGCAAGCGTTCGATCCTTTCAACCGGATATCTCAGAGCACCTGAGCGACGAAGAAGACGCAGACCATCTGAACGCTCTGAGGCGCCCAGCCGCTTCGCGTCGCGAGTCTTCCGTATCCTTCCTGGAAAGCCCGGCGACAATCCTACCGCAAAATGACGTGCTCCATTCGCCGCTTCTAACCGAACGTCAGCGATCCATATCGAGGTCGAACGTCTCGCACTCGCCTGCCCTACGTCCTGGCGCTTCGACAAACAGACCATCCCCTTCACCTGCCCCACCCCGCCCAGCGCTCCAAACGTCCTCCCCCAGCCTAAATACCCAACACTCGAGCCCAGGCCGATCCACATTCCGCCCTCAGTGCCCCGAATCGCCTGCCGCTTCGTCTCCCGCTCGCGACCGCGAGCGCTCCGAATCCCGCGTCCGGGGTCGGCAGGGCTCTCGGTTTAGCCTGTCTGCCGTTTCCAGTGTGTTGCATGAGATCGGTCACGAGATCACCGAGATGACGGATCGCGTGCGGAGCAAGTCCCGGGCGAGCGTAGGCCCCCGATCGATCGGGAAGATAGAGGCGGGAGGCCAGAATCAGATACCTGAGGAAAGTGGAAGAGATCTGGCGGTCGAGAGGCAGCATGAACGAGAGAGGGGCGGAGATGCTAAAGATCTAAAGGACGAAGGAACTCGTGGACGGCCAAAGGAGAGGCAGAAGACGGCGTTGGAAAAAATCAGTGCCAGTTTGGGGTTAGACCTCGAGGGTGGACATGGGAATGAAGTCCATGCCGATAGTGGCATGTGGCAAGAGTTCCGAAAGGGTGGGTTTCTAGTTTTACACTGGGTGTATGCACCTCAACCCTTTCTTGCAGGAACGTACAACTATCCCATTTCGTTTGCTATCCCGTCAAACACGCCTCCAAGTCTGCGCTGCGATTTCGGGTCGATCACCTATAGGCTTAAAGCCGTTGTGCATAGGACTGGGGCGTTTGTCCCTAAACTCGTTGCACACTCGGAGCTCACGCTAATTAGCGCCCCTGGAGAGGACGATATGGAAGAAACGGAAAACATTATAGTCGAGCGCCAGTGGGATGAGCAGCTACGGTGAGTTTCTGGCACCTTTTACGACCCGGAGTTGTTTGATTCACATTGGCGTCACAGATACTTGATCAACATTTCTGGAAAGAGTTTCCCTATTGGGGGTGTGGTGCCAGTTCAACTTGTTATGATGCCATTAGCCAAAGTCAGGGTCTATCGAATCACAGTTATGCTAGAAGGTTTGTCACATCAGCCTTAATGGTCATAGCATCGACTCATGTAACTTGCCTTGCACAGAGAAGATAGATTACTATGCCCACGGTCGGCGCGTTGCACGACACGACCCCATCCGACGATACGAACTCATGTCTCTCAAGCACCCCCATGGTTCCCCGAAACACCACCACGAAAAGGGCCTTCGTTTGCCGCTATTACCGATCCTCGACGAGGGAGACGCACAGGATTCACCAGTATTAGAGTTGGTTGAACGAGGGAATGGAGACGACGACGAGCAGCTCGTGAGTTTGTGGAACCCGAGTGGGCCCTGGACTTTGCAGGTAAGTTTAGATCGATAAATCGAGACAAGCGGCTGAAGTCGCATTTGTGTAATACAGCTTCAAGCACCTCTGCCAACGTGCTCCAGCCCAGTGCATTTTACGTGCAAGCATTCAAAGAGCAACGTCACGATTTCGCACGGGATCAAGATCATAGTTCGGGTTGATCGTTTGGTGGAAGACGACAAGGAGAAGGAAAAGAGGAAGCAGTTTGACATTATCATCGAAACGCCGATCCACTTGCTTTCGGTGAGCTTGCATTTGCGTTATTTGCATTCCGAGTTTGAGTCTAAGTACTTGGGCCGAAACAGTGCAAGTGCAATCCGGAGTACACTGCCCTCCCACCGTACTCTCACAGTTCCCCTTCCCAAAACCAACGATCTGGTGCTGGGCCGATACCTGGTGCCTGCACATGCGATCATTCCAAGGCCGAAAGACAGAATCGCGTCCAAACGTCTGCGACTATTCACAACGCGATGTCGACACTGCCGGTTCAGGGACTCGGGCCTGGACCGTTCAGCGTACCGGCCGCAGACTTTGGAGCTGGGTTGGGGAGAACGAGCAGTGGGCCAAACGCGAGTGCCCCAGACCGAATGATGAGCGGATTCGGAGCGGATACTCGAACTCCGAGTCGACCTGGGAGGGCTGGTGTGCCTGTGGCTGTAGAGAGGGAACGGCCGCAAGCGGGACGTTTGGCGGAGTCTTCAGAGAGGATAACGGCGCTCGTTGATCGAAGTCTGCAGTTTGCGAGACTCGTGAGCGGGGAGGAGAGCACGAGTGGGGAGACGCCGCCGGCCTATGCTGATGCTGTGAATGGGACTGCCGAGATTAGGGAAGAGAGGGGAAGGGAGAGAGGAAGGGCCGCGCATGTTATGTTCACGCCAGAGAGCCGATCTGGGAGCCAGAGCAGGACGCATAGTCGCAGTCGACCATCCAGTCGGCCATCCAGCCGACCAGCCAGCCGACCCGGAAGCCGGCCATCCAGTCGACCCTCGAGTAGACCTCCTAGCATCATGTGGCCATAGCCACAGCTCCCTCTAATAGGTTTTTGTTTGGTTGTTCAGGGTTACTCGATGCTCATCTGGAGGACTTGGATCGTATTACTGTACCCAGTCTTGCTTTTACCCCACGTCATCTATAATATTAATCACACCAGGTGTCATTCTATTCGGAAGCGCACGCTATGGAATACAAACAAACAATTTAAGATCATTCGTATTTAAAGCCTTGCAGTGACACGTGATTTTTCTCCTTCCTTCATCAACTCTTTAGCCATACGTCCGAGCATGGGGAATCGTGAGCCTTGAGCCTTTGCATTGGCAGACGAGGCTTGTCGTCGAGCATACCGTGCGGCTATGCCTAACAAAGGCTGAGAGCCCACTCATACGCAACCAGACCGAGCATGTGCCTACCTTGTAAGATGATTGCTAGTCGGAAAAACATCCAGCTATTGGCATATACCATCTCAGGGATGGGGTACGGAACTCCAAAGTCGGTACAAAATGCCCTTTCAAGCTCTTCGAGCGTGCACGGGACTTCGGACGGTGGCAGGTCTTTGAATCCTGTGATTGCATCGGGCGGGGGTACATCCTTTGACGTGACGTGGAAGGGCATCAAGAGATTTGCGAGATCGCAAACTGTACAGCCTATGTGAATATTTGGAGGTGAGGAGAACGTTTTAGGCACTCACAGGGCTGCCCAGTGTACACAGTTCCCAATCCAAGATGCCGATAACTCGAGGTTCTGTCGGATGGAAAATCAGATTGTCAATTTTGTAGTCGCCGTGAACAATTCTAAGCCCAGTTTTCCTTTCATCAGGGAGATGACTCTTGTACCACGCAATGAGTTCGTCAAAGTTGGGGATAGGTCCAACGGGAACATTGGTTTCGACGTCAATTGCTTGTGCCTGCGCTTGAGATACCCTATGAACACGTTAGATTCAGCCAATAGATGAGATAACAGGATTAATGTACCTGGACAGTGATTTGATTTGTCGTGGGAAGTAAGGAGTATGTGGGCCGAAGTCATCAAGTCCCACCTCGGATGGGACAAGCGATGACAGCGCAGCAAGCGACCTGACTGCCGATAGCCAACTGCGCAAAAGGTTACGGCTTTGTTTTGAACCAGAAATTTTGGAATCGCTTACCATTGTCTCCTCTCTTCTTGCGGGATCTGAACCATTCGGGGGTCCGTGAATATCCTCCCCTCTAGAAATTCCATGACGTAGAACGGAGTGCCGATAACGCTAGAATCCTCGCATAGAACTATCGGCTGAGGAATAGGAATAGGGTTTGGTGTTTTTGTACGAGTGTTGTGGTTATAAATCGCACGGAGGATTTTGTATTCCCGCTCGATGGCATGTGCGGTAGCTGATAACAGACGGCCAGCCGGCTTCTTGCGCATCACAAAGCGAGTTTTACTGATGTGTTACGGGTTTGAAAATTCTATAATCATATTGTTTCGACGACTTACTTCGCGTCCGTAAGAAAGTAGGTTGGATTGGACTGATTGGCTACTCATGAGCAAAGGTAGGGGTAATTGACCAAATCTCGTACCTGCCCATACTATCGAAAAACGTCAACAGGATTAACCGTGGGCGAAAAACATGGGCTTACTTTAAATTGTTTGACCTCGACAGGAACTTTCACCTCCTTTGCATATTGCTCAAGGTATTTGTTCAAGGCCTCAATGTCGATTTCCGCACGAATTTCACCATACTCGCCACCAATTTTCGATTCAGGCATGTCTTTTGCTCCTTGCACTACCTTGAGCAGGGATCCTGGTCCTCGGGGGGATGATGAATCCAAGTGTGATTCAGATGCGAAGAGGAGGTTAAAAAGTGTGGGGTAATCGCGCCGAGGGCGTCGGTTTCGGTTAGAGCCATGTCACCGATAACCGAGCAAGCGCTGTGTGAAGATATTTGTATGGCGGGTAAATTTATCACAAGGGAGCTGAATCCAGATTCCGAATTCCAAATGTGACTAGCATTTGTATTTGACGAGTGGGCCAACGCAGTGCTGTTATTTTATTCTGTGCAATGTGCCGGTTACTTCACCACAGCTAATCGTCAAAGAATATATTTATTTGCTTATCCATGAATGCCACTTCCCCTACTGCTAGAAGTGCCTAAATGCTGTTCCTGCATGCGTTGTTGGAGGGCATGGTCCGTTCAACTGAGCCTTGTTTGCCATCCGGGCCCCGCATCTATTGACTCACAGCGGAGCAATCCCAGTTCAGGAACTCAAATACTCGTCATTAGTTGGTGCCCATGCCGATTGTCCAGCAGCTGTCGCCCAATTTTTGCTGGATATAAAAACCTGTGCTTGTACATGTAAGATACAAGTAATTTTAACATTTAGTGAGATCTTATGATAAATTATCTACATGGTATTGTGCCTCGTTGGTCAATATTAGAAGCTGCTCAGCAGTTAAACGCGCTTTTGTCCCTAAGAGAACCACAATGAACCCGTTGATCACCAACTATTGCCAACTTGAACACCTGTAGTGGATGTCCACCTTTTATGGACGACCTTAATCAGATTCACGTCGTCGTTTGGTCGCATTGTTGCGAATTTTAGCATCACTAAGGCCCATGCGCGACATTAGCTCACAAGGCTATTCCAATAACCATGAACTTACGCAAAACTCCTGTCCTTTCGCTTCCGCCCCTCTTTCTTCGCGAGGTTTCGCTGAAGCTTGCGGCGTGCTGCAGCGTCTGGATGTGTGGTTGCTTGGGTTGCACGTTGCATCTTTCGTTCCTGCCGCACACGAACAACACCTTGCCTGATACGACTATAAGCGGTCGCAAAGACGGTTGTTCCAACCCTGTTCTGGAGCAGGGTTTGCAGCTCATGGGCGAGAGTTTTGAGGGGACCTAGCCCAAGTTCGAACAAAGTGTGGGTTTCTGCGGCTAGAATACTCACCTAGTTGGGGGTCCTTGATGGTTTCCTCTTCTGAAATCCGATAAACCGGGGCCAAGATATGTGGAAGGAAGCGTTCGAGAATGAAAATGGGCAAATGTGAAGCCATCGCAGCGAACCATCGGAAGACCGCCGACACTTGAACATCCCAACTTTGCTGTACAATGAATCAGTTCTCCAATGCAAGCTAAGAACAAAACGGGGAAGGACGCACAGAATAGGTGGCCCTGTTCAATCTCGCAATATGTGCTGAGCGAGCCTGGTAGGATAGTTTCGAGAAGATCCAAGCTAGAGGATTCGCCAACGCTTTGCTCATCCCGCTTTCTCCCGTTTCGCCTGAATCTTCGTCTTCCCCGAGTTCTTCCTCGCTCTCTATTTCAGCCTGTTCTCCTTGACCAAGTCCCGCGAGCTCATATACTAGTGCGAAGGTTTTGCCGATGTAGAATAAGTTCTTGACGGCCTGAGTACTCAAGGTCTCGTCCAAGTACGTTCCACGGAGCTGCAAACACAGTTTTTGCGCCACTTTGCATAATGTAGACATCGATATGGGGCTGCCTTTTTGATTCCCCAATGTTGCTTTCGATAGGTCTGAGCCAAAAGTGATGGCATGAGAAGAAAGGGGTATCGACGCAAAGAGCATGCCGATGAGGCGGCAGGATGCAAGCCGTACCCACGCATGCTCAAAAAGCAGGTGACTAAAGATGGCCTCCCAGTCCGCGCTAGAACATGAGTCAAGACTGTCCGGGAATTCCTTGTAGATTTTGCCGAGAGATGTCAGCGCATGATAGGCGAGCTGCCAGTTTGCGTCCCGTTCCCCTTCGTCGATATCCATGGAATTGGCCTCATAATCCATCGTATATGCGCTCCGGCGAATCAATGCGACAATATCCACAATCATATCATTCACGAATGGCTGGCACTGGCGTGCAGGGCGTCGATCGATAGACCATATACCTGTGCGGCGACACCAGCGAGCTGTTCCTTCTCTTCTTGTTCAGCCCATTTGTGGACATGCCCCATGAATGACCTTCGGCGGGGTTCTCCAACCCGTAGGATTAATTGCTGAATGAGCGCAGCAGCCATTTCTCGGCATTTGGGGGTATCGTCATTGGCTACACGCAGGACCAGAGCTACAAAGAACATGTCCGCGTACTCCTCAATTACCGCATCCGTGAACTTGGCGAGTACGGAACTGAGAAACTCCATAACTGATTTGCGCCCGCTATCAAACACGTAGTCAAGATTTCGAGCAAGGTTGTTCAGCTGAGTTCTGAGTCGTCCTTTGCCCTGGGGGTAGTCGAGCAGGAATTGCAAAAGTGTGCTCCGAGCCAGCTCCTGAACTTGAGCAGACTGGTTCGTTACAAGCATCTCTGAAACCTTGATCATGAGATCATAGATTTCGGGAACAACAAACTTTCGCCCGATGATCGCACGGAGGAGGGAAAACACCGCGGCCTGACGTTCCGGTTCCTCGATGTCAGGAGCGATGACCTCCAGTAAGAAGGCGAGATCCTTCTCCTGCAGTTTGGCAGCTGAACAATCGCGAATGATGATAGCAAGTGACTTGAGGGCCGTTTGCACGACTTCAGATTCGCTGTTCCCGGAGCTGCGAATAATTTCGAGGATTTGTTTGACAAATGCGGGCAAGGACTTATCAATAGACCGGAGGGGGCACTTGACGATCGATGCTGCGGCTTTCAAGCCGAGAGTAACGACGTGGCCGTCAAGACTATACAATGTATTACCGATGACAACGACCATTGGCTCCAGCCTGGCTACGATATCCGGGTCGCCGAATTCGAATCTGCCCCTCCTGAAGCCTGTAACAAAAAGATCCAAGCCGAATGCGACGAATCTGAAAGAGTTGGCAGAGTAGAAATTGGTGTTTGGGGCTGTGTCTCTCTTGAGCTCCACATCAAAATCGGTTTTCTGCCTCTTGCCGTGCTTTTTGACAGGAGCCTGCTTGAGGAACTTGGCGTTTTGACTGATGAGGGAGTGACAAAGCATAAGAGTGTCGGCTGGGCTGAGATTGATGTTGGCATTAAGACCGCTAGCAATCCGGCGCAGGACATCCTCGGCCTGCTGCATTGGTTTGATAGCTACAGTCTCGTGCATTATAGCTCGAATAGGGGTGAGAAGGGTAGCAACACGACTGGCGGTGATATGCTTAGCCATGATCATGAATGAATCGAGTCCCTTCGATGCCGAAGACCTGACTTCACGCATCTTGGTCTTAAATTCTTCAGATTGAACGTCCTTCCCTGACTGTCCGAAAACAACCTCCGCGGATATATGCGCAACATCACCAACGCAGCCATCCAGAACCGTGAAGCCCCTTGCGTGCTCGCCTGTTGTAACATGAACTATGATCGAATGTGTGACGAACGCCAGTACGTGTAGCTGTGGTCCTCGAATGAGAGCTCCACGTAGCTCCTTGACGAGCAGAGGAAGCGAGTCCACGCCGATTATAACCGCAATCTTGCACAAGGTCTCCCGTGTCAAGTCACGGACATCCTGAGACTTGCTACGCAGTATTTGACTGAGGACCACAATCAGCTTGCTAATTTCCGGTTCTCGATGGGTCTGGGGAAGATGCATGGCTACACGAGCGATACCTATCGCGACAGGAATGCGGATAGCCTCTTCAGCCTCGTCACGTTTTTCGAGGTACTGCAGCAAGCTGGGGAGTAAACGAGTAGTAACGGCTCCCTCGATTCGAGCAAGCTTCTTCGCCTCCTGGTTGGCTTGTTCAGCTTCGGAATTCACCGCCTGGTCTGCGCCACCATTGGGTTCAAGAGCTTCTACTTGTTCCACCTCCACTGATTCCCCCATCTTGAAATGGAAATTGTCAAGAATCGCCACGACAGTCCGGATCATTGCCTTCTCGGTTGTTGGGACCCGTTCCCGAGCAAGCTTGAGATAATGTTGAACAGCAGAATTGTATGCACCCCAAGCAAGATTTGCCGCCATACGACCGATTGTTTAATCGCTTCGTTAACAAGTAAATGGTCCGTGGTAGCGACTGCTTCCACAAAGTGGCCAACGAGGGGCATGAATACATCCGAGAGTGTGGTGCCACGGATATTTTCAGCAAAATCGGCGAGACGACGCAAGGCACGAGTCCGACGGTGGACCTGGATATGGTGGACATTAAGGAAAAAGTTGGCCTCATCGTCCCCATCAGCGAGCAAGGGCTGTAGCTGAGCTAGAGCGGAAACGGAATTGCAGACGGCAATCGCGTGTGCGAGCACCGCTAAAACCTCGATACGGATGAGCTCCAGCCTCGAACGCAAACCATGTCGAAGTCCGGGATATAGAATTTTGACAAACGTCTTCTCATAGTCGCTCCCAGGCCGCGCGGCAACCAAGTCGACGAACCGCTTTAGGCTTAGTGAAGCACTGCTCCGAATGGACAACTCGTCGGGATCCTGGATGAAGAACAACATATTGTAAATCAAGGGCAGCCACTGTTCGCATGTAAGCGCCTGGTGCAACTCTTCGTTCAGCGACCCGAATGCAGCCAAACGACGGTCAAAGTCGGCCTCTTCCATTCGCTTCGTAGAGTACGCATTGAGCTCAGTTACTATATGCGCAGTTGTAGCAAGTGTTCCGTCAACTCTGGCCAATTGGTTGAATACATCAACGAGAACCACGCGAGCCTGCCTAGTCCGGAGAGACTGAAACAATGTGGAGAGGAGCTCGTACGTAGTTTGGTATGTCTCGCTGTTTCGATCCTTGAGTGCACCTACGAGCGAAATCGTGTTCCTGATGATACCCAATAAATCCACTTTGACCTTTTCCGGGACCGCGTGGACCGGGCGTCGCAGCATAGGAGACAAAAGAGATAACAGCCTTGTGGCTTGCCCTTCCTCCGAGATGTACGGTGCGATTTGGCAAAGAATCTGAAGTTGACGCTGGATAAGATTGGTAGTGGAAAGAAGGGCGCCATTGTGATCCACCATGGCAGCTAGTTGGGAGAGCAGATGGGACATATGTGGATCGATAACGCGGACTCGAATATCATCCTCCTCCTCGGATAGGTCTAACAGAGATTGGGCAATATCGAAAACTCGGAGGACCACAGCAGGCTTGACGCTCGTTGCCGTCAAGCAATTGAATATTTGGGGGAGGACTTCCGAGTCATACTCGACAAGGTAGAGAGCCGTGCTCGCGTCCGAAGACCACGTATAGAATAGGTCTAGAAGGCCTGATGGTGCTTGTGTGTTCTCCCGGGACAAGAGTGGCACCCTCGGCGAAATGAACCACTTGAATGCGACAGTAACGTAAAGCGAAAAGCCAAACATGTGGGCGGACGCAGACTTGAAGAAGTCGGCGAAGCGTTTGAGCCCGGTTTGACGTATCAATCGAGCTTGTCGTAGAACCTGTTCGTCGCTTGGCTCGCCCCCTTCTTCCAAATCTTCCTCGGGCGCAGACGTGATGTTTGATTTGAGACGGTTTTGCGCATCGCGAAGGAAGACCATGGTGGTACGCAGTAGCATAGGCCAGTAATCCAACAACTTGGGTCCTAGATTCTTCATCACGTCCGCCAGAAGAACTAAAAACCCCGTCCTTTGCTTGCCAGCAGCATGAGTGCAAGCGCTCTCTAGGTCTCCTTCCAAGACATCCTCGAACGGAGCGAGCATAAGTTTGACCAGCGTACCCAAATCCTCGGTCGAACATGCAGCCAAAAGCGTGAGCACGGCCGACCTTCGGTCCCTTCGATTTTTCTCAAGCATCGTCCCATATAATAATCGAATAACGACTTCAACACCCCGGGAATCGACCGAATCAAAGCTAAACCCAGTCATTTCTTCCCGCCATTTAGTCTCATCAAGGAACATTCGCAGGTTTTGTTCGACTGAGAGAACGTGTGGTTCCTTGAAAGTCAGGAGGCAGGTGAGCGCAAGGGACTGGAGAGGTCTGTCGGGGTGAGATATGAGAGCGGTATAGAGGGAATGGAGGTCTTGGGATCGATAGGCTGCCTTGGGGTTTCCGAGCTTAGAGAGCATGGTGAGCCACGCCATGGTTTTCGCTCTAGGTGGCTTGACAGCAGGAGCAGCATATTCGAAGAAGATAGGAACCAGCAAACGTGTGTGTTTATCCATCGTTGAAGGGATACTGCCGAGTGTCAAGAGAAGCTGTGTCTCATAATTTGCTAGGTCCAATCGATCCGGGGTTTCTGGTTTCTAGCGTTTCAGCACTACATGAGCTTGTTAATCGTGAGGGTTTAACTCAATCAACCCACCTTCAAAGGAACTATTCCATTTCTCTCCCATTGCACAACGATCTTGACGAGCGTGCTAGCACTGGGGCATCGCCAGGTTCTCTCTTCCTCTTGCCACGCCGGCCGTTCATCCTCATAAATCTCCATCTTGTCTCCCTCGTCTGTATCCGCACCAGAAAGTCGTGAAGCAAAAGACTCGGGGTTTTTGCAGATCCTCTCCAATTCGTCAAATACAACGCTCCATACTTCTCCACCCGACAGTGCCGCAAGGTTTTGAGTAGCAGGCGCCCAGAGCGGTCGAAGGTTAATTTTTAATTGGGCTATTCGATCTTAGTCACTTTTTGCTACTCTTTTGTATGATATCGGAGAAAACTTACCGACGAACCATCGAACAATAATGGCTTCCATTCCTCCAGTGCCCCCAGCAACAACTCTTCCGCTTTTTACAATGCGTTCCCGAACACCTTGCACAGTAAGAGGAACGGTTTCAGCTTCGACGAGTCTAGCCAAAACGTCGGTTTGCTCGGGAGATCGAGATGCAATAGCAGGACCAGAGAGGATATGGAGGGCACTGGAGCGAAGAATACGCGAGTGGGAGGTAGTGGGAGTGAGGAGATGTATCAAGGTCATGTCGAGAGGAACTGGCTCAAATAAACTGTGCAGGCTTCAGTTAGCTCAGGAATAGGGGAAGTAAATTACCGAAACTTACGATTGAGCCTCCACAAGCGCGCCCATGACATTTTCACTCCAGTTCCACCTCTGAATCATCTCGACTAAATCAATGTCAAGTTTCTCTACGTCATCCAGCCCCACTAGAGCTCCCAATGCCGCCCCTAGCGCCGTATCGCCGCCACCTTGAGTATGCAATAGCCTAACGATTCTTGATATGGCAGGTGCAGCGTTGGGAAGTATGGGGGACAGAGTCAGGATATTGAGTAGATTGTTCATCTGTCATGAGATTTTTAGTTCCTGTTGGAACGAGATAAAGCAGATACCTACATCATCCCCTACGTTCCAGCTATCTAACATCTGGGATAACTCTGACCCAACTCGAGCGACCCATACAGGATCCACGTCCAGCTTTCCCGCCGAGTAGAGATGTGCCAAGACGGATAGTGTTTGTGTAGGTGAAGATGCGAGAGTTTCGGGGGTGCGTCTGTGACAAAGCGGAATAAGGACTGATCATGAGAGAGCAAGCAACAGACCCACCGCAAAACATGGGGTAAAACCATCGATTTCCATCCGCCCCATCCCAATTCGGATAATATCGCAGCTACGCGCATACCCCCTAGCGGATCCTAATCAACCAAGGTCATCAACAACCGTGAATCACTCATTTGGCTCAATGGCTGACCTTCCAAATAGCATCCAGAGCTCTCCTCCCTGGCCCTATCCAAGCGGCCATATCTCCCGCCATGAGCGCCGCCACTACAAACACTCGCGTCTCAAGTCGAGGAGTTGATGCCATCATTATACGTGTGGCCAAAGACAAAAGTGTCGAGACGGTGGCAGCTGCCGACATTTTGGTTGTTAATTCGGGCGTAAAGAACGAATGTCAGACGTACAACTCAGCTTTCCGCCTTTTCGTACAGCACACATCGCAGTTGCTACTTCCATAGCTCTTCGTAGGCGCTCTTCTGCTCCTATACCCTTTTGTTTCCCCGTGTTCTCTGCCCTCGCAACTTCGGATTCCAGCCTCTCCACCACGACACCGGAGATGCCAGCAAAGCTTTCCGCTTTGGCGTGGTGAATGAGCGCAGTGAGAACTCGTCGTATGAGTCTTGATGTCTCCTTCCCACCACTGTTGATATGCTCGTCAATGAGCGGGCCAATAAGATCGATCGCTGTGGTGTATATCCCTTGCGCCTCCTTTGCCCGTGTGGCTTCGATGAGACACCAAACTCTAAACTCCCCCTCCGCTTCGACCAAGAGCTTCACGGCTCGCTCCTTCTCCTCCTTCTTCAATTTTCTCATCAAATGCCCCCACACCTCAGCCAGCATCCGCACATGAGCCTCATTCGATTCGGCTGTGGATCGGAAATCGTTCCAGGCGGGTTCGAGGAGTGAGGTCGGGTTTGGGAGGACAAGATATTTCAAATGTGCGGTCAAAGCTGTGAGAAGTAATTCGAGAGTGTCTGGCGGCAGTTTTCGGATTAAGACAGAGAGGAGCGTCGTCAAGATTTTGGGAGCTGCAGGAAGGAGGGTTTGTCGCAGGTCATAGATTAAACATGTTGATAACCTCGAAGTAGCTCAGACAATGGTAAAGTACAGGCGGTGGCATTACTCACTCGATCAACGGTTTGAGAGCTTCCTCGGCAGCTGAGGAAACAGTTTCCACCCAGAAACTAGTAATTTCCTCCCAGTGATGCAAAAGCATGGCTAAAGAGCCAGACATATCTTCTGCTCGATTGGCAAACGCGATGAAGTCTGACGAGAGGTTGAGCTGCCGCCACTGCTCAAGAGAGACTTGGAAATGAGATTGGGTGTCCTAGACATCTTCTTGTGAGCAACGAAATCATTACACACAAAACGCTTTTATACCTCTACATATCGCTCAGAGGTGAGAGGTGCCGTCTTGGAAGGTGCATGCACGTCCTTGAGCTGGGCTTCGTAAGACCGAAACTGTGCTCGTCCACCATGATAAGCTGACCCAAGTCCAATTAGATGGATTCGCTCACAGTAAACCTTTTCACCCTCTGAGGAGCCTCTCCAGCATCGGGCATCTGCTCGTCCTCATCCATTGCGGGTATACAAATTGGCCGTCTGATGGCGAGCGAAGGTCAAGCAGACACGATAAATTTGAGATCAAATTCCTCATTTGGATTACGTCATCTGCCGGGGTATGAAATTTATGCTTGGATTCATACAATGGCAATGGCAAATGCCTCCCACAGAATTCTACTACAAATCCAGATGTTCCATATCACCGCTGTCACTAGATAGAATAATGTCGGTTTGAGACCTCATCTCGTAAAGAGACCACATGCGCGGGCTCTAAGCTTTGGTCACGCAAAGCCGACAAACTTCACATAATTTGTATGCTTAGATCGGGCAAACGATGCAGGGCTGATATAGACAATATTAACATCAGTAATATGTCGCGTTGCGTCATTCCAGGGCCCTTTAAAGTCCAGGCAAAGGCTAGGCGTGTATTCAAACATATTCCCTGATCGTAGCCACCATCTCTGGCCACCGCAGAGCCCGATGTTGCGTCCACCAACGCAGGGGTTGGGGTCGGGAGGTACGAAGGGTCTCTTCCGTCACATTCAGTCCCTCGTTTGTCCAGTTTATATATGTTTTGCCTAATAAATACCCTCTTTTGTCTTTCCCCAACCTCATTCGGTTGACTTCAGCTTCCCGCATACCACGGCCACCATTTAGGATGAGCAAGATGTGGTCCCTCAGATTTTGCTTCATTTGGAGATCTTCAGGCTATACCCCGACTGGATTTCGGTCAGTCGGCACAGCCCGGACTATCCAGTACAGAGGTATGAATATGATCCCTGTCTGGGGCTCTAGGCGATCTATGATATCGAATCAATGTGTTTCTGCCCGCGTTTTCACCCTTCGGACACGTGGTTTGCACTACACGCACGAACGATGTGTAGTCGATTGTAGCGGCCGTTGTTCGAGTACTTAATCGGCTCAACGAGTCATTGGGAGGTGTGTATGCGCCAAGCGCGCTAGGTCGACCCCATTGGCTTAACCTGAGCGCAACGTGCCTGAAGCTGGCCCTGATGCTGTGCCCAACGCCCTTGGCTATGCGCGCTAACTTTGTGTCGTGGGGGGGGGGGTTCAATAAAGGCTAACGATTGGCCTCTTGGTTCAGCATTCTCTCGCTCCCCTTCTCTCATACCTCGCCCAATGTCCACATACCCACTCATCCAGACCCCAGCAGGTGACTGGCAGAAGAGCCTGTATGATCTGCATGCCATCCGCATGGCCTCACTCCACAATATTCTCATCCGGTCGTTCAACTCGATCATATACCATGCACCCAAGGTACAGCAAAAGGACGTCCCGAAGTTTATGAAATACTGCAGTTCGATTGTGCGTCACGTCTGCTTCTCCTGCTTACCAAGTAGTGTGGTGACGTTTGAATCAGGTGGCGTTGGTTCACGAACATCATGTGATTGAGGGTGCAATTATTTTCCCAACTTTGTGAGTCCTTTGTGACACCCCTTCTGCGCTTTCTAATGCTTGATAATAACCATAGTGAAGAGAAGCTTGGAAAAGGATCTATGGAATCAAATATTGCCCAACATGAAGACTTTATGCCCAAGTTTGACCAGTGGTCTGATCTAATTAAGTCCATCCTAGCTGGGAAAACCGAATTCAACGCGGACCAATTTATCAAGCTGATGCGAGAGGGAACAGACATGCTAGTGGTACACCTGAAGGAGGAGATCCCAACGATGGAGGTACGCCTCATTGCTATTCGCGGTAGAAGAGGGATCACCAAACCCCTACCCAGTCGACCAAACTCCAAGAGCACTTTACCATTCCTGAGCTCGAAGCGCTTGAGAAGCAGATCGACAAAAAGGTCCAACAGGAAGGTTCGCTTTGGGATATACCCTTGTTCTTCGTCAACGGCGACTTGAGCTATAATTCCTGGTTCCCTCCTGTAAGTTCATTTTTTCTTCACCCTTCACCTTCCACTTTGAATCATTTCGTTCAAAAAAAGATGCCCGCACCTGTGGTTTTTATTGCTAGACATGTGATAATGCGTTTATCCGGAGACAAGTGGAAGTACGGGCAATCGGACAAGTATATGAACCTGAAAGATGAATTCAAGGCTGGGTATGATCTCAGCTAAACGGAGAGGGTGGATTGGTTTAGATTCTACTTGGAGATAGTATAAGGTTTAGCTAGGCATAATCGAGTATTTTATCTGGATTTCTACAATATACAGGCACGGTCACGCGAGCATAATACTTGAAGTATCTTTCGGCGTGATGGCTGATCGAAGCGCGCACAAACCGCCCGCCAAGAGGTTGAAATTGCATCCTTTCCGTGTATATGCGCACATCGACACCATCAGCAAGCAAAGCTCGTCCTGCATTATGACATTGAACAACCCTTTGACAAATTCTGTTATGCAATCCCATTGACCAACGAACATTTTATAATCGACCTGCATTCACCAACCTAGATTTCCAAAAGCAATAGCCACCTATTCGCGTCATTGGTTTGGATGGTCAGAGGCCCTATGTTTGGTGGTCGTGGGTCTGTTTATCACTCGCGAGGTTCGTGATGAAAGTCGTGCTGGTTGGGCTTCCTACGGCCCTAAAATAGAAACCTGCTCTGCAGATTGTATGTAATCGATATTCCGTCCAATCACTCAATCGAAGACTAGTCAACCTCGAAGGGGTTATCAATATTTGCAGCCGCTAGATCGATTCCTCCTGGCCATTGACCGCTACCGTGCCTCAAGAAAACCATGATGCAGTGGCCCATTTGCTGGATGCACACTTACACTTGCTGACAAAAGTCTTGCAGCATGTGACCTCAACTGCGATTTTCTGGACCGTTCGTCGTACGATGGACGAACGCGGAGGTTTCAGCCCTCATTCGACTAGTATATTATGTAGACTACTATCTAAACTATATATGTACGAAAAACGGTGCGCTCTCGACGCCTGTGAGATGAGATATGGCCATCTTCGCACGGTGGGGGGCTGCAAGACTTATGTAAGTGGCAAATAGCGAGCGCATTTAAGCCCAATAACTTTCGACCAGTAAAGTATCAGCTTCCGAGTCTCTTCTAACACTCTCTACTATGCCTGGCAAGTACTCTGATCCAGCAACCCAAGCCCTTGCGATGAGTATGCTCGCTCGGGGCATGTCGACTTACAAGATTGGTGCTGAGCTCCATATCCATCCCACTACAGTCACTAGGATATGCAAGAGGGTCAAGAAACTTCGCAGTGTATACTCCACCAAGGCCAAGGCTGGGCGCCCACACAAACTCACCCCTTCCGATGTTCGCTTTGCTGCACTTTCCATCGCTCGAACTCGCAACTACACAGCCACTGCACTTCAGCGCGAGTTCTTTCCCAGCCTTCATCCCACCACAATCCGCCAGTGCTCTCCGTGGTGTAGGCTTACATGCGTATATAAGGCACAAGGTTCCCTTCATTAATACTCGAAACAAGGGTATCCGCCTTGCCTGGGTCACGGAGCGAATCAAATGGTCGATGATGGTGTGGCGCCGGTTCACCTTTTCAGACGAGAGCAAGTTCAATATTTTTGGGTCAGATGGCAAGCAGTATGTGTGGAGAAGGCCAGGCGAAGGGTTGGACCCTCTCAACACCAAGAAACACATCAAACACGGTGGGGGGAGTGTCATGGTGTGGGGAGTGATTACAGCTGCAGGTGTGGGGCGCCTCTATCGCATCGATGGAACACTCACCGGCGTCAGGTACACCGAGATCCTTCAAGATGCATTTCTAGGGACACTTAAGGATCAGAAGCTCAAGCCGCGCCAGATTATATTCCAGCAGGACAATGACCCGAAGCATACTTCACTCGTTGCTCGGGAATGGTTCCAGTCTCATCACATTCCTGTCACTCCTTGGCCTGCGTCTAGCCCCGATCTTAATATTATTGAGCATGTATGGGACTTCTTGGATCGAAAGGTTCGCTCTCGTGCTGTTTTGCCTCGAAACCAAGATGATTTGTGGAAGGCATTGGAGGAGGAGTGGCATTGCATCCCTAATAGTTTTATTGAGAAGTTGTATGATTCTATTCCCCGTCTAGACTACAGGCTGTAATTGATGCGAAGGGTGGTAACACTCGGTACTAAAGTTCTATTTTCATTAATACATGTTTCCGTGATTCTACTGCCCAAAAATTGTGTATCTGTCCAAGGGGCGCTTGCCACTTACATAAGTCTTGCAGCCCCCCACTGTGCGAAGATGGCCATATCTCATCTCACAGGCGTCGAGAGCGCACCGTTTTTCGTACATATATAGTTTAGATAGTAGTCTACATAATATACTAGTCGAATGAGGGCTGAAACCTCCGCGTTCGTCCATCGTACGACGAACGGTCCAGAAAATCGCAGTTGAGGTCACATGCTGCAAGACTTTTGTCAGCAAGTGTACTTTGCTCATTCAAGCGTACATCTGTATAAGGCTTGACTTGTGAAGCGTCGGTCAACTCACCGTCCTCGCATCCTCCTGCCCTGCCACCTCGCCCAATGTCTACCTACCCACTGACCCTTACCCTACCGGGCGGGTGGCAAAATAACGTGTACGACAACGTGCATGCCATCCGTATGGCCGCACTGCACAACATCTTTATCAGTTCGTTCAACTTAATCATGTTAAATTTATCCTGACCGGGAAAACCGAATACAACGCCGACGAGTTCATTAAAATTATGCGAGAGGGAACAGATATACTGACCGTTCATCTGGAGGAAGAGGTTGCGACAATGAAGGTGTGTATCAAATGGGTCAAGCATAACAGTTGAGACTGATCAGACATTACTGTAGTCGACTAGGCTTCAACAACATTTTATTGTTCCTGAACTCGAAGCACTCGAAAACGAATCAACAAAAAGGCGCGAGACGCAAGTTCGCTTTGGGACGTGCCTCTTCTCTTTGTCAGTGGAGACTTGAGTTATAATTCGTAGTTCCCTCCTGTAAGTCTCTCTTCGGCTTGCTTCCTGCATTTTCTTTAGACTGATGACACTCGGAAAAAGATACCCGGACATATTGTTCTTTTGGTCAGACATGCAATCATGCCTACGCCAGGAGATATGTGGACGTGTGGACAATTGGACAAGCATATTAACTTGAAAGAAGAGTTCAAGGCTGGGTACGGGCTCAGCTAGAAGTGCAAATCTGCCTAGAATTCTGCTCAGGTATTGTGTAAAAGTTTACGTTAGGGGCAATCGGCCGGTTTATATTGTGTTGAATTGCAGTGCATACAACGGCCAACTCGATGTGACTTTATGGTATCTACGGAAGGGCTGAGGAACCAAAGAACTTAAACAGGCTGAGTTCGCGTTCACTTTTCTCTTCAGAACCCGGCCCCTCACTCTCACCAAATTATCCATTTGCATAACGGTTATGTTAAACCGACCAAGTCTCCTGTCCAACTGGTTTTCTGAAATGGTCAAGTATCGAAGTCGTCGTTCACGCGCATACAATCAAAATATTCTGCTCGTAAAAGCGAGATAAATTAAAACTAGATGACGGCGAGGTACAATAGAACTATACACAAGAAAGCACTCATGCTTAAAGCACATGCTACGCACATAAATACTGGATACGGGGTAAAAATGTTGGATGTCTGTCCTCTCCACTCGGTTGCTTCGGTGAGATTTCTGTCTCTCACTTGGGAGGATCTCCTTCCTTGGCATTCTCATCCAGTGTACACCAATCCACCTTGCTGTCAATGCCATATTTCGTCTCCAGCCAGTCGTTGGCCTTTTTGAAGTGTCCGTTGCCAAGGAAGCCCTTGTGGGCACTCAGCGGAGAGGGATGCTATTGCGACATAGAGTCAGTCACCCATTTTCGACACGAAAGCAATGCCGACTCACCGCACTCGTAAGAATACAATGCTTTTTCTAGAGTCCAACAAACTTTTGTTAGTAAATGTTCGCAAACTTGGCCGCGGCGACTCGCCTTGTCCAATCCTGCAACCCGCTTCGCAGCCCAACTACCCCAAGCCAAAAATACGACGCCTTTACCGACTCCGTTCCCGCCGGGAAGGTTGGCTCCACCATACTTGTCGACAGCCTTTACAACTGCGTCAGTAAACGTCTCCCACCCCTTGTTCGCGTGGCTGCCCGCTTGGCCAGCTCGAACTGTTAATGACGTATTCAGCAGCAAAACCCCAGAATTAGCCCATGAGACCAGGGAGCCGTGTTTGGGGGGAACGAAGCCCGAGTAGGTATTTTCGATCTCTTTGTACATCTACTAGACAATAAGTTAAGGGGACCCGTGAAGAGGGGAGGCGCATACATTTTTGAGGGAGGGAGGGACGGCTACGCCTGGTCGGACGGAGAAGCAGAGACCTGTTCATGCCAAACGGAATGTTTGCTACGGATGAGCGAGCGTGCGGGGGGACGTACCATGAGCTTGCTTAGGACCATGATATGGATCTTGGCCGATAATTACCACCTTGACTTTACCAAGTGAGGTGTAGCGCGACCAAGCGTAGATGTCCGCCGCTAAACCAAAACGGGATTAATTCAATCGCTCCAAACATGACAAGACTGAATGGGCGTACCTGGTGGATACACCTTTGGACAAACTTTGTCCTTTCCCTGAACGCCTTCTTCCCACAAAAACTCTTTAAGCTTGATAAAATAGGGTTTCTTGAATTCGTCTTTGAGGATCTTGAACCTATCCGCATGGGGTTGGTTGAAAGCAAAACTGAAAGAAAGAAGATTCTCACCAACTCAACCCAAATGTATCGCATTCGAGCTGGAGTAACTCCTTCTGCCGGTCCGTCAACGAATTCTGGAACTCGGAAAGTGAAAATGGAATATATTTCAGGACAGGTACGCCGTTGATGGTTCGCTTTGCTGGAGCCTTGGATGTCCCTGCGTCTGGCCCACCGGGAGAAGACGAAGCCATAGCGGCGCGTTCGCCACCGGGGGGCGTAGTAGCCCGTGCTTTCTTGTTTCCACCAAACATCTCGGCTATACTATAGATAGACAGGTATTGAGTACGATGGGTGAATGTTGAAATCACATGTGGCTCACCTGCGTTGGCGTTTTTCTCCCGTTGACGCAGACGCCTCGGGTTTGGCTGTACCAGCCTTGGAGGATCCAGACTTGTTAGCGGACGATTGGCTAGGGCGGGGTGTGTCGTCCAAGTAGTTCTCCTCCGCACCTTGAGCAGCGTCGGGCACCGAGGCCGTGGCCTCCGGCTGTTCATCATTGGTCTCAACCACATCCGGGATGTCTTCAGTTTTTGCTACTGGAGTCTTTTTGGGAGACGATTTCTTGGGAGATGATTTCTTAGGCGACATACTGTGCGGAAAATGGTGGTTGGGAGAGTAGTGGGTCAGGTCAGGTGATCGCGTTGGAGGATCAGTTGGAGGCGTGGGGAACCGTCATGTGACCGGCTGGTGGTGCACAGCAACTTCTGTCCCCAACCTCCTCGAGCTCGGCGCTGAAAAAGACAACATTTCCATATATTCTGGGCACCATTCCAATACATTTGACTATACATTCATTCACCATGCGTTTTGCTTCTCTCGCTCTCTTGACTTTTATCGGCTTTGCTGCGGCTCAAACGCCCATCCCGCCCACCGTCATCGCTCCGACTGGTTCCGTAACTGTATCGGAGGGGACCTCTTCTGCTAGCTCCAGCCGCACTCGATCCGGGACGGGAACCAGGACAGGAACGTCCAGCTTGTCGGGGACGCTGACCGTGAGCGCAAACGGCACAGCAACGGTGACTACCTCATCGGCTGTACCCACCACAACAACCTACCCGAGTCTCGGAGATGCCTCGCCCTGCGGTATGCCCTTTTCTCTCACGTTCAATTCCAGACTATTTTGCTCATCTGTAACCCAGTTGTGAACTGTCTCCAGGTATCCATCTCCCAAACAGGATGCTCCACCATCACCGACGTAGCCTGCTACTGCACGAAGTGCGTAACATCCTTCCAGCTCCAAATGACCTAACTCTTACGGCACGTCATAACAGCGAACGATTCCGCAATACCACAGTTCAATGTGTTGCGTCCAATTGTCCCAATGATCTCTCGAGCGCCGAAAAGCTTGGCCAGGTGAAGTGCCTCCATCACAGCTATTGGCTGAGCTTGCTGCTGATCTGCTGATGGATATAGCAATTCTGCGACATTGTCTCAGTGAGCCTCACATATCCGCCTCCACCCACATCCACCACTCCTACGGGTTCATCCATGCCCTCCGCGACAACCGCCCCAAACTCTGCCGCAGATACTTTCAATCTGCGCACCACTCTTTGGGTGGCGACCGCTGTTCTGTTGGTAGCCGTTACTGTTTGAAGTGATAAGGGGAAGGAGGATGCTTGTTCGCGGCACAAAGGACTATTCCCACATTGTCATGCTTTTGCTCGTGCGTGTTACTATACCACTGCACTTTTATCTTATTTATATTTCGCAGTTAGCATTTTTGTGTCATGTTATAACGTAATTCCAACCATGTTGTGCCTCCTTTCTCTCGTTAGACGTCATAGGAAAGGGTTGTGGCAAATCACTTTGATTAAATGAGCCCCCGCGCACCCCCATCCGGACTGCTTGATTTAGGTTTCACTCGTAGGGCGCCTATGCTGAACTTCTAGATATAACCACCACGTCGCCCCAGCGTGTTCAAACACACTGTGGCTACGACTATTAGTGTCCGCACTTGTCTCAAAAACCCAATATCAAAAGGTCGCCGAGCCTACGCAATCATGCCTCCACCATCCGAACCGACTACGACAACATTCTTCCACAACTCTCTCAACAACCGGAATGGCGTGCACAAGACGAGACTGTAAGCCACCTCTCGTTCTGTCCATTTGTCCATCTGACAGATTCTGGACGTAACAGACAATCCTCGAACCGTTCACGTATATCACCTCGAATCCAGGCAAGGACATGCGTTCTCGTCTGATCGAAGCGTTCAACTATTGGCTCCAGATCCCGAGGAAGGATTTAGAAGTGATTGCGAGTGTGGTGAACATGTTACACAACGCGAGTTTGATGTGCGTCCCTCCCCGGCCCTTTCCTGCCTTTTTTTGTGCCGGTTGAACTAACGGCATCATAAATCCAGGATAGACGACATTGAAGACAACTCTCAACTCCGTCGAGGTGCCCCGGTAGCACACAAGATTTATGGAATACCCCAGACGATTAATACAGCCAACTATGTCTACTTTTTGGCGTATCAAGAGTTGTTCAAATTACGGGACAATCAAGGTATGGGTCCAGCCCTTTCCCCCAAGCTCCGATCTAACGATACCCAACTTGGATAGCTTCGCATAAGGTAAACGACCTCGACCGGGTCGTCACGGACGAACTTCTCAACCTACACCGTGGGCAAGGATTAGATCTCTTGTGGCGCGATACTTTGACTTGTCCGACGGAGAGGGAATATATCGAGATGGTCAATAACAGTATGCCCTGTGCCTCTTTTCTCCTTACCGTCCTTGCAACTGAGAGGTGTACCAGAGACTGGTGGCTTGTTCCGCATCGCCATTAAATTAATGATGGCGATGAGCCCTGTAGAGCCTGCCGTGTGGGTCCCGATTTGATTTTCTCAAATTATCAAGGGGGGAATCGACTGATCCAAGATTGGGCTGTTAGGGACTACGTCCCTCTCGTGAACCTTATTGGCGTATACTTTCAAATCCGAGACGACTATATGAACTTGCAATCTACATCCGTATGCCTATTCCCCGCTCTCTTCTCCTCTATTTCATCTTAGATTTTGTAGTACACATCGAACAAAGGCTTCGCCGAAGATCTAAGTGAAGGGAAGTTCTCCTTTCCGGTTGTACATTCCATAAGGGCGGACATGACGAACCGACAGGTTTTGAGTACGTCCCATTTTTCCATCCATATCTTCTGTGAATGGTATCGACGCCAATGCTAAAAGATGTATTGCAAAAACGACCAAGCACACCGACATTGAAGACACATGTGATATCATATATGGACACACATACCGGGACGTTTGAGTACACACGAGGTGAGTTCCTCGCCGTCTTTTTGATCAAGTTGGATGCTGAAGCATGCTCAGGTGTCCTAAGAAAATTGGACACTCAAACGCGGGCCGAAATCGAGCGGCTGGGTGGGAACGTCGGGTTGACCAAATTCTTAGATTCAATGAAAATAGACTAGCATTCAATATGGAAGGGTTGAGTATCAGAATAGAGGAAGTAGAAACATGTATAATTGAAGGCATAAACTACACGCTGTGCGAGAATGTGATAGAAATGAAAGGAAACGACTGGAGAAGCGAGAATATAAAATAAAGATCGACATCGTTCGAGCGTGTATGTAGGTATTCGCGCGTAAACTAGGGGATTTGCTGGAGAGCGTGGCGCAGCTACCAGTGGGAATTGGATGCACGGCCCGTGCGGATACACGCATCGCCGGGAGCCACGCATATAGTTAGTATACAGGGCCAGTAGAATATTACCCCTCCCATGTCTTCGTTTGCTGTTCAATGCGTACAATTCAAACAGCGATCTAGCGGTTACTTAAAATCGTATCCTATCGCCATATCTTATTTTTTCGGGCAACCCTAAGGTGAACTAGGGTCATTGTTTATTTGCTAACGGCCAACGTAGGTCGCGGATGCGACGAGCAGCTTGCAAAATGTCAATCTTAATTTCCTTGGTACATTGATTCGTTCATCATAGATCACGCAAACGCGGCCTGCACACCCGCATCATCCTTCCAGACCGCCGAGGTTTTCAACACGTCCTTGGCTTCACGAGCAGGGCGAGAGATGTTAGGCTGGTCGCTGCCGATAGATTGTACAATCTTGCGCACGGCTGAAGGGGCGCATTTGAATGTAGTAAGTGTTTGAGGGGATTCTTGCACCACCGCAAGGAGGAGATGGGAGGCAAGTGGCGAGGTAGCAGTGTTTGCGAGGATATGAGCACTGGTTTAGGATGTCAGCTTTGGGCTGCAACCCAGGAGGAACAAGCGAGGACTCACTCAATGATTGGTTTAACATCCGGCTGGTCGCCTAGTGAAGCGAAAAGTTGACCAACTGCCGCGTTATAATGTTCTAGAAGTAGGAAATCAGCACCGTATGTTTGATACTGCACTCTGTCACCCACCGTGATGCGCCTGACCGGCTTCGTTCTTGCCAGAGGATTCCATGATCAGGTCGACAATCGACTGACGAGTCGCGGTGCCGACATTAGCACCCGAATTCTTGACCACACTTGCGAGCGCAAGTACCAGACTTGCCGCGATCGCTTCGTCCTGGAATGAAACTGCCCGAATTTCCTTGAGTAACTCGGCGGCCAACACATCTCCACGGGTATGACTCTTCATCAATACTCCCAAGGCTTCTACTGCACGGGTTCGTACCGCTAAACTGGCGGGGTCCTGTACGGCCTTGACAAATGTACGTTGCAGCTGTGGGAAGAACGGCCGTACGAACGTCGGAACGACTGAGAGCAATGTGGTGAGCGCTGAGAGAATGGCAGATTTAACCGCTGGCGGGTAGGTCGTGGCTTGTGTGATAACACGAATGAGTGGGCCGGTAAGCTGAGTAGTAAAGGGCTTGAGGGCAGATTCTTCCGTGCGCTCAACAAGATCTCCGATTGCATATGCAGATTGCTCGCGCTGTTCGCTGCTTCCAGTTGTGAGACCGGCAAAAATGATCGGCAAGAGCGGGGACAGTCCCTTTGGAAGGCCGAAACCTGGAACGTGTCGACCTGGTGCGCCTGTGGACTCGATCGCGCGACGGAGAGGGACGGACAGCCCTTCAAGATCCTCTTTACCAATTGATTTGATAAATGCGTCCAATGCATCCCAGGCAGCCTGGACAACTTCGGCGTCCGTATCGTCAAGCATAGGGACCAGGACGCGAATCCAGTCAACCCGGTAGATCTCAAAGTCCAGTTCAGTATTCTCGCAAAAGATCGAAAAGAACTTGATTGCGCTAATGCGGCGCTTTGGGCTGTCGTTTTTGACCCTATTCCGAAGCGTAAATTCATAAACACACGAGGTTCAGACCGGACATACCATCCAAGTAGTAACATCATCAAAGTGTTCAGGCCTTCGGCGTCAGAAATAGAACCGAGGAGAGCCTGAACTGCTTCCTTAACAGCTTCTGCAGTTTCTTCGTCTTGTTCTGATTCCACAGACTTGACCAACGCCGTGAGGATCTGGGTCAGTCGTTTACTGAGCGCATTCCCCGCAACAGTAACTAGTGAGGCAAACGCTCGTGCATTGGATGCGTAATCGGTTGAGCAATAAGTGTTGGAATAAGAACCGGGAATACTGTCGTGGCGCGGACCTGAACCCACTCTTAGTTAATAGTGATAACATTTGAGCACACTACACACCATCATAACTTCTTTTAGTGCTTGCAGAGCGGTGCCTGATGTATCCGTTGAATCCCGTAGTGCCTCAAGCAATGTTGGGATAGTCTGGTCGATTGCTTGAGCTCCGAGTTGCTCTTGCAATACATCGAACGCTTGGGCCGCAGCCGCCCTAACGGCGGGGGATGTATCGACCAAGGACACACGAACAGCCGCAGTAATCTCTGCTTCGTGCCCTTCCCGTTGCGACTCCGTGGTGTTAAGCCTGCATTCACCGGTTACATCGAGCTAAACTGGTGGAGAGAAATAATTTGCTCACATAATTTCGGTGAGAACCAGGCATACGCCCTCGCGAGTTGCGGGGTTAGGAGAGTTGGCGGCTGATCGAAGCAGAGGAACAATTTCTCCCAGAATCTTTTCCCCCAGCTTCCGACAGAGTTCGGCAATCGTCCTCGCAGCCGTCTACACATTGCATCAGACTAAATTCGATAACACAAATATATTAGCGTACCTCGCGCTGTTCCGAGTCTGGGCTGGCCAATAAATCGACGATTTTTTCGATGAGCATCGGAAGTAGATCCCGGACTACAAGAATGAAGTCTTCATAGTAGCTCTCACACGCATATATGATCTATAACGTACCGGTTCTAGGCGTGTTAGCGACAAGGGCTTTCCAAACGTGAATCGATGCAACACGGACAGCCGCCACCGAGTCTTGGCGGATGATATACAACGCAGCCAGAACACGGTCGCGGCGCTCTTTGCCCAAGGCTTCTGTAAGAGCGCGACGAGAGCTCTCTGCAGCAGTGGTATCGACAGCTTCCTCGTCTTCCTCAATTTCTGCCTTTCCACTGATCCCGGAAACACGGAACAATAGTTCTCCCATCAGCGTGACTGACGAATGCTGGACTCGTGTAAGTTAGGTGTTGTATAGTAATGTCATTAAATACTCACCCTGATGCGCCAGCCGGAGTCGAACATGCCTCGCTCCAACTCGGGTAGTAAAAGATCAATCGCCTTGGAGCTGTAGTTTGAAACAATCATGCGACCGGCTTTCATGGCGGCTGAGCGCACACTCTCCTCCGCATCGGCGAGGCCATTGAGTATTGGCGGGATGATTCGAGACAAGTGTGGCGTGAAGCGATGTCCAAATGTTGCAGGTAGGTAGACCAGCAAAGACATGAAGCCCTCGCGGACATATGGTCGAGGGCTACTGACGCTGGCAATAACTTCGGGTAGTAGCCCTTCCATTCGCTCCATACCAAGTCCAGATAAGACTTCTGATAACCCTTGTGCAGCTCCCTGTCGGTCAACCCCCGATGTGTCGGTCTTGAGTGTTTGTAAAAGATCGGCCACCATGGTAGGGAAGTTGGCTTCGCCTAGTCTCTCGATGAGGGTTCCCAGTGATTTAGCGGCAGTCGCCCGAGCTTCGGGAACAGGGTCCACCAGAACAACGTGAACAAGCGGCATAAATTCAGACAAGTATGGGATAAAATCTTTAGAATCTGTCAGTGAAGATAAATTGCCGACAATCTGTGCGGCTTTGCGCTTGGTGTCAGACGAGCGCTCCTTAAGGCCACGAACAATGATGGGTACGAGCTATGTAAACTCGCCTTTCAGCCTAATACTAACACACCCGTAAACAAAATAGCCTACCAGGGCAAGTGAGGGAGAATCAATATAATGTACGAACGAAGTCTTGAGCAGGCTCGATAGGGCATTGGAGGTTTTATCTGGATCAACCATAGCTTTGAGGAGTGTGGGAACCAAGGATTGAATTTCTGGATTGTTAATAACTTCCCCAAATTGCTTCAGACTCTTATTGGCAGCGGTGCGGACTTGAGCATGGGAGTCAGTTAGCACCCCGGTTAGCTGAGGAATAACCGTTGGTAATGACACAGAAAGTTGTTTAGGAGCACAATAGGCCATGGCTCCAAGCAGTTCGATCGAGCCCTTTTTAGTCCGCCACTGTTTTTCTTCGAGGGTCTCCAACAAAGTCGGTAGAATTAGCTTGACGCCGTAGCCCGACATGTTCGCCATAATAACCTTGGACGCATCGACCGCTGCTTCACGTACATCCGGAGTACCATCGCCAAAAGCAGCCAATAGAAGTGTTAGGATTTGAGGAATGTATGGTTCGAAAAGCCGTCCAAGCGTAGCCGAGAGCGTCTCAAAGGCGAAAACTGCGCCTTGACGAGACTCGTAACGCTTCTTGTCATCCATGGCACGTCGCAGTCGACCAACAATATCAAACTCTTTGAAGGCCATAACACCGCGACCTTTAGCTACCCCAGCAATCCCATAGGCAGCGCCTCTTCGCTCAGCATACTTGGTTCCGTTAATTAATTGGCTGAATAGCTGATCGATGAGTTTTGGTAAGCGTGGCCTCATAAGTTTAACCAAGGCGGGCAAACAATCGGCGACGGCGACTTGTACCACCTCCGACGGTATCCTGAGAGCCTCGACCAAACGATCTACGACCTGCGATACGCGTGGGTCCGATGCATCGAGATGACTAGCTAGGCGACCAAACAAGATAACCATGGCTTCTCGAATATTGTCACCCGATTCAGATCCAGTGGACGGGCTCGAGAGATATTTTTCAAACATTCCAATCAGCTCTTGGAGGTTTTGTCCACCGTGAATATCTATCACCTCGGTTCCAGCGTCGAGCATATTTCGGCGGACGCTAGCGTGGCGATCGCCTAGCGCTTCGTCCTTGATCAAAAACTCGAAGAATGGCACGACTTCGGTTTCGGTGAACGAAGGAGCAACGTGTCGGAAAGCGTCTGCCACTGCTGCTCGTGCAGGCCAGGGGTCTGCTCGATCAAGGCTAGACTCGATGACCATGCCCTGTGCCAAATTAAGATACGAGTGATATGACTACGCATTGTACGCACATATTGATCAAATTCTGGTGCGAGAATTTTGGCCTATATGCTGAGCATCAATTCCGGCCCATCCAGTATGGCGGTACTAGACACACCTTTTCACGGTAGAATTCTTCCATCTTCATAAGAAGGTCACCCACTGTAGTTGGAAGCGCAGCGGCGGATTCGCCAATTGCATGAGCAGCAGCTGCTCGGACGTACTTGTTTTCATGGTCTATGCCAAGCCTCAATTAATCGGAATAATAAGGCGTAACTATCACCCACCAAGGAAAGAAAGTAGCTCTGTGATGTAGCCGTTCGGAATATCGAGCCCGTTGTCTTCCCACAGATGGCGTGCAAGCCGAGCATTCTGCTCATCGTCGTCATGACATGCGATCCAAATCTCAGGAGACCAGTCCAATTCGGTGAGGTCAAATGGCTGTAGGAAATCAAATCAGTCTAAATTAAACATATCGGTAAGAAATTTTCCTACTTGAAGGGCCTGGAGGCAAGCATTTCGCACATACACTTCCTGCGCAAGGGTGCTCTTCAGTAGCACATTGATCTCTTCATCTGTGACCGAGGCTGAAATGGATTGCCCGAGATCGACCAGAGCTGACACTGCATTTTTGGCGGCCTTGGGGACTTTACTGATTATATAAATCAGACTACGAGCGGCTTCAATGCGTGGGTATGCCGGATTAGAGACTGCGCATTGCGTTAGAAAAATGAGGCTGGGCAAAAACAACAGACAGTGCATACATTCACCGCAATGAAACTGAATCACGTCAAGAGCCAAGGAAATTTGCTCCAACGTCTCTTCAGGCCCCGCGGCGGCTATACCTCCCGATCGAATGACATGATCGATAAACGGCGACATATATGCGTAAGTTGATGGACCAAACGGTGCCTGTTCCGAAAGCATGCGAAGCCTGTACAGTACCCGAACAACCAAACCTAATATACACCACAGGTGAGCCAGTATTCAATGATGATATTAGAAATAACCACGTACTATCCAAAGACTCTAATTGTAGCTCCTCGGGCACATCCGAGACCTCAAATACTCTAAGCGTAGCGATTCCAATCCATTTCTTAAATGCTTCCAGGCGGTCCGAGCACATCTTCGCCAGGTCCTAATTTTGCTTCTCTCAGCTATGTGCTTGCAGTGCATTGGAAAAAGCTCACTAAATATGTCTCAAAGGCACTAAATCCCACAAGCGCACTGCCCTTTTTGAGCGCTCCATCTAACAAAAGCTTGGCGATAGGCGCAATATGAACACTCAATTCCTCAACACTAGCGGCAACCAGACTTTTGATCATAGCTAGGCCGCTGGTCATTTCGTACTTGACCCGCTCTATGTTTGAGCGGATGACGTCTTCTTTTTCGAGCTGTGCATTGACTAGCGCTTGATCCTGTTTAGACAGTGCTTTGGTGGGGCCACCCTTTTTCGACTCAAGGGTCTTGCGGAGCTCGGCTTCCCATTTTTCGATGTCAGCGTCCTTGCTTTTACTGTTGAGAGTGGGGCCTTTCTTAGATGCCAGAACTGAATGTAATATGTAAACCTTGCTCTCAAGTTAATGTGACTGGCGCATACCATCGGTAAACATTGTCCCCTTCGGCGTCCTCCAAATTGCAAAATCCATCGGGCCGAATGCATCAACTTGACTTGGATTTAGGTACCTGTGAATTTCGCTAATCACATGGGGTAGCGTGACTTTTGGCGCGATAAATACGATAGTAGTAAGCGCACGATGAGCGCTTTCCATCATCTTTTCAGGCTAAGCAGGAGTGAGTATGAGTCGGTAGACTCCTGGCTCGAGATAATGAAACCTTACATGTTCGCCTTTTAGCAGCACTAATTCCAACAGCCTGTCGACCTTCCGGGTTACCAGGGCGTGTGGATCCAGCTTGGCTCTTAAGCATAAATCTACCCAAAGCTGCCTTGCTTGCGGACCTGTGTGCCAGTAAGGTGTGGGCCCATCTCGAATTGAACAGATCGCACTCACAAACGTCTTCCCGATGGGCAACCTTGATCATTTCTACCAGCAAGTCACCGCGCATAGGTTCTTCAACAAACTCGGCATCCGGTGCGATCGCAGCCAAGAGCGCCGCATACCGCGCTTGCACTATTGTTTTCGGATCCGGTCGACTCGTATTTTGCACCCCTTCATCGGGTACCGCCGATGCACCGGCTGATTTTGTTCCAGTCGCTGGCTTGGGCGCACCACCCGTGGCTGGTTTCGCGGATGCGGTTGCTGGTTTAGACACAGAAGCAGTGGCTACAGGCTTTGTGGATTTGGTAGCCTCGTTTTCGGTGGAAGTTACGATTGCGTCAATAATTAAATTGACCATCGTCTTTGGTAAGCTCCGGGCTACTTTCGACAATGTATCAAGTGCCAACTTCCTTGTGTCGTGATGTATCGACTTGACGGCACATTGTACGAATATAGCACCCAAGGAGGATCTAAATTAAGTTTATATGCGTTCAGTCTCGGCCTAAACCAAAACCGGACGAGCGTACCTCAACGTTTCGCTCTTTTTACCACCTACCGCACTCTCGAACCATTCTAGTGCTCCGACCGCAGCTCGCAGCAACCAGATCTCCTCCATTGGATCGTTGATTTTATTCCATACCTTATCCCATAGGAGAAACGACGGTTTAGTGCTAGTGCCCGCTATCCCAGTTAAGATCGGGTTGTTGGAAGCTTATTGGCAAGAGGATGTTAGGCGGGGCAAGATAGCCAGATTGAACTGATACACACCAATTCCATCTTTCCCACCCTTCGCGAACCCGATAGCCGCGGCTACATATCCCTCCAGAGGACCAGCAGGCAGGGTCAAGGGTGTAGAGGACACAGTTTTGAGATTTGACTCAAATGCCAGAGTGAGAGACGTCACGAATGAGCTGGCTGCCGGCGTCCAAGCAGCCCGTGGTTTGGGTTCCCTACTGTTCGGAGTTGCATCGCCGTTGTTGGTATATGTATAATATGGTGCCTCACCGAGGGCCCAGAGTGCGCTTCCGACAGCCGCGCAGACAGCCCTCCTCACTGGTACCTTGGTGCTTGCCATTTCCTTGGTTAGGATTGCAACAATGTCTTTCGGTATATCCTCGTTCTTCGCTAACGCTCCTGAATAATGCGGCCCAAGGCCTTAGCCCCGGTTACAATTCCAGACATTCAACAGCGTACCATTCAACAGCATTCCAATGCAAGCCCATCCATCTTCTTTTGCGTCCTTCGCAACGCTCGGAAGAACGATACTCAAGATCTCAACCACCGACCCGGAATCTGTCGGTAAAACGGCAAGCATCCCAACCAAGGCAACTCGATGATCCGCGTTATTCGTCTTGTTTTCTTTGAATGGTGCCAGGATTGCTTGTCGCGCGACTTCTACGTTTTTCTTCTGAAGTTCGGCCGAGTCTGTTGCGGCTGGCGGGTTAGGTGCACCGGGGAGAGGCGATGGAGTTCCGGATGGAGTCCTGAGCAAAGTAGTGGTCGTGCGTACAGAGCCAGTACGAGCAAGGACGTTCGTAGATTTCGAAGCGCCGAGTATTGCGGTAAGAACACGAGTAAACAGAGGTTTCGGGAGGGGGCGAGAGAAGGATCGTAGCAACGAATCTACGACTGTGATTCGAGTCACTCTCAGCAGCCCCGCCATCAACATCAACTATTCATTAAACTTACTATTCAAGGATGTTTCTGGTGCTTTCAATATTGCCTTTTCTACGGCAGGAACGATTGTAGTCGAAAGATCGTCATCAGTAACGCAATTTTGGAGGAAATCGACGAAAATTTTCTAAGAGATACAATTATGAGGCCAACGAGGACCTGCAGATGCGATAGACTAACTGTGATATACGGAGCCACCCCTGACTTCGAGAGTATGACGTGGGTGGTATAGAAGGCTAACATCTCTGGCTATTTGCTCGCTTTGGTCAGTTAATCAATAACTAGCAGTAGAAATTTCGAACACACCTTGACCTGCGCAAGGTACGCGACCCCAGGGCTGCTCTCATCCGCCTTGTTGGGCCGAAGTCGTAAGGCTACATCCACAGCAGTACCTAGGAGTACTGCATTGCTGAGTGGCGTCGAGGAGCTTTTCGAGTTATCGAAAAGAAAGTTGGTAACCCCGGGGATGAGGATATGATTCTAATCGAAATAAACGTCAGTGTAGGTTCAGAAGCGCAAGCCCTGGAACTCACGTTTCTCAAAACCCGTCTAACAAGAACAAACGCACTGCGAGATGCCCCTGCTTTAGCCCCTCTAACAACAACATCAAGTAGGGTGGCTATTGCAGCAACAACGACGTTGAATGTCTTGGTCTCAGGGAAAGTTGCACTTCTAGCACAGGCGTTGAAGGCAGCGGCGGCCCATGTGAGCAGTACAAAACTATTAGAGTTCGCGAGTGGATGGGAAGACTCTTTGACGATCCAGGAAATCAAAGTATGGCTAATGAGCGAAGGGGTTGGAGGCGGGGTTGGAGGGTCAATGTCCCGTTGGAGAAGTGAGTTAAGGCAGCCGAGAACAGCATTGCGAGAGTCAGAGTCAGAGTATCGAGGGTATGTGAGCATCAATAAGTGAAGGATGTCTAGACTCTGCTCCTGCGATATATCTGAAGCAAACTTAGATCGGGAATCAAACTAAGCGCAATTGGGCCCACCTCTCCGAGCAGCGATTACACCTAGCTGCTCTTTTAAAAACTCGACCCTTCCTCTCTTGCCATCACCTAGCAGTCTTCTTTGGGCAATAACCTTGAACGCTTCCCAGTCTTCTTGCTCATTGATAGTGCCCGAGGCAAAATCAGGTGCGGTTTGCCCATCATCGTTTGGGTCATCCTGAGCTGCCGCAATCCAGGAGTGAATGTCGGCCTTGCTCATGGCTACTTCACCGGAAGAAGCCAATAACTTTTTTATCTCAGACCGTCTAGGCACAATGAACAACCGAAGAGATGCCCAGGGATTGTTTTGGTTGCAAACGAGAGCAGCTCGGCGCTTAACTTTTCGTTTTACCGCTCGATTCAACCCCATCATTGTCACGGGGTACTGTATGCGCTAGACACGCGCCCTCCAACATTGCAATGGTCAAGACTGGCTATAACACTGTTACTTATAACATAGGCTCCCATCATAGGTTGCGCAGACTATACGTGCTTTGCCTAAATGATCAAGGATAGTTCTCGGCGTAATTAGGATAAACCTCATGGCATCGTTCCAATATACATCTGCCAGCTGTATAGCGCAATTAACCCTGGCCTGAACTCTATGTAAATCTTGGCATCAGACAGTAGCGTTGAAAGCTCCCTGCCCATGACACACTGCCGACCATGTGCTTGGTAACCGTGTTCCCCATGGGGATGATGCGTGCGCTAGCACCTGGTTTCGTGGTGTCTGGATATCGCTACAAACCATGATACATACGCGAAGAGATCCCCCGAGTAGTCACCTGAGGTCTTTGCGCGCGCGTAAATTTATGGGATTATGTTTTGCCATTGGTTCTTGCTGGGAGAACTTCACCTGTCAGGCCTTCGGGGTATCCAGGGTTTTTCCTCCAAGGACTTAAATATTGGTCGCCTGAAGGCCAACATATTGTCCTCCTCATTCTTACGACATGTACTCCACAAGATTCGTTACTCTTGGTGCTCTCCTGGCTGCCGCTACTCAGGTGTTTGGTCACCCCGCTAACTCGACTGAGAAGCGGGCGCTAGCTCGTGTTTACACTGGTTGCACCCAGCCAAAGACTGCCGCCATCACGTACAGTAACCAATTATTCTTCAACACGACACCTAAATTAACCCGCATTTTTCAGATTTGATGATGGCCCAAACACCTATACCCAGACTATCGTGGATACATTCAACAAGGCTGGAGGCAAAACGTATGTTAGCTCCTTACATGATGCGAAATAACCCTAATTCAATTTCAACAGCACTTTCTTCTTCAATGGCAAAAATTGTGGGCCTTGAATTTTCTTTATATTGATCATCCTAAACTTCGCCACAGATAACTGCATTTATGATCAGACTAACGCTGCTCGCGCGAAGTACGCTTTTGATAATGGCCATCAAGTTGCCTCCCACACCTGGGCACACCTTCACTTGAACAGTCTGTCTACTTCGCAGATTCAGTCCGAGTTTACCAGGTTTGCTTTGTCTCGCGCTTCCGGTCCTTCAACGCTCAGAAATCAATGCATATAGGACTAACGATGCCATCAAAAAGATTACTGGAGCCGTCCCAGCGTTTGTACGCCCTCCGTTTGGAGAATATAACTCGAACGTTCAAACCATTGCTGGTAACCTTGGACAATCCTGTGGGTTTTTCTTACATGGTATCACTTCTCAGTCTTCTTAATGCAAAAATCCGCAGTGGTTACGTGGGACTTTGATTCCCAGGACTGGAATGGTGCATCGGTACGCTGCCCAGGCTATTATATTTGATAACGTCTTCAAGTTTTTAAACCATACCACAAACTAGGTTTCTCAAACTGAGGCTTCCTACAAGAGCCGTTTTGATTCGAACCCCACAGGCATCCTAGCTCTGAACCACGAGGTGTATGGTTCGTACCTTCGTCGCTAACCAGTCGTTATGTAATATTCATCGGCTTTTCATTCTGGTTGTCGTGAATATAGCCACTTCCGTGTAAGTTTGATGTGGTTCGATTTCTGCAGACATGAGCTCACATTTAGAAATAGACAACAGGTTTTGCCTTACGTGATTAACTATGCCAAGAGCAAAGGCTACAAGCTCGTCACTGTTGCCGAGTGCGTTGGTGCGCAGCCTTACCTTTCCAAAGGCAGCCCGGCTTCTCGAGACGTAAGTACAATGATTATTTAATAATATTGTCCCGGCTAATCCAAGCCCTTGGGAATAGTCCTCCTGGGTGTGCTAATCATATGCGTGCGTGCGGAGTGTACGCACCGCTGTGTTCTGTACCTCAAGGCTTTCTTGTTGTTACTACCAAATGAGAACGTTTTTATGCTGCGTCTGTTTGAAATATCAAAACCTGTTTGGCAATTTCTTTTTCCGCTGCTGGTGATCGTTGGGTGACTGCCATCCGCAGTTCACGTATGAATTCGTCGATCATTTTGCCCATGCTCGGCTCGCAGACGCAACGGCAAGCCGACTTCGGCCGGAGCGTGGTGCTGCTCCGTTGCATCCCCAGCCCCTTTGTGATGCCCGAGAGAAGGGCTGAGATCGAGTTTCTTTTCGAATTCCTGGCTGCGCCGAGCAACTTTTTCTGGAAGAGTGGATTGACAAGCTCGGTGAGGCAGATAGATGGATGTCGTCAAATTGGCTACGCATATATACTGATCTTCTGTGGAGGGCTGTATAGATTGCGATTTGTTGCTTTTAGATATTGGTAAAGCGCATATCAAATATTCAACAGGGAAGAAATGTTCTAACTAGTGGTATTGTGTTGGCCATCAAGATCACAGGACTAGGTAAAGTTTACACTGTATATGTTTAAAAAATCTATAAGGTAAGCTATATATACGTCGAATAAGGGGTTTTGTGGATTGCAGTCTGCGGAGGCCGACAGTGCACAGATCACATGAAGAGCTGACTCGTTGCTGAACAGTTTGCTGCTGACCATGACAGCGTAGCGGCACCCGTCGATGTGCGTCGTCATTCTCCATTCAGGCCCGCCACCCCCCGCTCTACCCCATAGACAACCTCCATGTCCCAGGCAGTACGTGAGCCGGACGCTCGTGTCGGCCACTGGAGTCAGTTATGCCATTTCAAATCGTTTGAGACAGTATAGAACGCAATATTTGAGGCACAAGAAGCGCTATCAGGTCTTTAAGACTTCATCCCCACCCTTACCGTGTGTTACAGCTCAGCAATCTTCGAAGGCCGAAAACTCGCTAAAATTAGGGCGAAGCACACAAACTTATTATGTCCGCTTCGATGGGTAAGCTGCATATTCCCCTTCTGAGGAACTCGCCGGGCGGGTATGGCGCCATAACATATCCTGGAACTCACAAAAAGGCACAGAACTCTGGGTTTCGTTCGGTCTCGCTCGAGCGCTTAGCTTGCCTTGCCCCATTCGGCCATACCCCCGGCATCAATGCCTATTTTCTCGTACCGATGAACAAAATTCTCCCCACAGGTACGTGCGGGTGGGAGCATTCGGAACGTCACCTGGTCCCCAATCAAACGGCCTGGCTTCAGAAGCAGACTCTTTCTTGCATGTAACAGCCCGATTTTTCTCCGCTCATGTCTTTCAGTGACCAAGTATCTGGACTCTAAAGCCGCGATTCTCCACCGAGCTCTTACCATCCCCGTGAGGAGAAGAACGTAAAGTTTCCTCGCCAGCGATTATCCGCTCACGTCGGTTCAGAATGATCTCCACATCCTCGCTTCTTGTCTTTGGCGGCCTTCTTGTTTCTGCCACCCACGGGCACAGCGATGTCTTCCAGAGAGGTCACAAGCCCCCTGCGTTCCAGGTTTATACCGCCTGTGCCAAGCCGAGGACGGCTGCTATCACGTATAGGATTTCTTGGTTTATCGTTTGATTTTTAACTTAAAATCCGCCCAGTTACGACGATGGCCCTAATCTCTATACTAAAACAATCGTCGACACGTTCAACCAGGCTGGAGGGAAAGTGTAAGTAAACTTAGCCCACTCCAGCACATATTTCCGCCTAACCTTGCGCTTCAACCAGTACATTCTTTTTCAACGGCAACAACTGTGCGGCTATATGCATAGGCTCCCTGCCTGACTTTACTGAGAGGGTTTTGTTTCTACAGATCATTGCATCTACGATGCAGAAGAGGTTGACCGCGTAAGTTATGCGCTGGCACACGGTCATCAAGTTGCGGGACACACTTGGGCGCACCTGCACCTTCCTACCCTCAACGATACTGCAATTAGGTCCGAATTCGTTAGGTTCGTAATATCGTGTTGTCACGCGATTTCCTCGTGGTTTCTAAACCATACACGTAGAACGAATGAAGCAATGAAGAAGATCATCGGGGTAGTCCCATCACTTGTGCGCCCTCCATTTGGAGAATATAATTCCAATGTCTCAGCGGTTGCAGCTTCGCTTGGCCAATCCCGTACGTCGAATCCACATTCATGTTGGTGTTTTATATTGATAACTTACACGGGGGCATAGTGGTTACATGGGATTTCGATTCAAAAGACTGGACTGGGGCGGCAGTGAGTTCGCTAATGCCTTCATGAAGTTTCTCGTTCTTAGCAACGGCTGTAGTCTGCCGACATCGAGGCCTCATACAAAGCTCACTTTGAAACTAATCCAGCTAGTATCCTGCCTCTTAATCATGAAGTCTACAGTGCGTACCGTACGCAAGGATTGAGATAGATACTAACTACACCAATCTGCGACCTAATCAGACACCTCTGTGTAAGTTCTTCACGTCCTTGGCCTGCTTCCCTGCGCTAATATGCACGTGCAGTCATGATGTTATGCCCTATGTGATAAACTTCGCCAAAAGCAAGGGCTACAAGCTCGTGACCGTTGCTGAATGCCTTGGAATTCAGCCCTATTTGTATGTCGGTCGGCCTTCGAAGCGAGATGTATGTCATTTTTCCAACCATGAGTGACCGAAAGTGCTTACTATTCGGTATAGGCTTCCTGGGCCTGTTGAATGTTAGTGCGATCAGTGAGCACGTAAAGCGGAAATTACCGGTGCAGGTTGGGCTTTGTAGGATATATGCTCAGTTATAAAATCAAATGGAGTTTATCATCCAATCGCTTGGCAGTTTAGCATAGCCTCATTCGCACTGTGGGAGTCAGCCTTTTCAGTGCTCTCAACAGTGCTCAAGTTAGGTATGGTAAATGAACGCTTGTTTGAACCATCCACGATCACTATTTTACATATTCTCAAATTCGTAAATGTGTCCATGTCCAACGCTGTCTAGATTCCTGACTATGACGATTCACTGGTATGATTCTGCGTCCAGGCGATGGCCTTCTGCTTGACAGCTTGTGCTCCAGATTCATCTCCTATCCTACGTTCAAGCTCAAGCCATTTTTTGAAAAAGAATCTGAGAAAGAATTGAGTGTGATATCCAATCGGCAACGAAGGAGGGCATACTTGGCTTGTTTTGCAGTAAGCTTTCTAGCCAAGACTCGGGTGAATATATTGCTACGAAACATTCGCAAGTCAATCATTCGACAGACATAAACTAGTAAACCATTCAGCTTACCGGACCCTGGATATTGTTTTGTGAAGCTTCCATGTCGATGTACACGGACCACAAGTCGTAGCGTTTTGGGTTGGACTCAACGATACCCTCGAATATCGTTTTACCCCGTTCGGGATCACCCAACTTATACTCCATCCGTGCAAAGGTCGAGATAGTTTTCAGATCTGAAATGCGAACCGTCTTAGCTTAAACAACGTAAAATTGTATATACGCCCACGTTTTCGTTGAGGGAGGCTGAGCAAGCTTCGTGGTAGCAGTTTTCTTGCATCCTCGAGCTTTCCGCCTTCAAATAGTGCTCGCCGAACAAGACCCATACTTTGGAGCTCTGGCTGAACTTCTTCGCGGTGCGCGCAAACTGTTGCTCAGCTTTCTATTGCAACAATGAGCCCCCAAAACTTCCTAACGTAAACCGGCCGCACGCTCACCTCGGTCTTTTCTGACTCGTCCAATATAGCCGCCAAGCGTAGATGAACGGTTTTCGAATCGTTATGTCGCGCCGCGTCTTTGAACAGTGTCTCAAGACTTTCATCTGTCCCAAATTGGTTCTCCAAGTTTAGTAGTGCGATCCAGACATTCAATTTTTCCTGTTCCTCCCGATAATTGATCGTCTGCAAAGCACGTCGCCCAATCTCTCGTGCCTTGTCGACCTCGGATAGTTGAAGTTGGAATGACATGTACTGGATCCAGAGGAACGACGAGTTGGGCGATCCGAGCACGACTCGTTCAAAGTCGGCCGTGGATTCGGGTATCTTGGTGTGCAAGTCGGCTGTTAAATCTTGAAGAATCGTTTTCTTCTTTTTCTTCTTGGATTTAGAAGTTTCTCCTTCGACCTCGGAGTCAGAGGTCTCCTCGGCTGATGTAACTTCTTCATGCAAATCATGATTTTCGGCGGACCAGCTGAAGCCACCATTGACTGCTAAAGCTGGGCACTATTGGCCGGCGCTGGTTTTGGATCCGTCATGGGTTCATCTGGTAGCTCGGCCTGTGGTGTGGCTCAGTACATACGCTGAATCCACCGTGGCCCGCAACTCACATCGGCAATTTCCGAACCAGTCTCAGAGCTCTCTTCAGAGTCATCCTTGTCCCCGTCGTCATCCTCTGACGACTCTTCATCCGAATCACCTTCCTCTGCGTCTTCGCCTTCGCTTTCATTTTTATCTTCGTCGTCCTCACTTTCTTCGCCCTGTTCTTCGGACCCATCCTCATCAGCGTTCATCTCGAAATCCTCGTCAGCAAAGTAAGACGGCTTGATCCCAAACGAGATTTTGCGCTTTGAAGTATCGATCGAGAGAATGATCGCCTTGACCATATCGTCTTCTCGGAACGATTTGAGCGCTTCGCTAACGTTCGCTTTTTTGTTGTCTGAAATCTGCCAAAGAGCAACGTCATAAATTAGCATGCCGTCCATAATCTCTTTGAAAACCGACCTCCGACTTGTGACACAGCCCACTGATCCTCGTGCCTGCGATCTCAATAAACATACCAAGTCGGTGACGCTTTTGACTCTCCCCTCCACTTTCTGCCCGACCGCAAAGTCCGAGAGCCCAATGGTGTGTTTCAAAAGCGCGCTAATCTCGCCGGACCTCATCGTCAACTCGACTTGGTTCGAGTCCAGATTCACACTGAGCACCCGAGCTGAGATGACTTGGCCAGCGGAGAATCGAGACTGCCAATCTTTGACGTACTACAAACAGGCGGTCACAACGAGCGCATACAACCTTCTCTACCACACGCACCTCGTCACAAATTTCCTTGATCTGAACCCGAGCGGTTACGTCTCTTCCGAGCAGAACGAACAAGCCATGCTGCGCCACGCTCTTTACGAATCCACGAATCTTCTCCCCGACCTTCAGATCCCCTACGCTTGCCACTTCGCGGTCGATAACCGTGTGCTCGGCCTCAGGCTCAAGCCTTGACTTGCGCAACGACACGTCTACGCGTTTGAGATCACTGTCCACTCGAACAATCCCACACTGATTATCTTCCCTTCCGGCGGAGGTACAGCGCTCGCAGACGTAAAGTCGTCGCTTAGGTCCGTCGGATGCAGCCTTCCAACAATGTGTTTCGACAGGCGAACCCCCGTCCCATTCGCCATTGTCGCACCCACACGGCCCGAGACCAGCTGGCCTTCGTTTAGCTCATTGATCTTCAAAGGCGATGAGGTGGACCCGGATTTCGATTTCGATTTGGGTTTAAGGGCGGAGACAATAACAAGGGCCTTGTCCGGGTTGACTGACATGACCGTTACATTCTCCACCCTCTCCCCTGTCTCGATCGACGCGCGCAGCTGTGGAACAGTCGTTTCCCGAGCGTGGCTAGGTTCGACAGGCTGATCAACGCAGTAGCTCCCTCGGGGTCGTCCAGAAGCAACACAGCATTACCGTCGTGAACGGCGGAGATACTCCCGGAAACAGTGCTCCCAACATCGACGGCCGAAACATCCACCGGAGCTTGGAACGAAGGCGCCGCTTGGCGAATAGAAGCAATAATCTTGTGCCCATCTTGGTCGACGGCTGTGATTCGAGACTTGACGACTTGGCCAACAGTGAAAAGGCCCAGCGGTGCTCGAGACTTGGGTATCCCTGCCGCTTCAGATGTTAGCGCCTTTGACGTGCATATTGATCCGATTTACTCACGCAACTTCACCAAGCGGGACAAGAGCCTTGACACCATTATAATACTCCAAAATTACAAAACGGTCCTCGATCCTCTGTACAACTCCGGGAGTAATCATCCCGACCTTGGCATCCTCGAATGTCGTCAAGGTAGGAAGCGTCGAATCAAGGAGGGATTTTTTGAGCGTAAGACGAACACGGTTCTTATCCGCGTCCACGCTTAGGACCTGTCGCAAGTGGTGAGATGAAAAGTGAATGTAAAGGTATCGGGAGCGCGTACCCTGCATTTGATACTCGCACCCTGCTTGAACTTTCGCTCGGGGTGCTTGAGTTTGATATCTGCATAGTGATTCGACGCGACGAATCCGGTGACCTTGTCTGAAAGCGCGACGAGCAATCCTTTCTCCGTCAACTTTGTGATCGTCCCCTAGATGATTCTGCGTTTAAACCCGATAGCAAGGACGAATATAAAAACTCACCTTGAGTGTCTCGCCAACCCTGACATCCCCAGCCTGCATATATACCAACTCTAACATGCTCGGCTGTAGACTGAGTTGAACCAGACCATCCAATGCATGATGGCCAATGACTCGTGCACGATGTGAGCTTCCAACCCGCCATGTACCGGATGTGGCAGAAAGTTGAGGAACAAGCGAATCGGCTACTTGCGATATCTAGGGGCAGGTGAGGGGCTTGTCCGATGCAAGGAGAAATCGCTGAAACGCACGTGAACAAATCCACCGACTCCCTCGCCTACTTCGCATACCAAACCCCACTCGCTCTCGACCCTCACGACACGCGTCGATTCGAGAATCGTGCCGATGGGGTACGCCTCATTGAGTTTCACGCCCCCCGTTTCCGCCGTCTTGGATTGTTTCTTCTTTCCTTTCGAATGGGACACGGAGGATGGTGGGGAAGTTGATGCGGAAACAAGATCAAGGATATGCGGCAGCAAAGAGAGCGCAAATTTAGGCGGGCTCGAGCCTGGTATATTCCATAATATTCGGGCTTTGATCTAGACCATCCAGTTTAGTGCATGCGCGATTCAGCAAACGCATAACACAGTGCAGACCTTGTCTCCCAACTTGACGCTCTCGACACCTCCGGGTAGGTGAAATAACTCGACAGTACCTTGGAAGAATCCAAGAATCTGCAAATTCAACCCGGTCGGGATGATGGCCGTGACGAGGGTAGAAACGAGAGCGCCGGGCAACAGAGCATTCACGGAAGTCGCTTCCGTTATCTGTTGGCGTTCCCATGATATTTAGATAACAACGAATGTTGTTGGTGTAGGGGACTCACCGCTGCCTCGCGAATTGCTGCCTCGTCAATCGACAATGTCGCTAATCGTTTATTTTCGGATATTTTGGTGACAGTTGTCGAAACGACCTGACCCAAGGAAAGTGATCTTGATTTGGAGGTAGGGATGAAGCCCGAGATATTTGAGATCCCAAAGTCACGGTATATCCGTGGTCTTCGACAGATTGAACCGCCCCAGAAACGTTCTGATCGAGTCGTTCTGAGTGAATTTTGGTCCGAAATACGACAGCTCGGTGAAAAACAACTTACGAACCCAACAATGAGATCGTTTGCTCTCACTCCAGCGTTTACTTCGTCTGGCCGTATGCTCAGCTCCACCCTCCTAGCGGCCTTTTCACCATCGTCCCTTGGCCTTGCGCCGAAATCGATAGTTCCACTCGCCGGTCGAACCTGTTTAACTATGCAAGAAATGTATTGACCGGGGGAGTAGAGCTGGCCGAGTGAGGGAATGCCACTTTCTTCTTCGTCCTCTTCGTCTTCGGAAGAGGAGGAGGAGGAGGCACGAGAAGACGAATGCTCGAGCCGAGAGGTAAACTGAGGAGATATGTTGATGATCGGAACGTGGCCCATGAGTTGATTCGGCAACGAGACGATGAGTGCGAGTGGTAGGATCGAGGTTACGATTCCGAGAAGCTTTTGGCCAGGCTCGAGGCGCTGCATTCTCTCCTTGAGATTTTCATCCGTAAACGCTGGAAGGTGACCGTACCTTGTAGTTCAAGTGCTCGACCCGAAAGCCGTCGCTCTTGGTCGTTGCGGCTTGATTCTTTTCCTTCCCTTCTTTTCCTTCTCTCTGCCAGAGGAATGCTTCTTAACCTTTGGCCGTTTGGGACCGTCCTTGAGTCCAGACAGAATCAGCCCTCGTCACCGCATAAGATATAATTGACGCACCGCAAATACCTCTCCGCCTCCATCTACCTCCATCCTTTGGACTCCAGCATTGAGCTGTTCCAGAGTGACGCCGCCTCCTCTCGGAAAGTCAACCTCGTCCCCTCCTAAAGTAGCAGCAGCGGGCTTGCTCACGTCCTTCTCCTTTCCGTCCGCACTGAACTTTGTCTTCTTCCCAGCTGGAGCAGCGGCGTCGACGTTGTACGATCCAGGCTCGTGCGATCGTTTCGCCTTTTTGGACTTTTCGGCCCGAAGCACAGACGACGACGCTGTCGGAGGGTCGACCGCGTCTCTAGCCCGCTTCTGCGGCGCCATTTGGATGGTGGAGGTGGTGATCAAAATGAGAGTATCCCAAAAATTGCGTCTGGTTCGCGTGAGTAAAGATCACATGACCGACGAGCCTCAATGACGACCTGGACGCTCGCAATATTGCTAGACCCCCTGAGTTCTGTCTTGAGCCTTGCCCGCCTGTCTCGTCATGCTCAAGGCCTTGCTTAAATATCTTGTCTCGCTATACATACTTACATCCATGGTCCTCGTCACCACTAGCTGGTTCCTTGACGGTCGCAATTGGCATACTCGGTTCGCCAGCACCGCGTTCCATATCCTGGATGCCGTCGTCTGGGACAGTAGAATCGTATCCCACCAAGGCTCCCAAATGATTATAAACTCTACATGTTTGATGCTGAAGTCGTTTTCAGACGCGACGAACACGCGAGACATTATCCCATATTACTATCGAGCACTCCATGAACATGATCGAGACGATATTACGGTGACCACCATCGTCACGAGCAACCGATTCGAAGCGCTGAAACGGCTCGCTGATTATTACCAAGGCAAGTCGGACTTGGTCGTGCTGATATCCTGCATCATCCTCACCTGAACATAGGCCCCGTATCTGTCACCGTTCATATCACATCCACCCCTCAGTCTCATCAAGCGAGCCTCGTCGAGTCTCTGCACGCCCTTTATACGTCTTCTCCATTCTTCCCTCGTTGGGTCGACGTCCACCTGGTTGTAGACGCGCGTGACCGCCAATTCAACATGTGGCGAAACGTGGCGCGGCTGTATGCACGCACCGCGTGGGTGATGATGCTCGATATCGACTTCATGGTGTGCACGGATGTGAGAGAAAGGATGAGACACGCTCTTCTGGAGAGCGCAGGAGAGCGGGAATTCGGGGTGTTGGCGAGGAGTGGGAGGGCCGCGTTTGTTATACCGGCATTCGAATACGTCGTACAGGAGGGGCAAGGACTGGAGAGTATTCCCGAGGGATAAAAAGGCCAGCTGATTCCATACTAACTATTGATTGCTAACCGCAGACCGTACTAAAGGCTTTAATGGAGCTCGTAATTGACGGGAAGGTTTCGATGTTTCATCGGTCGTGGGCTCCTGGTCACAACAGTACAGCGTATGACCAGTACTACGCGGCCAAGCCAGGCGAGATGTACAGGGTTGATGACTATCAAAAGGCTTATGAGCCCTATGTGATCATGAGACGCGACGGACCTCCATGGCGGGTATGTCTCCTAGGCTAGATAACCACCCCTGACTATACAGTAGGTGCGACGAGCGGTTTGTTGGGTACGGAGGGAACAAAGCTTCGTGTCTTTTCAGCATATACGTCTCCGGCATAGACTTTTACGTCTTGCCCGATGATTTTCTAATTCATCAGAGTCATCCATATGCGGAGGAAACCAGAAAAAGCGAAGTGCGTCGTCAATTGCTGGAAGCAGACCCACCACTGATGGCCTAGAACCAAAAACACAGAGGAAGCACAACCGCCAGGTTTATCAGGATTTTAGAAGAGAGATTTGTCTCGAGTACGTTCATCTGCTCGCCTTGGTTTTATTCTCGTTGATCCCCCGAGGCGCACTAGACAAATTACACGGAGTGCGGCGTCCGGCACACTGTGCACCGAGGCGAAAAGGAATCTTAGACAGGAGTGTCTAAAGACGCCTGGAGTGCCCGAGAGTCTTCTTCGGATGAGTTCCTGGGATCCCAGCCTTGGTGTCTGTTCACCAATGGGGCGCCGGAGCTTCAAATCATACAACAAGACTGAGGTGTGATTGAATGGGCTGGAAGGTTATCCGGAAGATGTAGAATCCCAAAGCTTTTTTACTGCATATATCCAATTTTCGCAAATGGCTTATGGATACTTCGAAGCTCTAGACAAGCCCGGGAGGCCTACGGTGCATATGCTGGCATCAGGGATAGGCTGGGAGTCAATCTTGAATACAACTTATATCAAGTTTGGAACACTGAGATATAAGCAAGGTTCGACGCCGGGGCATTCTGCGAAAGTCACCGCCTGGCATCTGTTGGCTCCCGTCAGGCAGAACATCAAACTCATAAGCTCTCTCTGGCGTACAACAATGGCTTTGACATGTTCAACGGCCATAGACGGAAGCATCTGGGCGTTCTGTCGAGCATGGTTTGTGTTAGTTCCATGATTCGGAACGAAACCGCGAGCGCCCCAGTCTGAAGTCGGCGCCCAGCCTGCTATGGCGGCTTTCCGTGACTGTCCCACTACCAAGTGCTGCATGGATTTGGCACGCATCCTGTTTTGGGGGCGAAAATGCAATCTGAACATATATGCTATCCCTGGCTCGACTTTATGAGCGTACCCGAGACTAGCATTTGTTCTGGGCAAGCAGCGAGCAGAAATGGAACGATACCGAGAATAGTACGGGAGATAAAAGGTACTTGTTGAGCTTTCATCGGCGCGTTGATGAGAGAGAGATTTTTACTTTATTATGCGTTTTTCTTTGAGTTATTTTCGTTTAGCGCCGTGGCCCATGTCGCTCCTCTGTGCTCTGAAAAGACGAGCATCATTACCACCAGCAAGCTGGCAATAGACAAAAACCTCGCTATGACCCAGGCCCCTTTCTCTCCAGGACATTATCCGTCTACCGTCAAGAGTATTACCCTGGCGGGAAGGTCAGAATGGATGCGCGGAAGGCTAGAACAGACGATGTCGTCTGCCCAATCTAGGTCGCGTTTTCGACTTATCTCGGAATGCGGGATGGGTGGCCGCGGTGGGATTCGACAGCGGCTGATAGTATTCGGGACGCTCGATCTGTCCTCGCGTTCTCGGTGGCGCTAAAGAAATGATGGACACAGCCATTCAGGCCCAAGCCGCCTTTGTTCGTGTCCGACATCCCGAATCGGATGACTCGAATATACGGTGAATAGCATTCTCAGAGTGACTCGACATCACACTTGGTTATTTGGCTCTCATCTGGCCACTAGTTCTAGCGTCCAGACTTGGTCGCTCGTTGTCTCGAGTTCTGGTTTCTCCTCTTCGTGCTCATCCACCTCAACTAACCAATTCACTTGGCTTGACGTCCGCTATGAGTGGCTCAGACATGAAGCAGAAAACTCTCATGAGTTATTTCACGCCACAAGCCCGGGGTGGTTCATCTACCAGAGGGTCAGATCGCGGTAGAGGGGGAGGGGGAGGACAAAGTCCGGTCAACCACGAATCAAATAACCACGGCGAACCACCCTCGCAAGAACGTGAAGTCAGGGGACGAGGAAGAGGACGAGGCGGCGGTCGAGGAAGAGGTCGCGGCCGAGGATCACACCACAGCGGACCACCCGAGGCGCGCGCCGCCCGAGTCAAGATCGCAGACGAAATCTTGACTTTGCTATTCAAAGAGCCGTACCGATATTCCCTAGCTGACGGGACGACTGTGGTAGTGCGCGATCGGTCAAAGAAAGCTCTCGACAGACTGCGTATTTTGCGCCAAAAGACTTGCCTGCCCCTGTTCAAAGCTTGGAGGATGGTCTAGCGGACAGGTTGGGAGTAGCTGGGCTGGACTCGTCAAGTGCACAAAAGCAGGGACCTGATCTAGAGAGGCGGCACGAAAGCCCAGAGTGGGACGTGATGGATACCATGAACAGGGAGAGAGCCAGAACCAGACTCCTCCAGCCTACAAGACGATCGACGTCCCAGCCCGAACAGACTTCACACCCTCTAATTCTCATACGACGTTTACCATTCTTGAACGATCTACGGTCGCCGCTGCACGAGAACTAGGAACCGTTCCTGGTGGTCTTCAGGCGGGGGTGTGGCACGTCCCTGCGGCGGGAGAGTCCAAGACGGGCGTATTGAATTTTGCGTCTGCCAAAAATCCGGGTGGGGGGTTCGTTTCGGGAGCCCAAGCGCAGGAAGAGGCGTTGTGTAGAGCATCGACCTTGTATGCGCCGTTGATCTCGGAGGGGGCGGAAAGGTTCTATGGGTACCATCATCGAGGGCGAGGCAGGGGAAGAGGTCGTGGACGAGGTCATGGGAGTGAAGGGCGAGGTGGTCACACACAACCACCAGCAGTGATGAGACAGACCGGCGGCAGATGGAGCGGGGTGTGTACTCTGATTCAATGCTGTACACACCTGGGGTCACCATGGTTCGAGACGAGTGGGACGACTGGGCGAGTCCGGTGCTAGTCAACGTTGTCACGAGCGCAGCCGTCAACGCCGGTGTCGTCCGACAGCAAGCTCGAATCGAGGCCCAGGAAAACGGCACGCGGGTGGACGAGGTCGCCGTCGAGCTCCATATCACTCAGCTTATGCGCTCGAGGATGTATCGTGTACTCGCGCTATTCCTGCAACGAGGAGATTCGAAATTGGTCTTGGGATCTTTTGGGACTGGCGTGTTCCAGAATCGAGTGCGGACGGTTGCGGAGATTTGGGCTGAGCTGTTGGTCGTTCCCGGTGCACCGTTTGAGAACGCGTTCGAGGCGGTTGAGTTTGCTATCCTTGGACACGAGACTGTTACCGAGTTTAGACGAGTCTGGGCGGGCATAGTCGGTGGTTGATAGCATACACGTTTGATATGGCTGAGTGAATCTGCGGATGGTGATAGTTTGTATTATAATTACTGGAAAACCAATCAACAAACTGATTTAGCTATTCTCCGTTGGCTGGAGAATCTCTGTAGGCCTGTCCTCACTTCACGATACCGAGAGATGTGTCGGCCATCAAAACAACAAACATTCCGCAGGGGAAAGATTGGTTCGTGTCCAGTGTGTTTGCCTATCTCCATTTCCCTCATCGTGGACGCACAAGCTTCCCCGCGAAGGGGCAGCATTGGGACCACAGTGCGAGTAAACACGGAGAGGATACAAAATGATACTCGTAATTAGGCTTACAAGACAGTATTCTCTGCAGGAAACCATGAATCAAGTTGGTATGCAGGAGTTGTGACTCGAAGTGGCATCATGCACGAAATCCTGGCTTTATAGTTTGGAAACTGCAGCGCAAAAGTGCGGAGTTTCGATATTTTCGTGGGTAAAATCAGGTCAACCACCAACTTTGTGGGCTATTGATAGCTTAAACAGGGATTCATTGGTGGAGCGCTGAGGGACAAAGTGGCGTTAGGCCTTTGGGCTATCCGATCAAGCTCCAAAGTGGCTGGTTCTTGTTTTGGTGTCTTCTGTAGAAAATATGTCCGCGTTAGGATCGCGGTTCTTGTAAACACAATCTTGCTAATCGGAAACTGCCATCATCTTATTAGACCGAATATCGTGGATTGGAGCCATAAATAGTTTGGCCCTGAGTTGCGGCCCTGAAGGCTGTGCCAGAGACGCTCAGTGGTTGTCCCCACATTCCATACTCGTTTTGACCCCGACTGTCTCCAGGTTCGCGACCGTCGCTCCTTAAACCGCTGATTTCTCGCATTTTATGTCCAAGCAAACATTTTGATAATTAGCTGCCCTCATTTTATTTTGAAAACGTGAAACTATGGCTGAAGGATCGGGAGGCGCAGGGGGTATTGTGCTTCCTATGACGATGTCTGGCGACGGGTTCGTGGAGGCGTAAGTGATGTTCAATGAAGCAGGCCCCCAGATGCTAATCCCCATTCAAGTATATATTCGATTCCCGTCAACGTTGGTTCGAGTGGATCATCTTTTTGGATGCAGATCGACTCGGGCTCCTCGGACCTCTGGTTCGCGTCAACCTCGTGCGCGTCGACCGACTGCCAGCGAGCGGGAACTAGTCTCTATGGATGGTCTAACACCACGGTAGACTCTGGGAACATTGTCGAGTTAAGTTACCTGAGCGGATACGTTCAAGGTGATGTTGTCTGGGACCATCTCCAGCTCGGCGGGTACAATATGGAAAACCAGGCTCTGAGTAAGTCTTTGACCGAGAACCTTGGTTACGGTGTTGGCTAATCGTGATCCACACAGTATCTGCTGTTCAAGTAAAAGATGAACACCTTTCTTCGCACTTTGTCGGGCTCATCGGTCTTGCACTCGAGCACAACTCTGTCATTCGGGAACAAGCGAACGAGCAAGAACCCTCGAGTTCTCCCCCCAAACGCTTCCAACCAACCTGTTCACCAGCGCTAGCGCTCCGTCCAGTCGGACCATTGGTGTTTCGCTTGAGCGCCCGGGACAGTCAAACTCAGGCACACCGTCGTTACTCTCCATCGGACGCCACCCTTCGGTGGTCGTTTCGGATCCTTCTAAGATCTCGTATACTCCGCTCAACGGGAACACACACTGGCGTGTTCAGGTTACACAGATTATTGCTTGGGTTTCCGGGGGTTGGTCGGATAGCCCCACGGCTACCCGGCGTGGATTAGGGGCTCGAGGGGCATACGGTGCTGGGCAACCTCATTACTTGCCTCTTGGCAAGAGCGGAGTCTCTTCGTCCATTTGGCCATTAGCCGTCCTGGATACTGGTGGAGCACACATTGTCACCTCTCGTGACCTGGCCAATGCATTCTGGGGCACATACCAAATCGGCCCAGCGTCTGATGGCATGTGTGAGTCTTCTTTTTTTTGCTCTTCTTCGCCCCTGGTTGTCCGGGGATGAAGCCTGATGGCGGTCATTTATGCTGAAATTCGTATTTGTGTAGATTATGTGCCTTGCAAAACCCCCGTGAACGTTTCGTTTGAGATAGGAGGGGTCGACTATGCCGTACATCCACTCGACATGACTTTTATCTCGTCCGTCGATCCGGGTTCGGGAACTTGCATAGGAGCGTGGCAAGCATCGGATGTCCTTACTGCTGGAGATATGTGAGTTTGCCCTGTTGGCTGCGTCAGTTTGTATGCTCATCCCCATTGCTACAGTGTCCTTGGAACGGCATTTATGCGCAACGTCTACACGGCATTCCAATACGACACTCCAACCAACGGCGTTTTCCAGAACCTCTACAATCCCTCCAATTCGCGTCCCCGACTTGGTCTTCTGTCACTTACAAACTGGGAAACGGCTCTCCAAGACTTTTACCGCGTGCGCGTGCTTGGCCAGCCGTTAGAGGATCCAGCCAGCTCGGGTTCTAATACTAATTCGGGTGGGGCTGGGGCTTCGGGCGGGTCCAACGGCAGTACCACCACGAAAAGGACAAGAAAATGAGCGTGGGGATCATGGCTCTAATCGGAATTTCGGCGTTCTTTGGGATCGCGGCCGCGTTGTTCGGACTGCGGTGGTGGATGATGAGGCGACGATGGAGAAAGATGCGGGCGGCAGCCACTGCACAGGTTGCAGAGAAAGAGGTCGAGGAAGGACCTGGAGGCACAGCGATCCCTCGTCCATCACGTCAGCTCAACCAGGACGAAGTGTACGAGCGCGCTCACTCAGGTGCATTCAATCGCGAAAGTCTTCTTTGGGACGATGCTTCGACTGTCGTTGGCTCACGCTCGAGTCGGATCAAGGAGCGACGAAAACACCAGAAGGTTAGCTCGGCGTTGGCGTCATGGGCGAGTGGGTCGAACCCGAATCGGACGAGGAAGAGGAGCCGGTTAATGCGGGCAAGAAGAGTAGCAGTCTAGGGAGCGGTGTTGAATCCTGGGCGGCCGTACGCCCGAGGGAGACCAGAGACGTGGACGTGCTCGAACGTGCGAACAAGACGTTGTCGTTTGCGGGCGTCGGAGCTGGGGAGAACGTTCGGTTTGTGAGCGACTCGGATTTTGGACGACCGTTGTCGATGTCCGCACAGCCATCATACCATCGGCCGACATATTCGAGGGAGGAATCGGTGGACGCGAGTGTGCCGTTGTTGAAGCGAAGCAGTGTGAGGTCGCCATTGAGTCAAACGACGTTTTCTCCCGAGCAGCTGGTGGTGCCAACCGATGAGCTTGCTCGAGCACGGCCGAGCGTGGATGTGGCGCTTGGCGAGGAGAAAGATGGGATCACGACACCTGGCTTGCCCTGGAGTCATATGCGTTCTGGATACGATACGCCTCGCAACAAAGGGAGCATAGATATCACGAGCCCCCGATCGCACCGACCCCAGTAACCTATCCAGATTTTATCGCCGGTCGTTGGCTTTTTCTCAGATTCGAGTTTATGCTGGTCTGAGCTCGATATTTGCTCGTTCCCTACTCTCAAAGCTAATTCCCTTTATCTTGTTTTCTTTTGTTGATTTGCTTGGACTTGCGCGTTGAAACCTTTTTTTTCGTATTGTATCATAAATTTGAGGGCTTACGTGGAGCTTTTTTGGAAGCACTAGGCGGATCTGAGGCTGTTTCTCAACCACCCCAACCATTAGCTTATGTCCCAGTCTCACCCCCTAAACCGTCTTCATCCCCTTTCCCTTGCTCAGCGCCCTGTTTCTCCCAAGTGGCTCCCTGCTCTGTTCGGCTTTTGGGCCGTTTTAGGAGAGATTGTAATACAAGTGCTGTCCTTTGACGGGAATGTGCGGGTGAAGCGCTGTTTGCCCAACGGCGCTCATGGCCTTTGCATTGGAAACATCCTGGTTATTGGTCGTGAGAGGCGCATCCAAAGATTCAGTATGAGTGGACGGTCAAGCCCTGTTTTTGAACGAGTAAACAAATCCACAAAAAATCGGCGTTCTGACCCCCAGTATGTGGCGGCAACGTTGTTAGTCGTCGTATCAAGATGACTTTGGGATCCTTTATCCACCCCGCATTCGTTGAGATGTTGCTCCATAATGCTTGGATTCGAACCTTGGTATCATCATTGGACATCAAGGCCCACCCCAGTCTTGACAGGGTGGTATCAAGACAAGAGAGACACAGGACGCCCAAGCAGGTCAATAGCAACCAATAGCATCAGGGGTGCTTGGACGCGTTAACTAAAGACAGGAAATATGTCACAACAAGTAACGATCATTCAAGTCACATAGGAGCTGCTTTAAGGACACGGTAGAGATTTATGTAGCAACAATAACTGTTTACGTTTCTATACTGCACGAGCTATCATTTGATGCAGATCAAGAAGCAGATTGTCTGTCCTTTCGGAACCTAGGAGGCATAGTGGCTGTGACACGGCCTATTTGAGGTTAAATCACGGTTAGCTTTACCATATTATCTGGTTCCCTTAGTGCACACCAAGTGATCAGATATGATTGCAAGGCCGAAGGGCGGGCTCTCATTATTTATATCATACCAAGTGGAGCTTGTGGCAAACATTTTTGATGTAACATGCTCAGCGACCGGCCCAAATGAGTAAACTTAATCTTCGGCACTCTGCATAACCAAGATACCCTAGCCCGCGGTGCTTTGTATGCAGACAGGGTACTCGCTGGCTTGCCGCTGGTAGTTGAAAAAAGCTCCGGAAAGTGTACCACTTTGCGCTCAGAGCGAAGAGTGATCGTGTTTCAGGAGAGTAATGATGGTACAGACAAAATAATCCCGCTACTATCAGCGAGTAGAACGTGCGGGGTCATGGTAAAATATGTAAACGATGAGTGAGGATAGAGAAGCGAGCCTAGAAACATCAAGGGGACCGATCCATTTTAGTATTCTCGTCTCGGTGAGACACCACCGTCTGAAACCATTCCCCATAGCCCAACATCCGTTGCATTTTTCCTAAAAGTGGAGGTAATTTGAAGTAGATGGGAGAAGTGGAGGCTGTGAGGGTCCCATGACCGGGATAGCTTAACTGGCGACTGATAGTTGTATATCCGTTTCTCGCCACCTTGTTTCAGTAAGTCAGGTCATTTCTGGCCAATCGCGAACTTCCTCACTCGCATTTGCTTGTAACTCAAGAACAAATGCTAGGGATTAAAGCCTTTCATTCGTATCAGATAGAATCATTAGGGTCGATTTACAGACAAGCCAGTGCATAAGTGCATATACTCAAGGATTTTTGAGCTCGATGGCCACCGCTCGCAATAAAAATTTTGTTTCACAATATCGCCTAGGTCAACTAAGGACAAGGCAAAGGCAACAAGCAACCCCTCATCTCATGTGTGAACCACAGTTTCGTATGGATCGTGGATACCCGATTTGCTACCAGGGCAACACGGTAATCTGCATGCTTCACATACACAAGACCTCTCAGATTTAACACAATCCAGGAAATTTCGGGGCAACCTATGCCTCAAAGTTTGCTTACAACAGAACATCGCCCAGTTAATTTGCCTTCGGCATTTATCACAGTTATGTCTGTGCAAAGATGGACTCGGGACGCTTTAATCAAGAAGTAGATTCGCTATTTTTAAGCGTGTACAGCCAAAGTCAACCAAGTTATTTTGCTACTCAACACCAAGCCGCTTTTCTAATTCTATGAAGTGATCAAATAGATCCTTTACCGTGCTCTCAAATGATCTATAGCTCAATCCGAGGATCTCCCTGGACTTGCTATTGTCGCAAGTGTGCACTCCGCCTGGAGGGTACTCGTCCTCCACAGTCCCTACAATGATTTGAGTTTTTTAGTTTGAGGGGAAGATAGTGTCTAATAGGGAGCGTACGTACCTTTAGGTATTCCCTTGGCTGTTGCGCGTTCGGGATAATATTTCCAAGTAAGATCGATTACTTGGCTGAAGTTGAAGTTACCCTCAGAGATAAGGAAACGTTGGTTCCCGGCTGTGGGCTTCTCCTGTTCAAGTAAACCCCCTTCTGTAACCGGCGCTCGTAAACCCCAACTGCAAACTTACAATCGCTAACACATGCGCTAATGCACAATCGCGAACATCAACCCAGAGCCAGACTTTCACCGATTTGGATAATCTTTCTTTCCCGGAAAATAGCCTATAAATATCAGTGCTTGATGATTTGATATCTGCTAAATCTGAAACCTCTCGGAGTGAAGGACCATGAATCTATCCCGAAACAAAATGAGTCCGATTATTATATCAGCTAATTAGCTTCGAACTTACCCATCCACAACAGAGAGTGACAAGGTCGAACTTGGGCTGCTCGTTTCGAACAAATTCCCATGCAACTTTTTCAGCAAAGACCTTTGATCCAGCGTACGTGGCAAATGGCCCGCCTGAACAGGCCTCCTCCTCGGTAATCTAGGAGACTTGGGGTTATCATTTTGTTACACACCGTGCCCTTTTAGAAGAATGCTCACGGAATTCCAGTCTTTTTCGGAATATATATAACCTGGGCGATATACGTCGCGCAAGCTCATCATAGCCGCAAACGAGGAAGTGATAACGACACGCTTAACGTGTGGCCCGTAGGACTTGACGGATTTTAATATCCCTAAAGTGCCATTGATTGCGGGAAGAATGGCATCTTTCTTTGGATCCATTCTATCATCTGCAAAACATAGCTTGGCGACATATATGTAAGAGAAGATGGATTACCTACTGATTTTAGTTGGGCTGGCGGTATGCAGCACTGCATCAAATCGAACAGATTTGATGACTTGGTCATAGGCACCCTGTATGCCCATATCCTCAACAATCGCAAACCTAAGCCGCTCCTCGTTCACGGCGATCGCAAACATGTTACGCAGGTGGATTTTCTCGCTCTCGACACGAACTGTGGTTGTAACAATGTAGCCACGCTCGAGGAGAGTGGTGATGATATGAGAAGCGACAAACCCTTCCCCACCAGTGACCAGAGTGTGCTGAGCCATTTCAAGGAGTAGAGTTTTGGGGTATGAACTTGATGTAGGCTGGTGAGGTTCAGCCCACATTTATGAAATCGTGTAATCCTACCAACGAGGATATAGCGTAAACAAGAACAAATAATAGTTGCTCTCTATTTAGTATGTATGGGAACCCCTCGGCGCCTTCTGGGCGGCAAGGGGAGAAGAAGATATCAATTTGACACTTTACCTACGTGGATGCCTGGCTGTCCTGTATTATTCTGCATTGATGAGTAAGGAGTAAGGGCTGTATGCCGCGACATTAGCAGCGCGGCGCTTAAGGCCAAGGACACTCCCCCTTTCCAGCTTCTCCAGGCCCTCCGCAGAACCGAATTATATGCGATATTCCTAAAGGGGCACCGCGTGTAAGTTGGACTATGTGCCAATCGGTCCTATGAAAACTAGATTATAAGTCCTGTATTGCAATACTATCGCTGCACTTCTGGTGTACAGATATCTAACGAATCATTCTACGCCCAACTCCTTTTCGAGGACCACAAATTGTTCCAACGTATCCTTGATCATGCTCTCAAATGGGATATATTCAATTCCCAGTACAGACTTGGACTTGCTATTGTCTGGGTAGTACGTTCCACTCGCAGGATACTCGAGTGCCGGCGAGGCTAAAACAATTTAAACGTGTTAACCAGAGGCTTTTGTTGAACTGGGTAATGCACCTACGTTTTGGAATGCCCTTGGTCTGAGCCCTCTCGGGATAATATTTCCAAATGGCGGCTGCCGCTTCGTTCATGGTGAACCTTCCTTCGCAAATGAAGAACCGCTCGTTGGCTGTCCCGGGCTTTTCCTGATTTTTCAGGGTTTCAGGTCAAAGGTTCAAGTATGCTCTCATTCGGGATCACTTACAAACGCTGCAACATGTGCCTGGGCAACATTTCGCACATCTGTCCATAACCAGATACTGGCGTTCGCGAGCTCTTTTTTCTGACCACTGAAAATTGCATAGAACGCGCTGCTCGATGTGTTCAAAGAACTCATCGATGTAATTTCCTGTAGCGCAGGCCCGTAAACCTATGAAATAGTGAGCTAGACCCTAATTTAATCGGCTCGAGAGTAAGGTACAAACCATAGGCGGGCAGATAGTAGTCAAATCAAACTCAGGCTTCTCATTCTTCACGAAATCCCACGCAGCCTTCTCAGCGAGCGTTTTAGATCCATAATACCCAGACACAGGGTCCCTTTGGGCTTCTTCATAGGTTGTCTTTCCACACGTGTGAGTAGACATGTAGATCCAAAATGTGAGAACCTTTCTTACTGGGTTCCAGTCTTTCTCGGAATATGCGTATCCTGGTCGATTGCCCTGACTCCGATCGATCATAGAGGCAAAGGACGAGGTAACCACTACGCGCTTCACGGTGGGCGTGAGCCTTGATTCCCTTCAAGATCTCGGTTGTACCAAGAATAGCTGGGTCCAAAATATCTTTAGTTACGTCAGTGCTAAAGGATTTGTTAGGATATTAAGATGAGAAGAAATGCCACAGGACTTACATGTTGAAAACATATGGGCTGCTGGTATGCAGCACAACCTCAAAATTGCTGTTCTTGAGAACTTCGTCAAAGGCTCCGGAAATCGTAATATCTGGGACAATTGCGAACTTGAGTTGGCCAGTACCGACAGCGGAAGCAAACTTCTTCTTCAGATATGCAGTTTTGGATTCGGACCGAACAGTAGTGGTGACATTGTGCCCATGCTCAAGAAGCAGAGAAATAACATGAGCGGCGATAAAGCCATTTCCACCAGTTAGGAGAACTTGCTTGGACGACATGACAGAAGGGAATTGACTATTTGGGGCCGCGAACTGACCTCACGCAACTTATAGACGGCTGTCAACGAGAGCGTGGGTAAACCGATTGTATCGGCATTAGCTGGCATAATCTATGTGATTGATTGATTTTTGATTGTAGGTATAGTTGCCCGATACCGGTGCTTGAAGTTATCGTGCCGACATGAACAGCGGGAGAACGGTGATCCCCGTAAGTTGGGACGCTTACACGAAATTGACGCTGGGCGACTGAAGCTCTTGCTTCATGTGGGGCACGACCTCACAAATTGGAGGTTAGACTTGAAAAGCATCGTCATCATATTTTAGTGTTGCGTGAAGGATGCAGATTCATAGCTCACAACGTGGTTGGACTGTATGAATGTGGTGAGACCGTCGTGAGAACGCCGTGCTGATGTGCAATCTGTATGAAAACAATACGCAGACTACTATCTGATTTCGATAAGGCAGAGCTGAATAATGTTCAACACAGGGGACCTTTCATCCTTGTGAAATTTGCCATGACCACGTCGTGTTCAACTTCATTCTCTTGCAAGGTCTCGATCCTTTATGTTAGACATGGCTTGTTGGATAAAATCTGTGGAGCTAGCTAAGTGCTTCCAAGAGTGACCGCCCGTTGGAAGATTCAAAACAATCGAACAAGGACATCCTATCATTGCCATACCCGATTCGGATACCTCATGGTGCTTCTTGGGGAGTCCAAATCATGCGCGCTGAACTGGGCCTTGTCCAACCACTGTTCAATAGCCTCATTAATAGAAGACACAGCTTCAAAAAAGGCAAGCCCTGTAGATTTTGGCTAGCCAAGGCCCTCCCCGCACGCCCAGATAGTGCTTAAGTAAGATATCTAATGGCCTGGATAGGAGAGTGAGTTTGAAAGGTTGGTATATATGCATATATTTCACTCGCCACACGTTGAGGCTTCATACAACATTCTCAAACAGGGAGCCGAATTCAAAGCCATTCATGAGACTTTGTTATTCCACCAACCCCACACTACTGCGCCACACCAAGCTCCTTCTCAAGCGCAACGAACTGCTCGAGCTGATCCTTCAGCATGCTTTCAAACGAGTGATACTAGCCCCAAGAGCTGCTTCGACTTGGTGTTATCAGGGCGATAGTGGCCCTCGGCTGGATACCCAGCCTCAGGAGTACCTAGATAGATGTTGTTTGAGCCAAGGGGGAATCCGGCGGCGGCCGTTGGTTACTCACTCTTTGGGGCTCCCCTTGCCTGTGCACGTTCTGGGTAGTGCTTCCAGATGAAATCGGCGACCTGTCCGACGTTGAAAGTACCCTCAGAGATGAGGAATCGCTCTCCTCCAACTCCTGGTTTTTCCTATATCATTTCGTTCAATAATCAGCTAAGAAAGATAGCAACGATTGAAGAATAACGTACAATGGCCCTAACATGTGCAAGTGCAATATCTCGCACATCTACCCAAAGCCAAACGCTGGGGAAAGTGAGTTTTTGCGTCTGCCCGGTGAAGATGTTGTAGAAAGCCGAGCTGGAAGTGTTGAGTTTGTGCATATCGGTGACTTCTTGGAGCACCGGACCGTAAACCTTTGGAAAATAGTCTGATGAGAGCGTGCACGCAGACAACGCGACGAAATGAACTGACCATGGGCGGGCAGAGAGTGACAAGCTCAAAGCTAGGACTCTCGGTCTCCATAAACTGCCAAGCAGCCTTTTCAGCCAGCTTTTTGGATCCATAGTAGCCCGAGACGGGATCTTTTTGAGCCTCTTCGAACGTAACCTAAACAAATCATCAACTTTGCTGCCAGCGACCAATATGTAACTCGTCTCTTACCGGATTCCAGTCCTTTTCCGAGTACACATAACCCGGTCGGTTGCCCTGAGCAAGGTCGACAATTGAAGCAAACGAAGAAGTGACGACAACGCGCTTCACGCTCGGTCCATGCGCTTTGACAGACTTGAGGATCTCCGTGGTCCCTTTGATCGCAGGCAAGATGAGCTCGTTGGTCACGTCTTGCCTAAACCGTCGTAAAATCAGCCGGCGAACAATAGGTGAGTGATAAAAATTGTATGCGCACACGTCAAACACAAATGGGCTGCTCGTGTGCAGGACCGCATCAAACTTGTTGCTCTTGATCACCTCGTCAAACGCTCCGGAGACTGTGATGTCGCCAACAATCGCAAAGTTGAGTTGCCCCTCGTTGACAGCGGGCGCAAACTTTTTGCGCAAGTATGTAGTCTTGCTCTCGGAGCGAACGGTCGTGGTGATGGTATGACCGTGCTGAAGCAAATAGACGATAATGTGAACAGCGATAAAGCCGTTGCCGCCAGTGAGCAGAACGTGTTGAGACATGTCAGGGGTGGGTCGATGGGTTTTAACGCTGAAAGTGCAGGAGCGTAGAGCTCGTGAAGAATATGCAGAGGGAAAAAGGACGTTTTTATACCGCCAAACGACAATTTGCTTCCGTTGAACCTCCACCTTTACTGCTCGATCTACTGCTCATAGCTGCCCAAACATCGATCGCGGAAAATCATGGCCGACGTCCCGCAGATGCTTCGCTCATCACACCTCCACCGAGCTGGCCCGTGTTGCAATCGCATAAGCCGCAGATCCTTGTATTCTCGATCCCAAAACAACCCGCCAAGCCCGGCATGACCGATGTACTTTGGCAAGTCCCCAGTCATATGAACAAGTGGTTACGACCAAACGGAGGTGCTCGCAAGTGGATATCGACTAGAATGGTCTCGTCCGAATCGCTATATCTGGATTTGCGAGGCGCGCGAGCCTAGAAACCACTGCCGAGAGCGGATGATTGGACGGCTGATCATTTAGATCAAGGGGTGTAGACTCCATGGGCATACATGCGCTCGACTACTCGAAAACAAGGGGTTTAAGACTGCGCATGAGCCTACATAATCAAGATAAGGCCGTGAATTGACAAAAAGAAGTGCAACACGGGCTTATGCCCGGGCATACATCCAGGCTCAACCCAGCACACACGTGGAAAACCTCGCTCAAGTAGTCTAGATTTTGGAGCCGGAATATATCAAGTATAATCAGAGCTGCCTAACTGGAATGACGTATCGTAGATGGACCGGAAGCACATCATACCCCCAGTTGAGAGTCAACACTTGCGATAAACGAGTCACCTGACAGTTAAGATGGGCGTTTATCCATGGCTGTGCGGTTTTATCTAGGTTAGGATAGTTGGTGTGGAAGGGGTTTTAGGGTAGCTTGCGAGCTGAGCCTTAATGAATTTGGCCATTCTCAAACCTAGAGCCTCGTGGCCAGCCAGAGAAGGGTGAAGTCCATCGGTGGTATCGACGTCGTTTGCGATATCGCACAGTGCAATCGTTGCATGGTCGCCAAACGTATTTTGGAGAGAGGGAACCAAGTGTTTGAACTCGTGCTGAAGGGTATTGTCTTCTCCATCCTCTGGAAAGGGAGGCTATTCGTCGTTTGTGTTATGAAGGAATATCCTACAGAAGGAAGGTAAACCATACACACTATCAACCAAACAAAGCAAGGTGTTGACGCTGCAGTCCCCAAGAGCCTCGCAATCAAATTGCGAAGCGATGTTCCGAAACGCTCGGTTGAATAATACTGGGCGTCATTTGTTCCTGAAAAGCCGTTTCCAATCGGTTATAGTAGAGAACCATGCATGAACTCACCCAGCTCAATCACGATGCCGTTAGCCGTAGCCCATTCGTTCTGGTAGGGATCTGTATCCCAAGGTGATACCTATAGCCTATCAGCCAAAGCATCCACGAGACACCTCAAAATGCACAGACTTGAAAAATCTTGTCCTCCATCCCCAATGGGTACCCCAGTTTCTTTTCTTCTTCTGTGGGGGATACGAGTGTCCAACCCGGATAAGATATCAGGTCCACGTCTAGGATCATTGGTGGTGCTTCTCGGGCCAAAAGTCTCTGAGCGACATAAGGGAAAGCATCCAAACACCCCCTTGTCCGATGACTATCGTTCAATCCGCATGATATCGAGTCCCCAACATAAAAAATCCGACCCAAACTGGAAATAGGGGGCGATAAACTGGCACCCTGACCCGGGTAATGTCAAGAAAAGCGGACTGGGGGCAAATCAACAGGCCACTCACTTTGTCCATACATAGGCCGCCGAGCTCAAATGTTATGGCCCAGTCCACCAGCATGATCCGCACAAAAACTCCCGTATTTGTTCTATCTGTGTTATCTACGAGGATAGTATCTTCACCCGGACCAAGATCCAGCACTTTCGTAAATGATGAATTCTCCAGGATCGACACCTCGTTTGGACCAATCGAGAGCGCAATCATGGGCGCAAGACTAGATCTATCCTTGCGTTCGGTGGTCGGGCCAGAGAGAACACTCAAGTATTTGCCGTTGAACATGAACGATATTGAGGAGCCAGCCCAAGACGCGGAAAGCGAGCCGCCAGGGTTTGGGATCCACCTGCCGGACAGTTTTGTGTGTGAGATTAAAGCGCTAGGGCTACACTTTTGTATCATATGATCTACGTGTATTAGAGTGCAGGGACTCGTTCGGGGAGACTGCGGCGTAATGAAGGTGGATGACGTAATGTGAATAGGCGCCTGCAACACGTCGCGCGCAGCCCCAGAGTTTCCTACGACGACCGATCGCATTAAGTCTAAGTCTGCAACGTCACTTACACGATTCATCTTGTATATATTACGCCAACACACGGAGTTAATCTTGGGCATAGCTTGGAAGGGTCAGAATGAATATCTTTAGGCTTCTAGGTCAGTGGTCATGAGCTGGATGATGTGCAACGCGCTGAGGATGTGTAGGTGATATGTCGCATCTTGCGTCTATCCTTATTCTCCTTCACAAGATACAAACTTCCAGATCATGTCGAGGTGCGTGTTCAACCAAAAAGAAAAAACTCCAGTTGCTAACCCAACCTATGACAGGCATCTCGTTCAAAACCCAGGCACTCTACGTCATAGTCTTCCTCTCTCGGTACATCGACCTCTTCACATTCCACTTTGTCTCGCTCTACAACACGTCATGAAGATTTTCTTCATCTCTTCGAGCGTGTATATCCTCTACCTCATGAAATTCAAGTACCGGTATGTCACTCCGCGTCCTCGTCAGACTTCTTCTTACCCTCCCTGCTCATACAGAACAACGAGTGACCCTTCGATCGACACATTCGACACGCTCTACCTCGTCGTACCTTCTGCCGTCCTAGCCCTGATCTTCCACTATGAGTTCACCGTCTCCGAGGTGCTCTGGGCGTTTTCGATTTTCCTCGAGGCCGTCGCGATCTTTCCTCAACTGTTCATGCTTCAACGAACAGGCGAGGCTGAGACCATCACGACACATTACATTGCCGCGCTAGGCGCGTACCGTGCGCTCTACGTGCCGAATTGGATTTACCGGTGAGTGCCGCAGGCTCATCAGGGACCATGTACTGACGGGCAGGGGTATATTCAAGGTATTGGACAGAAGGCAACGTGGACCCAATCGCCGTCATTTCAGGTCTGGTTCAAACGGGGCTGTACATCGACTTTTTCTACGTCTACTTCACTCGGTAAGCTTATTCCGTAGCTATCATTGTTCTTGATTCTGATTTGACGCAACTTAGCGTGATGAAGGGCGAAAAGTTCGAGCTGCCAGCCTAAGAATCACCAGACCTTTGGAAAAGCTATCCTTACCTTTTCGTGTTTCGCTAGCTCCCTACTTTTAATCCTGTATGCGGTTCTTACTGTAGTACTGGGCATTAGTGTTCGCGTAGTGTGTTCTAGACATTGAGTATTATGCATCCCAAAAAAATGCATGTACATCGGATTCAGTTCAACTAGATCAATTAGAACAGACAGAAAATCGAATAAACAAGAACCCATAATCATTCCGAATAAGTGTCCGTCAAATTTGTTCCCCTCACAGACTCGATCAACTTCCTCACGCGCTCATATACCGCAAAAACGATCGCTTGCCCTATCCGATTCCATTAGCTTGCCTTCTTGCGAACGGCGAGAACCAAAGACGTACCAGGAGCAACGCGCAACACCCGGGGCGTAATCCCCTTGTAAAACGACCGGAACCCCTCTTGCTTCCACATATCCCCGCGATACCTGTGATTCGGGAGAGCGCACTTTGGCCGGGCTGACTCGGCGATTTTTGGAGTCGAGTCTTGATCGTGTCGATCGGGGCGTTGGAGAACGGACCCATGGCACCCGAGACGAGACCGATCGCCATGTGCTGCCAACTCGGGAGGTCGACGAGCTCGGGTTGGAATTTATGCGCGGCTTTTTTGAGTTCTTGGTAGGCCGTAAAGTTGGCGCCTGCGACAATTGGTCAGTCTGCGTGTTAGATGGCCAAGCGGGGAGAGTCGAACCTTGGTTCGTTGCTTGTCTCAGGGCGGTCAATGTGACTCCTCTATAGAGCGTGCTGAAACCCTCCTCTCGGACAATCGTATATGCTGCGTGGGCCGCATTTCGATATCTCGGTATTTCCAGCGGATCAGCGAGCGAATGTTGTTGAGCCTGCAGCCGAATCTTGACCACTTCCATTGGCGTCACGACCGCCACGGCTTCAGTGACCCCAGCTCCCAACCCAGCTATTCCATCACCCGCATTCAATTCAATCCAATAGAAAGGTCCAAAAGAAACAAGCCCACCAAGAAAACCATGCCCGTACTCGTCTTGCCCGTCGACCGATCAGCAAGCGCACCCTTGTACGCCTCGAAACTCGCAAACCGGATCGCCATCTTGGGCACGATCCCGCTCAACACGGCTCCGAGACCTTTGTACAGCGCGAGCGGCGTCTCGCGTTGGGCGATGGACATGCCCGTTGCGAGGAACCCGCGCGGTTTGGTCTATGCGCCCATGGGCGAGTCAAATGGAATCCATCGAGATGTGGATCGAGTGGACCTACACCTGGTACACGCCCAGATCGGGAGAGTTGCATGCGAACTTTGATCGTGTCCAGCGGTTGACAACACAGCTAGGTTCAAGTTGGGATTCGGCGCTGAAAATGAAGTGATAGAACTAGCTAGACTTACAGCCTCGGCCATTCCAGCAGTGCCTCCCGCGATGATATGAATCGCAAACGGCACCTTGGGCTTTTCGCCGTTTCCGTTTCCGTTTCCGTTCTTTGACATGTTTACAGCAGTATGTATAGCAGATTCACTATAATAATATCAGAGGCAGAGGCACGAAAACAAAACCAACAGACAAGAAAGAGAACGAAACGGAGGGGGGAAGACTCGGAACAAGGTCAGCCCAAGAGTTTAAATAACTTCGCGCCAGTCGTCACTCGGAATGAGTCGCATCTCGCTCGCAGGTCATGAGAAACCTCAGGCTGGTCCCAACTAGCGGAGTTGTCTGGTCAGTTTATCCCGCGGTCGTCTTTCACAAGCCAGCGGTCGTAGTCGGGATTATCGAATCACATGCCAAGCGTTCACGTGAGAGACTCTAAGAAATTTCAATTTGTACAAAACACGCATACAAGCCGCAAACGAGATGTGGACTCCTTTATTGTTGGTCGGCTGGGAGAGCTTGGTAGGCTGGGCAAAGTTTAGTCCAACCGGTAGAGGGCTGGATAGCGGTTGGCCCTGATCGTTGTTCGTTGGGCGCCTCGGCAAAGACAACCGCAAGACCTAAGAGAATGTGAGTGGCTTGGAAGGAGTTTAGAAGGCCTTGGGAGACTCACCGGCCTAGTGATTCACAGGGGCAGCAGGTATAGCTGTAAGTAATGGGCTAGACAGAAGGTGTCAATATCTTACCTCTAGGTGCCAATCGATGTGGCTAGCATCCAAACGTTTCAGTACGCATTCTCCAGCGGTCAGAAGCCGGATATACTCACCAATGGAGGAACCAGGGGCCTGACGAGTACCGACTTTATAAACATCTTATCTATATATGCAGCTCCCAAAGAACTTACCCGGGTTGGAAGTCTTAAATCGGATGATAGCGGTTCCTCCACCAACTGGGATCACGTCCTTACGAGGGGGGTTTACATAATTGATCGCTCCGCCGTTTTGAATGATGTCAAAGCTGTGCTGTGTATCATGATACGAGGCATTTAGTTCGAGACCATGATAGATTTGTCCAAGATACCTACGCCGTGGAGGTGCCAAGGGTGGAAGAATCCCTATACACATAACATCAGTCCGAAATATCTCATTTCAGTTTCTGTCCGCTCACATTGGAAGATCCATGGATATGCAACTCAATGACCTTGTTGTAAGGCAAAACAATAGTGTTCTCAAAACTGGCAAAGTCGCTGCTCCTTGTGGCGTTATTTGATAAAATCTTGAGCAGTGTTGGGAGAGATGGCGACTGGTACTGGCTGTCGTTTACCTGCCAGCCGGTCTTACCGCCCGACACACCGCCATACTGTAAGTCTACAACTACATCGGCCTAAAATATTTTAAATAAGCATAAAAACATTTTTTTATCCACACCGGCACTCACAGGGGCACTTCCACCAGGGGCGCCGGGGTTCTCCACGGGCTAAAGACAGCAAGCATCAGATATTGGGCCACTTGGTCACGTTTCAGAGCCTACCTTCAGGTCAGCAATATCAAGTGTCGTGCCGATGTTTGCGACGTCGTAGGATCGGCAGCTGGTGCACCGCTATACCGTAAAACGGCTCGTACTAGGCTCGGGTCCACTGAATCAACGAATGAATAGGTCATGCTTTGAATTAGCCCGTTGGAAAAGGTGGACCTACGAGTGTCGCTGCTCCGACGAGCAGTGATAGGCGCTCTGATCCAGTAGTTGCTAACCGTTTGATTCGCCTCAACCTAAAGGAGCAGAATGTCTATGCTTCGTCCTCGGGTGTCACAAACGGTGATGCTTACAACGATTGAATATCGCTCCCCAGGATGAATTTCCACCGATTTAACGACCAATGGTTCATGCGGGAGGCCTGAGTAAGGCAGGAGTTAAGTATATAACCAGCAATTCTGATCAGCCTGAAAAGCGTACCATCGGCTTCAATGATCTTTAGTGGGTGTCCGTCGATCTCAAACTTGAAGTACCCGAGTGCAGAGTTGTTGACAACCCGGAAACGGTATCGCTTTCCTTTTTCGACGTTGATCACCGTCCAAGGGGCCGCTGGCCCGCCGCGATATCGACCACGCCCGTTGATCAGGCCGGTGTCCGGGACGCTATCATTAGGTAAGATTCTATTAGGTCATGGTTCGAATTTACGATGGAGGCAAACTTCTTACGGTTCGGTCCCGGAAGCGAAGTATGCTTCTGCAAGTGCAGGGGCAGGCTCATGATACCAGTCGGAAAGCTGAATCACCGTAGATTCGTCATCGACGTCTGCGAATTGATGTGGTCAGACTGCGAACAAATTAATTTCAGGTTCTTAGTCACCATAAAGGCTCTTGTGTGGATCATCGGGGTCTGGTTATTTCAAGGCAGATTGAGCATATATTCTGCGCATTGATGAAATGCATGGTAGCCTTACCATAGATCACAATTGCACTACGAACCCCATCAACATACTGGCTGCCTAGATGAGAGTGGTACCTAAGGCCGTTGTTAGTTTATAGCTATACTATGTCAAGGAGAACTTGCCAATGAGTTCCAGCCTGGTCGAGCGTAGGGATCACGTATTGATATGATGCGGCCGGTGCAATAGGACACTGAGTTACAAAAGCCGGTCCGTCCTCGTAGGCAGTGGTGCGTTGGTACAGACCATGCCAGTGCTGTGTGATACGTCATTAGCAACTAGTAAACGACGTGGGCGACGCCAAACTTACGATGGTAGTCGACCTCCGCATTGTCGGGTCAGTCAGCTGGTTCACAACCGTGTTGCGCAATATGTCTCCCTTGTTGGCGAACAAAACAGTTCCAGGAAACTGCCCGTTCACAAGTGAGGCGCTACGGGTGAAGCCATCTGGACTGATCTGCGCGTTGACGATATTGAGAGTATAATCGACGAACGCAGCAGTGACAAGATGCCCTGAAGCAGCGAGGAGAGAGAGTGGTAGAATGGAGTGATGCATGGAAGAGGGTATGAGAGAGCCAGTACCGCAGAATGCGATGTCTAACCTCTTCACAACGAGTGGCCTTTATAGCACTCTGACCCGCCTACCCGCCCTCCAGAGCAGCTTACATCTCATAATTCAACCTAGGTGCCCATGGAAGGCGATTTCTCACCCTCTTGGCAAGGAATCGCGCCATGAGGGATAGGTCGCGAAGCCTCCCCAAGTAGGAAGGGCGGCGACCCGTCCTATCCATACAAGTCGCTCACCAGCCTAGACGATGACCAGTCTGGATATTTCGTCGATCGATTTCATAAGGCCTCAGGAGCTAATATCGCGGAATTGTGATCGCCGGTGGAATGTGCGTGCCGAGAAATACCTTGGCGTTGCCCATCCAAAAACATAAGTGGCCGTGTGCACCCAAGGCCGACTCGAATAGCAGTCCTTGGAAGATTGGTTCGCAAGGTTTACTAACAAAGATGCTCGATCAGTATAGTATTTCAATTTGCAGGTCAATTCTGGTTCTAGCCGATGAACTTTGTTTAACGACGTGAGGTAAATTCCAAGGCACAATGATTCATTTCCTGTTGCCCGGGTCCAAATATGACTGTGACCAACAAAGGGGAGATTAAGCTCTCCCGGCGCGGCTAATAAAGCTTTCAAACACGTCGACTAACCGGTTTTCAAGTTGATTCGATGAAATACTTATGAATCGTATTGCAAAGAACAATGATGCTTCAGCAAGGATATATCATTTAATTTTAAGCCTAGCGAGTAGTTAAGCAGCTTCGAAGGCTACAGATGAAAACCTGTGCGAGAGTTACGCAGCGGAGCGACGTGGTTCGAGAACAAGCTAAGCAATCCCCTGTCGATCGATACCCGCAATTTGGCATCACTGCTTTAAGACAGAAGCACTGTTTACTCGATCAGCACTGGTCATCAATGAGACACCACATGCAACGGTGAGCGGGAAGACGTCCGGAAGACACTGCTCAGAGCAACTTGGGGCGTAGGCTGCTCAGCCGAACAGAGATGTTGAAATTCACATCAAAGCGATAGTCGAGGGGATTCTGATTGGACATGCCAACAACATCAAATACCTTGCCGAAGCTGCTGAGCAGAATCACTGCTGATGTCAACCGTGACTTGATTGTGACATCGTGAAATGGAAATGTGTATGCTGAGCATTCGAGGAGAGTTTGAAATGGAAGTTTGGACAGGTTCCTATGGGAAACCGACGCTGCTCCCAAAAAATACACTTCTGGAAAACCCGCTAGCTGGAAACAAGTCGGTGTAAGCATTGTCTGTTATTGACTTGGAGCCCAGTCGCTTATTTTCAAGTGTAGCTTTAGTAATATGCACTGCACAGTGCGTGTTTTGGGAATGATCCCTAGGCATACATATTTACCTGACGGTTGGGAAACTAGTAGTACAACGGATGTTGAAGTTGGGTGGTCCTATGGTAAGTATAAGCCCCGTTCTTGCGCGGGTCGATGTGAGCCAGCTGTCGTTCGTTCGTCGAATCCCCCTGTAGTTGCTTCTCCCTTTCTGCTTGCTCCCACTCCCTCAGACAACGGCTTGCTTCGCTACCACATCTGTTTAATCTTCGGCGTAACTGCCGAAAAAATTTTGGGGCTTCAATTACATCCTGCAGGGGGAACCACAGCCCAGCCAATTGAGACATCCAGACAATTATTACTGGTGTAGCGGACAGCGGTGGCAGATGATTGCAAATGTGAAGTAACGAACGAAACGAAGGAAGGATATGACAGCAGGCTGTGCATATAGAGACCTAGATGGTTGCGTGGTAGTCCGCCCCAAGAAACGCGTATTAGAAGGGGCGACCCGGAACGATACTAGATGCGCAGCGGGATGCTTCGACACCCCAAAATGACCGGGTGTGATCAGATAGCAATGGTAGCTCGTCTGTTGTGTGCTGCCCTAAACGCGGAAGGAAGGACAAGGCCCACGGGCCCCGCACTCAAAATCACCATATCTGTTCTACGTAACCTAGGATTAAGTCGAAAGCATAAATTGAAAAGCATACAACTACTATTTCGTAGACATGATGGAAATTCTGGTCAAGGTATGGTAATCATTAAGTCAACCCTCCGTGACAATAAAGTCGCTATAGCGAAATATCATTTGTGATGTCCCAGTCAACCTCCCTCAAGCAATGAGAATGTTCAAAAGTTTGCGCCGATTATTTGATTTAGTAGTCGAAATGTTGTGTCAATCAGGAAAACCCAATCCTAAAATAAGTCGATTGCATGACATCATGTATGCACAGTAATCAAACACAGGTAATCGATAACAGGTCATTTCCTCAATGGCCTATTGCAGACTAGCTGGGAGAGCTTGGTAGGCTGGGCATAGCTGGCTCCAGCCAGGTGATGGTTGGATGGCCAACGGACCCGTTCGTTGTTCGTTGGGCGCTTCAGCAAATACTACTGCAAGGCCTAAAAAAAAATGAGTCATCTCAAGTCTTCGGGTGAGTCGGGATACATACCAGCCTGAAGATTTGGGGTTGAGAGTAGATAATTATGAGTAATTCATCGCAAACTACGCTTTAAATAAAATCATACCTCGAGATGCCAATCAACATGGCTAACACAAACAGAGCATTCATTTCAGAACTAACAAAGGACGCCCCTTCGCATATACTCACCAGTGCAGGAACCAAGGGCCTGCGGAGTACCACGCGCTTAGCCTGGGTTTCATTAATACATAAGAGCGAGCAAGCTCACCCGGGTTAGAGGTCTTAAACCGAATTCTAACAGTTCCTCCGCCGACTGCGACCACGTCCTTCCGGGGCGGATCAACATAGTTCACTGCCCCTCCGTCTGCTTGAACAATATCAAAAGCATGCTAGAGTATAGTTCAAAAGGGATCTAATAAGAAAAAGAAAAATCACTAATATCTTCACTTACACCATGAAGATGCCAAGGATGCGCAAATCCCTGTGACCGCGACACGCATCCCGTCAGAGTGGACGCAATTGGACATCCGATTTACTCACGTTAGAAGACCCGTGTATCTGCAGTTCAATAACCTTGTTGAAAGGCAAAATAATCGTGTTCTCATTGGCGGTAAAGTCCTTATTCGTTGTCGCATTATTTGACAGAATTTTGAGCAACGTCGGCAGAGAAGGCGGCTTGTATTGTTTTTTATTGACTTGCCAACCAGTCTTGCCCCCCGACACCCCTCCGTATTTCAAGTCAATCACGACATCAGCCTATGTTTATTAAAAGTAAGAAAGTGCCATTCATGTGATTCGAACGAATACTCACAGGACGCTCCCACCAGGAGCCCCCGGGTTCTCGACAGGCTACAAATTTGTTAGGTTACTAATGAAATCTGGTTAAACTAGCGGAAGATCTTACCTTTAGCGAGTGATGTCAAGGGTGGTTCCAGAGGTCTGAGAAGTGGTAGGATCAACGGCTGGCGCGCCCTGGTAACGAAGAATTGCGCGGCCGAGAGTTGGGTCCACTATAATGAGGGTACAGGCTTGTTCAATCCATCGAGATAAAAATATGACATATAGACGCACAAGTATCACTGCTGCGACGCGCGTTAATTGGCGCCCTAATCCAGTAGTTACCAACTGTCTGGTTTGCGTTGACCTTTTGATGTATAATATTGGTCACATAAACATAAACATTATGCAAGCGCAAACGATACTCACTATAATCGAATAACGTTCCCCTGGATGAATCTCCACAGACTTGACCACCACCGGCCTGTGTGAGATGCCTGTAGAGACGTGATTGTTAATGTCGCTTGGTCCCGTAGAATTAGAAGCAGCCCACCGTCAGCTTCAATGACCGTGAACGGGTGTCCGTCGATCTCGAACTTGAAGGATCCCAGCGCTCCATTGTTTACAACCCGGAAACGGTATCGTTTGCCCTTTTCTACATTGATGACTGACCAAGGAGCTGCCGGACCGCCGTTATATCGACCGCGTCCGTTGATCAGCCCAGCATCGGGAACCCTAGGGATCAAACATTCAAATCAGTGGTGTGGCGAATTGGAGGGTGACAAACGACAGTCTTACGGCTCCTTTCCAGAAGCAAAGTACTCTTCTGTGAGCGCCGGAGCTGCTTTGTGATACCAGTCGGAGAGTTGAATGACAGTAGACTCGTTGTCCACATCTGCCGAGGAAATATCAGGAATTACAAGCAACGAAAACTCAATCCAAACTGACCATATAAGCTCTTGTGGGGGTCGTTGGGATCTGGAGGGACAAAACATGCATACACGTCATATTTTCATGGATAGAGACGAAGAAACATACCGTATATCACAATTGCCCCTCGTACACCATCCACATACTGACTACCCAAATGCGAGTGATACCTAGGCAGGAATCAGTCGAGTGCCAGACTGGAGCAGCTGCGTGTGCGCACCAATGGGTTCCAGCTTGATCAAACGTCGGAATGACATACTGATACGACGCGGCTGGCGCGATTGGGCACTGGGTCACGAAAGCAGGGCCATCCTCGTAAGCAGTAGTTCGTTGAAAAAGCCCATGCCAATGCTATGCAAACCCCGTTCAGATGATGTTGTGGAGCTAGGCGAGAACCCACTTACAATAGTAGTAGACCTCCGCATTGAAGGGTCAGTCAACTGGTTCACCACCGTGTTCCGGAGCACATCTCCCTTGTTGGCAAACAAAGTGGTCCCGGGGAATTGCCCGTTCACAAGCGAGGCTTTACGACTATACCCATCCGGACTGATTTGTGCGTTGACGACATTAAGCGTGTAGTCGGCGTACGCTGCGGCAGTGAACCGAGCAGAAATGGCGAGAAGTGATAACGAAAGTGCCAAACCCCGCATAATGGCCGAGAGGAGACGCTGGCACACCGCAGAGTGCGATGTCTCACCCAACATCGCGGGCGCGTTTTATAACCCCTTCCTCGGTACGTTCACCCCATCCACTTCAGGGCGTGTTGTGCAGAGCGTTCCAGACATGTCGGGACAAGCACGTTCACGCTCTTGGCAAGGGATTGGACTTGGCCACGGATCGTGGAGGTGACCGTCTAGAATTTGTGTCTGTCGTCTACACAAGACAGTCTTGGCGCCTTTAAGCGAATTGAATTTGCCCCATGAATCAAACTCGTGGCATCGCAATCGCCGGCGCTCACTAGTGAGGGGTGTTGGGTGTGAAAAGAATAATCAATTCATGCTATTGGCGTTACCGAGCGGAACCAACGAGAGACTCGTGGATTTCAGAGGATATCAGTGGCCAAATGAGAACGCGAATAACGATACCGCCCAAGTAACATCTTTGCCATTATTCAGTCACCGCCTGGCCATCAAAGGATTGACAGGCACATCAGCACCCCTTGGCACCAGACGACTGGGAGGATGTGGTACCGAATAAGCCTGGGCGTTTCTACATATTGCAAATGCAAGGAGCCAAGGATACAAGGTTCACGGATTAGTGGAAGTTACATAAAGACGTTGGCCAAGGTTAAACCAGCAAGATCAATCTCCGCTTGCAAAACTGGGTAGTCGATGCCCGGGCAGGAGACAATTACATCATACTGATGGCGCGTCTGGGGACAAATCGTGCTCTGTCAAGGGAGCCTCCGGATTAGGCGTAAATGGCCGTTGATCGAACGCCCGGCAGCAGTTGACAGGGTGGATAGGGTTTTCGGCATAGACAACCGCCACGGAATGGTCTGGAGCATTGTGCAATAGCGAATCACCCCAGGGCAAATTGATTAATAGATGTGCAGAATGATGGGTTTCTCGGTAATTGGGAAGCGGGAAGCCGATTCATCGGATCCGAGTCACGACTAGCAGTGACATGTCATTCAAGTACATATATAGATAGGTTGATTCAAAGCATTTACAAGCGCGCCAAACATACTTTTCAGCGACATAAGCCCGTAGACGATCTACTTCTGATCCTCGGGAAGGGCGTCATAAATGGGGCAAAGTTGGGTCCAGGTATCAGGGGGCTGAATCCGCTGTTGGCCCGAGCGTTGTTCATCCGGTGATTCAGCAAACACCACAGCAAGACCTACGAACGACTGGTCAGTTTTTTTCTTCAAAGAACATGTCATTACACGAGACTTACCGGCCTGTTTAAGGAGGTTGCGAGGTATGAACAGGTAAGAAATAATCGGCAAAACCCTTTCAAGGGACATACCTCGAGATGCCAGTCGATGTGACTAAGAAGTCACCTTTATGAGCATATATTATCTTTTTTTTTTTTTTGTGCGTACTTACCAATGCAAGAACCTAATCCAAACAAGTCAAGTCATCGTACCGTTTTCAATATATCTTTAAATGATAACGTACCAAGGTCCTGAAATAGAATTTATATTAGTATAATGTGTATTAACACCCAAGGGGCCCACAAACCTGGATTGTCTGTCTTGAAACGGATGATGGCGGTGTTGCCTCCCACGGGATGACATCCCGACGAGGCGGATTGACATAATTGATTGCGCCGTTGTTCTGAATGATATCAAATGTATGCTGGATATGATTCCTGTCTAAGCGTCACTTGCAATCATTGTTGGGAAAGTACTCACACCATGAAGATGCCATGGATGTTGGAACCCCTGCCGATGGTTCCGTCAGATCCTTGCACATCTGTATTCCCCACTCAACTCACCCCCGAGGACCCATGAATGACCACCTGAACGACTTTATTATTTGGCAATTTGATAGTGTTTTCCGATGCTTCAAATGTATCGTTGCCACCCATGATCTTCAGGAGTGTCGGCATCTTCGGCGGCTTGTATTGGCTGTTGTTTACACGCCAATCGGCCTTGCCTCCACTGCCAAACGCAAGGTCAATGTTCACGTCAGCCTATTTCAAATATCAATACCAAGCAATATTATCCGGTGTTTTTATGTTATGCTTACTGGAGCACTTCCTCCGGGGGCGCCGGGGTTTTCAAGTGGCTACGAACGTCTCTACCGTTAACACATGGCTGATGTACCCTCTGCAGTGGACATCCTACCTTCAACAATGAAGGGTCAAGTTTCGTTCCCGACGTCTGTGATGTTCTCGGTTCCGATGCGGGCGCGCCTTGGTAGCGCAGGACGGCCTTGACGAGACTTGGATCCACTGCCAACTGCCGTCAGAATTAAGACCTTTTGTGCTCGCATACTTGAAAAACTCACAGACGCCGCCGCTTGCTTTTGCGGTTATGGGTGCCCGAATCCAATAGTTACCGACCGCCTGGTTGGCTTCGACCTTTTGCCAAGATATTATTAATAACTGCCGGACAAGAACGAATGGAAGAGATGCTTACGACGATGGAATAGCGCTCGCCAGGGTGAATGTCTAGAGACTTGACCACGAGTGGTTGATGGGAGACGCCTGGGGGGGAATCATCAGATTCTGTATAGATCATGTGAAGAAAGATAAGTACCATCTGCTTCAATGATCTTCAACGGGTGTCCATCTATCTGGAAAGTAAAGAATCCATGCGCAGAGTTGTTGAGAACACGGAAGCGGTATCGCTTTCCCTTTTGTACGTTAATAACCGAGTAGGGAGCCGCTGGGCCACCCTTGTATCGGCCACGGCCGTTGATAAGTCCGCTGTCCGGGCCACTGAAATAATATGAGAACAAGAGCCGGTTCATTTTGCGACAATAGACTCACGGCTCCGTCCCAGTTGAGAAATAGTTGTTGACAAGGACTGATGTTGGGCTGTGGTACCAATCGGAGAGCTGAATGATTGTCGAAAGATCGTCCACATCTCGAGGCGCAGAGAAACACATTAAATCCCAGCTCTAATTTGGAGCATACATCAAGCAAACTCACCATAGAGTGCCTTGTGGGGATCGTTAGGATCTAAATACAAAAAAGGAGTAAACATCTAATATAAATTCAGTATCAACGATGCCGTACCGTAAACCACGATTATGCTCCTGATGCCGTCTACATATTGACTCCCGAGATGGGCGTGGTACCTAAGCAAAACGTTAGTATGTGGAACCGAACGACAATAGACCATGAGGCTCACCAGTGTGTTCCCGCCTGGTCTCCCGTTGGGATCACATATTGGTAGGAGTGACCAGGCGCGATCGGGCACTGGGTCACGAATGCAGGACCATCTTCGTACGCTGTCGTACGCTGGAACAAACCATGCCAGTGCTTCCAAGTAACTTTAATCAGTACGATACGCAACACGAGGTTAATACCAACTTACAATGCTGACAGACCTCCGCATCGTAGTATCCGTCAACTGGTTCACAACCGTGTTGCGGATGATGTCACCCTTGTTAGCGACAACGACAGTTCCGGGGAATTGACCGTTGACCACCGAGACACTGCGATTGAAGCCATCGGGGGCCATGTACGTGTTTACGATGTTGAGAGTCTGGTCAGCAAACGCCGCGCTGGCGAGGCGCGCCGAAGACGCGACCAGCGAAAGGAGGAGAGCCGAGTGAGCCACCGTCTGAAACATCTCGGAGGGTTTGATGGAAAGGTGTCTTCGCCCGTGCTCCCTTTTCTATGCGCATTTACGCGCCCCACAGTGGTTTGTCTAATTCATCCCCGCTTGATTCCGGCTGCCAAGACACTCAAAGCAAGTCCAGCCCCCCCTGACAAAATTAGTTACCTTGGCATGCGATTGGCCGACAAATTGCTCAGTCGCTTTTTCGGTGCCTCGGGATTCAGACGCCTCGTGGATAAAAGCGGCCGCTTCAGGAGGCATAGTGCTCGATAGGATTCCGGTTCTTGTCTTGGAGATCAAGAACGGAACTGTCCCATCCTTGCCCATGCTACGAGCATGAAAATCCAGCTATGACGCATGCAAGGGTCGTTGCTTGCGCGCCAGGATTATGGTCATGCTCATCATCCCAACAAATCGACCCTTGTTACAAGAGGCCGAGAAGCCGAGTCGACCAATGCACCGTTGAAGAAAGCGCCCCCCCCCCCGTAGCCACATATTCAAATCCGAACACGTTCATATGGCTCGAAACACAGACTATCCTAGACTGTGGGAACCTACTTGAAGATTTTGTCCTCATGTCTCTCTCACTCTCTGAGGCCGGCAGACCCAGCCCTCGGTCGGTCAGGTACCATGTCTCGCCCATTTGCCACCGGCGATAATCGTTTAAAGTTCCGAAGCGAGTAACCTGGCCTCGATCGGCGTCAATTTATTTTCCTTTACGTATCCCATGAGACTTGCCTCGACTCGGGTGAGAGCCTTTGCGGTCCCAGCAGAGGCTAGCCAATGCATCTCTCGTCCGTTGATAGGAAATGGGTCGTGCGATGGTCAAGTCCTGCGCCCACCGACCCAGGCGGGCGAGGGCACAACAGCGCTGGTCCAAGAATGCCAAGAGATCCCCTGTTGATCAAGAGCGTCAAACTTTTGATCGAGTGGCCACCCCCCCGCGGATAGGAGTACAGAGGCACAAAGCACGACATGCTTCATGACAAAGTTTACCATCAAACACGCGCTAGTGACAACAACAAATAGGAGGCTCGCAGCCTGAGACTGCTGAGAGAATACAGTCGCCGAATAGCAGCACGAGTCTGTAGATTAAGGCACGAATCGCTCGCTTAAACAGAGTGGTAGTGGTGCCACACCGATTCATTCTGTGGGAATTCTTGAAATGTTTCTATTGCATGTTCACAGGCATCGGGTTCGGCGTCCGAGCTGTTTCCATTTGAAACTCGCAAACTCAAGGTAATACAGATATGTAAGCACTCGAAACAGACGGAGATCAAATCGCTGCCGTTATTCAGTCGTCCTCTCGCAGGGTATCCACGCTTGCCGAGTCTAGATCAGGCGGACACCGTGAAAGTGGAGGTGCTGCCACTGAAGGAGGATATCGAACCGATCAGTGGTTTGTTGTTCCCATAGTATGAAATGCGATATGAACCGGCTATGAATCAAGTCAGCAAACGGCAAGCATCGGCTGCGAACCACACGTCCGTACCTGGCGCCGTGCTCTCAATTGTCCTGGGATGAGCGGTTCCATTCAGTCTCATTCCATGCAACCGGCAAAGAGACATACCAATTGGTCGTCACAGTACTATAACCCAAGACCTGCACGGGAGTGGTTCGGGATGAGAAACGAGGCAGACAAAGGCAACAGAGAGGCCTCACCGTGTTCGTCCTGAGCCAACCAAACTTGGTGGAAGGGTGCGAATCCGTTCTAGCGACCTGCCAAGACCCGCCCACGAGCTGATCGATAGACATGTACGTGTCCTCGAGGCGAAGGTTGTTCTACCAACACAAAAACGGGTCGATCGGCTACTTTCAGTCGGGTTGCTCGGACGTTGTGTGGAAAAAGATTATTGCGCACCCGTGGGTTTGCACCTTGGAACACAGCACTGACGGTCTGCCCACGCTTGTATGGAGTCGCCGTGTTGACATCAGTCAAAACTGACCCGAAGCTCTTACCAATCGGTGCGGCGTCGAACACAACCCCTGTCTGATATTTTGGGGTGAGCACGCCTCTGTAAGCTCCCAGAGGTCGAGAAACTCTACCTGGAGCGAGATCGATCGCTTCGTCAAGTCCTCAGGGGTTGGACCTGCTGGAGGAGACGTGGTGGCGCCGTCTGCGAGATACGGGACATATTTGGTATACAAGTCCAGATAGGCTTCAAGCGTGACTGGGTGACAGATGTGTCAGCGTGTCAGCGAGCCATCACTTGTTTTGACACGATCCGACTCACAAGGTCCGTAGATGGTGGAAGCGCCTTCGTAGCGTTGGATCGAGTATTCCTCCCGAGTCGTAACGTAATGGGCATAGGTATTGGCAGGTCCAGCTGAAATTACCTGCGTTAGCCCACGGGTCGATTCATCAGAAGATCAATATACCGAGGACGACATAGGCATTACTTCCAATCACACCGCTCGAGACGAGCTTGGCGCGGACGGCTTCCCTGCAAGCGTTTGTCCTCATTAGCTATATGCGATTTCATGATGGGAGAATACGAACCGCAGACGCCGACCAGCCATCGTGGTAAGCTCGCCTGGGAAGATCACCATGACCAATTGCCCAACCCGGAACATCTGGATATCGACAATGGAGGGCTGCCAGGGATAGGGAGTGTTGGCGTATCCCTAAAAAAGCAGTCCCGTTATTGACTGCAAGGTTATGATTTGATATTAGAGCATACCGTGTTCAGGAGAATGGGTTTTGGATAGTGGCACGCTTTCTGAGCCGCGCTCGGCGGAGCTGTCACTATGCCTGCGGATCATGTCGATGAGGCACATGTCAACGGTAGCCGAGATGAACATCCTACCCTTGACGATTTCCCAGAACGGATTCCTGTAAAGGGCATTAATATAGCCGATCGAGTGGGTGATATACGTACTGGGAGGTCGAGTTGTCTCCTTGAGTAAAATCAAAAGCGCCAGGCCCGTCACTTGGGACAAGTGTCAATTACGACGGATTTTGATTTATGCTGAAGCGCTTACGTTGTTCCACCAGCAAAAGAATAGCCTAGATAGCTCGGTCGAGTCATTAGTCATAACGTAGAACCGGTTCAAGACTAACCCATCGCTGGAGGACATGTCGACACGCTGGTACCGTTGGCCAAAGCAAAGGAGTAGCTCGACCTGACCGAGGTTTGTGGTCGGTATATGCGTGACCGAACCAGCTTATTCGCCAACTTACATGTTTACGTAGCTATGCAAGCTCCTCACGGCTCCAGCCACACTCGGCAGTGTGCTGCTCATCAACTTCTTGGCCCCATTGAATTGGTTGTTTCCGATAATAAAGTTGGACTCAAAGTCAGAGGTGCGGAAACCGGGACCACTGGGATTGATATTACGATAAGTAATGCGGTGGGCAATGGCCTGGCGACCTACCGCCCATGACAATCCTGGGTCTTGTTGCCGCAAGTCGACTTTTGATATTCACAAGGCTGGCCGTCCCAGGGTTGACCGGGGCTTTCACAGTAGGCTCCGAGGCTACAAGAATGGGGTAAGTGGGTGTTAAGATACATATAAAATAAGATCAAACTTGCGTATTTGGACTAGAATGCGTCGCTTGAGAGTTAGAGATGGACGTGCAAACTCGAGTGCATTTCAACGAACCTAGTATCGCCAACATTGGCTGCAATGGTATGATCGTCAATACGCGCTTGGACGCTGCGGCCTTACAACTACAACGTACCCTGCACGAAACCTGCAATGAAAGTATTCTTTCCAGGAGCAGCGTTTGGTTGCACAGATGCTAATCGCCAAACAAGTTAATCACCAGCTTGTACCAGGGCTACGAAAGGCGTTACCTTCGTGAAGGTATGCAGCCATTCCTTTGTTATCGGTACTAACTAGCGTGTTATTCTGCAAAGGGGTTAGAATGAAATCCACGAATACACAACACACGCCCACCTCGTATAAACTGGTTCCATGGACAGGAAAGAAGCTCAAAAATCCACGATCCGTCCCGTTGGAGCTCTTGAATTTAAGCAAGTGAAGCTCCTGCATAGAGTCTTGGTCAAACGTGGTTCCAACGTCGATTTTTTTTTGCATTGAATTACCTTGTCCTGGTCATATTGGTACCTATAAAGAAGCAAAGAATTAGGTTCGCCATTCAATACGAGGCTGAATCGAGTATCACAAACCTCGCGCGCTCAGATGCAGGGTTAGCCTCGTATGCAAAAGGCGACCGGTTGATGTTCGTATCCAGCACGGTTACGTTGCCTAGCGACAGTGTGCCCAAGGCCAAAGATTCGTGTGCTCGCTGCACGGCCAGTACAGTTCCTTTGTCGGACAAGTATCAGCTAAGCGCTATATAGGATAACGTGTGATCATACCATTGACAATCGCATCGTAGGTTTGCTTCACAAAGCCCAGGCTAGTGAGCTGGGGCAGCAAGTTGTTCAAGAAACCGGCAACACCGGCGTGCGAGTGCGTTCCCACAAGGGCAAAGTTGGCCTCTGTGTATAGCCCTGATTGCCTCGGTTAGAACCCGCAAGTAACAATGTCTCACGAACGGGCAAACCTGGATAGAGCACTTGAAGCCGTTCGAGGATGCCCCGACGAACGGCCGTGTCTCCCGACTGGAGGTCTGAATTGACAAATAGGATACGATCCTTGGCGGTGTTGGTGCCGGGTGTGGCTATAATGAAAGCACGGGAAAATTGGCGCATGTGGAGACCGGTATCTGTTTGAGATAGGGCGGCGTAGCCCATCATGTTTGTCTCTACGATAGGTCTACATGAAGCGGATTGTGAGAGGCTTGACGTTGGGTTTCGACGAGGCGCTTACCCAGTCACATCGCCAATGCCAAGGCCAAGGAGATACTGCTGCGCATCGACGGATTGAACTCCTAGTCCACCGCTGCCACCGGACCCAAGGAGCGTCGCCGTAAGGAGTAGCAAATAAGTGCCAAAAGTTTTGATTACAGTCATGATGCCGTCAAACCAGCGATTGACCCAGTCGAAAACGTGTTGGCGAGCGGTCGATACGAGGGTGAAACTGGTTGTCGCAACATACTTGTAGGCACAGGGTAAATATAGCACTTGAACACGAATGACAGGCTCACATGTACAGCGCCTTCGACGTCCGGTACTGTACCATGTGACGCTACTTCGTTTCCGATATCGGCGTTGAAAACTGGCATTGTTGCTGCTTCGGATTACTGCTTATAGTCTAGGAAAAGGGGTGTCATGGGCAGAAGTGGAACGGACGGAGATGGTTCCGGATAAGTCGGACTAGTGCGTTGGATAAGAGCGAGAGACGAGCACCTTGGCTAGATACTTGTGTATTTATAGTGCGACAACTTGAATGGAGCTGAAACTGACCAGCAGCAGCAGCAAGTTGACTGGAAATAGGCGGAGTTGCTCGTGCGCTGCGATGGCCAAACAGTAAGAGCTAGAGAAGGTGGGGGAATGCCAAGGACGACGTGAGAAGTCGCCGTTTGGAGACAGCCACATGGCTCACATGGGGGATTGTGGCTGTGCACATGGTGACATCATCGATCAGGAAGAATATATCAAGGGGGGTTCGTGCGTTTGACCAGAGTGTCTGCTGTTCGTATGAAAGGATGGATTAGGGTGATTAAATAAATGCAAAATTATATTGGAACTCGATTTTGACGGGGCGCTTGCGACGCTTGGCGTGGCTGACTGTACCGGTCAGGGTGGTTGCGTACCCGGAGTTTTCGGTCGTGTATGCTAGCTCCCGTTTGTAGTCCGGCCTGCAAAGAATTGTCCATGGCAGCAATGGCAGGGCTGCGTCATTAATGACGGTGCCGATCAAACGTAAACAGCATCACGTGCGCGATTTCCACGCCGACGCTCCCCAAGGCCCTCGCGAGCTCAGCCAAGCGGCTCTCACTCGGTTGTCAACGCGGCCCCTATCACAACCATCGTCTTGGTGCTTGGCGTGGACCGGCAACTGGCTGTGATAGGCGCCCCAGGCTGTGCGCGTGCTCCGTATATATCCACCCGACCCCCGTACCCGCTCCGTGATTCAATCCCGGCCCATGTCTTCGCTCAACAACGACAAGAAGTTGCTCTCAGACGCAGAGGTGGGTCCACCCCGGAATTACGTTAGCATCGGCGATTAATCTATTCCAGGCCATCCTGACGAGAGCTTCGCGAAAAGAACATGATGGCCAGCTCGAGGCTGCTTATCTCTTATACGTCCAGTCGGCCCAGAGCTTCATTGAACTCGCCACCAAGTCCACTCGGTCCGACGTGAAAAGCTTGGCCAAGCTGTCCGGGTCGCGTGCCCTGGAGCGTGCCAATATCATCAAGCAAGCCACCAAGGGCGACTTGAAGAGGATACAGCGCAATCCGCTCTCCGAAGGTTCGTTTCGGTCTCGGTCTTGCGCAAAAATCTAAAATCGTTGCAACAGAGGAACAAGCCCACATCCTCAAGCAGTCTTCCCGCGTCAACGGCATAACACTTCCCATCTGGCCAACCAGACAGGATTTCTCCGACTCGCTCTCCGAACTATCTCTCTCGACGCCTTTTGTGTACGTCTCTCGAGTCATCACGATACGTAAGCTGTTGAAATTCTCGCTCGCTCGTTTGTAGTGATCGAGATGGCGCTCCACAGCTTTCAGCAGCCCACGACGCCGCATCAGCCGTCTGGAAACGACCACCCGATGACCTTCCACTCGTAGATTTTGAGAATCCGGACGAGATTGTTCAAGACGTCGTGTCGGACTGTTCTGTGATTGCCGCTCTGGGCGTATGTGAAGAGCATCGTCAGCGGTTTGGAAGCTGCGTGCGTATACTGTGCTCTCTCCATTTCGAGTCTGACAAGGGCTTGCCGTTTAGCTAGCGCTGAAAGCCATTTACCCACAAAACCAGAATGGTGTTCCTTACAGAGACGCACAGGGAAAATACCGCGTGCGCGTAATGTTCAATGGATCGTGGAGAATGGTACGCCTGGATTCGTTTGTCGCTCGAATCACATTTACCATGCCACAACCAGCTAGGTAGCTGCGTCAGCCAAACAACTAGTGCATACGCTCATGGATAATCCTAGTTATTGACGAACTGCTACCGACAGCCCCAAACGGGCGGCTGATATGTGCAACCACAGTCAAACGAGCACAACTCTGGCCGGCTCTCTTAGAAAAGGCGTACATGAAACTCATGGGTGGCTATGATTTTCCCGGCTCGTAAGTCGTATTCTCTCGTTCCATAACCTAAATGACCTCAATCATGACATAGGAATTCCTCAATCGACTTGCAGTAGGCATCTCTACGTGGCGTCACTCCCTTTTCCTAATCTATTTATAGCACACTCACAGGGTGGATTCCGGAACATATGTATATTCCAAGGTATTCCTGTTGTGCTGTCTCGGGTAAAGGCTCGGAGTGATGATGTCATAATATTAGTAATGACTTTCAGCGAGAGAAGAGCTGGAAACGGATATACGAAGGGTTCATGAACGGTGAGCTCGAGTCTTTGGTGAAGTATCCCATCCCTAATGTCAACCTAGGCAAAGCGCTGGTAACTCTGGGAACTGGAGAAACAGTGAGGGGAGAGGGCCGTTGGAAGGATATATTGATACCAGCACACAACTATGCTATCATAGGCGAGTGTCTAGTTTCTGTTTGAGCGACTTATTTACTGATAGAACATGGGCTTGGTACTTAGGCCTTGAAGACGACGGGGCCATGCAAACCCTCAAGGTGCTCAATCCATGGAGACGGACCGACTCGAGCGAAGGCATGTCGTCGCCGAGATATTTACACTACGACAAAACTAACCCGAATAAAAGGCGGAAGCATGCTCACGATTTCGTGGGGGCTAGTGTGTAGCCTGTTCGAGAGCGTGTATCTGAATTGGGATCCTGCAATGTTTCCTTGCTCGAAGACTATCCACGGGTTGGTTCACGTTGAGTCTTACGAGGACAATAGTTGATTGAGCGTTGAATGTTCGTAGGATGTGGAAGGAGCGAACGGCTGAATCAGGAGAACATGCGGGTTCGTGACACGAAATATGCATTGACTTCAATTAACGCGTGATTCCCCTAGCTTCAAACCACCATTATCGCTTGCGCTACACAAATCCTGCCGCATTGAACCACCAGGAGCCACTCGAAATCTGGGCACTTTTGACGAGACATGTCTTGTCCAAGACAACTCCAGCCGACTTTGTGGCCCTGCACCATTTTGCACATATGGAAGCTGGAAAGCTCCCCCGTGCTGATCAAGTGCCCAGTAGAGTGAGTGGCGTTCATGGCTTGTACTATATACCCTAATGAATGCCTTTGATAGGAAACGTATTCTGATAGTCCGCATGTGTTGGTGAGTTCTAGACATGGATAAATGCGACAAATAAACCCTGATTCATTCCAAGATACAACTCAAAGATACTTTACCAAACGAGGTCATCTCGCTCATTGCGTCTCGGGACAGCAGCGGGCCAGAACTAGGTTACACGCTATCCATCTACTCGCACGAGACCATCGAAATAGAAGCTGTAACCCGAGTCTTGGGATTCATCAAGACTGTAAGCCAATTATATGCGCATGATCCAGGTCCAGGTTGAGTTTTGAACGCTTTTAGGTTACTGGTGCATTTACCAGCAAGAGTGCGGGTGGAAATCCTTCGCTTCCTACATTTATGAATAACCCTCAATACCGTGTTTCGATTGGTGGGGGGGACATTAAAGATCCCCGGAGCCAAGGGAGCGGTCGTGTGCCCATCAAAATCACAATCGAAGGGTCCCGGACGATGCCTTTGAATGTGAAGATGGTTTGGTCCAGCGGTCAGAGAGTCTCGGAGTGAGTTGGTGTACCTGGTGTCTCGTTTGCGCTCTTTGCTCACCCCTTTTTCTGTCAGTGTTGTTGCGGGTGACATTGTGGTAGATTCGGGAACATATAGCTTTGGTCTCGCGTGTGTTGAGGGCGAAGTTCAAGGCAAGAAAGATTTAATTACAACCTGAAATAATGCTAACGAATTTACCTATTTTACAGTTGGCACTTATACTCTGGTAGTGTCCTCTTTCAATCCTGGCCAGCTTGGAGACTATGCTCTCCGAGTCGAGTGTGATGCTCGAATTGAACTTTCTCAACTTGCCGCAGAAGGGGCTGGAAGGTTCCAAAAGACTGTCAAGGGCGCTTGGTATGTCTCATCTCCCCATCTGGCGCAGGTTTGGAGGTCTGAATGTTCAGGGATGGCACCTCCGCGGCCGGGGGCCCTTCATCTGGAAACTATGATGCAAACCCCGCATATGAGATCACTATAAAAACGCCGACCCAAATCAGGTTTGCTATATCTTAATGGTTAAACCGTGGATATTCGTACTTATATTGCATAGTGCTCGTCTTCAAGCCACGTCAAAACCAGCACTATCCCCATCACCCGCCCTGAATCTTACATTGTTTGAACGCACCGCTCAAGGCAAGCCTGGCAAACAGGTTGCGACATCCGGAGCATATAGTGATGCAGTCTCGGGAGTTTTGATTTCGGAGACGACGGTTCGGCCTGGAACGTACTTGTTCGTCCCGTCGACTTATTATCCGGGCGTCACGACCGGGTTTCAGATGGTCGTTTATAGCTCTGTGGGGATTGGAAACCCGGTGAGAGTGAGATGATGTGGTTGATATTTGATACCACGCTGTGATGTATTTATCCTACGTATATAATAACGTTTCGCCCCGCTTTTGTGTAGGGCGAGTGAACCGAGACATGCAGTGTTTGCGATTGTATCATCGGCGCTTGTTGTGGCCAGGATGGTGTTGTAAATCTGATCCTCGACCACCATAACGCTTAGTTCAACCTGTCGGCCCGATGCAAGACGGAAACCCAAGCATACATTTATATATTGTCGTGGAACCTCTGTACGCCGCACTTTCCTAAAAAGGATTGGTTGGACTTCGAACGGCGGCGACCGATGGCGGGGCTTCCATTTACGCTCTTCTCCTGCTACGCAGCGAAGTGCTTTGCATGCGTCATATGCCACGCACACAGTTAGACTGTCTGGGTCTTTGCCTCGGGGGACGCTATTAGAAATGCTTGGACTGCGCCGCAGCCCCTATATATCTACGACTAGGGATCCCTCTGTTTCTACTCGCCGCCCGCAACCACCATGACACCCCCCTCGGTTCTGTGGCTAGCTTTATTACTAGTAACCTTCTCGACTTCTCATGCGTACCCTCGAGGCTCGTTGGTTCTGAACGACCGAAGCGCGTACCACGCGCACGCCCGCGACGCTGGGATGTGCTACCAGCGAAACGATCCCCACCGTATTTTGGTCGTACCTGGCCCGGATGTCGTTTCCCAGTTCTCGGTTTGCCAGGGACGAAACGAGTTTGGAGAGCTGGTGTCTGATACGAGTGGTACCGTCTATTGTAATGGAACGGTCAGTTGCATTTTGGGTTTGAAGAGGTCATGAAGTCACGGAGTTTTAACTATTTATTTATCTATTAGCTCATTCATCTGTGGAACGACGCGAGGGATCATCATGGAGATAGCAAGACGTTTGTCGATCGAGCCAGCAACTTTTCTGGTGCCCAGATCAATCTGGCCGTTCAGAGTATACTCTCCCAACGCCAATTCAAGGTGTCGGAGTTTATTTCCGAGATGGAGTCCATGTTTCAATTTGTGAGCCCTCTCCAACTGCTGAATCCATCGAGTTGAACTCATTATGATTGATTACCAGAACAACCCGGGTGACGAATTACAAGAGTACGACAATATCCGGTTTCCCAACACTCCCTCGGTGGTTTCACAGATTCGGCCCCAAGCTAAAGTCTTTCGGGCGTGGACGAAAATCGTGCACCACTACTGGAACAATCTCGACCGGAAAATGATTCAGAACTGTCTGGGTGAACATGAAGATGCTGTTGATGCTCAGCTCCTTCCGGGGCCTGGTTCGCCTCCTGTCAATGCTAACCCAGAAGTCTATGGCCAGGCCCGGCTGGAAAAAGAAAATTGTGCGACTTCAATCATCCGCTTGGAGCACCCGTTTGTCATTGCCGGAGGCCGCTTTCGTGAACAGTATTACTGGGACTCGTTCTTTGTGATGGAGGGGATGTTGGCTGCCAACATGACCTATCTTGCCCGAACTACTTTGCTCAACTTTATGGACGAAATCCGTTCATATGGATTTATCCCAAACGGTGGACGGTGAGAGTCACCAGAAGAGTTTATCGCATCCCCAACTAACGCCATCCAGAAAATACTATTTGAATCGCTCGCAACCACCCCTATTTGTGCATGTTCGTCTCGTCACGTACCATTGTTAGACGCATAGACTAAAATCGGAGACTTTTTGTAGATGCTCCATGCTTATGTCCACAACACAAACGATACTGCTGTCCTCCACGGAGCACTTCCTCTTGCCGAGGTTGGTGTTGTGTTGTTAGTGTCAATAACAGGTTCTGAAAGCGAATCACATAACAGAAGGAGCTCCGATGGTGGTCTGAAAACCGATCGATTCGAGTCCGTTCACCCAGCGACCCGTCCAAAGTACACCTCGTTTATCACTACAACGTTCGGGCAGACGGTCCACGGCCCGAGGTTTGCAAAAATAGTGTTCTACCGTGAGCGGATTTCTGACCCGAGTACCCTAGTCGTACGCGGAGGACTGGATGACCGCATGGTGCGATGATAAAGCCCCGACCCGCGAGTACGAGTCTACCATATACTCTGAGTTAGCCAGTGGAGCCGAATCTGGGTAAATCATCTTGTCCTTAACAAAACATGATCCCCCTGACTCGTGATCCAGATGGGACTATACCGCCCGCTGGATGGGGAACCCAAATACCCTTCCTCAAGACCGAATTCAACAAATGCGTCGAGTTCGCATCCGAAGCATCGTACCCGTCGACCTAAACAGCATTCTCTACCGCTGCCACACGCTCATGGCTGACCTCTACCAACTCGCCGTTGACGACGAGTCTCCGTACGCGGGACAGCACAAACGCCGACACCTTTTGGCAGCTCATCACTTACGCACTGCCATACTCGACTTGCATTGGTCCGAATCACGAGCTGCGTTTTACGATTTCCAGTTGGATCAGGCAGGTGTTCCAGACGCTGTTCGAACTGGTCACATTGGAACGTTTTGGAGTGGAGCGGCGCTGGCGCCGTATTGGAGTGAGATTTGGCCCGAGTCTCTAGTGAGGAATCAGAGCAAAGCGATGGAAGCATTTGCTGGAGTCAGGGATCTGCTCAGGCGGTGGGTTCTAACAAATTTTCTACCCGGATAAGCTCACAAAACTGGGGTGCTTAGCTATGAAGGTCCGTTACCGGCGACAGTAACAAAATCCGGTCAGCAGTGGGATTTCCCGGTACGTAGTCAATGTCCCAACGACCCCGATTGATTCGCTCACGTCGGCAACGATGGCTTCTGACGTTAGAATGCTTGGCCGCCGCTGCAATGTACGTCGGTGTACACGAAAAGAATCTGGCGAAATTAACGCTCGCATTGCCTTCTCCCACTCCAAACCCAGATATCGCTATCAAGGCTTTGCAGAACATTCCATTCAACCTCACGACCGATGACGCACACCAGTTCACCAAGACCAAGACGCCCATCGGTCAGCTTGGCGTTTCGTATGGCGATTTACCTGTCGTCGAAGGCGAAGATATTCAGGGACGAGATCTGGACGAGGCGACGAGTTCCAGTTGGCGGAATGTGGTGGTTAAAGAACTGGCTATGCGGTACATGACCGCTGCGTTTTGCAACTGGTAAGATTTATGCATGTCGGTGTATTTGTCGACGAAGCTAAGTCGTTGCACGCGGGAAGGAACGTGACTGGCAGGCTGAGAACGGATGACATCGAGGAGATCGTGCGAGATGACGTCGGCAAGGATGTGTGGCTCAGCAGATTCCCAGGAGCGATGTACGAGAAGCTGAACGCGTGGGACGTCACGCGCAGCGGACATGGCGGCGAATATGAGATCCAGACTGGAGTAAGTTGAATCATTTCCACTTGTCCAAGACACCTGTTGACTGATGGGCTTTGTGCCCAGTTTGGATGGACGAACGGGTAGGTTTTATGGGATCTAGTCATACTGAAACAGTGACTGAGTCTGGCTGTAGCGTCGCAATTTGGATCGCCCATGTACTGGGAATGAAACTGGACAACCCTGTGTGTCCGTTGACAGATCCTGTGAGCGCCAAGCGGTCGTCGGCGTTGCCCCGCAACGAGATGTATATTCAACTGTAGTTCGGGACTGTCAAGGACTCTTATAATCACTTGTGAGATTGTGTGTATGATATATTGTGATTAATCTTCGTAAGAATAATGCTATCCACTATATGTCGGTGAAATGTAAAACTCTAGAATAAAACATTAAATCAAAGTCGGGCGAGCCCATCACTTCCTCTTGGGCTTAGCAGCAGGTATGCTAAGCCAGCTAACGGCGATCAAGAGCCGGATGACGAAACCAAGGCCAAATGTCCAGTGTGAACCGACCTTGTTGACCAGTGCTCGTCCTACCACACCTATTTAACCAGGTTTAGTGACAGTATAAAATGGACGGACGTGTACTGACCTCCGATGATAAGTCCAAGAATTGCAATTGCCCTGTGATCTCGCTGCTTGACCATGCGTGGCTGAAACAACTTGGGCTCACCCATGAATTGTACCCATATCGTCGTGAGCACCACGGTCCTATAATACGAGTGATGAGCTAGATATGTGGGAAAAAAAACGAGCAAAGGACATACGAATTGAAAATGTTGCCGATACGAACGCCTACATGTGCTTGTAATCCCATGGCCGCGCTCGCGAATCCGATCGTAAGGAAGCCGAGAACCGTTCCCCAATTTGTGAATTCACTCCCCCGCGCGCCTCCAAACGAACTTTCACCTACGACCCTACAAGTTGAGTCCTATGAAACCGGATACGCGGAGATAATACAAACCGTTTGCCCAGCAAGTGAGTGAAGCCGCCAACGAAAAGCACGCTTGGATAAACGTTCCAAAAATCAACCAGGCCCGTTTTCTCGGACCTATTCTGTCGCCCAGTCGTCCAACAAACGCTCCCAGGAGGAAACATAAGAGCGAGGTAAGGGCTTGTCCGTCACCAGCGCTGAGACCAGGATCACGCCGCCATTCCCACTGTTCAGCAGCTACCGGATTCCACGAAGCTTCCTCAGGCATGGTGGTCGGGAACGTTATCGAACTTCGAGGGTGAGGGTATTTGGTAAACAGCTTGGCGAGAGCCATTGCGCATTGGATGGTGTTTCCCGTCTGGAAGGCACACCAGACGTAGGCTGCGGTGTACGTGATCGCATCGGTCTATGCCCTGCGTTAGTTTTTTTTTCGGTAAACGATATCAGAATGCGTACATATCCGGTCATGAAGCAGTATCCAGCAAGCGGATAGCTCGCGAGATTAGCGTCCACCTCCTCCATGAGATATTTGCGCATCTGGGCCGAAAAAAGGCGCGCGACAAGGGGCAGCTCCTGGTCCGGGTGCGCAGGTTCATTGACCGGAATGGTCGGTTTAGATGTATTGAGTAGACCTTCCTCAAGCACGATGCTGTTGACGGCCGTCGCTGGTTCGACCGGAGACTGTCCAGCCCGCTCGACCTGACGAGGGTCGTACACCCGAGGTGGGTTGACAGGTTCATCAGGAGTGACGGCTGCCCTCCCGTCCGAGTCGACTGCCATCTTCGACTCGTGGCTCAAAGCTGCGGGCGACTGAGAGGTCGAGGTGGGGTTTAAGTCAGACATCTGTGAGTGGACCGACGAGGACCGGTAGGTTTACGAGTGCAGTCGTTGACAGGGGTTTCGATACGGCGCTTACCTTTGAGGGTTGGGCCCGCACCTAGAGTTGACAGCGCGTGGAGGTGAGCAAGGGGGCAACCTTTGAGCAACACCGACTGAAGGGAACCTTAGCGGTAAACACGAGATAACGCCCACGTCGGCTTGGACATTTTAGTTTCGAATGGCTCGCGCCATTGCGACAGCAGCGGCTCCCTGATTAGCCTTGGCAGGGAAGTTTTCAGGGGAGCTTTATATGGATATACTCAGCTCCAAATACTGATGTGAACAGAATCTGACGGGAAATGAAACTACGGTCACGCATACATACGCGAAGTCACATGACCAGGGCACATGCTCATAACACTGACATCCAACAATTCGGCATGCCGATACAATACTAGGCTCGAATGTCTCAATATACATCGTGTTCGGCACATGAAGCGCTTTTTCCTCGACCAATGACAATATTATTAGCCCACATCGCGTGCAGCGAGAGCGGGAACCAGCGTGCCGCACAGCCCAACACTTGACCCCAACACCTGACTAACTCTATTTTCAAGCTATCCTCTACACAACACCAGTCCGATGGACCTTGAGGATGTCGATTCTATGTAGGTCAAGCGTAGACTCTTGAAGAGTCTCGAGTTTTCGCCCCCGGGTTCGTATTATATTTACTGCAGCTGTGACTATATGCAGTACTTGTCAATCTAATCACTTAGTCCTAGTGGCATATCATATCATGCGACGAGAGTACCTAGCCGTGGTGCACATACCACTAATAGAACAATGAAGACAAAATAAAAGACCACAACGGTAGAATCTGACACGGACTGAGCCTATAGGATCGATCAGGTCATACTCGCTTTTGTGGTCAATGCAAGCGCTTGTCCGTGTATACAAACCCGACTGCAATCAAGTTGGGGGGGAGGGGGAGGGGGAGGCACTGCCAAAGTCTTTGATACGTGAGTAATCAGCTCTCGACTACCAGAGCAACCTGTGGCTGAGAGGAACAGGAGAACTAAATGCCGAGCGCACAGACCAATGGATGGTGAGCAGGACGAAAAGCGACGTGCACTGACAGAGCGCCTTCACCTTGTGTTAGTGTGTTGATCGCTTAATTGACCTTGTTCGCATGTAGCTTGTTAAATGCGTCTGAAAAGAGAGAGAAAATGGGTGGAAGAGGAGAAAAAAAGCGTTGGTTGCTTGATCTATGCACACTCGCAACCGGCAGGCCCATTGACTAGTATTGCCTGTATGTTCCATGGGGCTCGGGCTCAACGGCCCATAGTATGAGGAGTGGAACGAGCTACTTATTGGACTTATTCCAAAAACCTTACATATATTAGGTATTTTAGTGAGAATCCAGGACAGATGGGGATAGCACGCTAACGTACACTTGCTGACAAAAGTCTTGCAGCACGTGATGGATTTTTCACTGAACCCGGTCTGGCCAGCAGTGGTCTGGTCTTCCGATTTCGATGTACTATTAGAGGTTGTGTAATAGCTATATGTCTATCGCTGTACCAAGTCTCAAAGAAATCGAAACAGAGGCCGAAGAGATACGGCCAAATAAGTCGTCGATTGTGCTGCAAGACTTTTGAAATTCAAGGTGCCATAAAGTCAAGCCTTGGACAATCCATGAATCTCAGCACCTAGCTGGCCGATTTTGATCAAACAAAGTGCGCGCAGATAGCTATCACTATCTTTGGTATAGATCTGCGCCGTTTGAGAGCAATTTTATCAGTAGATGTACATGCATATAATCAATCATATATAGGGCACATTTCCCCCTATTACAGCTTGCCTATAAACAAAAAAGGAGGCTAGAAAGTTCTCTTTGTGCTCAAACTATCAGATATGATTAGTAGATCTCAGGAGAGTGTAAATTCTAAGGTATACTAAGCAGATGTAGACCAGACCCAAATGCTGCACAATACCCCCTGGTTTCAGAAACCTGAAAGCGACAGCTGTATAGGATTCAACCAGCCCGGTAATAGACGTAGGCATGCTTCATATGTACACACATCTTATGTATCACGCTCAAGACACAGAGCCAGCCATAACTCTAGCTACAGACTGTGCATCACTCAAATCAACAATTTTACTATCAGAAACTGTCAAAAGTTCGATGCACAGTCTGTAGCTAGAGTTATGGCTGGCTCTGTGTCTTGAGCATGATACATAAGATGCATGTACATATGAAGCATGCCTACGTCTATTACCGGGCTGGTTGAATCCTATACAGCTGTCGCTTTCAGGTTTCTGAAACCAGGGGGTATTGTGCAGCATTTGGGTCTGGTCTACATCCGCTTAGTATACCTTAGAATTTACACTCTCCTGAGATCTACTAATCATATCTGATAGTTTGAGTGCAAAGAGAACTTTCTAGCCTCCTTTTTTGTTTATAGGCAAGCTGTAATAGGGGGAAATGTGCCCTATATATGATCGATTATATGCATGTACATCTACTGATAAAATTGCTCTCAAACGGCGCAGATCTATACCAAAGATAGTGATAGCTATCTGCGCGCACTTTGTTTGATCAAAATCGGCCAGCTAGGTGCTGAGATTCATGGATTGTCCAAGGCTTGACTTTATGGCACCTTGAATTTCAAAAGTCTTGCAGCACAATCGACGACTTATTTGGCCGTATCTCTTCGGCCTCTGTTTCGATTTCTTTGAGACTTGGTACAGCGATAGACATATAGCTATTACACAACCTCTAATAGTACATCGAAATCGGAAGACCAGACCACTGCTGGCCAGACTGGGTTCAGTGAAAAATCCATCACGTGCTGCAAGACTTTTGTCAGCAAGTGTATCTACGTGGCCCAACTCACGTTGTTCGTAGCACGGACCTCCTATACAAACCCACTTCCTGTTGGGATATCGCCCATACCATAAGTAAAATGGTTAGTCCCACTGCCAAATCCTTAGTTAGAGATACAACAACAAGTGTGGGGAGAAAAGGCCAACAAAGGGGGTTGGTGAATGAATGTCGACTAAGCAGGTGCTGCTATAGGGCCTGAAACAAGACAAAGTGTCAACTATGGTGTACAGATGGAAGCGCTGAGGTACCAAGTTCGTTGATTCTAGGCCCTGTCTTTGAGTGGGCGGGCCTTCCAGAGTTGAGTTGAGGTTACGCAAATCTGACATTAAGCTGTTCCTTCAACTATTCCCAAATTCCCTAATGAAATTCTAGGATTGAATCAAAAACACAAAAAAAAAACTCGCCCCGCGAGAGTCGAGGGATGTCAAGAGCCTGTCGGTATTCCTGGCATCGACTGGCGTCTAAACAAGCCTGTCAAATTGGAGTTATATCTTTTTAACAGGATCCCCCTGGTGTTCCTCACGAATGTCAAAAGGAGTCTCGAGGTCCAATGGGTCTCAATCATGTTCAGGTGCTTCCTATGGTGGAATTATTTAAACAGCTCGCCTGATCACAGTTTCATGCGCCTCCAGTTACTCAGCTTTCGTTTGCCTTCACGCTCACTAGGCCATACTCCTGTACTTGTTTGCATGCCCAACATGGTTATGCAGCCTGTTCAGTCAACCACTCCCGTCTCTTCCGACAACTACACCGCGTCCGGCGTCTATGTCAAGCCCGCTCATCTCATTCACACTGCCAATGAGCCCCTCCACTGGAAGGCTAGCACTCGCCTCCGCCAGATGCTCGCCCGCGACGAGATCGTTGTCGCTCCTGGTGTATTCGACGGCATCAGCACACGGTGCGCGCTCGAAGCTGGCTTCACCTGTCTCTACCAGAGGTCTGTTCCGGTCCCGCTCATCTTCTATCCACTCGACTGACATGCCTGTTTCAGCGGTGCCGCCACTACCGCGGCGAAGCTCGGACAGCCCGATCTTGCAATTGCGACTCTTCCCGACTTTGTCCAGAACGCGTCGATGATCACCAACCTCAGCTACTCGACCCCTCTCATCGCCGATGCCGACACCGGCTTCGGTGGTCCCGCCATGGTTGCTCGCACTGTCCAAATGTACGATCGTGCCGGCGTTGCCGCTCTCCACATCGAAGATCAGGTACGTCTAACGTAACGCTATGTCTGTTGGAACCTCGCTGACCACGCATACATCCACAGGTCCAGACCAAGCGCTGCGGTCACTTGCTCGGAAAACAGGTGGTGTCGACTGAAGAGTTCCTCACTCGCATCCGTGCTGCCGTCCAGGCTCGTGACGCCATTCCTGGGTCGGACATTGTGATCATCGCTCGTACAGACTCTGCTCAGGTTCTCGGGATGGACGAGGCGATCTGCCGCCTGCAAGCGGCTGCGGCAGTCGGGGCGGACGTGGCGTTCATTGAGGGCGTGAAGACCAAGGAGTTGCTGGAGAAGACTGTTGCCGCCCTCAGTCCCACTCCCGTAAGTGCTGGGCATAAGTTTATCCGGGATTATGGCACACTTATGGAGTGGTCGCACAGGTTCTCGTGAATGTAATCTCCGGTGGACTGACTCCGTCTTTCACGACGAAGGAAGCAGAGCAGATGGGTGCGAAGATCATCATCTTCTCACTGGTGTCTGCGGTTGCTGCAGTACACGCTATCCGAGAGGCGATGTACCTGCTGAAGAAAACTGGGACGGACCACACTTCTGCAAGGGGCATGGACCCACGAGCGTTCTTCGAGGTAGTCGGACTGGACGGCGTGATCGAAATTGACAGGCGTGCAGGCGGTACTACCCTCAGCTCCATCTAAAATAAATCATTCTGCCCCTATATATGGATTGTTTTTGTTTTATTTTTCAGGTTATAGTTTTTTGGATGGTGTAATGTTAGGGCTACACGTTGCTTTGTTTGTGAACGACGTAGCGTGCGCATGTAGACAAGACTTTGAACTGTCGTTCTTACCTATTATTCTTGGTTGATGCTCATTCAATTCTTGCCTTAGTCAAGATTTTATGTGGGATTCTATGAGGCTTCAAAACTACAGGAAAATGTCAAGCTCCTTCGGCCATTTCTGTTCCATGGGTAGACATATTTTGCGCCAGCTTGAGTACAGCTACCTCCCATTCTTTCCCCCTCAGCTCGACCCTTTCGTGCTGGGATTTCGTCTGTATCTTAGCTCCTCACAACGCCCTCCACGCATCAAAATATACCTCATTTCTCAACTACTATCGTAGTGTACATTATATCAATGTATGTTACATCTCCAACTCGCATCCCTTCCATGTTACTGGACATATTGTTCCTGCCCTGACATTCCCGGGATTGATTTGAATCTATCATAGCGCATCACATGGGTGAGATATTATCCAGGCTTCGCGACCGAGTTTGAGATGGTCGTTTCCAGTTCTGTGGAGGTCGGAAGCCTGGTTAGAGTGAGATGAGGTAGTCTATATCGCTAGTACTACGTTGTGACGCATTTATTCCATGCATATTATAAAGCTTCGCCCAGCCTCTGGGAGGTAGAGTGAACTGAGACAATACGGTGTTTACGATTGTATCATCGGCGCTTGTTGTGACCAGGATGGCGTTGTAAATCTGATTCTCTGTCACCAGAGCACTTGTTTCAACCTGTCAGCCCGATGCAAGACGGAAAACCAAGCATACATTTATATATCGTCGCGAAAACTATTTATGGTGCACTTTTCTAATGAGGATCGGTTGGGCTTCAAACGGCGGCAACCAATGGCTGACGCTTCCATTTACGCTCTTCTCCTGCTACGCAACGAAGCGCCTTGTATGCGTCATATACCACGCACGCAGTTGGAATGTATAGGGTTTTACCTCGAGGGACACTATTAGATATGCTTGGACCACGCCGAGCCCCTGTGTGCCTGCGACTAGGGATCCCTCTGTTTCTACTTGCCACCCGAAACCAGCATGACACGTCCCTCGGTTTTGTGGTTAGCTTTAATACTAGCAAATTTCTCGACTTCCCATGCGTACCCTCGAGGCTCGTTGGTTGTGAACGACCGAAACGCATACCACGCACATTCCCGCGATGCTGGAATGTGCCACCAGTAGGACGATCCGCACCGTATTTTGGTCGTACCTGGTTCAGATTTTCCATCACAGTTCTCGGTTTGTCAGAAGTTCGCCCAGAGACCCGTCCAAAGCACACCTTATTTATCACTACAACGGGCAGGTAAACAGTCTACGTCCCGGAGTTCGCTGTACCATGGGTGAATTTCTAACCTGCGTCTCCTGGCCGTGCACGGAGAGCTAGATAACTGCATAGTGAGATGATAAAGCTACCAGCCGCGAATACGAGTCCACCATATAATCTGAGTTAGCCAGTGGAACCGAATCTGGATAAATTGTTTTGTCCTTACCAAAAGACGTCTTCCTGACCCGTGATTCAGATGCAGCTATGCCGCCCATGGATGGGGGTCCGAATACGCTACCTCGAGACCGGATTGTACAAATGCTTCGAGCTCCCATCCGAAGCCTTGTACCCGTAAACATACACAGTATTCTCTACCGCTGCCACACGCTCATGGCTGACCTCTACCAACTCGCCGTGACGACGACTCTATACGCGGGTAGCATAAACGCCGACACCTCTTGGCAGCTCATCACTTGCGCACTGCCATACTCGACTTGCATTGGTCCGAATCACGAGCTGCGTTTTACGATTTCCAGTTGGATCAGGCAGGTGTTCCAGACGCTGTTCGAAATAGCCGCATTGGAACGTTTTGGAGTGGAGCGGCGCTGGCACCGTATTGGAGTGAGATTTGGCCCGAGACTCCAGTGAGGAAGCGTTTGCTGGAGTCAGGGATCTGCTCAGGCGGTGGGTTCTACCCAAATTTTCTACCCGGATAAGCCACAAAACTGGGGTGCTTAGCTATGAAGGTCCGTTACCGGCGACAGTAACAAAATCCGGTCAGCAGTGGGATTTCCTGGTAGTCGACGTCCCAACGACCCCGATTGATTCGCTCACGTTCGCAATGATGGCTCCTGACGTTAGAATGCTTGGCCGCCGCTGCAATGTACGTCGGTGCACATGAAAAGAATCTGGCGAAATTAACGCTCGCTCGCATTGCCTTCTCCCACTCCAAACCCAGATATCGCTATCAAGGCTTTGCGGAACATTCCATTCAACCTCACGACCGATGACGCACACCAGTTCACCAAGACCAAGACGCCCATCGGTCAGCTTGGCGTTCGTACGGCGATTTACCTGTCGTCGAAGGCGAAGATATTCAGGGACGAGATCTGGACGAGACGACGAGTTCCAGTTGGCGGAATGTGGTGGTTAAAGAACTTGCTATGCGGTACAATGACCGCTGCGTTTTGCAACTGGTAAGGCTTATGCATGTCGGTGTATTTGTCGACGAAGCTAAGTCGTTGCACGCGGGAAGGAACGCGACTGGCAGGCTGAGAATGGATGATATCGGAGAGATTGTGCGAGATGACGTCGGCAAGGATGTGTGGCTCAGCAGATTCCCAGGTGTGATGTATGAGAAGCTGAATGCGTGGGACATCATGCGCAGCGGACATGGCGGCGAATATGAGATCCAAACTGGAGCAAGCTGGGTTCTTTCCGCTCCCCAAGACGCTTGTTGACTGGCGGACTCATATGTGCAGTTTGGATGGACGAACGGGTAGGTTTCCTGGGATCTAGTCACCCTGAAAGAGAGACTGAGCCTGGCTGTAGCGCCGCAATTTGGATCGCCCATGTACTGGGGATGAAACTGGACAACCCTGTGTGTCCGTTGACAGATCCTGTGAGCGCCAAGCGGTTGCCGGCGTTGCCCCGCAATGAGATGTATACTCAACTGTAGCTCGGCGCTTTGGAAGATTCTTAGGATCATTCATGAGACTTTTTTGTATAATTTTGTCGTCATTACTCGTCGTAAGAATAATTCTATCTACTGTATGTTGGCAAAATCTAAACCCCTGGAACGAAACGTGAAACCAAAGTCGAGCGAGCTGGTCACTTCTTCTTGGGCTTGGCGGCGGGTATGCTAAGCCAGCTAACGGCGACCAAGAGTCGGATGACGAAGCCCAGACCGAATGTCCAGTGCGAGCCAATCTTGTTGACCAGTGCTCGTCCCACCATACCTATTCGACCAAAGTTTAGTCAGAGGATGAACTGAGCGGAAGTGTACTGACCCCCGAGAATAAGTCCAAGGATTGCAATTGCCTTGTGGTCCCGCTGCTTAACCATGTGCGGTTGGAACAACTTTGGCTCTCCCACGAATTGCACCCAGATTGTCGTGAGTACGACAGTCCTACGCCATATCTCATGAGCTAAATGCGTAAAAGAACGATCGGGGAACATACGAGTTGAAAATGTTGCCGATACGAACACCCGCATGAGCTTGCAACCCCATGGCCGCGCTCGCGAATCCGATCGTGAGGAAGCCGAGAACCGTTCCCCAGTTTGTGAATTCGCCTCCACGCGCGCCTCCAAACGAACTTTCACCTGTGATCCCACGATTTCAGTCTGGTGAAAAAGGTATACAAGAAGAGAATACGAACCGTTTGCCCAGCAAGTGAGTGAAGCCGCCAACGAAAAGCACGCTTGGATAAACGTTCCAAAAATCAACCAGGCCCGTTTTCTCGGCCCAATTCTGTCGCCCAGTCGTCCAACAAAGGCGCCAAAGAGGAAGCATAAGAGCGAGGTGAGAGCCTGTCCGTCGCCGGTGCTAAGACCAGGATCGCGTCGCCATTCCCACTGTTCAGCAGCTAGCGGATTCCACGAGGCTTCCTCGGGCATAGTGGTCGGGAACGTTATCGAACTTCGAGGGTGAGGGTATTTGGTGAACAGCTTGGCGAGGGCCATTGCGCATTGAATGGTGTTCCCGGTTTGGAAAGCGCACCAGACGTAGGCTGCTGTGTACGTAATCGCATCAGTCTATGCCGTATGTTAGTTTTTTTTTTTTTGTTCTGGTATGAAGGGATCAGAATACACACATATCCAGTCATGAAGCAGTATCCAGCAAGCGGATAGCTTGCGAGATTGGTATCAACCTCCTCCATCAGGTATTTGCGCATCTTGGCCGAAAAAGGGCGCACGACAAGAGGGAGCTCCTCAGCCGGAATCTCGCGCTCTTCGTCAGGTTGAGGAGGTTCATTGGCCGGAGCGACTGGTTTGGGCGTCTTGAGCAGCCCTTCCTCAAGCACGATGCTGTTGACGGCTGTCGCTGGTTCGACCGGGGACTGACCGGCGCGCTCGATCTGGCGAGGGTCGTACACCCGAGGCGGGTTGACGAGCTCATCGGGCGTGATGGGCGCCTTTTCGTCAGAGGCTAGCGTCATCGTCGACTCGCGGGTCACCGCTGCGGGCGGCCGGGGGGCGGTGGTGGGCTTCAAGTCAGACATCTGTGAATTGAGCCGACGATAACCAGGCAAATTTATGAGTGGAGCCGGTGACAGACGCCTTGATGCAGCGCTTACCGTCGAGGGGTTGAGCTCGCACCTAGAGTCGACAGGCAGGGGATGAGCAAGGGGGAACTCTTTGAGCGACACCCGCCTGAAGAGCACGTTGTCGACTGCTTGGCGCTCGACACCGGAGATAACGCCCACGTCGGCTCGGGCATTTTCGGAGCGGTCCGAGTGTTTTCGAATGGCTCTCGGCATTGCAACAGAAGCGGCCCCTGATTAGGCACGGTGATAGCGTGCACTGGACGAAGGCGATTTGTCGGCATCGACTCACCGTCGCCAAGTCTATTTCCCACATTGGATGTTCTTGGCCCTTGCACGTGACGGCACCCCGCCTCCCCCAAGGCCCCAGCTCGGGCTTGGTATTCGACTCGAACGTCTCAATAGATATCGTGTTCGACACATGATGCGTTATCTGCTCGAACGATGACGATATCCTTGGCCCGTGTCACGCTCGGTGAGAAGGACGAAGGGCACGGTCCAGCACCTGGCAATAATTGTAATTTCGAGCTATTTTCAGCACCATACTAGTACTCTTTCGGCACTGGATAATCAGGATGACTCCCTCGGCCAGCTAAAAATGCCCCATTTATTCTGATGGTCTAAATTTCAGCTCCCAAGTGCTTGCCAAGTGGCACAAGCCTCTCTTGAGTTGCAATTTGCCAAGTGCATTTCGCCGCCGTAGTTCGACCCATGATTGCCGGCAACCCCGATTCCTGGCTCTGATCGCAACGTGGAAGGCCCTAGTCGATGTTCGTTTTCCATAACAATCCACAAACTCACATCAAAGATCCGGGCGATCCCAAGCAACAGAGAGACCCTGCTGGCTCGCTAAATGGGTGTTGGGGCAGAATTCATTAACCTCACCCTGTCGATACTTTGGGTTCTCCGATAGTGTCCGACGCATATTACTAGCCAAGACGGACCCAGACTGCATCAACCTCTGTTCCTTTGGCGGCCGGGCCGGTACGAAGCAGCAACCATAGTGCTGGATATATGCCCCGAACATGGAAGTACCGTCCGTCCCATCAATACCATGTGCCGAGACGGAACGAGCTGTCCAACTTCGCCGCGAAACGCTCTTCCAGTCATTCACCATACACCTTCTCCATCGAAAAACGGGTCATGCCGCCCCCAATTTTGGCTCTTTCACCTGGCGCGTCGTCTGCCGACAGAAGATTTACCGACGCTTAATCCGAACCACACCCGGCGCTGTCACGCAGCCCAGACTTTGACAAGGAGTTCTATCTCTCCCTGACATGCAGTTGCAGCTTGGCAGAGCTCCGTTTAGCGGTCGTCGACTATGAACTAGGTCGTCATTGTACTTGGCTATGGACAGCTGGATGGAGTTGCAGGACCAAGTCGAAATCACCTGTATGCGTACCGAGTGATAAGAGAGGTATTTAAACAGCTCGACTGAGCGCAGTTTCAGACACCATTAGCTACTCAGCTTCACTCGCCTCTTCACTACACTCACCTAGCTCTACTCTTCTACTCGATTACTCACTCAACATGGTTATGCAACCCATCCACTCCGCCGCCTCCGTCTCTTCCGACAACTACACCGCGTCTGGTGTCTACGTCAAGCCCGCTCACCTCATCCACACTGCTGATGAGCCTCTCCACTGGAAGGCTAGCACTCGCCTCCGCCAGATGCTCGCCCGCGACGAGATCGTTGTCGCTCCTGGTGTATGCGACGGCATCAGCGCACGGTGCGCGCTCGAAGCTGGCTTCACCTGTCTCTACCAGAGGTCTGTTCCGGTCTCGCTCATCTTCTATCCACTCGACTGACATGCTCGCTTCAGCGGTGCCGCCACTACTGCGGCGAAGCTCGGACAGCCCGATCTCGCAATTGCAACTCTTCCCGACTTTGTGCAGAACGCGTCGATGATCACCAACCTCAGCTACTCGACCCCTCTCATCGCCGATGCCGACACCGGCTTCGGTGGTCCCGCCATGGTTGCTCGCACTGTCCAAATGTACGATCGTGCCGGCGTTGCCGCTCTCCACATCGAAGATCAGGTACGTCTAACGTAACACTGTCTGTTTGAACCTCGCTGACCACGCATACATCTACAGGTTCAGACCAAGCGCTGCGGTCACTTGCTCGGAAAGCAGGTGGTGTCGACTGAAGAGTTCCTCACTCGCATCCGCGCTGCCGTCCAGGCTCGTGACGCCATTCCTGGGTCGGACATTGTAATCATCGCTCGCACGGACTCTGCTCAGGTTCTTGGGATGGACGAGGCGATCCGCCGCCTGCAAGCGGCTGCGGCAGTTGGGGCGGACGTGGCGTTCATCGAGGGAGTGAAGACCAAGGAGCTACTCGAGAAGACTGTTGCCGCTCTCAGTCCCACCCCCGTGAGTGTCGGATATAGATTTATCCAGGATTATGGCATACTTATGAATGGTTTGCATAGGTTCTCGTGAACGTGATCTCCGGTGGACTAACTCCATCTTTCACAACGAAAGAAGCAGAGCAGATGGGTGCGAAGATCATCATCTTCTCACTGGTGTCTGCGGTTGCTGCGGTACATGCTATCCGGGAGGCGATGTACCTGCTGAAGAAGACTGGGACGGACCACACTTCTGCAAGGGGCATGGACCCACGAGCGTTCTTCGAGGTAGTCGGACTGGACGAGGTGATCGAAGTTGACAGGCGTGCAGGCGGTACTGCACTCAGCTCCATCTAAAAACATAAACATTTCACTCTCCCCTATAGATGTATCTTTTTGCTTTCGCTTTCGAGTTGTTGGTTTTTGGAGAGGGTGTAATGTTAGGAGCTGCATGTTGTTTTGATTGTACATCCTGTAACAGCATGTAGACCAGCTCGTGAATCAATTTCGGTTTTACTTCTTATTCTTGGTGGGCAGTTATGAAGCGCTATCTCAATGATATATTTCAACGAAGTTTCGAAGGTACAATTGAATGTTTGGCTCCTTTGGCGAGTTCTGTTCCACATCTACACATCCTTTGTGTCGGCTTGAGTACGGCCGCATGGGTTTCCACCCTAGCGGTACTCCCTCCATTTTTCAATCATTTCAGTCGCACGCGTATAACCGCCTCCAGTGAGTATCTATCTAAATCGCTTTATCGTAACGGTGCCTAGCCATGAGGACATGAATTCGGTGGCTTTTTTAAAAATAAATAAATAAAAAGTGCGAAAGCACATGCGGTCTCGGACACTACGAGGGTTTGTGATGAAAATTAGAGACACATGGAACCCCCGAAACCCAAAAAAAAAAGAAGAACAAGAACAAGGGTTCACCTCATAAACTATGACCGCTATTATCCCCGCTCGAAATATAGATCATATCTCAACTACTATCATACCGTACGTTACATCAATCCACGTTGCATCTGTAGCTCGCATCCCGTCCCTGATACCGGGCATATTGTCGCTCCCCTGATAGTCCCGGGGCGGATTCGAATTGATCGAAGCGCATCACAAAGGGGAATTTCTCATTTCAGGTAAAATGGCTCAAACAGATACAAACATCTGAAGTCCATTCGCGCGCTCTCAGAAGCTAGCCATGAAATCACATAGTCATGACGTTGTTCGTCGAGCATTCCTCAAATCCCCCGAAGTGAATATGTACGGTGGGAAGAAATCGACAACCTAGAATGTGATAACGTGTAATTGGCTGCTGCGCGTAGATAGCTTGTTCATAATCGGGTTGGCTCGACAGGGCCAAGCTATGAATGGCAGCTGAGGTACCACACCGCGGCTGGACGAGGCGACTGGGCAGCATAATCTCACAAACTTTTCGCCTCATTCCCTTCAACAAGGGTCATGGTCCTTCCGAATTATGGCGTTGCCTGCGGCAGAGGTAGTCTTCAGGGTTTGCTGAATTCTGACGAATCCAATACAGCCAAGCCAATGCAAGCTTGTTCAGTTGATTCTGGGCCACATGGAACCCAGCTCAAAGTCTTGACATGCGCCATAGCATCCAGCCTCTGTCAATCTTCTGTCGAGGCCGGCGCAGCGTTCGCGGAATTTGGGTCCTTTTTTGGGCTCACTTGCCAAGCCTCTTGAGGACTCTTAGCCTCAGAAGCGCCAAGTCTCGCGTCCGGCACTTTTGTACTGTCAGATTTTGACTAGTAGCCGGAATCTCCGATTAGATCGGACGACCGCCCCGCCACCAAGACCTAGAGAACACCCTCATAATCAACTGCTGCGCTACGCTGGCGATCTGTGGTATCTTCCCCACACCCATGCCGAACTTAGCAGTGCCGACCCGCTGTCACGACTATATGCGAGACATTCCTTTTCCACCGGATTCGTGGACGTATCGCGGCGTGGTATCGCCGATAGCACTTCTGTTGAGCGGATTTTCGTTTAGCCTGCCCAAGCTCTGGGGTCTCGTCCAAAGTCGGAGCCATTTCACCGAGCGATCAGGGCATATATGATACTGCAGCTCGACCCCGAACAAATGTTCAAGGCACGGCGTTGCGGAGTTTAGCGGATTCGAGCTGGACTTGAGACACGCAACTTGACCAGAGTTGAAAACGCGAACCTAGCGTTTGTGGTTGCTTGGTCTCCGAAATAAAGTGCGGCTTACCTGTTGCTTACTGCTGATATCGAAGCGTCCCTCAGCCTGACAGGCCGATGTCTGGTCTCGGAGCTCGGGGCTTTGAAACTGTCTTGATCAAATTGATGATAGCACGGGCATAACCGGAGCCTTCGCAAAGATTATCCAAACGGGCGGTTAGTGAGTAGCTCCCCAAGTTTTGGCGCATTCTTCACCCTTGCTTTCTCCGTCAAACAGAGATGTTTCTTCCGTTCTTGCTGTACCTCCTGATTCCCGACGCTTACTCCATCTGAGACTGTTCATATCGCCGAGACCAAAATTCAAGTTCTATCTGTGCTCCCTTAACGCGACCCATACGTGTATGCTGTTTACTATGGTCTTGGCAGCACTTAGCGAGAAGGGATGGATAGTCTTGGCCGGTAGAGTACCGTAGCTGTCGTGGGACGCTAAGCTGGCGAAATCGTAGGCTTGGCCACAGGAAATGGAACAGACGGATGGAACTACGCAAGTACACAATTGGCTTGAAAGCGTACGGGGTATATGTGAGTATGAGTATAAATGAAGCGTAGATGAGCGATAGCCTAACCACCACCAGCTCTTCAGCTTCACTCACCTCTCTTCTACACTCACCCAGATCTACCCTTCTACTCGATTACTCACTCAACATGGTTATGCAACCCATCCACTCCGCCGCCTCCGTCTCTTCCGACAACTACACCGCGTCCGGCGTCTATGTCAAGCCCACTCACCTCATCCACACTGCTGATGAGCCCCTCCACTGGAAGGCTAGCACTCGCCTCCGCCAGATGCTCGCCCGTGACGAGATCGTCGTCGCTCCCGGTGTATGCGACGGCATCAGTGCACGGTGCGCGCTCGAAGCTGGCTTCACCTGTCTCTACCAGAGGTCTGTTCCGGTCCCGCTCATCTTCTATCCACTCGACTGACATGCTTGTTTCAGCGGTGCCGCCACTACCGCGGCGAAGCTCGGACAGCCCGATCTCGCAATTGCAACTCTTCCCGACTTTGTGCAGAACGCATCGGTCATTACCAACCTCAGCTACTCGACCCCTCTCATCGCCGATGCCGACACCGGCTTCGGTGGTCCCGCCATGGTTGCTCGCACTGTCCAAATGTACGATCGTGCTGGCGTTGCCGCTCTCCACATCGAAGATCAGGTACGTCTAACGTAACTGTCTGTCTGTTTGAACCTCGCTGACCACGCATACATCTACAGGTTCAGACCAAGCGCTGCGGTCACTTGCTCGGAAAGCAGGTGGTGTCGACTGAAGAGTTCCTCACTCGCATCCGTGCTGCCGTCCAGGCTCGTGACGCCATTCCTGGGTCGGACATTGTGATCATCGCTCGCACCGACTCTGCTCAGGTTCTCGGGATGGACGAGGCTATCCGACGTCTGCAAGCGGCTGCGGCAGTCGGAGCGGACGTGGCGTTCATCGAGGGAGTGAAGACCAAGGAGCTGTTGGAGAAGACTGTTGCAGCCCTCAGTCCCACCCCCGTGAGTTTCGGATATAGATTTATCCGGGATTATGGCATACTTATGATTGGTTTGCATAGGTTCTCGTGAACGTGATCTCCGGTGGGCTAACTCCATCTTTCACGACGAAGGAAGCAGAGCAGATGGGTGCGAAGATCATCATCTTCTCACTGGTGTCTGCGGTTGCTGCGGTACATGCTATCCGGGAGGCGATGTACCTGCTGAAGAAGACTGGGACGGACCACACTTCTGCAAGGGGCATGGACCCACGAGCGTTCTTCGAGGTAGTCGGACTGGACGAGGTGATTGAAGTTGACAGGCGTGCAGGCGGCACTGCGCTCAGCTCCATCTAGAGGGTTTGGTGTAAATGGAAAGATTAGATTTTAAAACATACTAGACACACTTATTTGCCTGTTACCTGCCCGATTTCCTGTATATGTTTTAGATTGCTTCGTTCTCAATAAAGCCATTAACCTTCGTGATTAATCCAAATTTGGATCGACCGTTTGTTTGTCTCCTGCTGTGGACCCTGTCATGATCGTTTCGGGCAAGCGCCAACCTTCTCCTAACCACGTGTGGGGGCCTCAGCACCGCTTCAGCATGCGGAGTTGTCGATCCGTTTCGCAAACTTGTATCTGAAGTTTTCCATTTTATTGACACAATGTAAGATTTGACAGCGAAGCTCAACTGTATGGGAACATATTTTCTGACACGTCATTTCTCCAGCAACTGTTTATTCTATCCTAGTTCCGCCGGATCAGCCGGTTGTGATTCTTCGCCTTTACGTGTAAGTGTGAACCACTCTGGCATCCCCACCTCGAGGCTCACGAGGGTTATTCGAACGTTACATACAAATCAGCTTATCTCCTTATTCTCATAGTCGTTGATCGACATGCCAATGAGGAGAACGAATAGCCTGCTTTTCTGCTCTTTAGTCCTGGTCCTGAATACTTCTGCTACCTCGCAGCAAAACGATTCGCTCAATGACCTGCTAGTACCTTCGGGCTCCCATTCAACACAACACGACACTCTTCCGACGCCGGCCACCCCTATCGCCAAACCCAAGTACTCCCGAAACGACCCTTTCCGTGTATTCGTGCCACCCTCTGAACCAGTCTGTTGCTTGATACCTCTACCATCCAGCCGACCAGACCCACACCCCGCCGACGATTTGCTTTCGTTTGAAGAATGGAAACAGAGGCAGCTAGCCCTGAATCACGCCGAAGGACAACGCCAGGCTGAAGCAAATGCTCCTCTACCTCCAGAACATACCCATGGGCTTATTGAGCATCCCTCAGTGCCTGCCGTTGTGGATGGCACCCTGGTCCCCGTGATTGATACGAGCGACACGTCTTCAGTTCGTCCTCGTCCCGTCGTGGACTTTACCCCGTTAGAGGATCGCTTCAATTACGCCTCGTTGGATTGTTCCGCACGAGTGCACGGCGCCCACAAGAGTATGAAGTCGTCAAATTCTATTCTATCCTCTAAGAAAGATAAGTACATGCTGGCCCCCTGTTCTGCGGAAAGTGAGTTTGATATTTCGTATGATTCGACATTCTCCTTACATCTATTGTGCATCAGAGAAATATGTCGTGGTCGAGCTATGTGATGAAATCCGGGTCGATACCGTGCAGCTGGCAAACTTCGAATTTTTCTCTGGAGTGTTCAAGGATATTACCATTACCCTTGCACATACAGCCAACATCGATGGATCTAGCTCGGAAATCATGGGGTTTTATGAGGCCAAGAACGTTCGAACCATTCAGGTATGCTTTTTCAGTTTCTTCTGTTCAAATTTCTGACTCGACAGTGATAGACGTTCCAACCCTTTAAACGCCCGCACGGATTCTATCGCTTCATTCGAATAGACTTCCATACACATTACGGAAAGGAGTATTTTTGCCCCGTGAGCCTCTTGCGTGTCTATGGCCTTACACAAATGGAGGAATGGAGGATGGAAGAATCAGAAAGGGAATGGCAGGCTCGCAATCAACCTGGGGGGTTAACCATTTCGAGCGAACCGTCTCGCACCTCTATAGTTCCTGATTCCACAGAGGATGCCGTACAACAAACTACCATTGAGAACCAGCCAGTCCAGACCGAATTCCCCGAATTTCTTCAAGATGTGGACGAATTATCTCCAGGCTTGTCCTCTGCGCCTAATTCCGGTGTGGTTACTACTGCGTCTGGGAATACTGGTGAACCAGGCACGAACTGTGCTACACTGCAAACTGGGCCTCGACTTGATCATACAGGCACTGAAGACAGTACTGGCGCCCCCCACATCTCAAACCACGCCAGACATCCCGTTAGCGCTTCGTCAAACACAACGGAGGCTCACCCAACGACAGCCGATGTTCACTCCAAATCAAATCACGCGAAGGTCTCTAGAACGAAAATTTCTTCATTAGCACCTACTCCCGCTACAGGGGCTCGAGTTACGCATGTTGCCTCACCATTGCCGTCAAATTCTGGCGGAGAGTCCATATATCGCACCATCATGAATCGTCTCGACATGTTGGAGCATAACAGTAGTTTAAGCCTCCGCTATGTCGAAGAACAGAACTACTCAGTTCGCCAAGCGCTTCGACGCTTGGAAGAGGAGGTTGGGCGGCTGAGGGCGCTAACCGGCCAACAACAACAGGATTTTCAGAGATCGATGAGAAATGTTGAGAAAAAGCAAGCAGAGATGGAGAAGCGATGGGATGCGTTGCTGGAGCAGGTCAACACGCTGGCAGAGGAGGCACGTCTTCGAGTATTGCCCGCTATCTCACCTTGCTTATCTCATCTTTTCTAGGTCGTTCTTGAGAAGAGACTTGGCATTGCCCAACTTTGTCTCTTAACCACCGTACTGGTTTTCATGGCGCTGACACGCGGCTCGCGCGCGGAAGCTCACTTGCTCGGCGGTGTGCGCCGTCGGGTAGATAGCGGGCTGGGTCTGTCTCGCAGCCTGCACCCAAGGAATCGCGCGCAGTCAAGGCCAAGGACAGCTGAACGTCCCTTTGCTTGGGCCCGGCAAGACCGGCTCCTAACTGGAGATACTTCGCATCAGGATTCGGGTGAGTGTCGCCTTGCTCTTGGACTGCTGATCGAACGCCATGATGCTCAAATATGATGCTGACGCTCTGATTCAGGAGAGCCTCCGCTTACCCCCGTACGGTCCCGTTCGCCGTTCCCGACCGTTGGGACACCCTCGGGTAGTCGTGGACGGAAGGTTTCTGGAACAGAGGCCAATTCCCCGACCGGACATTCCTCAAGGGGGGTCCGATTTCCTCAAGGGTTGAACCACCTTCCCCTGTTACGCTCCGGCAACTCCTTGGCGGTGACGCGGCGAAGACATTCCCTGTCTCTTTCGACCGACCAGTTGGTTCCTTCTTCGGGAACGGGGAAACGGACCGCAGCTGGAGTGAAGCGACTCGCCAAGACCGCGCATCTACACGAGGTTGAAGTCGAAGCTCAGCGCCGGCGCCGTGTTCAGGGCGAGTACGCAGGTATCAATAATGACGCTCGCGACCAGAAATCACAGGCAGCAGTAGGGGACTTGGCAGCCTCAGCAGATGTCGGGACCCCGCGCAACAATGACTATTCGACAGGAGACAGCATAATTCGACATAACTCTTCAGCTGTACCACAAGCCCTTCCGAACCCAGATACTCTCGAGAAGCAGCATTATTCGGCGCGAACGGAACAAGATAATGGTACAGACTGGGAGACCGATGCTGAGCTCAATGATTCTGGCCAAGAATTAATTTGAAAACATGCAGGCATGTCGGACGACGGGACTGTCTTTTTCGCGCTTACTTCTTGAACGCTGTGTACCGACAACCCCTTTGACCCGAATGGCATTTTTGCCTATGGCGTGTGTACTGCGACAATTGAAGGTCGCTGATTCGACAAATGAACACACTGGAAGTTTGTATCATTATGCGAAACGTTGGCGTATGGGATTGATTTATATCTTATTTTGTACATAAAATCCACTTACGAAATTAACTGGACCTCTCGGTTTCACATGATATGTAGTAGGTCTGATATAAGTGCCGTAGTGTTGAACGTCGGGCCAGCCGTTGTGTCTCATGCAGGCGCCCCATCACATTTACACAAGATCACTCAGAAGCGCCCGTGTATGTTTGCATGTGCGCATATATTGCAAATATCAAGTTTTCCAACATGCGTCCACTCCCACTGCAAGAGCCAGTCCAATATATAAATACGGTTTGAGCAGCCGAAAGGCTGCCTGCCGCGACTCAAACCAGAAACATCGGCTTTTCCTCGATTGTACAGCCACTCTCCCGGTGGGAGAAATCCTCAGCACCCGCTCGCCGCTCGCGTTCGTGCCACCGGGAATATAGATGTGTAGTTTCATGAACTTGATTCAACAGGGCGGTTGCAACTCAGGCCATCTTGAATAATGCCACGAATAGCTTAACCTCAAACCAGATTCAAGTTGATATTCACTTATTTCACAATGTAGTATTTAACATAATACACCCATCAAGGATTGATCACAAGTTTGACGCCGCTTACCCCCTTGGCAAGTGCATCCAATCCGGATGGAACACCCTCCAACCCCCCGGGCACAATCTGCACCTGTGCTGGAACGAGAGTCCCGTTTTCCATCCATTTCTCAGCCACCGCCCAGAACGGAGCGAAGATATCCGGCTGTATGTGGGCAACTCCAGCAACGATACCAGCCTTGATTTGTCCCTCAGCCAACGCGCTGTTTTGGGCTTGCAACTCATCGGTTGGAGGAAGAACGAGCTGAAGCTGAAGCTCGGGGTATGGCGGGCGAGGCTGAGTAGTGAGCACGTTAAAAGCGAAAAGCTGGGTTTCGGAAGTGGACACAGTATCCACAGCTAGTTTTAGCGGCTTGCTGTCAGATTGTAGAACCTCGTGAATAACACCAGTGGAGACGGTCCGTTCAAAAACGTGAGTTGCTCCTAGAGCTTTAAGTGATTCGGCGTGCGTTTTTGAAGCTGTAGTAATAATTGGCGTAAACCCCGCAACGCGAGCCATTTGAATGCCTATGTCCCGATTCGGAAATCAAACTCTGATATCTCGCGGATGTGGCCAAACTTACAAGCCCTCCCAACGGAGCCGCTACCACCCAGAATTAGAATAGGCGCCCCCGTAGCCGTTGGACCATCCAGGGGAGGTGGAAATGCAGTATTGTTGAAGAGAAGCACCACGGACGTCACTATTGAGGTTGGCATCGTACTAGCTTGCTCGTCCGTGATGTTCGATGGTATCTTGGCCGCTAATTTTGACAAAACTGTGGCATATTGTTGGAAGGTCGCCCCGTCGTGGCTAAAGTCACCCTGGAAGAAACTATGCAGAACTTTGTTAGTAATGAATAATATTAGACAAAGTCTGGCGCATACACCCGATCCCCTTTGCTGAACCCAGACACGTTACTCCCGAGTGCTTCTACAATACCGGCGGCATCACACCCTAGCACCGCAGGGTAGCCAGATATCAGAACAGGATAGTGCCGATGCTAACTTTGGTTAGCTCTTTCAATCAGCAGTATGATTTATTCTCCTTAATCTTACCTGGTAGTCAACGGGGTTAACTGTTGTTAGAACCTCGTCAGCTTGCTGAAAGGAATGATATCTAATGACACCTACGGGAGGTGGCAGCGATCTTCACGAGAAGCTGGTCGGGTCTCGGTGTTGGAACAGGTCTATCTTGAAGAACAATATCTGCACCTGGGGCAGGGATAACAGAAGACTTTTGAGTATTCGACATGTGAAGAAGATAAGTCAGATAGATTTCAGCTCCGGAACTGAGGGGTGTGTTTCGAAAGGACACTCGCATCCCATTTATATTCGACTCTGAGTGCTTTGTCGAACCGAGGTCCACATCACTTCAACCAGATTAGTGGCTGAACCAGCGTAGTTAGTCACTATCGATAGCGATAGCGGCGACACGCAAGCGTTTTGTCCGAGACGGCCTCGGGCAGAACGAGGGCCATCATGCAGTGAATATTAGTACATCCTAAAACTAGGATGGATCAGACAGGGGGCGACAAGGAGGCAGCTCCCAGGGTTGGTAGTCAACCCGAATTGGCTCATAAACGAATAGGAGGAAAGACAGAATCACTTGTTTCTGCGGCGTCCTAGCCGCGAAAAGCCCGAGTTTCTGCAGAATAGGCAGTTGGTGGAGCGTAGCGTTGCTCAGTTGTGATATTATTGGACTAGCACACCTCATTTCTGGAATGGTCCAAATGGGCCGTCTTTCATTTTGAGGCACCACTTGATGGTAGGACGCAGTATTGTCATCGGATCTCCACGTACGAATATATCCAGTATCTACAGTAGGGACGCGTCACCCAGTCTACCGCTGACTGACTTTGATCTACACCAAGCTGTGCCGTAGCATGTGAGTACACCGGAAGCTGTCAGCTTTTGAGGCCAGCAGAGCGAGTTATGTCAATCGCTTCGAAAAATGGAACAATTCAAGGCAGCTGGACATGAATATTCACTTCGATCCTTAGTCTGTATGCGCGGCGCGAGGTTCAAAGGCCGGTATCGTACTTACACCAATTTGCAAATGTATTTTCCAAGCGCCGAGCAAAGTTTGATTGTAGTGTTTTTTTTTTCGCGCAGTTGGGAAGTCCTCCGTACCTCCACGAGTTCGAGGACGACATCTCCATATAATAGCTAAAAAATATTTAAAAAATGGCGCAGACAGAACGGTATAGGCTGTTTGGGAATAGGACCGCTCTGCACCAAAATCCCGCTCAGAGCGTCTTTGACAAGTTCCTGCGCAGAGCGAGGCCAGGATACTATGTAAAGACTACAGTAGAACTTAAATGACTGCTAATGCCATCAGAGATGCTTGTTGAGTGACTACAACCAGAATTGACAGTAGCTTCGCAAAAGTGACAACACGATCAGCTCGAATTGAGGCCCTTCGCGGCCCCCGAGGGCCACTTTCAGACTTTCAACTTGAACATTATCCTCAAAGGATTTCATTAGCCAAGTGGTTAGCCCAAAATCGACGATTTACGGTGCTGAAACATGGATCTTTGTAGAGCAATCGTAGACGGAAGTGGCTTGTGCCATTTGACGCGCACTATTTCTTTTTTATCAATCTTAGCTACGTTACAAAGCTTTCGTGCTCGAACTTGTGGAGGCACATCGGATTTCTCAACTGCACGACAAACACAAAAACCAAACTTGGTTCAGCGCTTGGAAAATACTTTTGCATATAGGTATAAACCGCACGGGCACGTGTCGCATCGGAGGGATACTGTTAGGCGCTGTAAACGCAGTAGCGAATCCCTCGCCTCTGCAAAACCCCAGAATCTAGCTAACGCACAGCAGTACCTCAGAATCAAATTATAACCTGGAGAGCTTATTTAGGCCTACATCGGGCTGATAGCCCGTACTGCTCCGAACCCAGTGAGCGCCCCAGAGCATGCTTAGACCTGCTGAACTACTTTGTGCTAACTAGATTTTCAGCTCTTTGCAAAGTCTTTCGGTACAACCCGTACAGCTCCGTCAACTGCGATGCGCAACCCCTCCTCCTTAGGAGCACAAATTTTCCGAGACACCGATTAATTTAAACTATAAAATGTAGGTGGATAGGTGCGTAGAGACAAATTGTGCTTCACTTTCATAGGTTCAATCGGGCCTACGTTGTTGTTCTTCCAACACAATTTCGCCTATTTATGAATATATGCACATTTAATACCCTTGTAGTTGCTTGTCGGTCATGAATGATTTGGAAAAATCATGAGACAGCGGGACGTGGCCTGCGGGGGGACCACTGCACGGAATCGGCCAACAGAATGTCTGAAAGCAGGTGTGAGCCATCGAGTTCGTGAAGAGGGTGATCATGAGTTAAGCTCACGTATTTGTGGATAGAATGAGTTTAACCCAACGCTTCAAAAGTTGCTGGGCATATTCGTGTATACTTACGGCCACCAAGTATTTACGGTGTTGGATGAGACTGATCAGTGTTGTACTTCACTGGCATTAATTTAAATTACACGCATCAACTACATGACCATTAATCATGAGGGTGAAGAACAAGTTTTACCCCGCTCACACCCTCCTTGGACAACCTAAGCGCTTCTGTTACCCCAGCCAATCCTCCTGAGACAACCTGCACACGATTCGGTACCAGTTTCCGGTCTTTGATCCAACCCTCTATGGCACGCCAAAATGGTGCTGCAATTTCACGGTTCAAGTGTGAGATTCCCAAGACTTCGTGCACATTGATAGCGTCGTTTCTGAGCGCTTCATTTTTGGCCCTCAAATCCTCTCGAAAACCAAGCACAACAGCCAAGTGCGCTCCAGGGACAGGGGTTGGTGTGTGAAGAACCTCGAACGCGACAGACTGAGTCTCATGCTGCGAAATTGTATCGAGTACAAGCGCAACCGGGTTTTTGAAAGCGGCTTGGATTGTCTTGGCATCTGCATTGCGGTCAACCACATGAGTTGCACCAAGGGCCTTGAGGTGTTCGGCATGTTTAGCTGATGCTGTCGTAACAATAGGCGAAAACCCTGCAATCCGAGCAAGCTGGATTGCTAAATGCAATATATTATAATTGGTCATGGGATACTAGAAACGTATCAACATACCGTACTGTCCTACTGATGAGCTCCCTCCAAATATCAGCACCGGCTTTCCAGATGCCGTTGGTCCGTTTAATGGGAACGGAACTCCCGACTTTTCAAACAACCCGAATCCGGCTGCGATGATTGCTACAGGAATCGTAGCAGCCTCATCGTCGCTCACGCCTTCTGGTATCCTTGCCAATAGCTCGCTGTCCGCAATAGCATAATGCTGGAAAGTCGCTAGGTCGGGAATGTAGCGCCCCTGAAAGAATCTATAAAGGATAATTTGGTGAGTATATGATTAATCCATGAAGAGAATATGAGATGTACACTCTGTCCCCCTTTTTTAGTCCAGCCACATTTGGTCCAACAGATTCAACAACTCCAGCACCGTCTGAGCCGAGGACGGCCGGGTATTCTTGAACCAGGAAACTATAGTTCCCCAAGACCTGTCTGGGCGTTAGCAGCTTTTGCAGATGGTGGTGAGTATTTTTCAGACCTTCCAATCTACTGGATTAACTAATAATAACAAGTAAGAATATTATTCAAACAAGAGTTGGTTCGCTCATGTACCTGCAGCCGCTGTCACTCTTACAAGGATCTGGTTGGGGCCTGGAGATGACGGGACCAGGCGGGTGCCGACCTCGACTTTTCCATGTTCCTCTACAAGAAGAGCTGCCTTCTGAAGGGTAGACATTTTGTTCTTGCTGGGTTCCGCGTTCAAGCTGCAGTCGGTGGGAGAATGGGTAGACTCTAAGGTACGTGGCCCCAGTTTATATAAGTTTTCATGAAGGTGGAGGGTATTCGATTGCATCATTCGAAGAAGATGAGCGTCAGATACACGGCCAATAACTTCCATTCGAAGGCGCACATGGTATGATGCGATGAGTAATCTTCCCATCTCGTGCTTACGAAAACACATTGAGCTCTTATGGTAAGCGTTTGATCGCTCCGCGATTTAAACGGTCTAGATTCTGTCGGCTGCGGTCGTAATGGCACAGTGAGACTCAGCCTGCGAGGCGAGCACTGTATACACGTGGCCCCTTGATCTGGTGTAAAGGCTCACAGTGAGTTGCGGGCGTATGTGTGCGCTTGCGTACCTTTAAAAAAAGCCTACCGCCGCTCACAACCAGAATCAAAACCCGAAAGCTTAAGGTGCAGACATATATATACAACCTAGCTCAGCACGGCCCAGAAGTTGTTCATATGGGCAACCCTCGCGATCACGCTTCGAGGATTCGTCGATTGACATACAGCATGTGTGAGCCCTCCAAACACATTATTTATGCTGAGCTAGTTACACCTACTTCGCGTACATCAGCGCGTCCGGCCTAGAGCGACCAGGTCAAGCTCTGACACCCGTCACTCGTCGTGTTTAAACAAGAGGCTAACAGCATTTCGTAGAACTGAAAGCCTCCAACTTCGTTCAGTTTGCGCAAAGGGAATAATACTCGTTGATCATTAAAGGCTGCCAAAGTACTCCTACTGGCTCATGAGACGACTTTTTGACCCAGATCTGGTGATTTTTTTTTTGAGTCCAGTTTATTCTGTCCGCTCAGCCCGAGGCTATGTAAGACATTTACAGCGTGTATAGGGTATGGAAACTGCTTTCTACTCCGCCCCATCGTCGGCCCCTGAGCCCGTTTCCTGCTGCTCCGAGCAATGCCCGACAGACGAGCCTACGCCCCCCTGCCGTCCGGTTTCTTGGCCGTTTTAGTGCTCCAGAGATACACTGGCTCACAAAAGAAACGCAGCACGTGACGGAAAAATCTTCGAGCTCCAATCCTGTGCGACATACTGTATTTAGAGAGTACATGCATTAATAGATAATATGCGTAGAGGAGTAGAGTGTAAGCGTGTAAAATATCTAACGGTTCCGCGCAGTTCTCGCGGTGAGAGGGGACTTGTAAGTCGTGGCTAGCTGCATTACTTTTGTAATGTAACACTACGAAAGACTTCTCCGAGGCAATCTACAAGGCATAGTTGTATTTTAGATGAATCTTTATGTATATACATATGAAAGAAGATCAATACTCTGTATTCCCACCCCTTGCTTGGATCACAGCTTGTACTCTACAAGGAAGGGACTCGTACAAATGATCAATGAAGTCCTGAGGTACACAATGCCACTCCTCCTGAAAAGCGTCCCATAGTTCCTCTAGATTACTTGGCAAAACACACCTAGAGTGAACCTTCCGATCCACATAGCTCCATACATGCTTGATTATATTCAAATCCGGGCTCTGAGCCGGCCATGGCGATATGTGGATTGACTTGGCACTTAGCCAGTCTTGGGCCACATGTGAGGTATGCTTCAGGTCGTTGTCTTGTTGGAATATCATCTGACTTTTCTTGAGTTTTGCATCCTTCAGCGTCCCTAGAAGTCCCTCCTGTAGTATTTCTGTGTAATACCGCCCAGTCAAGGTTCCGTGGATACGGACAAGTTGCCCAACACCACGTTGGTGGATGACCCCCCATGTCATGAGACTACCACCACTGTGTTTCATGGTTTTTCGAGTGTATCGTGGATCCATTGACTTCCCTACTGTTCTATACAAATATTGGTGCCCATCCAAGCCAAATAAATTGACTTTCTTTTCATCCGAGTACATCATGTGAGCCCAATCAGCTGCTATCCAAGTTGCTCGTTCTTGGCACCAGGTGAGCCGAATTTGCTTGTTGATGCATGAGATGAGTGGAACGCGACGCCGTACATATGCTCTAAGCCCAATCCCCTTGAGATTTCGGCGCACAGTCTGGACACTGACATGGGGGAAAAGGTGGTTGCGAACCTGCACTGTCGTGACCCTCTGGAGGCTCCCTTGTGGAGCACTTAAGTAGTGGCTGCGTTGACGGTTTGGTGCTATGCAGTATGTATTGAGTGTTCTAGTTACAGTGTTTGCTATGGTCTATGGTGGTTGACGAGATAAAGCAAGCTGAGGCGTCCAGCCTTGCTTTATCCTCCTTATATATACCTGTGGCTGCGGTGGCTGCGGACGTATTATCTAAGCACACTCCGCAGTAGGTGTAGGTTATGTACAGTACTATGGGTTAGGTAATTGTTTGTCTTAAGTTTGTGCGGCTCTGAATCTTATAGAGCCGCGTGAGGTCCGAGGGGTAGGCACTGAGGTCACGTGATCCTGCCGTAAGCGCCAAGATCACGTGATAACTCGCTCCTCACTCCAAGTAACAAGGGAGAGAAATGCTGGAGCGAGTTCAGGGTAACCACCGTAGGCACTGAGGTCATGTGATCCTGCCATAAGCGCCAAGATCACGTGACAACTCGCTCCTTGCTCCAAGTAACGATGGAGAGAAATGCTGGAGCGAGTTCAGGGTAACCACCGTAAGCGCCGGCTAAGCGCCGAGGTCACGTGACCTTGTTTATGGCTTGTTCTGCTTAGGAAAAATGCCATAAATCTGTAGAAATATTTGGTTGTTTTGTTATGTCCATTTGATGGGTCATAACATGCACTGCATTACTAGTTTGGCCTCGAGCGAGTGAGAGCCCAGCAAATTTGGCATCAGAGACAGTAAGAATGCGTGGGCAACTGGACTTGGCAGCTACAGACGTCAAACTGCGGGTTTTACAATTGCGGGTGTAAATGCAACTAGCTGTAGTTGGGTGAACTCCAACTGTAGGTCTGATCTTGCAGAATGACATCCCCTGATGGCCTAGCTCATTGATTCAAGCACAAACTTTGGGTGTAGCATAGCGAGTCATGACAGATAGCCTACGGAGTGAGTTTCTTGGTGTGGTGAATGTGTGAAAGAGCAGTGAGTTCGTGAGAATGGCTGAAGGCGAGGTTACATTACAAAAGTAATGCAGCTAGCCACGATTTACAAGTCCCCTCTCACTGCGAGAACTGCGCGGAACCGTTAGATATTTTACACACTTACACTCTACTCCTCTGCGCATATTATCTATTAATGCATGTACTCTCTAAATACAGTATGTCGCACAGGATTGGAGCTTGAAGATTTTTCTGTCATGTGCTGCGTTTCTTTTGTGAGCCAGTGTATTTTCTTGTATTGTTCTTGCAGTAGTAAAGTTTATCTACTTATACACTCAAAGTTGAATCGACGAGTCGATTTTGTCACACAAAGTAAGGTTACAGTATCTTCGGACGGAGGTGTTGGTTATCGAGGTGGATGTATGCGCGACTGAAAAGGGGTTTCATGCTTCACAAGAGGACTAGCTCATCCAACTTCCTTTTTAAATTGTTCTGTTACAAATACAAGGTCAAGTAGAACTAATCTTGAGGATGAATGACTAACTTCACACCACTAACGCCCTTCTTTGATAATTCTAGAGCCGCAGGTACTCCGCTTAGTCCGCCGCTAACAACTTGAACATGATTGGGAACAATTTTGCCCTCCTCGACCCATTTGCTGAGGGATTTCCAACATGGCACGCTCAAATCCTTGAACATATGTGAACTGCCGAGAATATTATTGAACGTTGCCTTTCCTTCAAGCTCCTTTTGTAAAGACGGGTCCAAGGGCAGAACTAGCGCGATATGTCGATCAGAAGCGGTTGATGATTTCAAGACCTCAGTTGCGAGCTTCTGAGTGGACGGGAGAGCAATTGAGTCAAGCACGAAGTTTACGGGTCCGGCAAATGCCTCTTGAAGTGTCTTCACGTCAACGTCGCGGTCGAGCACCTGAGTTGCACCGAGAGACTTGAGGAAATCGGCGTGTTTCAAAGAAGCAGTCGTAATTATGGATGAGAAACCGGCAATACGAGCCAATTGAATACCTGCGAACCATAAATCTTCAGGTATAGCCAATATACAATACGGACTCTACAAACCAAATTGTCCCACTGAAGAGCTTCCACCAAGGACAAGGATTGACTTGCCCTCAGCAGTTGGACCGTTTGCGGGGAAAGCAATCCCAGACTTCTGGAATAGTCCAACGACCGAGGTCATCGACGCCAGCGGAATGGTTGATGCCTGATCATCGCTAATGTTCGAAGGGACTTTGGCAAGCACTTCGGTATCGACCAATGCATATTGCTGGAATGTGGCAAAGTCCGAGGTTGGTTTGTATAGGCCTTGGAAGAAGCTACGATTTCATTGGTCAGAGCATTGCGTGAGATGAAAGATCAGTGATCACGTACACTTTGTCACCTTCCTTGAAACCAGTCACATCCGGCCCCACCGATTCGATTATGCCTGCACCGTCTGTTCCGAGAACAGCCGGGAACTCTTCGACTAAGAATCCGTAATCGATAATCTAATGCCGAATAGTTAGTACGCATTTCTGTGCCGGGTTGCTCCACTAGATATACCTTCCAGTCGACAGGATTGACTAAACGAAGCTGGATCAGTCCCAAGCCAGGGAGACGAGACAACGTGCCAGGTTACTTACTTGCCGCAGCAGTGACTTTGACCAATGCTTGCTTGCCCTGAGGCTTGGGTATAGCGCGAGTGCCAACCTCGACCTTGCCTTGCTTGGCGAGAAGCAGGGAGGCCTTTTGAGTAGACATTGTGAAAAGAGCTGGTCGAAGGGAGGATGTTGGTATTGTGTTGGCTAGCCATCTCGTTGCACAAGTGTATTTATACGACGTTCCAGTATGTTCCGGGCAATGACATACGATGAAGGCGTGCTTGATCAGCTCAAGTTCGCATCATCCGGCCAGTTCGAATTGCTGACTGAGCCCGAAGGATATTACTCAGCACGGTGGTATTACATCGCGCAGCTTTTGCATGTGATCCTCTCATTTTACTTCTTTCACCAATCTTGTTAGTCCGGGCCAGTGACCTCTAGCGTGTTGAGTGAAGCTCGGGCCGTCATAGCGCTCGGTCCTCTTTGTCAGGCGAGCCCAGATCGCTCAATTTGTCAACCAATTTGATCTCCATATTTCGCGCAAGCACACCGGTTCGGTGTCTACGGCGTAATGCACAGCTCGTAAGTTGATCTCTATAGTCAATCTCAGGGGGCTGACAAAAGGGTCACGCTAACCCAGACTCAGAGCGCATGTCCTCTTATGTATATGTGCATGGAACAGAACAGGTTCTGCGCATTGAACCTGGTTAGTGTTACACCGAGACCACCATTGATTATATAATGTAATACTGCGCTACTGAACATCTCAACCACACACTTGAGCAATACCGGTCACACTTGGAGCCTCATCCTAAACGTCCACCTCTGGGTAATAAAACTGGAAATTTTCATTTGGTCTTGCGGGTTAGTCATCCTTCCTGCAACAGAGCCACCAATTGGTTTGAGAGACAACGATCCGGTACCTATTTTTTAGGATATATGCGCGCTTAGCCAATTATGACAACAACTTATTGTTGACATACGCAAATGTCGCAACCAGAGGCCATAAAAACTCACCCAACCCCCCCAAGGATGATTCGTAGGATGAATGAACCAAATTTAAATCGACCAGCGATCAAGTCTGTTGGGCAGTATCAGCAAGATCAAAATCTTCATTTTGTTATTATATGCGCCCACATTCTACACTATACATCGCACATGTTACTCCGTTGAAATGATACAGCCAATTTAATTCTCCTGGGGATGCACGACCAACTTGACACCGCTCACCCCCTTTTTCGAGAGGTTCAAAGCCTCAGAGACGCCATGCAGCCCACCAGGCACAACCTGCACATTGTTCGGCACAATCTTCCCCTCCTGGAGCCACCGAGTCAAAACGTTCCAATATGGAACGCTCAGAGACTTGTCCGACTGAGAACTCCCAAAGACGGAATGATAAGAAACCTTTTCGCCGAGTTTGGCCTTGAGCTCGTCCGTCAAGGGCCTGACACTCCCGTGATGCGCTCCGGCTGCGGGCGATGGCGTGATCAAGAGGTCGACGCCGAGAGATTGTGTCGCTGGGCCGGGCACAGTGTCGAATACACGATCAAACGGAAGGGACAGTTCGGCCTGAAGGGCCTCAAGCGTGATATCACGGTCAAAGACGTGGGTTGCGCCAAGCGACTTGAGGAGAGCAGTGTGCTTTGCAGACGCGGTGGTCGCAATAGTCGAGAAACCAGCAACACGAGCAAACTGGATGGCTGGGTACCAGAGTTAGATAGGCGCGGGGAGGCCGGTTTCAATTAGAGCTTACCGAATTGCCCGACGGACGAGCTTCCTCCAAAAATGAAAATCGATTTCCCTGTCGCAGTAGGTCCATCGTGAGGGAAAGGAACCCCAGATTTCTGGAAGAGTCCGAACAGCGCGGTGGTGGACGTAAGCGGGATGGTCGACGCTTGGTCATCGGTGAGGCTATCGGGGATAGTGGCCATCGTGTCGGTGTCCCCTAGAGCATACTGTTGGAACGTAGCCAAGTCCGAAGGTTGGAATTGACCTTGGAATAATCTGTCAAAATAATCTGTCAGGACCAGGCCACAGCCAGATCGTAAATAGCGCTTACACCCTATCGCCTTTCTTGAACCTCGTTACGTCGGGCCCCACGGCTTCAACAGTACCAGCCGCATCCCCTCCTAGAACAGCCGGAAACTGGTTGACAAATGGTATGCCAAAGTCGATAATCTTATAATCGACAGGGTTAACTTGACCAACGGAACATCAGTTACCACACAAGAAACGGCGAGCAACAATGACTCACTTGCCGCAGCTGTGATCTTCACCAAGGCATAATTCCCTTGGGGAGTAGGAATAGCGCGGGTGCCGACCTCGGTTGCACCTTGCTTGGCGAGGAGCATGAAAGCACGCTGAGACATGGTATGAGAATAGTAGGAGAGAAGTGCGTGGCTGTAGTAGACAATGGTGGCTCAGGCTTATCTCCTCGCCTTTTTATACCATGAAAAGGGGCCCCAGACTCGAATGGGACCTCAGTTGTATTCAGTGCCGACCACGCCGGCTCCTCGCCATCCACGAGGCCGCAATGAAAACCCAGTCAGCATTTGGCCTGTGACGCCGCTGCGCTCGCGGGGTAAATGTGTACGTATACCAAAATCGGAAAGGAACGCATGGATGGCCAGTTGATGGACCAGAGTGGAGGATTATACATCACCTAAACGCCACCTCCGAGATCACCGTTAAATTTGTCCATTTCCAGACAGAAGGGTGGGCGTAGTGCTAGATGTGGGACTGATGTGGAACACAAATCGTCGAGATTATCCCGTTGGGGGTAGTCACCAAGTAAGCAGGCACAACGCTGAGCAACCCACTCCCTCTAAGCTCTGGGAGGTGAGTAAGCTTAGCGAGCCACACAGGCGGTCACAGCCACAGTAATTAGTCATCTGACTCAGCTGGACCCTGCATGTTTCCAACAGGATTGGCAGTCTGAAACTCAGCTTTCGCAGCGATAACACTTGATAATCTTAATTGTCGTCGGGGGCGTACAAGGGAGTGTAATAAAACATCGTGACAATCAACGGGGAAAAAAAATATCAAGACAGGGCGACACGTCTAGCATCCACCACGGAGACGGAGCACCAGGTGCAAGGTCGACTCCTTCTGGATGTTATAATCAGAAAGCGTGCGGCCGTCCTCTAGTTGTTTGCCAGCAAAAATCAAACGCTGTTGGTCGGGCGGGATCCCCTCCTTATCCTGGATCTTCGCCTTAACGTTGTCAATCGTGTCAGACGATTCGACCTCCAGAGTGATGGTCTTTCCCGTCAACGTCTTGACGAAGATCTGCATACCACCGCGCAGGCGGAGCACGAGATGCAGCGTCGACTCCTTCTGGATGTTGTAGTCAGACAACGTCCTGCCGTCTTCGAGCTGCTTCCCGGCAAAGATCAGGCGCTGTTGATCAGGTGGGATGCCCTCCTTATCTTGAATCTTCGCCTTGACATTATCGATGGTATCAGACGACTCGACCTCCAGGGTAATCGTCTTGCCCGTCAAAGTCTTCACGAAGATCTGCATACCACCACGCAGGCGCAAGACTAAAGGAACGATATTAGCCCCGAGCTCCTACAACGCGAGAAATTAGACCTACCAAGGTGAAGCGTCGACTCTTTCTGGATGTTGTAGTCCGACAGAGTGCGACCATCCTCGAGCTGCTTTCCGGCAAAGATCAAGCGCTGCTGATCAGGAGGGATTCCTTCCTTGTCCTGAATCTTGGCTTTAACATTGTCAATCGTGTCGGAAGACTCGACTTCCAGCGTGATCGTCTTGCCAGTGAGCGTCTTGACAAAGATCTGCATGCCACCGCGGAGACGAAGGACTGTAAAAAAAAAGGGGTTAGCAACAGACACGTTGCATTTGAAAGCGCGTAGCGTACCAAGGTGAAGCGTGGACTCCTTCTGGATGTTGTAGTCCGAAAGGGTGCGCCCATCCTCGAGCTGCTTGCCAGCAAAGATCAAGCGCTGTTGGTCAGGGGGGATGCCCTCCTTGTCTTGGATCTTGGCCTTCACGTTGTCGATCGTGTCGGAAGACTCAACCTCGAGGGTAATCGTCTTGCCGGTCAAGGTCTTGACAAAGATCTGCATTCCTCCACGGAGACGGAGGACTGTTGAGCGCGTCAGCATTCGGTCCTGGACTGCTAAAGAGTGTGCTCGTACCGAGATGGAGGGTCGACTCCTTCTGGATATTGTAGTCCGAGAGCGTGCGACCGTCTTCGAGCTGCTTGCCAGCAAAGATGAGGCGCTGCTGGTCAGGAGGAATCCCTTCCTTGTCTTGGATCTTGGCCTTGACATTATCAATGGTATCCGAGGACTCGACCTCGAGGGTAATGGTCTTGCCGTGAGAGTCTTCACGAAAATCTGCATCGTGAGGTCTAGCCACGAACAAAATGACGTTAGGGAATGGCGTCGAGAGGTGCAAAGGCAACACTGACTAGAATAAAGTTGTTGTACGTGAAATGTAAGAGAGCTGGTACGACGGGTGTCGTGGTTAGGAAGAAGGGCTGAGGCTGCCGCATGGGGCTTTATGGGCTTGCGTCAACGTCCCTCGCTTAGGTCATCATGGTGCCACCGCCCGGCGGCTGTTTGTCACCAGAACCACTCAATGCGATGTTTGCGCGTCCGGTCTGATTGTGGCGCAGCTCATGCGTTGGACTTGGCGCATATGACACAGCCAAACAGAAACAGTTTCAATATATTCATGCGTAGACTCTTCATCGACTACAGTTTTCCGCTGGCGCCTTTCAGCTCCCACACCGTATCCCTGACCACTTTTCCTTCCAAGAACGATTTCAGGTTGTCGAGCGCCCGCACCTCCATGCTGTGCTGCGACTCTTGTGTCTCGGTCCCCATGTGGGGCAGGAGCGTAACGTTAGGGAATGTGAAGAGCTTGGGGTTTACTTCCGGCTCGTTGGGGTATACATCGAGACCTGCGGCATACAGCTAGATAGGCGAATTCAAAAATAAATAAACGCCAGCGGAATCAAATTCATCGTAACACGTACGTGGCCGTCCTCGAGAGCGCGGATCAGAGCTTCTTCGTCTATAACCTTTCCTCGTGCGGTGTTGATTATGATAGAACCCTTCTTCATCGTACGAATGGCCTTTTCGTCGACCAAATTTACAGTATTCTCGTTTAGAGGTACATGGATGCTGTATAGCCGTGGCGTGTATAAGCGCAGTACTTGCATCAAATATAGAGATATGCACTCGCCTAAGGACGTCAATCTCGGCTAACATCTTCTCCTTGTCCGCATAATACTCTGCCCACTCTGGCGCATCCTTGACAGGCTTCCTCGAGTGGTACAGAATCCTCTTCATCGGGAACGCGTATGCAAGCTTGGCGAAATGTCCACCAATCCCTCCCATCCCGAGAATACCCAACGTCAACGCACTCGGATCATGCGCGGGTTTTAACCCGCTCTTCCATTTGCCCGTCCTCACGTTTCTCTCAGCGATCGAAAACTGCCGACAAGCCGAGACGAGAAGATACAACGCGGTCGTTGCTGTGCCGTCATCGACTGCACCTGGGGTATTGCTAACGCCAATCCCCCGGGATTTACACGCCGCAATGTCGATCTGGTCATAGCCTGCTCCGTTGTGTGCGATCCACTTGACAGAAGGCGGGAGCTTATCGATGAGCTCTTTATCAAAGACTCCAATGCGATCGGCGGAGGTGTTGTGTCGGTAAATGCCAGTGATCCCAGCATAGGTAGATGAGAGCTCGGAGTAAAATTGCTCGCGCGACTGGGAATTCATGGGCTGCGATTTCACAAAGGGACATTCAATCATTCAATAGGAAAAGGGATACCATTCAACATACGATAATCTCAGCTAGAGGACCGATCATGCGCTTTGCATCTTCATGGGCCCAGACAAGGTCGCCTACATCCACAACGTCAGAAGGACCACACCATCAGATACCTTTTTCTCATACCGCAGATCAGAACTTTGGTGGCCGACATCGCAGGAGTTCAGGATGGTTGAAGAGAGGTAGTGAGGGAGTAGTGGTTTTTGTGGGTTGTTGTGAGCGCTTTAAATATTAAGTCTGACGTCGGTTGATTTCATTTGAGCGAAGCCAGCCCTCCCGGATGTTCGGGCCGGTGGTGTCACGTGGACTTGGGATGGGAGCTTCAGCGTGGATTCAAACTTCAAATGGAGTTTTGACCCGACCCTTGAACGGCTGCTGAACGAGTCTATTATGGCTAATATCCTCATTTGTATATTAATCGAGCGTTGAAGTCGTTAAGCAACTTATCACCAAGCAATCGTTTGCAAAGCAGCATTGCATAAATCTTCAAGAGTTGGTACAACAAATCATTTGTTGTAGTCAAAACGGAAACAAAAATCGCCTGTCTTGAATTCTGCTGTATGACATGCCTCGTTCCAGAAACGATTCAGATATAGTAATGAGAGACTCTAACCCCGGCCCTCCTCAACGGACGCCTGAGCCAGATCCGTTGTTCAAGAAGAACTATTGGTGTGAACAAGTCCATTGATTTCAGTCGTGGCTGGTTTTGACCCGATAGGGGAAGTCGAAATCCCAGTCGTCGGTAGACTACCGAGCGTGAGCTTTGGGATCAAAATCACAGCAAAATGCCATCACTCACTGTTGAATTGGGGAGATTCAGACAGAACCCATGAAGGCTTTAGAATCTGGCCCTAAGCCATAGAACGACAATTGTCTCGCACAAATATCACCAGAGAACCCTCTGGTACGAGAGATTTGCTACAACATTTTTTGTTTGCGAGGCAGTTATATGCGCAGGATAACTTGCCAAAACTACTGTCGCCCCGTTTCATGGCGTTTCTTTTCCATGGAGTCGCATGGCCCCTTACTTTGTATGCGATCAGAATCCTAAGATTCGACCTTTAATGCTTACACCTCTAACTTGTGGGTTTGGTCGCGGGTTGATTGAAGTATGAATTTCTACAGCTGCATTCGAGGAGCAATCCACGACTAAATTGTTAGCTCGACCGCCTACAAAACGCATCGTACGCTAGGTATTTACGACACAAACTTCTCTCTCTCCGTGCCGCAAACTCCTCCCATACTACTAGCATTACCGCAATGAATTCTCTTTCGGCCTTACCCTGAGAATCTATTTCGCTGCTTTTGGTAAATGTAGCACAAGCGTACGTGCTTTTCTCCAACTTTGAACCACTACAACCTCATCTCATTAATCGTGTCTACCGCCTAGAGCTCTCCTACTCTCAAGTGGGAAAACTGCCGGACGGGACCTTGGGTGTCTCCTCTGTCGGCAAAGCAGGTCATTCCGCGCACGTACAGAGCCAACGGAATAGCTTGCTCACGCCGGTTTTAGGAAACGTTTTCCCAGTCGACGATATTCTTCATGGTATCGCAGCAGACACATATCCCTGGGGATGCAACAACCCGGAAAATTGACCCGGGTATATTTTCCCTGAAGGCGTGGTGGTGAACAACGTCAACGAATTTAGGCTGAATTTAGTATCCTCTTTATACGCAATTCGCTTCGGTACGCTGACCCAGTTGGAAATTGGAATTGCCCAAGATATGCAGTAAAGATCGTGTTCTTCGAGCGTATCCGGTCATCATCGATAATTATGATACCGACACATCCAAGCCCGGACCATACAGAGTGTTGATATCGAGCGCATACAAGGACAAGGACAATAAAGATGTCAAAGTTCATGAATGCGTGTTTTGCGGTATGGTGAGTTGTTGTACTTTACATTACATGCACCAGACCTGAGTCATTCCCACTTGATTAGATTGCAAAACCAGACGATTCGAATAATGCTTGGGAGATGTATTCTCCCAAACGAAAGAATTCAAGCACCAGGGAGCAAAGTTCTGAGGCTTAGGTTGGATGTCTCCTATCCAAGGGGGACCTTTCTAAGTAATCAAGCTACAGAATTACCTTGAATAGCGGTTTTGATGACCCAAGTCCCACTCAAATCGCATCTGTTTCATATTCGAAGTCAAATTTGATTGCCAAAATTCATAGGACTCTCGAGAAAACCCTAGCAAGGCTGAGAGTCTTTAATCGGTGCTTGTTCCAGGAACCCCGAGGTTCGGCTATGCCCCCTTGATCAAAGACAAGATTTACGACACCCAGAGGTCTCACCTCGGTCGTTCACAAGCCAAGAAGCTCTAGAACTTTCGATGGCTCCGGGCTCCGATGCATGCCGACGAACGTTGTAGCTGAGACTTGGCAGTCGCGCCACTCGCCACAAATGCCAAGTCCGATGACATCACAGGACCATCGAAGCACAGCCATTGATGCTGCCGCCGGCACTCTAGCTGGTTCGCATGGCTGATATTGGGGGCTTGTTCCACGTCTCGAACTCTAACAACCTCGCTATAACATCCAAGCTAGTTGTTCCACGGCCCGTGCGACAATTCCCATCAAAGTTTTTATCCCACACATCAAACGCTTGGCTTAAACCAAGCCCGCGTTTCTCACCGAATGTTCTATTGGTGTGAGCTAACGAGAAAAACGCCCAGCCTTTGCCGTTGGAGCCACAAGAATCGGTGCCGGTACTGCACCACCGATGTGCTGCTAAAAATTGACGCACGTCACTCTAGCGAGGCCAAGCGAGATGATCTCATACTGTCTTTGGAGCGACATCGTATGCCAACGTAATCGATACCATAATGAACGCGTTCAGGACCAGGCCCAGGCGCGCCAAGCAGCCTAACGGCAACGCCAGACTCGAACTGGCCAATGGCGACACCAGCCAAGCCCGATAGTATGCGCCGAGCTTTTACACCGTTCGTCATGTGCGAGATAGCCAGGCGGGAGGGGACATAAAAGGAGAGGCCACTGGCGTAAACCGCGCAACGTCCCCGGCGCGAATTGTTTACCCCTCCCCCTACTCGATTGACGACCCGGACTCACGACTCGACGACTTTCTGCCAACGACCCGGCATGGGTATTTTTTCACGAAAACGATTTGGCAAGTCGTACACCATCGATGAACGCTCAGCGCCAAGCAGCAGCAGTCCCAATCAAACCAAACCCCACTATCTGAACGCGCACACTTGCTTGATGCTGCTGCCATCATACGCAAGTTGCGATCCAGCGAGCACGACGGCTTGACCGATGAGGACGCTAATCGCCGGTTGGACGAGTATGTGTTTTTTTGTTGACGGTGTCTGAAATTGAGGAGGGCGTGCTTAATGTCCTCATAGATATGGCGAAAACGTACTTGAAGATGAAGGCGGTGTATCGTGGGTCAAAGTTTTGATTCGCCAAATGGGTAAGTCGTTTTTAGTTGGCCTATTCTTTTCCCAGAGCTGACCAATGGACCTGTAGCTAATGCCCTCACCCTCGTCCTTGTCGCGGCCTGCGCGCTCTCCTGGGGTGTCCAGGATTGGGTCGAAGGAGCCGTCATCACAGCTGTCATCGTCCTCAACGTCACTGTTGGTTTCATCCAAGAGTACAAGGCTGAAAAGACTATGGCGTCACTTCGCTCGCTTTCCTCTCCTACCGCTCTCGTCGTCCGTGCTGGAGAGGCCAAGATTATCCCTTCTCGGCATGTCGTCCCAGGAGATATCGTCATGGTAAAACCCGGTGACGTAGTACCTGCCGATATGCGAGTCATCACTGCCGCGAACCTCGAATGTGACGAAGCGCTGCTGACTGGTGAAGCCCTTCCTGTCGTCAAAGTTGTGCATAGGCTCAGTGGCACTGGCCGCAAGCCCCCCGCGGAAGGCACGGACGGACCAGAGCCTGAACAAGTACATTCAGATGGTGACGTTGGTGTCGGAGATCGCATCAATATGCTGTTCTCGAGCGCAAACGTCGTCAAGGGCCGCGCGACCGGTATCGTGGTAGCAACTGGAATGGGCACCCAAGTAGGCGCAATCGCTGCTGCGATGAAAAAGAAAAAGGGCGGCGCAGTGAAGAAGTACGACGATCAGGGGAACAAGCTTGGACTGGGTCCCAGGATTCGTGAGAGAATTATGGTTTGGCTGTAAGTCGAGTCGACCATCTTGGCGCTAGAACTTCATTGACTTCGGTGGAACAACAGCGGTCTCCGATCGGGCACTCCACTTCAGATCAAACTCTCGAGGCTCGCATACATCCTATTCCTTGTGAGCCCGGTGATATTCAAGTTTCCTACAAAGCACTGACCTGACTTTTGCACTCTAGACTGCAATCGTCTTGGCCATTGTAGTCTTTGCCGTAGCTCGATTCAAGGTCACAAACGAAGTTGCCATCTACGCCATTGCGTAAGCCTGCTTCAATTATGTTTTTTACTTCTTCCACTGACCTTGTTTCTAGCCTCGGTATCGCAGTTATCCCCGAATCACTGATTGCCGTCCTTACGATTACTATGTCTGCTGGAACTTCGCGAATGGCCAAACAACATGTCATCGTCCGGAAGCTCAATGCGCTGGAGGCGCTAGGCGGCGTTACGGATGTATGCTCCGACAAGACTGGCACGCTCACCCAAGGCAAGATGGTTGTTCGCAAGCTGTGGCTCAGTTCTGGTCTCATTGGCCAGGACGAGAAGGTCTCAGGCAACAACTCAGGCTATGGAAAGGGCTCTCGTATGTTCGACGTCGAGACTGGCCCAGAGGCTTTGCGTCCTGAAGGCCGGGTCTTCGAAAAGCAATCAGACGACGAGGAACGTGTTATTCGGCCAGGCTCTCTAGATGAAGGCCTGCGAGCGTTTGTCGAATGCGCAAGTCTGTGCAACGTGGCGACAATCTCCCAGAACAAGGAAGGCATCTGGAAATCGACGGGCGATCCAACCGAAGTCGCTCTGCAGGTTCTCGCAACAAAGCTCCAGCTTGGTCGACCAAAACTCGCTCGCGTGCAAAGTGAAGGTGATAAAGAAGAGGGCGACGATAGTGACCAAGAGGACGAAAAGAAGGATGGGCGAAGATACAAGCTTTTGATCGAATTCCCGTTCGATTCTGAGCTCAAGAGGATGAGTGTCATCTATGCGGATCGCGAGCGACCCGATAACTTGATCCTGCTCAAGGGTGCGGTGAGTACCAAACCTGAAGTGAATGTATGCATAGACTCACAGGTTATTCCTCAGGTTGAAAACGTCCTCGCAGCTAGTTCGACCTGCCTGGCCTCCCCGACTGACTCAATCGAGAACGCGACGCCTATCACCGAGGCCCTGCGTGCCGCTACTATGGCACAAACCGAATCACTCGCCGCCCAAGGTCTGCGTGTTCTCGCGCTTTCTGCCCGCCGTATTGCTCCGTCGTCCAATTTGCCTACGCGTGATGAGGCCGAGAAGGATATGACATTCCTTGGCCTAGCCGGAATCTACGACCCCCCACGTACGGAATCGCGCGACGCCGTCCGAGCGTGCAAGGCCGCTGGGATTACTGTCCACATGCTCACGGGCGACCATGCTGCCACCGCCGCTGCCATCGCTCGTGAGATCGAGATCGTCGGTCCCGATGCAGTTGTCGGAGGAAAGAACGGCGAGATCATGACCGCAGCCGAGTTCGACAGGATGTCCGATGCAGAGATCGACAAGTTGCCCGAGTTGCCTCTTGTGATTGCCCGATGTGCACCACATACGAAGGTGCGGATGATCGAGGCTGGTAGCCGCAGGAGGAAGTTTATGGCCATGACTGGCGATGGTGTTAACGGTAAGTGTCTCGATTCTTGTAGCTCGTCTAGGGGCTAACGTGTTATCAGACGCGCCATCCCTCAAGCTCGCACCCGTCGGTATTGCTATGGGCATGGGAGGATCCGACGTGGCCAAAGATGCATCAGATCTTGTCCTCACCGATGACAATTTTGACTCGATCCGATCTGCCATTAGTGAAGGTCGTCGAATCTTCGACAATATCCAACGATTTGTCCTGCATCTCTTGGCCACCAATGTTGCCGAAGTCATCCTGCTAGTCATTGGCCTGTGCTTCATCGACAGTGCAGGGTCGAGCGTATTCCCCCTGAGTCCCCTGGCGATTTTGTGGATCAACATGGTTACTTCCAGCCCTCCCGCGTTCGGATTGGGTTTAGAAAAGCCTGCGGTGAATATCATGAAGCGGCCTCCGCACAATGTAAAGACTGGTATATTCACCCTGCAGGTCGTCATTGATGTTATGTTCTGTAAGTCATCTGTCTCTTGAAAAGTCGGAGAACCTGGGCTCACAAGATAAATCATTAGACGGCCTGGTTATGGGTGCAACTTCGCTGCTTGCTGTGAGTTATAAACGGATAAGATTGATATGGGGCATCACTGATATTCATTGACGCAGTTTGTCATCGTTATTTACGGAGCTAATGGTGGTAACCTCGGTCACGACTGTAACCGTCGGCACATGGAGGTCTGCGAGCCCGTCTTCCGCGCCCGTTCGACCGTGTTTGCGACTCTCATCTTCCAAATCCTGATTTATGTGAGTTGATATATGTCAGTATATCGCATTTAAATCAACTGACCGTGAATGAACAGGCATGGGAACTCAAGGCTCTCGATCGCTCCATGTTCAATATCACCCCGGGTCGTCCCTTCTTCAAGGATCTTTGGGTAAACCCTATCCTCTTCTGGTCGGTCGTCATTGGCTGCGCATCTGTCCCGCTTGCCATCTACGTGCCTGGGTTGAACACTCGTGTGTTCTACCAGAGCGGGATCACTTGGGAGTGGGGAATCGTTGTCGGAATGACACTAGTGTTCGTCATGTCCGCAGAGCTCTGGAAGATCTTCGTGCGGAGCACTGAACGATTCAACCGACTCGGTGAGAGCCGAGGATGGGGTGCGACAGCAGAGGTTGTTCGTCCCAAGACAGGCCTCGAAAGCCGGAGCGAAACTCTAGATTTGGGTGAAAAAGGACGCCGAGACAAGGCAAGTGAGGAGCGCGCCGAAGAGCATGGAGACCAACGGGTGTAAACTATTTGTGTCAGTTGCCCCTCTAAAAATTCTTCTTGCGAATCAACACCCTTGTATCAATAAGCCTGGTTTAGATTCTGATTCAACTTTGTAATAATATTTTGTCTAAATTCAGTAATCGAATTCAACCGATGTTTACATTCGAAAAATGTCTTACGCTACCGAGGGAGTAGGGCTCTGGAGTCTGGGGATGTACTCTCTTAGTGTTTCGACGATAACTAGCAGGGGAATAGTCAGAGCTGGATCTGTATGCATCCCAAATGACCCACTCATGTGATCATCCCGCTGAGGGAGCCCGCTGACGACGATGACCGCCACTGGCGAAGACGGAGCATTTTGCAACCAAACCGGAAAGGCGCCACCGTGGGTGGCATACTCGGGGAATGGCAAATTTGCGGTTTCTTGCGTCTGCAGCTCGAAATGGTGAATAGGCCGATAGGAAAGACAACATGGGGCCAGACCTTTCCAGCAGCAGCCAGCTTCCTGCCTATGTAGTATGAGCTATGATTGAACCGCCGGACAACGTTGCGTTTTCCTTCAACCTAGATCTTGATGGTCAATGGACAAACCTGAGCTGAACCGCTAGTAGATCGACTAACCCAGACCCAGTTATCAGGCGTAACTTCCGACTCGGCACCAACTGTGCAAGCAAAGAGGGTATGGCCAGTGAATGTCGAGATGGATATGACGATGCCACGATTTGCCCATTCTGGAGCAGGTTCACTGTCTGACGCTGTCGATGTAACCGAGGATATTGTTGTATCGTCCCGAGAGGAGTAGGGCAAATGTCTAGCGAGAAACTTGGCCCGAATCAAACTTCCAATGTTGAACGCATCGTTGGAGTTGAACGACGGGAAACGAAGCTTCGATTCCTGCAACAAATATTGTATCTTTTGGCACATGCGAACGGCGCTCTAGCTTGCCTGCTCGAACACTTCTGCGACAATCTCTGCGTCATTCATCGAGCTGAACTGGGCCGAGAGTGCCATGGTGTCGGGAGTTGTGGTTGCGGATGAGCAATCGCGAGCTCGGCCTCCGCTGTCTGGTTGCCTATCCGTTTCCTTTTTGGAACAGATAACCGCTGCTTTTGTAATCCAGGCCGAGACACTTGGCGCATGGCTAGGCGCTGTGGCGTTGGGGTCGATTGGTCCTGTTGGCAAGGGGTCAGCAGTTACTTGATCCGTTCCTCGACAAAGTCTTTCTTTAAGTCGCTCCTAACGGCCACCTCGATATGTCTATTGCTCACGGATTCAAACGCTTTGGAGTGTTAGGTGAGATGAAATGACTTCTTAGCGTGGGCCTTAAATCATTCAGAGTGCTAGGTGGAGGCCAGATGGGACTAGGTTCGTCACGACAATACGCGTCTGATACCACTAACGTTTGTCTAGGCATCGCTTATGTCGGAGCTGTTAAAGCCAAGCTCCCCGTATATATATACGATCGATCTTCTGACCAGATCAAGAAATCACTTGCACTTATGGACAAACATCTCGCGAAAGACGTTGCAAAAGGCAAACTGGAGAGCGAGGCTGCAAAGGAAGCCAAAGATCGCGTCGTCGTTGTGGGTGATGAGGGCATAAAGGGGTTCAGGGACTTGGATCTAGTGGTAGAGGCAAGTTGCGTGTTGTTGGCCAACTACGAGATATTGACATCCCGCGCCGATAGGCCGCATCCGAGAACGTCGACCTTAAACTTTCGTTGTTCCGGTCCCTCGCCAAAGAGATGCGTCCAGATGCGATTCTCGCTACTAATACATCCTCCATAAGTATCACCAAGATCGCTGCGGCTGCCATACCAGAAGGTGTGAGTCCCGCATCTGAAGAAGGCAAGAAATCCTCCGGGCGAGTCGTTGGTGAGTTGCGTGCATAGCCTGGCTGTTACCCGCCTGACAAGACGATACGGTACTACCTAGGCCTGCACTTCTTCAATCCCGTTCCTGTTATGGTCAAGCTGTGCTCTAAGAACGTCTTACAATAGGCTGATTGTATGCGGCTATAGAAACTCGTCGAGCTTATATCCGGTCTTCAAACAACGCCCGAGACTCTAGAGCGAGCTCGGTCGTTTGCTCATGCTTGTGAAAAAGGTACTGCTGCATCAGCTTGACCACTGCTAAACTCACTAAAACGGCTTTACTGCAGTGGTGACCGTCTCCAAAGATGTCCCCGGGTTTGTCTCGAACGGTACGCTCGTTTTCCTAAAATATTGAGCCCTGCGTCTAAGAGTAGTTATAGCTTTGCTCATGCCTTTCATCAACGAAGGTGAGATTGATACCGTGTTGCCCCATCCGATCCATTCTCTAACTTCTTGCTCAGCAATCATGTGCCTGGAGAAGGTCAGAATCTCTGGCTACATTTTGACGCAGGTGTTCAATTAGGGAAATATTTCAGGGCGTTGCAACGCGCGATGACATAGATACAACCCTGAAACTAGGAATGAATCATCCAATGGGCCCACTCACGCTCGGTAAGTTTTATCGGGCTCTTTTACGGTCATAATCAAACTAACACCCCTGTTCTTTTCCTATCCGAACCTCAGCTGATTTGTGAGTGTCTTCTTCCTCCAGCTTAGTTTACCGTAGTACATGTTGATAACCTTGAAGTAGCATTGGTCTCGACACATGCCTAGCAATCCAACGTGTGCTGTACGAGGGTACCGGGGATTCAAAATACCGCCCAAGTGTGTTGCTTGAGCGAATGGTTGATGCTGGCTGGTTAGGAAAGAAGAGTGGCAAAGGATTCTACGATTACGATTCATAGATTATATCATTGTGAAGTAAAGCGGTCGATTATTTGCTGGTCAACCGCTCGAATTACTGTCGCTGACGGGTTATTCACAACCCATCCAAACACTGATCAAATGTATGCGGGCCAGTGAGTTGAAATTTTGATTGCACATTGCATCAGCGACCCAATGACAGACCTAGCTCTGGAGTCAAGCAGAGGCACACATTATCAACATAAAAACTAATGACCGAAATTGGTAATACAATCCAACTTGGACGATTCAAATGCTAAGGGATCGCTATGTTTACAAATGGATGAACCATCCAAATACCCTTCAAGCACGAGCTGCGTACTTATTCTTGAGGAAAGTGGCGGCAACGGCGGGGCTAGACCAATTCTTTAGTGTACGTATCACTCTATTCGCATATCCACTAACCTTCCATCTGTTCCATAAGCAAGGTGAGCAGGAATGCTCAGTCCGCCATCACAGAACAAGTCGCCGCTGTTGCAGAATGAAGCAACATTTTGGGAAGCAGTGCTACCATCCCGAGGAGCGGAGTCGACTAGGGAGAGTTGATGGGCCAGCTGTTGCTTGACTTGCGATACGGGTCACCGAAGACGACAATACCGACAATCTTGTTCTTGAGTGCGGTCGAGAGCGAGGTGCCTAATGAAGAAGCTGAAGGAGCTGGCCCCAGCAACAGGTTAATTACTTACTGTGTATGACCATTGCGCCCTTGGAGTATCCGCCGAGAGCAAAGAGCTGCTTGGGACAACGAGCGGCCTGGGACGTGATGTAGTTGACAGTGAGTGTTGCACCAGCCGTGATGGTTGAGCTGTATTCTGCCTTGGTATCGTAAGGAACCGAGTATGTAGTCGTTCTACAAGGGTAACGTTTAGTCGAGCGATGAAGTATATGTAGAGTCGAGCATGACTTGCCCAGAAACCGCCGACGCGAGCGAGGTCGAGAGCGGTTCACCAGCAAGACCCAATCCCTTCTCGTTGGTGCCAGCCAGGAAGACCAGCTGAAGAGGAGAGCAATTGGTTTGACGTGTCTCAACTCGGTGGGGATCGCCACAGCCGAGACAGCCAAAGCAAAGAGGCCTTGGACCATTCAGCATTCTGGTATGTGTACAGGAAATATATTGGCTTACAACGAGCGCTTTGGTGTGCATAGTCAAAGAGAAAGAGCGAAAGTAGCCAAAGGCAGGTAAGGGAGCAACCTTCATCGTACTCCATATTTATACATGCTAGTCTAACATAACAGACCATACTAGCTCCCGGCCTAGCATATGGCACGAATGTGAAACCATGTGGTAAAGACTGGCCAGAGAGCCATCCCAAGAGCAACTACTCAAGTGAGCACGCAGACCCGTCTCCAAGAAGCCGGACAGTCAATCCAACTGAACGTTCGAGCGAACCCAACCAGTCGACCCAAGACTCGTGATTTGTGCATTCGATTACCGATTTAGGATACTGACGTTTGGTTCCATGCCATCGTGACCAGTGGGATGTCGCAACGTTTGTCATTGCTCGCACATGACATGGTTACAGCGACGAGCCTCAGAGCGGTGAGAAGCAACGAAAGCATACGGCAAGCTTCTCGTCGGAGAAAAAGCGAGGCTGGGATGTGATGAGAAGGAACGGGTATGCAACTACCGAGTAACCGGTGATCAATTAAAAGCTATCAAGCGAGGTACATAAGGCCCAGAAGGTGCAGTTAGTAACCCCGCAAGGGGCACAACGTGACTAATTAAATGTATTGGTCTCGGGTTGGCAGGCTCTAATGAACCCATGCAGCCCCATAACCAAGCTGATGCGGTCTCCTTTAAATTCAAGAAACTCGTTGATTTTGCCAGAGCTTTAGCAATAGTCCTGTGTTTAGGTAAATTCACAGACCGCCATCATGTTCCTGGGCTGTAGCTTGATACACTTCTGGAGAGCCCCAACGAGAACGAGATCAAATTTCCCGCCCCAAATGCTTGGCTTTTGAATCACAGATTTTGGTCAGAATAGCACTCCAGTCGGGTGTGGTAACGATCCATATTGTTTTACTTGAACATTTTTAATGAAAAAGTACTATGTGACTATAATTACCAACCTGCGCATACAAAAAAAAATAATATAGGGAGTGCATGAAAGAGAATGGTTCCTACCCCACTGATCTCCAACAGATTCGGCGGGGGCGTGGCGCCAACGAAGCGCGGGGAACAGAGGTCGATTGTTCGGTACGCGATGATCCCATTCGGACCATTTTGTATCTCTCTTTCCGTTCTCAGAGTCTACTTTATTCTGCCCGCTCAGCCTACGGCCATGTAAGACAGTTGCAGCACCTTTTCGGCAACTTTATGCTATGCCCGTGACAACACCAACAGCCCGCAGGCCCACCTACAATTCTCGGCTTCCCTGCTCCGTTAGTAATGCTGTAGTTCGGTCGTACATGTCCGAAAGACAGCACAGCGAGAATAGGAAATTTGTCGACTCGGCCACTTGACAACTCGACCAGCACCGCTGACTGCCTGTAGGTTTTCTCAAATGATACAGTGTGACAGGCGATTCGGTGGTCCGAGAACGCTCTGGCGGCGCATGGTGAGCCTTGGGTTCTTCAAGGTTTGCTTTATTCAATACTTGGGTGCTCTTTCGCTCTTGTATCTTTCATAGTTGGCACGTGTATGCTCTTTGTGTTAAAAGGACAAGGTTGGTTTCCTCCTTTTTTCGATTCTTGTAGATAGGTGTGAAAAAGATGTAATAAGAACCCCGGGCAGGTTCCAGCGCCGAACTGTCAAGCTAGCATCCCATGATGGAAGAAAGGCCAAACCCGATCCCACCTATTCATCCATCAGCGAACGGCAAAGGTGGCAAGATTGCAGATCCCCACAGCTTTACATAACACGATCCAACCCGCTTTCATTTCGGAGGGACAAAAATATACATTTTCTTGGCGGCGAGCCATCTCTAGCCTATCGAAAAAAAATACAAGAACCGCATGTGTATACACCCTATGCCCGATCCCGAACAAAAAGAAACAAAAAAAAAGATACAATAGCTGAATGCCCGAAAAGAGTCTAGTATGGGTTTATCGCGAACGTCTCTCTTCCTCGTCGTCTTCGGCAAAGGACTCTTCGAGAGTGCGAGCGGCATCTTCACCGCCCATGCGTTGATCCTGCATCATCTGACCAGGCCCACCAGGGTATGGGCTCGACGTCCGAGGTGAACCTTCACGCTTGAGCTTCTTAGAGGGTGGGCGCTGCGAGGGCGAGTTGGGGGCCGCGCCGTTCCCATTTGTATTAGGCGCCCCGTTTTGGTTTGGATTTGGGTTGCCACCGTTCTGAACCTGGTTCTGGCCGTTGAAGCTATCAAACGCGCCAGTCGCACCTGGGGTCGACGCATTGGGGCCGTCGACTGAGGTGCCAAAGACAGGGCCAGGTCCGCGTCGCTTCCGATCGACATAGATGCATTCGAGCCCGGCACGTTCGCACCGTTGGCACCGCTCGTCCGGCCCCTCGGGGTTCGAATTGCCGTTCTCGTTGCCGTTGTTTGGAGCGACGCAGCGCATCTTGAGTTTACGGCAGGCGAGACACGCACGGCCTTTGCGGCCTGCCGGAGGAGCTGGGGCCGGTGTGGCACCCTTGGCCTGTGCAGGGGGCGGGAGAGGTGCGGTCGAATTGGGACTCGAGCCGTCATCGGCGCGGGTCTCGGGGCAGGTGCACTGCACACCGCGGGCACGGCAATCTTTGCAGCTGGGAGCACCCGCTGGGTGATGACGCATGTCCGGCGCAGGAGGGAGACGGTGATGTGGGTGCAAAGCATGTGGATGCTGGGGAGGGCCATACGAATGCTCGTGCGGATGGACGAGCTGGCCGGGAGCACCGGGGTGTGGGGGATACGGCATGCGATGGTCACTGTGTGGGTAGCCGCCGAATTGCGGAGGAGGCGGGGGAGGCGGGGCTGGATAATACGGGTTGGGTGCGGGGGCCAACGCGGCGGCGAATGGGGCGAACGAGAGCGGGGCAGGCCATCGCCCTCGTGATCGGTGCGCATCGACTCGTCGGCACCGTCGATATCGGTGCCGGCGGCGCCCTTGTCCATATCCCCATGATGAATGCACCGACGCTTGCGACCACGGCACTGGTCACAGGGCTCGCGGATGCGGGTGTGTCCGCTGGCGCCGCCGGGGGTGTCCTTGCGCGGGCTGGGGCACGCCCGCAGGGGGGATGCCGTTCGGGGTTGGTGGCACGCGGGGGCCAACGGTACCGCAGTTGGGACCCCCGATTCCGGTGCATTTGCGTTTGCGCGCGTGGCAATCTGCGCACGCTTTGATCACACGTTCGCGCTTGCTGGGGGTTGCCGAATAGCCAGTCTGGGGCGAGTACCCGTTGGCGGGCATCTGCCAGATCGACGACTGGTTAGGGTCGCGCTCGGGCTCCGAGTCGCCGTCGTCGGGCCCGTCGTCGGTCCTGCGGATGGGGGTAAGCGCTGGCATCGCCACCTATCAGAGCACTCACGGTGGATGCCGGACACGCGAGCCCTCGGGCGAGTCGCCGTCGTGGAAGCAATCGACCTGCTTGAGCATGCAGCGCTGGCACGCCTCGCCCGGGCGGCCGGCGACGCACTGGGTCCGGCTGAGGCGACAGAGCATGCACGGCGGCGGCGTCGTCGGCCGCTTGCGCTTGCGCGCAGTCACGTGCGGCAGGCCGGGCAGAAAGGCGACGGGGACGGGGATGTAGACATAGGAGATGCCGTTGTGCACGAACGTCGGGTACGCGGGCGGCGGCGGGAACGCGGCGGGGTCGAGCGGGAGCGAGCTGGGGGTCGGATACTGGGCGCCGGCGGACGCGGGGGCGGGCGAGGTGGACGCCGGCGCAGAGTGGGTCGTTGTCGCGGTCGGGGCGGCCATGGCTGTCAGGCAGGACGCATGCGAGAGGGGGAGAAGGGGAGCGCAGTGCAGGCCGCCAGAGCCGCTGGCTCTTTACAGCCGGTCACACGCCGCTCCGACCACGGACCCTGATCACCCCTCGTGACGTCTGTCGCTATCTCCGGCCTGCCTTTCTCCGCCCACGCCGGCCGAGCGCGCGTCTCTCCGGGGCACCGCCCGCCCCGCCCGTCGCCAGCGCCGACCCTCCCGCCAGCGTCGAGCGGCCCCCGCGCCCGCCCACTGCACCACTGCGCATTCACCCACGCGCGACATCCATCCATGCGCCCACCGGCCCCCCGGCTAGCACGGCCGACTGCATCCCGAGCTGCCAGTCCGACATGAGGCGGCCACGTTGTCGCCCCCGAGCCAGGCAAACATCCCTCGGAAGCACACGGCAAGTGCCAGACACCAGCCTCCCTACCGATCTCCCGCGACGCACCACTCGCTCGCCCTCGCCCATTTCATACGCCGCACTTGTCTGAGCCCACACGGGCGCCTACATCCCCCCCGGCCAGACGCTCGTCCCGCCGCCCTGTTTCAGACCTGCCAGATTCGCCCATCGCTTCTCTCGGAAGGCATATCCCGAGCCCATCTCGAGCCTGGCGGCGCATAGAGGCCCGGAATATCATGACCAAGCCCTCGTGGGTCGATGGCGATACCTCCCCCCAGCTCGGGTGCTCCGGCCTGGACCCCTCAGGCCGAGTCCAACGCGTGCGCCCGCAACTGAGAGCCCGTGTGCGAGTCGGCGGAGCTCTGGGCCCTGTTCGAATCCCCGCAAGGAACTCGTTCGGTGATCCAAATCCAATCCCTCCCTCCCACGGCACGCCCAGCGGATGAATCCTCACCCCTTCCGGGTATCAGCACGCGCCCTTTCGGCTGCGTGGCTGAGTGCAAAATCACTCAACGGCACGGACACATCGATGCCGGGCGCCGACACGTGGTCTCCTTCTCGACCCTCACATCGGCTTGTCCAATCCTGACACTCGGTTGTCGCCTCCCTCGGCGTATCAGCCGTCACAACCGTCGACAATCGTACCAGACGCCCCCCCCCCTCCCGACCCGTTGGCAACCCCCCCTCCGAGCGGCCTGCCGCGCGCAACGTCACCCCCCCTCCTCCCCCTCGCCCGCTCCAGCCCGCTCGGGGAATTCTTGGAATGTATGTATGCACGCGTGCCGAAGAAGCTCTCTACCCCATCCAGCAGCCGGTCTGGACTCGGGTCGATCCATAATCAACCGAGCTATCTGGGCCGGTCATCCGAGCGTTTGAAAAACAATCGTGCCTCGATGGACTCCCCTGCGCGGGTGTGTGCGTTCAGTCAGGGGGGGGGGGCTTGGGGGATCATCTTCTTAAATCAGGACTAGAAGTGGCGGCGAACACGCCCTCGCCGCCGCCATGGCAGTGCCTAGCATGTCACCGAGACTCAATTATACGCTCGGCCCTCTCAATCAGATTGTCGTCGTTACTATCTCCGAGTGCGGGATGAAAAACGCCCGAATGATCGCGGTCGCTAGTAATGTCGCACTAAACCAGACCCTTGGTTCGCCCTCCCTTGTATTCAATGGCGGCGCTCTTCTGGCGCTTCCCGATTCAACACGCACCACATACAGCGCGGTCGTTGCGGCGCACGACATCTCGGTTGAGCCGGTCCGAGCAATCAAGAACAGGACCGATCCTCGCTATTCGTTCTGGATCACCCGTCGTTCTCCTTTGAGGTGGCATCGGACTCGGAGATCGGGGCACGTTGCACCAACTGAGTAATCATCGGCATGAGGTCACTCGAAACGGGAAGCGAACATCAAGTAAATCAATTGTACAGTATGCCAAGAAAGTTAGATACATATACATATAGATACAAATATAGCCACACACAAATGAACGATCATAATACAGCATAAGCACCCAGCACATGAGGAAAAGACATTATATAGTAAGAGGTAATATATCAGATTTATCAGAATAGTGGTGTTAGCCTGTCTTTAACGGCGTAAAAAACGAAAGTAATCACTGCGTATAGTGCAACTAGGTCTACTGACGACCAGTCGGAACAGCTTGGTCCGCCAGACCGAGCGTCCGTTCGCCACCGAGCCACACCTCGCGTAAGCCCAGCCGCATCTTGAAGTTGTCAAGCCACCCACTCGAAAAATTGATTCTGCGCTCTTCAGGGATATTCAGCTCTTCACAGAGCTGCCGTCCCCGCTCGCATATAAGGTCACCAGTCAGCCTCACCCCTTTGTTAATCCGGTCGAGCACCCATCCGGAAAGCGCTGCGTCAACCTCGGGCAGAGCCACACGGAACGGCCGCTTGCACCGCAGGTGGCCCGGGTGGAGGCGTACGTAGTCTCGTATTTCTTGTTCGTGGCTGAGATACGTGGATAGCGTCGACTGGCTCAAGGATGGGTACTCGGCCTTGAGCCGTCGGACAGCCTCGACTTGGGTGAGGTGCTCGTTTGAGCGGTAGAAATCGATGATGCGAAGCTTGTCATAGTAGGTTAGGTGTTGCCGCGGTGCGCGCGGATGTGCTGAAAGAGCGACAGAGAGCGGACGGGGTACCCGTGATGTCCTGGAACGTTTACGACCAGAGGAGCTTTGAGCCATGGAAAGACGGTAGAAGTAGGAAAGAGGTATGTAATAGTCGCTGATCGCTTGCTGCCATGCCTTTATATGTCTAGCCACCTGGAACTTATGTGGCTATGGAGTGGATGACTCATGTGGCACTGCTGATTCTGATTCACCGTACTCATTATCCTCGGGTTTGGCAAACCCGCGCGGGTAATATGTCAGCGCACGACGCCGCGACATGAGCGGGCTTGCGACGCCAGTCGAGGCGGCACCAGATATGCGTTGGCGGGCTTCGTAAGCCGAGCTGCTGCGCCTCACCGCCCTCTGTAGCAGATCGCACAGCTGCCATTCAGGTAGGCTATACCTTGTTTGGACGACCGCTGTCCGACGATGCGTGCAGTTCATCAACGCGCCCGCAATTCACGCCAATCTTAGAGTCATATCAAGGGGGTCTTGGGGCAAAACAAAAGAACAGCCGGCTACAGCGTGGTATGGAAACAAGAATTATCATCAAAAGGCAAATTACATATTTGGATAAATCGAAAATAAAACGTCGCTTTTTTCTCATTTACGCAGAGCCTGTGGCATCTACGCTTGTTGAACCTTGAATTTGGACCCTCGCTGTCCAAGGTCGTCCTCCGAGTCACTCGCCTTGTCGCTTCGGTTGTCATGGTTCGAATGGGACGGTCCAAGATTACCTAAGGCCAATTAATGAGCCGGCAGAGCGGTGATGCAACAGAAACGCACCAGTTGGTCCATGGTAGTGCTTCCTCGCACCAGCAAAGTACCATGCCAGCGAGCAGACCATTACGCCCACAGTGATGACCGAAGCGTAATTCATGTTCAACTGGGTCACAGGTCGGATCGTCGGGAGCGCCAAGATGATCGCGACAAACAGTGTCCAAAGAATGCACATCGAGTTGACGGTCCAGCCGAGCGCACCGTCACCCATGTAGAACGGACCAGGCTTGAAGTGAACCTCGGGATGGTTGCGGAAAAGGCGCTATATAATTCAAAACAAGTTGAGTAAAGTGGTATCCAGGCAAGGCAAGGGGGCGCACCCTGCAAAAGATAGGAACGATGTACGAGAGATCCAGAGCTAAGAAGAAAAAACAAGGTTGGTTTGATGCTTTCATGCAAAGTAAAGGCATACCCATGGCTGTGAGGGCAAATATAGCCTGCGCAGCAATTGGGCTAGCGAGATATAGCAATCCAGGTAGAATGCTCAAAAATACGACAAGCCACTTGTGGCGATCAAATTAATGCAGTGTCTCCTTGATCGAATGACATCAAACTCACCACAGAGTACAATGGAACATGGTTCTTTGTAATCTTTCCAATCACTCCTCGGTCTGGCAGGCCACGGTCACGAGAGAACGCGTAGAACGTGCGCGAACAGGCTTGGAGCGCGGTTTGCACAACGAAAAACGCAGTGAGGCAGACCCAGACCCAGAGGAACAGTGCTCCACCCTTGCCTATCCGTCTATACATGATTTCGAGGAAGGCCAAGCCAGAGGGACCAGGGAGCTCTTCCAGGGACCAGAGCAGGGACAAGGACAATGTTAAGGACCCATCCAATGAGGCCAGTTCCGATGACTGATGGAAGCAATTAGCAAAGCTAAATGTAAAATAATGCATTGCCTACCAGCAATGAAAATAGCGGAAGGGGCAGCTACAGCAGCACGTTTAACTTCCTCTCTGCGAACCATGTTAAATAGAAGCTGCTCTGGAATCGGAGTGATGTACATACGAGATGTGGGCTGGAATACGGCTGATCAGTAAACATCATGCACAAACCAGAGCAATCATAACTGACCGGTTGCATCATAGTCGGTCATCGTCCATTGGACGGAGAGTAAGCCAAATAAAAACGCAATACCCGTATTCCACCCGCCCGTTTGATTGATGATGCCCTCTGAGCCAAAGACATAACTGGAGTTTTGTCAATTATGTTTCCAGTTTATATGCTGTTTAAGTAGGCCAGTTACCTTGCAGAATGCATCTCAGACCGAGGGGTTGTAGCCAAGAGCACGATAATGATCACTATGAGAAATCACCATCAATCATTAATTGATTCCCCCAGACATGACAACTTACAGATTGTAGCCCCGACATTGACGAATACGAATCCGCTGGTCATGCGAGCGAGCCACTTGGTGGCTACCGAGTTCTACCCAGGAGTCCGATAAGCAACTTTCAGGGCCAGGAACGTACACGAACGCGCCACCGGGGCGGAGTTTGAGGCGCAAGGCACTGCTGTACCTGTCGCGCGAGAGATGAATGAGACGCACCAACAGTCCGTGTATGACAAGCAGTGCAGCCATGAGTCCAACGACCATCCCTGGGGATACAACATATTGTTCTTTTTTCGAGATAACCACCTAGTCGTGTGTTTGATCATCAGAATCTGGGAATAGCTTCGGGAGCGAGACAGGGGCAAGGGACGAAGCGGAAGGCATCTGAAAACGGCCTTTTCGGGGAAGAACGCATGGAAGAACCGTAAGCGAGACGAAAGCAGAGCTTACCGCTCCCCAAATCATATTCGCGAGACCAAATTCGGTACTGGACACACCGGCGACTTGGCCAAGCATATTCAGCCTGAAATGATATCACAAGATATGATAAGCTAGATTCCGCGCGCGCAAGGGGAGAACAGACCATCCGACGACCCAACCCACAATTGCTCGTCGTTTGGGAGGAACAAGTTCTAGGAGCAGGTTAGGTACGGAATATGAGATAGGCTTATCGGACTTACGGGCAGAGGCGGTATAGAGGCCACCGGCGGTTGGAAAGGCCGAGACAATCTCTGCGATACTGGCACCAAGCGTGAAACACATTGTTGCTCCCAGAATCCAGCACCACACGACCTATCGAACGAGTTAGCTCGACCGGCCAAACACGCGAATCTAGACGTACTGATGCGGGTCCACCGAGTGTGAGCGGGGTGTTGAACGTCGTAGCAATGGAGGAGCACATTCTGCAAAGCAGCTTTAATTTTGGAACGAACAAAGATATCAATTGGTTCGTACCCCATAATAGAGAATGCCTAGCAAATGGTAACTGAATTAGCACGCGCCAAGCGCAGACGTGATGGTATACTCACGAATGAAATTGTCGCAATATTCGTAAACTCTCGCTTGAACGAGGGCTGTCCCGGAACAGTTGAGCACACCCCAAAAGCTTTGATTGCTGTCAGCGACATACCACATAGCCCATGGCCAGAAGCTCGGCGTCATCGTCGTCGGCGTTGACAACAGGGACATCTACCCTGTCGAATTTCTTCTGTGGTTGGGCCATCGGGAGGAAGGGAGACGAAACGAGCCCCAATAAACGCACGCGAAATATTTATGCGCTCCGCATGGGCGATAAGCCAAGACCGGACCAATCCAGTGGGTGATCGGCAAAGGCGCGTGATAGATCAACAGGGAGCAGCCGCCCAGCGGTTCTCAAATTTACGTCGACTCAACCTCCACCATCATGCCTCCCTTTCGAACAAGAGACGACTCCGCCAACGATAAGAAAGGACAAAAGAGCTCCGAAAAAAAGCGCCATAGATACCACAAGAAATCAAATCCAGACGAGCCTGGCATACAGAAACTCAAGGCCTCGCTTCGGCAAACACAAAGGCTGCTTGCCAAGGTATGTCGGCATGTGTCATCATTTTAGTTCCTCACACATGGACGGCGTCATTGGCTTCACTTTGCATAGGACAACCTTGCCCCCGATGTTCAAATCCAGGCAGAGCGAAAACTCAAGTCGCTAGAGGCGGATCTTGCGAAAGCCGAGATTCGCAAGAGGGAGCGTGCGATGGCTGTGCGTTACCACAAGGTCCGTGCTGCTCTTTCTATTTCCGTTTGGCGATATCCGAATGTGTCTGACTTACGACAGTGTGGGTGATTGATAGATCAAATTCTTTGGTACGCGATTCTTCATATACTAACGTAGGAATAACACTGATGCCGGTACGATCAGACAAACAAAAGGTCACGCGAAAGCTCAGACAGACCAAACGAGCGCTAGAGGCTCCTGGCCTTGACAAGAAAGAGCGCAAGAAACTCCAAAAGGAGCTCTTAAAGCACCGCGTTGATTTGAATTACATTATCGTAAGGCTTATCTCTCTGCTTCAGACGTAAAACCAATGGCCGTCATAATAGCACTATCCTAAGCTCGACAAGTACATCTCTCTCTACCCTTCTTCCTCCAACGATTCGGGCACCTCCGAAAGCGACAAGTTACGAGAAGAGCGACGCGCTGCGATTCGCCAAGCAATGGAGAACGGCGAGATGGATGTGGAGCCTGAAATGAACCAATCTCGAGAAGAGACACACGAGAGCGAGGTGGAGGCGGAGACGGAAGGTGACGAGCAAGAATACTCAGAAGAGGAACCCGAGGAATTTACCCCAAAATCCCACCGTCCTTCTAAATTGAAACACGAAGAGTCCAAAAAACTCGACAAGAAGGCTCCGAGATCTGGCTTCAGTTCAGCCCCCACCCAGAAACCCATCAACATCCAAGAAGACGATTTCTTCGACACTTAGGAGGCGCCTTGTGCCAGGTTTGCTACCACCCCTTGCGACCGATGTCAGTTGTTGCGCCAATATATCCCTTGTAGGAGATCAGTGTATAAATGGTTATCGCAATCACCCCCCCCCCCCAAACCTGGTACGGATCGCACCGGCTATCCAAGTTAGGACCAACAATCGGCATAAAGACAGTGACGATTGCATACAGGTCGCACGGTTAATGAATGGGCGTATCGTTGTTCAAGACAGGGCAGGTTATTTAGAGAACAGTAGCACTTGAAACGCTGAGATAACTAATTGATATATCGAAAATTGTGGTACACGAGGAGATGGACGATAGGGTGGTCGACCAGCTCAAACTTTAAGGTGTATAGGACAATTGGTCGGGTCACTGTGGAGCAGTCGTCCCCTATTACATGTATGAGACGCGGACGGCTCTGGATGAGTCGTAAGTGACTATCCCGAGCAGTTGGATTTAAACGATATAGGCTGTCAATGTATGAGCCACTGTAAGCCCGTTTAATGTGTAAATCCCACACTCCGCTAAGGAAAAAGAACGTTCCTGACTATGGGCTTGGATCTTGCATACTACAGCAAATTTCCAAGTGAGTGACCATGTGCATATACGGCCATTTTGCACACTTTTTACCTTCCATCAGGCTTGGCTAACGTCAGAAAATCCCCGGTTATGTTAGTGGCCCTGTATCAGGGTTAACTGCTCAAATTTTATTACCAGACTTTGGTTACTTTGCTCATTATGAGTGCGATTCAGCCCTCCTGAATTTCCAGAAAAAATGGGTCCCATGTGGGGTGCGCTGGTACCTAGATTAGCAAGCGACGCGCACTGCTCAGATAATGGATCATACACACACAGACCGAGGTGCGGTTAGCTGAGACTCCCAGGACGGATCTCGTTCGCAATTGTATCTGAGCCCGATTCAGGGCCTACACGAATAATTTTCACAAATTTCATACATAAATTTTGGTCGTTGTTACAATAATGACGGGATAAAAGCGGAGAGTTACTATTTGCAACCAGTTGATAGGATTGGCCGCTCGGCTTGAACTTCCTCAGCTCAAATTTCTTCTCATTTGGCACGTTGCTAGTTCTCCCGTTGGTAGTTGTTGCACATCTGATACCTGAAGTTAGCATTATTTGCTCTAATAGCCTTAATATCAATACCGCCATCAGCCAAACCTCTCATACTCGTCGCAGGGTCAACTCACTAGTCCACAAAACGCATATACGCGCTCTTCTTTACCACTTCCATCGTCTTCCAAATCGAACGCTGTGGATACAACAACCCGATACTGCTCAACAAGATTCGGGGTATTTGAGATTGGGTACATGGCCACCGTTCCGGTTTGAGCATCGCTGCACAAGTAGGTATGCTATCAATGTAGATATGTTTCGATTCCAACAGGTTGAGCCAAGAAGAAAATGGTAACGAAATGATATAAATTATACCCCTTTACTGTTTTTGGGCCGATCGACCCAATTTGCAATGCTAATCCTCCTCGTAGTTACTGGGTATTCCTTTTGGTTGGGATGCCTCTCCTTCTGTTCATTTTTCAGAAGATCGACGGCTTTTGTCACAGTCTGCACAATATTTTCGTAACTAAAAGTTACTTTAGAGAGCTTGAGTAGGGCCCTTCCGGATCCGGTTTAACCGCCAGAACTGAAAGTTCGGTTTTCGGCTTTCGGTCGCCGATAACCGAGCCGTGCTGAGTCATCAGCTGACGGATGAAGCCGAGGGTTATCGAGAATATTCGTCGGATGGTGAGTCAGCGACTCGCCACCAGTTCGCCACTAGCTATAAAACAGCGGACTGAGTGCCAGAGGCAGCCCGAATCGCCTGTTGAACTCCAAATCTCTAGACCTCTCACAAATTATGGCTACCCCTTCTAAACGAGCTCGCGTCGACGAAATCGAGCGAACCGACGTTCCTCTGAACCCCCTGCTCCCGGTGGTGCCCGTCGCCCCTGAACAGCTTTACGCCCATCGCTCCCTCCTTCGTGGTCGTGCTACTCTTGCTAATGCCGCTGATAGCGTACACTTTTCTAAAAATCGTTCACTCGTATTTCAATTTGTAGACATTTACGATCTTGTAACCGATGACATAGGCAAATTTGTATCCTGTACACTAAAGTGTGGCATATGTCGAAAGGGTGGGGGATGGCGCTGGGTAAGGGGGGGTAAAGCGAAGGGCTCCACATCGAATATAATCGCTCATCTTCATTCAAAACATAGTTTGATTTGGCAAAATGCCGAGCACGCAGACTGGATTGCCTCGGGCAAGCCGCTGAAAGACCAGAAGCCCAATATACAGCCTGAAGATTTAGACTCCAAACAAGCCGTGAGTCTGGCTTGATATCTCATCATACTCTGATCTTAAATCTTTTAAAAATAGGTCTTTCATATTGATGAATTCTATCGCCGCTTGACGCGATGGATTGTTGCCGACAACCGTCCATTCACTCAAGTCGAAAACGAAGAATTCCATGACCTGTTGACCTACCTCAAGCCCGCTCTTGACAGGCATCTTGTCAAATCAAAAGCAATTAGGGACCGCGTCTTTAAGGATGCCTCAACAGCCCGACAATCTACTCGAAACTATCTAACATCTCTGTCGGGTCTTATGGCAATATCGTGCGATGGCTGGACGTTGTCTAATCGAATCGCCTTCCTGGCCATTGTTGGTAGCTGGATTACCGAGGACTGGCGTCTGGAAGAGGTCCTGCTTGATTTTGTCGAGCTGCATGGTGCACATAAAGGCGAAAATATGTCGATAGCGGTTGGTTCAGCCCTTACCGAGCTTGGAATCGAAGACAAGCTTCTGGCATTAGTAGGCGACAATGCTAGCACTAACGGGACGCTTGTGCATCATCTTTCTGCTTCTCTTGGTCAATCGTCATCAAAATTACACTGGGACCCAGAGAAAGGCCAGATCCGCTGTCTGGCGCATATAATCCACTTGGCTGTAATGTCCCTGTTGAGGAGCATCAAAGCTGTTCCTACGTCGACAGATATGCACGATTTCGACCCACAAGACCTTCAATTGACTCCTGAAGAGGCGGAATCGTTTGTTGCCATCAATAACATCGAGGCTCTTGAGGATGACTTGGATACCAAGCTAGACTCTTCTGTCGATCTGACTTCCGCTATTGATAAGGTGTGTAATTGAGTTTGCTCATTATATGCACTCTAAAATTGAAGTTTCTTCGATTTCATAGATTCGAAAAATCTCAAAATTGGTCCGATCATTGCTGCAGCGAATGGAACTTTTTATTGCCACTGCTACACAGATAGAGGAATGGCATGAGCAAAAGGCGTGGGATGAAAACCAAAGTTACAAGAGGAAAACCGTCAAGAATTTGATTCTAGATGTTCCGACTCGATGGAACTCAGTCTTCTTGATGATCGAGCGAGCACTGGAGTTTTCTGAAGTAAGTCCTCTTGCAGTGTTGTCTGCCTGGCCACTAAAATCCCAAATTCATAGGCAATCGACACACTGGTGAATCACCCAAAGATCACATTATATTGCCCATACGGGCTCTCAAGAAGCGAGTGGACCGCTGTAGCGCAAGTGGGTAAATGGCTCAAGGTATGAGAGCTTTTAAAAACACTGATATTGTTCTTTAACAATCCTCGACAGTTTTTTCACAGTGCATCGACTATGATGTCAGCCGAGAAGTACCCCACCTTGAGTTACTCTTTGCGGGTCTATTTCTTGTTGATTTCCTATCTCATGGATTTGGAGACAGGATCAGCCGTAGTAAACTCACCCTCACTCGCTGCCGGGATAACAGCCTGCAAAGAAAAGCTCTTGGAATTCTTTGATAAGGCGACATACGATTCAGAATATTATTACTTTGCTACAGGTACTTGCCAATCTCTCTTTACATAGTCGCATTTTATTGATTCTTTTCCTAGTACTGGATCCACGCTTTAAGGATACACTCTTCAAGGCTAACAAGGGCTTAACAGCTACCCTGTTCTCGAAAGAATGGGTTAAAGATTGCGCAGCCGCCTTTCGTGAGACATGCGAAACATTCTACAATCACCATTCGCCTGTAGTCGATGACCCAAATCAAAAAAGCGATTTGGTACAACCGACAGACGGTGAAGAGCTCGATGAGTTTACCTGAGCCTGGAAAGCGCAAATTCCATTGGCCTCTCGGTCTCGACACCTTTCTCCGCCAAACTCTGTCGCTGGTGAGATCACAGCATATCTATCAGAGGAGGTAACAAAGCAACCTCCACTCATCTGGTGGAGCCAGAACGCGCATCGCTTTCCTCAGCTTGCTGTTATGGCATGCGATTTTCTATCCATTCCAGGTAAACTGTTGAATGTGCAGATTACATTTTACGTAGCTAACAAGTACACATAGGTACATTGGTGGCAGTAGAGCACATCTTCAACATGGGTTGTGATGTTATATCTCTGCGCCGCCAATCTCTTGGTGCAGAGACGATACGGATGCTCATGAACTACCGAGCAGGAATGCTGCTTGAAAAGCAGATTGGGCGTTCAAACGATCCTTAATTGGAGCTCGTGTGTTGTGTTAGATGTCCTGTACGATTGAGAGTTCATGAATGTATCATGCCTGACTAATATAAACCGAAATAATCACGGTTTGGAACCGGCGGTGTCGGCTCGGCTCAGTTTCTTACGTAAGATCCGTCGGCTTGCCCAGCTGAACGTGCTCGAACCGCATCCGGAAGAGCCCTAAGCTTGAGTATCTACTCGGCCCAGAAGCCACTGGACAGACCACCACGCACCTTGATTGCAATCCAAACTCTCACCAAGCCAAGGTTGATTTTGTCAGTTGGGCATCGGCTCATCCCGCAAGGCCTCGAGTTCCTGAGTGACCTAGGGGTGAAATCGATTTGGATCAGATGTACACACAGAATAAATTGAGGATTATAACACTAACTAGTAGAGCGCTCTGGGAGACGCCAGCGAAAGTGAGAATAAGAGCGATTCCGTATGGTAGAAGCTTCATAATCAATCCTTTAAAATATTCCAACGGATTTAGTTGGGGTAGTAACCCCGCTGAGCTCCTGGGCTTGTATTACAGCCATGCTCAATCAATGCAAAGGGTGCGCAGCTCCGAGTCGGCAGCCAACTACCGAGGCCTTCCGAACGGGATTGCAGATCCCGATAGCGCTGGTGTGGCTATATCACGCTCACCCATGTGCATCGCTATACCATTAGTTTGAACACAAATTAGTGCTAGACTAAATTTAGGCCGCATCTAGGCGCTCAAAACGACTAGCCGATTTCCCGCTGAACGAGCTCGTTATGTTCATTACATTCTTATGCAGAGGTCCACAACGCGCATTGAAGGGGTTTTGCAGGAAATCTAAGATCCTCAGCGCGCATAGCGAGACTGATCTTAGCGAAAAGCCGAATGTCTCACTGCTCTCCTGAGCGCTTGTGGCGCTCCTTCGGGCCTGGCTTCTACCTCTCCCATGTGGCTTTACACAAACATGGCTTAGAGTAACGATCAAAGCAACCAATATCATAGTTAGGCATATGGCACCCGAGCCTATCGGTCAAGTTGCCTCAAAAGTGGCCGCAAAACACAAATTATTGGGCCGACCACGGCCACGCTAGATGTATGCAGATAGTCGGCGAGAGTGACACCCGAGCGCGCCGAACAAAACCTGCCTCTTGTAAGAAAATTAGATGATAAATTCAAGGCGTCTTAATGAGTTTCCGACCGAGTGCTTGTTTAAATGGCTTCATGGGTTCATATACATTGGGGCTCAGTCCTGTATGCTCCTGGCTCGTTGTACTAAATAATATTGACTTGATTCTCAACCCCGGGTATTGCCTCGTCGCTTTCCCCTGTATTCCAGCACATGGTATAGCTATCCTCTGTCGTAGCATTACGCCAAGCCTGTCACCAACTAATGAAATCGTCACTATTAAGCCGACTGGAGGCCCACATACCACCCCACAAAATGCAAAGTAGCTATAGAAATCGCCTTCTTCATCTTTAGTAGTGTATCCAGCAGATATCAGCACTCGATAAATCCCAGGATCGGTTGAGCGATTGGGTTCTTTAGGCTGTGTCTGCTGAGCGAGTATCGGGTAACCTCCGACCCATGACTCTTGGTAACACAAACTGCGCTTCCACTTGTGGAACCCCATAGTGAGCGTACAGAAGAGCGTACTGAAAAATACCACAGTACCGTATCTGAGACTTTACGAGGTGGCCAACCTTTGATCCCGTCACTGCCTTTACCGGGATATTCCATAATATCTCGAGGGAACACTTGGTTGTTCGCCCACGTCTCTTGCTTTTGATAGGCCCAGATGCCGACTGCTCGTTCTGCCGCCTTGATGATCATACTCGGTTGAAAATTCTTAACTGTGTGCATATAAAATTCGCTCAGCAGCTTTCAACAGCCGATGTAACAAGTAAATCCGACCCTCGTTGAGCCGAGCGCGACATTTCCATGGGTTGGTCGGTCTGTTGGTTAAAGTAGGTGTTCCCGCCAGGACTTCAGTCTGTTACAACCGAGTGATATGTGACTGAACCGATGGGAATCGAGCTGGTGATAAACACCCTACCAATACCACGGATTCCCCAAAACCAAGGAGAAGGGCGCCAAGGAGTCCGTGGCGAAGTCGTTTCATGGGGTGCGTTCCTAGGTCGAGAGAGCAGTGTGAGGCAGGTCGGAGCGTACCGCATCCCGAGGTACCAAGCACCGCCAACGCGGAGGTCAATTGCCCGGTTCGGATGATCAATGTCCGTCTGTAAGGCGCTAGTATGACAAATGAAGATAGCGGTAGGTGCAACATCGTGCAGCACCGGATCGATCGTGCTCAGGGATAGCTTGTTAGAGCTGAAGTATGATACAATCCCCTTTCCAACTATGACGGTGGAGATGCGTGGGACCTGGTATTAGCTAGGCCCTAGGTGTGGCGTGCGGCAAAATACGTTGATGTATGTGTCTATTCGAGCCGTTCATATGTTTCATGGACCGGAGCTAGAAGGGCACGACGGAATATACAACCCCGCAGGAGACGTATAATGGGCCAAGTGGTTCACTCGTATCTCGGGTTGAAGATGTGGAACAGGATCTTGACATTCTTGGTAGAATAGCGTCAACTGGTCAAAACGTGGCGTTGATAGGAAGACGCATCATGGCGCAAATCATTTGATCTCCGGTTTCACTGGAATCAGGCAAGCGCAATGCGGCGGACTATGTTAGCAAAGCGGGGGCCTTCTTTATAGCTTCAAGGGAGACAGTCTTGCGGCTGGCTACTGAGCAATCCGTAGATTACTCTTAATCAAGTTCATGAATTGGGATTATTCATATTAATACACAGATTATAATCAAGAATACAATATTCAATTCACCCTCAATCCAAACGCTAGCCAAGTGACTCATAAAATAGAGAATATTTTATTGTTCATCGTCGTCCGCTTCTTCTGCCGGCCAACACATTTCGTATTTATCCCCAACCTGAATAGCCTGTTTGTGGGTCAACGACTGTTCTAACCATGCGAGATATTTGCACGTACCACACCACAAAAACCAAAAACATAGGTCATATCTCCACCCGTACCTTCCTTTTTGTACGAGCTTGAAACTAGCGCTCTGAATGGTCCTGGGTCGCGCTCATTCGAACCTGGGGGGATCACTGGATAGGAGCCAACCCAAGGATGAAGGTTACACAGCCAACGCAAGTCCTATATGTCGAGCATTTAGCTTCATGCGAATCTAGGGAGGAGGTGCAACGCACGTCTGGATCTTCATGCGGTTCGGGCCAGTACCCAATTTCGCTTGTAGTCAGGCGTTGTGGGTATGCGTTTGTATCTGAGGACCACCGGTCGTGTGATTTGCGATCCCAAAGGTGGACCAGCGAATGTGCTGCGCGAAGAATAGAGTTGGGCTGAATAGTTTCGACTGTAAGATTCATAGATTTAGTAGGGGTTAAACCGGGGCGGGGATGGGATTGACCTTGCCCCTGAGCGGTTTGACACTCCCAAGCGCCGTACGGCCCGTTCTCGAATGCAACAGCGCTCTTGGGAGAGCCTATAACAGAGCCAAGAGCAGTATTGACCAAGACGAGTACGACCAGTACCCGGGAGGTGATGCGATCCATAGCAACAGACAGTAGACGAAGATGGTAAAGTGAAGCGACTTTATATCCTTGAAATTAGCCAGGGAGGTGACTGTTCGAAAACCGATCATGCAGGTTTGGCGGGTCGTCAATCGTCGTCCGAAAGGAAATAAGTTAGGGGGTCGTGATTCGAAGATTCGGTCGCCAGCCCGGTTATATATATGCCGCAATGCCACAGGGGCTACGTGCGAAACCTGTAGGCCCAGCAGATTTCCAGAGCCGTGACGAGCCGCGCAGTTGCCATAGATATATGCTCAAACAGACATTTTAGCTCGTTGGCTTCGCGGGCGTCACCAAGCTGGCCGAATGGGGCATGGGATGACATGTTTGCTGAATGCGGTGCCGCACGTGACCAGCGGGGGGGGTGGGGCACAAATGTTGTGAGGTGTCGATGGCCACAGCGCTTCTGTTCCCAACGACCACGACGCGCCCGGCGCTCGCAACGGCTAAGAGAGATCCTCACCGCATATACGACACCGACGGCAGCGATGGTAGTGACTCACGAGAGCGCACCGCCCAAGGCGAAGGCGAAGGCGGGGGCGAGCAGCAGCACGGTCCCCGGCAAGGAGAAGCGTCTGCGCAGCAAGGAGGGATGTCTCACCTGTCGCATCCGCGGCAAGAAGTGCGACCAGGGCAAGAACGACTCTGACGACGCCCAGACCGCCCACCCCGGCTGTGCCGCCTGTCGCCGCCTGCGCATCGAGTGCCTTGGCTATGCCCGCAACCGCCCCGAGTGGCTCAAGGTGCGTTCCCCCTCGCTCGGCGCTTGTTCTGCTCCGGTGCTCATCTGTCTTGCAGGGCCCCCAGGTCGACGAGTTCAAGCGTACGATCAAGATGTTCCTCGCCGGTGGGTTGCCTGCCACCCCCGTCTGCCCTGCCGCTCACCCACTTGTGCCCAGAAAATTCCCCGCGCGTCCAGCGCACACCGCGCACTTCAGACTCGGGCAATCTGCCGTTCCTGACATTCGACAACCTCCGCAACGGAGCAGCGACCTCGTTTGTCCCCGTTGCATCGGCTCGCACTCGGGGGGTGCCCCGCCCCCGCCCACCTCGCCCGGCCAGGCGCCTCCCGAGCGCCAGGACACGGCGCCGGGCTTCAATCCGCCACCGCCCATCCCACCCACATATGCCCAGTACCAGGTCCCACTGCAATTTGGCCCGCCGCCCCAGCACCAGCAGCTGCCCGGCCATCCGATCCAAGCCATCCCCCACCCGCATCCCCTCCCGCCCATCCACGACCCGAGCCAGATCCCGCCGCCCAATGCCGCCGGCATCCCGCTCGACCCGGCGCTTGCCATCGATCCGGCCCTCGAGGATGCCAACATGCAGACGCTAGCGCCCGTTCTCGCCCAGCTGGGCGTCACTGGGCGTCTTCGGCCTCAGCAGCCAGCCCAGCCGGATCAAGCCGCGCCTGTCGCCGTCGGTTACACAGTCTCACACGACCGGGGAACACCTCCCGCTTCGGCACCCCTTCCCCCAGCCGCCCCTGCGGACGCCTTGCACGATATCGGCGTGCGTGTTCTCGAGGTGCTCGTTGCGGGTGGTAAACACGTCGAGGATGGTGCCCCCCGTGCGTGGGCAGGCGTTGTGGGCGCTAGTCCTGCCTGGGGAGAGGTTGTCGTCGAAATCGTCGCCGCTACCCGTGGACCTCCGCCTTCTCCCGTCTCGACCCCTTCCCCCGAGGATCTCGACCGAATCGGGTCCGATGCCTTGCGTGCATGTGCGCTTCTCTGCCTGGGTGTCCCTGGATCCGAGGTCGTACTTGCAAAGCGCCTGGAGGAGCGCCGATGGGGCGAGGATGTCGCCGAGGCTGGTGTCGCCGAAAACTGGCAGCGCGCAGGCGAGGTCTTTGTCGGTCTCGCCGCTGCCCGTATCGCAGGTGCAGCCGAGGCCGCCGCCAAACTCGAGGCGCGGGAAGCGAACAAGCATGAAGTCAAAGCTGATGGTGAACCAATGGATATCACGGACGACAAGGCCAGCGTTCCCGTCATCCCTCCAACCTTGACCGCTCCACCAGCCCAAGAGCCTCGAGCCGATGCTTAGAGATGTCTCGGTTGTTAAACTGCTTAAATAAATACACCTTTAAATCCTTTTCCTGGGTCTGAAAACATGCGTTCTCCTTTTGTTCCTTTGCTTCCCGTTTATAGCTTTTATGTAAACCTCCATGCCTTGGGCTGGATCCAACCTTTTTGGTATTTGCAATGTGCTTGTGTGTGTAGGTGTAAAGCCGAACAGTTGTCTTTGATAAATAAATCTTACAATAGTATTTTTCTCGGAAAAGACATGATCGAGCAGTGCTAAAAACAAAAATAAGGATACATCAAAATATATATATATACAATTAACAAAAGTGCTCCCAGTCCCTTTCGACGAAACGCAGCATATACCGCTCGATAGGTCGCAACCCATCGTCGTCATCATCGTCTTCGTCAGGTTCGGGCTCTTTTTCTTCGACCCCACTGGCGACCCCGTCAAAGTCACCCATGTCCATCCTCTGTTCCTCGCCAGCCGCCATCCTCGCAGCATCCACATCGACCCGGTCCTCGACCTCGGCGAGCGCCCGTTCCATCCGGACGTCATCCACCAGGACTTGTCGCCAATCAAACTCGCCCTGCTGGATCACAATGTCGTCCAACAACCGTTTTTGGTTTGCTTTTCGGAGCATGGATTCCTCGACCGTGTGCAGCGAGATGAACCGGTAGATGTTGACTTCGCGGGTTTGACCGATTCGGTGGGCACTAACACCAAACGTGAGCGTTGAGAGGGAATGCATACGTGATAAAAGGGGCTCACCGGTCTTCACACTGCCTATCCATGGATGGATTATAGTCGCTATCATAAAATATCACCGTATCTGCACCCGTCAAGCTGTACAACAGATATCAGCAAAATCAACCACCGAAACACTCGGTAAGCGCACTGACTTGATGCCAACACCCCCGCTTCTCGACGAAGCGATAAACGCAAAGATCCGTTCATCGACATTGAATCGCTCGGTTACTACTTGCCTCTGCTCGATCTTGGTCGACCCGTCTAGCGCAGGTACCGATAGCCGTGCAAGTTCAAAAAGATCTCGAGAATGTCCAAGACGCGTGTCATTTGCGTGAATATCAACACTCGATGACCCCCAGCGTGTTTGTCTCGGAGCAAGGCGTCGAGCTCTTGGAGCTTCCCACAGTCGTACTGGATGAGCGTAGCGTCGGGAAAGCGATTTGGAGTTTGACGCTCGATCGGTGCAGGACGGACGAATCGAGTGTTTCGAGAGCTTCAGGGACTGGGTCGAGTGTACGTAGGCCAAAAGTCAGGCGAGGCACGTCGAGTGCTACACAGGCGGAGTGGCGAACGCGAATCTATCCGTGACATCCCCCATGGCCTGTTCTCGTCGTGCGTATGACATGACCAGCCGTCCTGCCATGTCCTTGACATCCCAGTTGGGCCTTTGTTGTTGGAGAATGTCGATTGGCAGAAGGGGTTCAACAAATGATTTCGCGAGCGTGATTTTCTCGATGCCAAGAATAGGTATGCGTGTGTTCCGTTGGGTGTTGACCACAGCAATTTGGTCCCGACGGCGACCAAGTTCAAGCCGACGTTGATACTCAAGCCAGCGTTTATTCCCTGCGACAGTCCGCAGATCTCTAGGAGGGGGCTCGCCTGGGATCTCAATGGATGGGAAGAGCTCCGAGGCATTTAGTGCTGCTCGACGTTCAGCCGCTAGAACGGAACCTGCAGCATTCGTAGCAACGTCAAACGAGTGGTTCCAGATGCTGAATCCATCATCATCAAACTGCCGTAATAGCCTCCTTCTCACGAGCAGCTCTTTGATCTCAAAGTCGACGATTGCAGATCGAGTAGTGGGCATCGCAAACGACGTGACGATCGGTCGAACTTCGAACAAGTCTGGATGATTGCACACTTTGCGAAGTTGCATCAAGCAGTTGACGATGCTCAAAAAGTTGCCAGCCGCGAGAGTTTCCTTGGTTTGGGCGCGAGACATGAATTCATCATAGAGATATCGTTGACGTTTGGACAGTCGGCAATAAACAATGTGTTCATGTTTCTGGGGAAGTTCCCGTTCAACGTCCGCTTTGAGTCGCCGGAGGATGTATGGGCGCAGGACAGTGTGGAGCTTGTCGATGGTGTCTCGAGTTTGCTCGTCCATCGTGTCTCCAGTCTCGACAGCGTTGCGCATAGTTTCTAGACGAAGCTTTTAAGTCAACGAATTACAGCGTTCTTCTCTAGGGATACTCACCCAAGAACCACTCTTCAAACTGCTGCTTGTTCGCTGTGTCGGGCTGCACAAAGTATAACAAAGACCAAAGCTCTGTGATGTTGTTTTGCAATGGTGTGCCAGTCAAGAGCAATCGCCGTTCCGAGTTGAAGCTGAACAACGTTGCCCAGCGCTGGGACTTGAAGTTTTTGATATTATGCGCCTCGTCAAGGACCATGTAGTGCCACTTTTTCCGTCGAAAGATCCCCTGGTCCGCGAGAACGAGCTGGTAAGAGGTCACGACGACGTTGAACGCATGCTCGGTATTCCATCCAACGCGGCGTTCTTTGCGTTCTTTGATCGAGCCGTAGTAGCTGAGGACTTTGAAACCAGGAAGAAACTTTTTGAATTCCATTTCCCAGTTGAGAATAACGCTGGTTGGGACGATAATCAGGTGTGGGCCCCAGATTCCTCGGTCGCATGCCAAGTGAGCAAGAAGTGAGATAGTCTGAATAGTTTTTCTAAGCAACAGGGGAACTTTCGGTCAATAAAGTCACCAAAATCGGCGGTAAACACGCACCCCAGTCCCATTTCGTCTGCCAAGATTCCATTCGTCTTTCGCGTATAGCCACTCACGAGCCACTCAAGTCCAGCCTGTTGGTATGGCCTCAGCGTTCCCCTCAGCAAAAACGGTGGCCGAACAACGCCTTCAGGTTGCGGTTGCTCGCTGGCCTTTGGTCCAAGCAAGGCTTCGGCGTCAACCTCATCCTCATCCTCGACATCGCCTTCGCCCTCACTCTCATCGTCACTGTCCACCGTCGGCTCATCCATCGTCACACTTCTAACTTCCTCCTTTTCTTCCTTAACTTCTTCGGTAGGAGTACTCGACCGAGTCTCGTTGACGCCAACGTATCCGTACCGCCGCATGAGCTCCTCCAACGGCATCTCCGCGTCTTTTGCAAGCCCATCGACCTCGCTGTCCGAGTCTTCCATTCCATGGGTTGCCGTAGATGTACGTTGACTACGGCGACTACGGCGACTAGGGGTGGCTATTGGTGACGGTTCCTCTTCAGGCCCCTTGAGCTTGAGGGTAAGCTTTCGTATGCTAGAAGTTGGGGCTGAAAGAGAAATGTCGGTGTGTCCGTTGGTTTTTGGCGTGTGCGCATCGACCGGCGTCCCATTAGAGTGAGAATGGCCATTGGTAGCGATACCAATTGCCGACGGTGGACTAGTGGTAGTCACCTGATCGACTTTGGTCGTTGTCGCCTCAGGCCGAGGTGACCCAGACCGACTGCGTATAGGAGTGTCTTGGACGATCGACATCGCGTCTGCCTCAGCGGGGTGGTCGCCACCGCCAGAATCGGAATATCCTACAACGTCCACCTCGACATCTTCGCCTTCGGACGCGGCCCTGGACTCAAGATCTAGTAGCATCTGGCTCCCACCCTCCCCTACATCACCTTCATCTTCACCTTCACCCTCATCGTCATCGTCCACCTCGAGCCCGGTCTCTTCCGACACATCGCTTTCATTTCCTCCGCCTTCCTCGTTTTCCTCTTCTTCCTGTTCTACCAGGTCGTGGGAGCGAGCGACCCGGCTTGATACTCCACTCGATATACTTCTCGACCTCCCTCCAGGTCTTCGAGTGAGTCCCAAGTCTTCCTGTTGCGTCTCCAACAGTGCACTACTCTGCTCGAGAATGGCAGCCAGGTGCTTGCGACCTTCACGGGCTTGCTCGGCTTCCTCTTGCTCTTTAATCCGTGCACGGATGACCTATGGGCGGGAGGATTAGAAACGTGGAAATGAGCAACGGCAGTGGGGCATACCGCAACAGCATCCTTCCAGGCTTTTGCTACCACACCCCTTGCCAACGCCTTCGCGCCCGCTCGTACACGTCGTTCCTCTACAAGGATGAGGCGTTCGGCAGCCCCTTGTTTTCGATCCCAGTATCGCGCAATCAACGTAGCGACCCGATGGCGCTGTGCAAGGGGCGTTTCTTTGATATATCGCGCATGAGCAGGAATGGCTGACAATAGAGTAGTGTGGATGGATGGTGGTAGAGAAGGATGATACGGGAGCGGCAAGGGAATGGGCGGAGGCGGAGTTGGTTCGGGTGGAAGAGAGGAGAGGCGAGCCAATTCGCCGTATGCTGGTTCGGATGTTAAATGCTCCGGATCGGGTACAGGTTCTTCTTGTTCCAAAAGGGTTAGTTCGGCAACTGTTGAGGGAGGCTCAGGATCGTCGAGAGGTATGGTGGATTGTTGGGAAGGTCCCAGCCCGCTAAGTCCAAGACTAGATTCGGCACTGTGTGTTATGGGCCGTTCAATAGGGGTAACCGGTTCAGATGCGACTAGAGGAGCTCCTGTGGTTGCAGGGGTAGGAGGAATCAGAAGACCACCAAGAGCAGGCGAGTCGACTGCCATAGGCCGGGGTGACGCTACAAGTTCAGGTTGAACATCTTCCAGCTCCTTTTTAACACTCTCGTCCTCCCTCTCCTCTCCTTCAGCCTCTCCTCCCTCCACTGCCTCTCCTCCCTCCACTTGTTCCTCTCCCCCTTCTCCCTCCTCTCCCTCCTCTCCCTCCTCGTCATCGTCTTCATCATCGCCCCTAACAATCTCCCATCCACGCATACACCCCAACCCTCCCTTTCGTTTCATATCCCGAATCCGAGCCCAAATCTGCGCCTCTTCCTCGACACTCTTCGCAAACTCGTCCCAGGTGATCCCTATCTTCGGCCTGCCCTTGAGCTTTGCTTCCTTGATCTCCTCGCCGGGTTTCATCATCTGGCCGGGTTTAATCCGTGGTAGGACATCGGTTTCTTCCTCGACTGGTTCCTCGAGAATCGCAAACGAGGCAAGAAGCTTCTCCAACGAGCCTCCGAATGCCTGTGATCGTTTAGGAAGTTGATCTGGGTGAGTTGCGAGAGGAGGTGGAGGAGGTGGTTTGACGATCAGACGAATACGTTTTGGTAGTGGCGTGGGTGCCGTTGGTGATTCTGAAGGGATCACGGCCGAGGTGCGTGTAGTAGGTGTCTTGGGTGGAAGAGACGTGGGAGGGACAGGAAGTGCGAATGATTTTCGTCCCCGCGTCTGTTTGGCTGGTGTCGCAGGTGCAGGTTCAACTTCATTCTGTACCGGTTCCTCTTCTTCAAATCGCCGTTTCTTGATACGAACGTAATAAGGAGGCTTTCCTTTTCCTTTCCCTGCTGGCGCATTAGAAGCATACGTAGGAACAGGTACCTGTTGTTTACCTTTTGGTGCAGGAATAAGAGCTGGGACCTTTGAAGTGGAGGGGGCTGTGGATGAAGACGTAGATGGAGCGGCAACAAGGGCCTCTTTCCGCTCGGTTATAGCTCGCCGTGTTCGTCTGGCTGACGGGCCTGCCGAGGAAGTGTGCTTATCCCAGAGGTCGTATGGTTTACGAAATGATTCCCAGACGTCAGTTTTTTCTTGTTTAGCCTCCTACAATCATAAGAGTTGAACAAGCCCGGCGATGAAAGGGAAAGGGCAAGACATACGTTCGGGTCAAACCCAATGAGCGTAACAAACTTGCTCAAGTGAAAGAGCTCTCGGAGCTTCAGAGCAAAATATCAGCCACTTCAACCGACGTCTAGAAGCAGTAAACGTACGATTGAGTCATGCCTGTCAACTACGCTATCCAACTCTCGCTTCCGCGCATCGACCAGCTCGACCCGGCGCTGTCGGGTATAGTCCTCATCGGACATACCCCCGACCTCGAGTTCTGGCGAGTGTTATTTTTGTCGGCAAACGCGAACTGGTAAATGCTCTGGTCGTGTTTCGGTGCGAGTGGGCAATGAGCAGCGAATTGACCCGACGCGCACGCGGTGGCTCGAAAACAAGAGCAGACATGAAGGGCGCTGAGCTCATGAGAGACAACCCCCGATCACCCTGACGGACCGAGTTTGCGAGGTCCTACGATTAAACCAAGATATCCGATTAGAACAAAGTGTAGCGAACGTGCGTCTGTCAATTTTGGAGTTTGGGGTCGATCTCTAGATTTTTTTCTCATTTTTTTCGCGGTGGCTGCTTCGTTTGTTTCGGCCAAAATTAATTTATGCTACTTTGACGTTTAAGCAACTAATCCGGATAGGCGGCTAACAAACGCACTGATTGGCAATCGATTTTAGCTTTGAGTTGTTGTGGATCACATGCGCCTGCGGCATCCGTTACGCCACGGTTCTAAACGTTTGACTCGGCACGGAACTCATATTTATACATAGACTCTTATTCTCCACCACCACCCCACAGAGCTTTATCACTTTCCCCCTCGGCCATGGCGCACCAGCGTGGCCACTCCAGCGCGACTCCGGCGCGGGTAGGGAGCGAACCGACATCGTACGCGCCTTCGGTCCTCGACGGCGAACGTGCCCCGCTTCTTGCCCCAGAGGATATCGAGAACGGGTTGTCAGCTCAGTATAGGTATGGAACGCCAGGAGGCAGCCGTGAGTATCACCCACCAAGCGCAGAGATAACTTTGAATCCAAATTTGATTCTTCAGACACACCAACGCGAACAGCTCCAACACCGCAGCAGCAGGCGGGAAACCTCAAGGCGAGTGTCTTGGACGGGCGCCCAGAGACTCCGAAAAGCACATGGGGAATCATCAAGATGAGAAGCAAATACTATGTCCCAGCGCTCGAATGGCTGCCAAATTACTCGATTTCACTGTACGTTAGTCACCTAGTCCACTCGCTCATTCAGCCAACTCGAGATGTAGATTTTGGGGCGACCTGGCATCTGGTGTCACGCTTGCCTCTTTAATTATTCCAATGTCCATGTCCTACGCTTCGGGTCTGGCGCGACTGGATCCTCTCACTGGTCTCTTTGCCGCTGCCTTTCCAGGATTCATCTACGCGTTCTTTGGAAGTTCAAGACAGGTCCGCCTCTTTCCCTTCCTGCTTACTTGGGCTAATACCGTGCTAGCTAAACGTTGGTCCCGAAGCCGCCCTTTCCCTCCTCGTCGGCCAAGCGATTGCCCACGCAGTTCATGGCAATCCCAGCACAGACGTCCCGCACTCAGTTGGATTTGCTATTTCTACAATGATCACGTTTCAGGTTAGTACTCTTGGCCCATTGCTATGCCGATCATTAACAGGCCACCCCTGTAGGTTGGGTGTATATCGTTTGTATTGGGTCTCTTACGGCTCGGGTTTATCGATGTCGTTTTGAGTAGAGCACTCTTAAGGGGATTCGTCACTGCAGTTGTACGTCTTATCCTCTTCGACGCCTTGTCCTATGACCGACGCCACATCACAGGCCGTAGTCATTACAATCGAACAGCTCATCCCCATGCTCGGTCTCGCACATCTCGAACATAGCATCAAACCGGTCCCAGTTTCGACACTCGACAAATTCCTATTCATAGTCGAAAATGCCAGTACCCACACCCATTGGCTCACCGCAGTAGTTAGCTTTGGTACTCTTACCTTACTGCTTGGCGCAAGAGCCTAAAGAGGAGGCTAGCGGCCAAGGGAGAGGGATGGGAGTGGGTCAAGTTTGTGCCAGAGGTTTTCGTGGCGGTCGTCGCGGCTACTTGTAAGTCCTGGCTTCCCCAGAAGGAGACAGGAGGCTAACCGGGGCGGGCGTAGTCCTGTGCGACCAGTTCGATTGGGACCAAAAGGGTATTGACATCCTTGGCGCAACTTCCATAGGAAAAGGGAATCAGTTGTTCGAGTTTCCGTTCAAGCACAAGAACCTCAAGTACCTCAAAACAACCACTAGCACCGCTATGCAAGTTTACCTTTAAAGCAATCCAAATTATCAATGCTAACATGATTCGAACACAGTTTGATCTCTGTGGTGGGCTATCTGGATAGCATTGTTGCAGCTAAACAAAATGCCGGTCGATTCGGTTACTCGATCAGTCCCAATCGAGAGCTTGTTGCGCTCGGTGCCGGGAACCTGATGAGCTCGTTTCTTCCAGGAACTTTGCCTGCATATGGCTCCATCACCCGGTCAGTCGTTCATCTACTACGCCCTTCTTTCAGCTCATCTTAACTCTATTGGGCCACCATTAGATCCCGACTGAGCGCAGAAATCGGTGGTCGAACTCAAATGGCTTCGCTCCTGTGCTCATCCTTCGTCATCCTCGCCATTTTCTTCCTCCTGCCAGCTCTATACTACCTTCCCCGATGTGTTCTCGCGTCCATCGTGTGTCTGGTCGTGTACGGATTGTTGGCCGAGGCTCCGGAGGATGTTGGTTTCTATATCAAGTAAGTTTTCCTTTGACTCGTCCAAACCAACTCGAGCAACTGACACTCGCGTAGGATGAGGAGCTGGATTGACCTTGCTTTGATGTTTATCACGTTTGCGCTTACTCTGCTATGGAGCGTTGAGGTGGGAGTGGTCGTCAGCGTTACCGTATCGCTCCTGCTTGTTGTGCACAAGAGCAGCAAAGCTCATATCAAGATTCTGGTAAGACCATTCTCATACGATATCAGAACTATGTCGAGCTTCATTCGTATGTAGGGTCGCGTTCCTGGAACAGATAGATGGAAACCAATCGACGAGGAGCCCGACGCGGTTGAAGAAGTTCCAGGACTGTTGATCGTTCGCGTGCGCGAGTCGCTTGATTTTGGTAAACACTCAGCTATCCTTTCACCTTTGCCTTTATCTAACTCTACCGTATAGCAAATACCGGTCAGCTCAAGGAGCGCCTCCGTCGTCTCGAACTCTACGGTCCAACACGCGCGCACCCGTCCGAAGCTCCGCGCAGGCACAACGCCTCGATTATCATCTTCACATGTCCGACGTCGAATCGATCGATGCTTCTGCAGTTCAGATTTTCAAAGAGCTTTGCGAGACGTATCGTGACCGGGGTGTCAAGGTGTATTTTGCTCATTTGAGACAGACCCAGAAGGACAAGTTTATCAAGGCGGGGATTGTAGAGGTTGTTGGTTTGGGACACTTTACCGAGTAAGTTCCTTATCCCCTGCGAGAGACCTTGGAACAAAACTGATGTAATGTAATAGGACCGTTGGCGATGCGATGAGTGTAATCGAGAGGGAGAATGCGCTGGCGTAGGTTTAACGGAGAGGATTACCTGGTTATGATTTCATGATATAATTCGGCGGCTTCTTGTTTTCGTAAACGCAGATTTAAAGCAATGGTTATTTACTTGGAAGATGTCAGCCCGACACCGCGAGCCATGGTCTAGGTCGAATTCGATGATGTCAGCATGTATGCGAGAACTATGCTATGTTCTTGGCTTTCTTACTCGGCTCGACCAAATGAATACACTAGAGGATTAACGATCGGTCAAGAAATGGGTGTTTGTTGGCAAAATATAGCGGAACCCAACTGCCGTGCACTTGCATACCCCAGGTTCAAGTACTACCACCACTGTAAAAAGCGACAACATAGTCCGGTCCAAGTGGCTAAATTGACTCTGACTCAACGGCACTACACTTAAGACTTGGGAAATAATCGTGAAAAACTACGTATTTTACTATTATTGACCAATGGTCAGCTTATTTTAAAGAGAAAATAGAAGGCTTATTGCCTAAGTAGGTTGTTTGGTTGACAAACAGTCACTCTACTCGGACATGAGTTCGCCAAACTCTACAGGATCCTCTTCGCCACTCAGCTCCCAATGCAGCGAGTTCCGACGTTGATAGTTGTTGCACATCTTATAGCCATCTATTCCACGAACGGCCTAAGTTAGGAACGGCGAGGTATATGCGTTTATATTAGATCGTACTCTTTGGCCAGTCTGAAAAAAAGCTTACCAGACCACAAAATGCGTACACACGCACAACATTGCCATTCTTATCCTTCTCCTGTCTATATTTCCTGGACATTGCAACACGATATGGCCCCGCCAATCCCTCTTGAATGTTGGCATTGCTTATCGGGTACAACACAACCTGTGCATCACTATCACCGCAGATCTTGGTTTCCTAAGGCGTTGCTCTTAGTTCTGGTTGCCTAAAACCGGGACTGGATTGACTATACCTCATTTCCACGTTTCGTCCAGTCAATCCAATTCCGTATTTCCGCTGTCTCGAGTGTAAAGGGGTAGGCGCGGTTGCCCCAATATTCGACCAGATGGTTGGCCCAGAGTTTAGAGGTGCTGTTCATCGCAACGACTACTCTGTCGGCTTTGAAAATCTCTAGCAAAATTACGTGCGTGATCAGACTACCTAAAGGGCGCAAGTAATACTAATACCGACCTGCTTCGCATTCTAATGCATCCGAGCCCCAAGGTCTGTTGACCCAGTTCGTGAGTCGATGGTACTGCGAGCACTCGGTCTTCTATAATGAACCAATGATGTTTTTACTTGCCCCAAATCGAGGTGTCACTGTACTAACCACTGGTGAGCCATGCGAGAAACCAGCGAGAGAGAGCACGAGCGTGATTCCGAAAGAGAGGTATCGCATGGTCTACTAGCGAGCGGAGGGAGCGGTGATTGTGAGTTAAGCTGAACACCCCAGCAGGCCCGGTTTATGTATGTCTTGGAAACAATATCCAGTTCCCAGTCGGAATTCGACCACCGAGATATCCAAGCCGGAATTCAAACTCGGTGGGACGTTCCCGTCTCAGAATTGGCATTGCCGTGTACTATTTGACCTGACAAGCTGTACCTGCCAAATGTTACACTAGCATCGCCGCCGGCGCGTATGGGAGGCCGTACCACCATTACTAGAAATTTCACACAAATACGGGGGCAGGGAGGGAACTAGGGTGAGTTTTGGGAACAGTATAACCAATGGTGTGGTGGAAGGCTACATTATGAACGGAATATCAGATCCAATAGCCAGTGCGGCTAGAGAAACTATGAAACACCCAGTCGCCCAGAAAGTGGGATATGTGTAGAGCGAGGAGCCAAGGAAGAATAGGTGATTTTGATATTGACTGACATCGAACGGGCTCTGGGTGCGAAATATAATCTCAGTAAAATGGCTTGGCTGTATCCGCAATCTTCCGCTCCGTAAAGCCGAAGGAAAACCTACGCCTCAAATACCACCATCATAAATTATGAGTGCCAGAGAGTCGGCCCTTCCTATAAGGCTAATCTGCATTGGCTCATGGGATCGCCAGCCGACGTGACTAACCCAGCAGGCCTAGCTTGTGAGAGCGCGCTCGAGGGTGCGGCGCTCCCAGTCTCTAGATAGCAGTTGGCTATCGCTACCCCTGAGAGAGGCGCAGCGAGGCGTTCTCATACTGCGGCGTACGCCTCCTATATTTCGGCCCTAGTCAGTGTGGAAAGGAGCATACTACCAAGGTCGAGAGCGATTACTATGCACGCTGGGGCCTTGACACTTTAAAAGTTATTCAAGAGCCAGCGCTGCCAAATTTATTAAAAGCGCCAGGTCACCTACATAGAGTGACATCGAATTTACCTTTTCCTCTCATCAACTCGGCGATTCAGCCGAGCGTGTGTTGTTGCCCTAATTAATCCCTAGAGGGTTGCGGCGGGCTATTTGAAACGGACTTTTTACCACGGATATAGCGCCTAACCCGACCCCCGTTTCCGTGACTCACAACCACCTCCGGCTTGTTCAGCTTGTGCTTTGCCTTAAATACACTTGAAAATCCATAGATTTCTCTGGATACTCGACCGTTCTATTGTGGTGGTTGTCAGCAGACTAATCCGTCAGCACAATAAACGTAGAGAATTTGAAACCGCTATACACGGCACAAAAGGTCTGATCAACGACCGAAGATCCGCGCACATATATTACCCAAAAACCTCCCACTGAGAGTCTGCCGTAACTCTACCATCCTAGAACTTTGGTAGGTCATTCACGCACCCCCTAATGTCCAACATTAACCCGCCGATTAGGGAGTGACATGTCAACCTCGATCTCACAGGCCCTTTCGGCAGCAGACCAGCCAGAACGCATAGACACCAATGTTTTGAACGGTGGAAACTCGACTCTGGCTGATGATCCTCGCTCTCCCCCGCTCCCCTCTTCACCTCGACTCTCACCGGACAGAGCTCCGATCGAGACCTTATTGATCGACAATTTTGATTCCTTTACTTGGAACCTATACCAGTCGCTTTGTATCTTGGGCGCCAAAGTCACCGTGCTCCGCAACAACGAGCTCACGGCCAACGATTTCCCCAATTTGCGTATCCGCAACCTGATCATCTCGCCCGGCCCCGGTCATCCAAGTACCGACAGTGGTATATCCAACGAGGCGATCCGGTATTTTGCCGGACGTGTGCCGGTTCTGGGTGTGTGCATGGGCTTGGAATGTTTGGTCGAATCTTACGGTGGGACGATTGAATACGCCGGCGAGATTATGCATGGCAAGACAAGCCCAATTCGGCATGACAATCGAGGTTGTTTTAGGGATTGCCGCAGGGAATCCAGTCGACCCGGTACCACTCATTGTCCGCCCACCGGTCGACATTGCCCCGCTGTCTGGCAATTACTGCCACTACCGCCGAGAGTGGAGTAATCATGGGCGTCCGCCATCGTGAGCTTACCCTCGAGGCCGTTCAGTATCACCCGGAGAGTATCATGTCTGAGGAAGGTGATACGCTGCTTCGAAACTTCTTGGATCTGCAAGGTGGAACCTGGGCTGAAAATCCAATTAGCAAGGTCCTCGACCCGACTCTACATCCCTTCAACGCCGATGCGCCCCACCGTGCCCCCACTATTCTCGACAGGATCTATGCCCAGCGTCTCAAAGATGTAGAGCTCGCCAAGTCGACTCCCGGAACTACCAAGGAGGACCTCCAAACCTTCTTGTCCATGCAACTCGCTCCACCTCTCATTTCCTTCGTTGGGAGGCTCAAGGCACGCTCTCCTGCGCTGATGGCCGAGATCAAGCGTGCTTCTCCATCCAAAGGGCCGATTGCGATGCATACAAACGCTGCACAGCAGGCTTTGACTTATGCTCTTGCCGGAGCTTCGGTGATTTCTGTCCTGACTGAACCGAATTGGTTCAAGGGCACCCTCCTTGATATGCGGCTTGCGCGTGAGTCAGTCGCGACTCTTACAGACCGACCGGCGATTCTTCGCAAAGACTTTATTGTTGACGAGTATCAAATCTGCGAAGCAAGGCTTTGGGGTGCGGACACTATCTTGTTGATTGTCGCTATGCTTCCTCCAGACCGTCTCAAGGCGTTGTACTTGTTTTCTCTTTCACTTGGGATGGAACCGCTAGTCGAAGTTAACAACGCCGAAGAGATGCGCACTGCACTGAGATTGGGAGCCAAGGTTATTGGTGTAAATAACCGCAACTTGCACGATTTCAATGTCGACATGGGTACGACGTCTCGTCTGGCAGACATGGTCGCGGATTCGGACGTTATCCTTTGCGCTCTTTCCGGGATCACGAACCGCTCAGACGTTGTCACATACATCGGGCAAGGCGTGGGCGCAGTGTTAGTTGGTGAAGCACTCATGCGCGCACCGGACCCGGCGCTCTTTGTTCGATCGTTGCTCGACTTGCCGCCGGCGTTGAATCCGCGCGGAGGAGCGGTAAAACCGCTGGTCAAGATCTGTGGGATTCGAAGCGTACGTGACGCGGAAGTTGCAGCCGAAGCTGGTGCGGATTTTGTAGGGGTTGTACTCGTGCCTAGCAGTAAACGGTGTGTCGATCTTGCGGTCGCCAAGGAAATCTCCACCGCTCTGCGTGCTCGGCGATCATCCGGTGTTGCTACAGACCGACCACCAACCGCCAACGGCGCCGCAGCCCACCCTCTACCATCGAACCCCGCTGCTACATCCTGGTTTAGCTCCCATGCCAAATCGCTTCCTTCGGCTCGCCCATTTCTAGTTGGCGTATTCCAGGATCAGCCGTTGAGCTATGTCATCCAGGCATGCGGAACTGCCGGACTTGATATGGTGCAACTGCATGGACATGAGCCTGTTGAATGGTCGCGCTGGATTCCAGTCCCTGTTATCCGAGCCTTCCACCTAAGAGCACAGAAATCAACGAGCGAACAGCCCAACGGCTCGGAGGATGTCGAGGCTGCGCATAACCACGCCAAGGACATCGACGCGAGCGGCTCCACTGGACTCGAAGACATTGCCCGTCCCGGGTACCACAAGTACATCTTGCTCGACGCGATCAAGCCGGGCGCTAAAGTGAGTGGTGGGGCTGGTGTGCCCGTCGACTGGGACCTCGCGCGCGCGGCCACAGACGCTGGCGAGATCGGTCGAGGCCGCCTGCCGATTATTTTGGCTGGAGGTCTGGATGCTGGCAACGTGCGCGAGGCGGTGGAGAAAGTCGCACCCTGGGCTGTGGATGTGAGTGGAGGCGTGGAGACCGATGGTGCAAAATCATGCAAAGATTAGAGAGTTTGTGAAAGCCGCCAAGAGTGTGTAAATGTATTTCGGGTTCCTTGTCTGTTGGTAGTCTGTATGGATTATAAACGAGATGCGTTGAACTGGAGTAGAGTGTATGCGTGATTTGAGCGATTGCGGTCGCAGGATTCTGGAGCTTGACGCACTCTTGCGCCGAATGGGGCAAACCGAACGCGCCCTTTGTCGCCCAATCATACTATCCTATATCGGTGATCAAGGTGCATTTCATCTCAGCCTCGAGACACTACAACTCTCTCGTTCGTCACATCCGTGAGCGTTGATCTCGGATGTACAATAGAAAACAGGCTCAGGCTAACCCTGCGCCAGCCGAGCTTTGCCTTCACAGTTTAGCATAGTATTGCTTCATCGAAGGCGGAGTTTGCCACCTGAACCACAATGGAGCGGCATGAGCCAGCGCGCCTCTGTTCAGCAGTCCTACGAGCGACTATACAACACGCAACCCGTGTGGAGAATCAAGGGAGGATGTAGATCCAAAAGGTCTCGACAGACCTACCCCCCCACATCAGATATTGTCTCAACCGTTCGTTGTATGCTATCTGTCCCTGAGCTTGAGCGTTTGGTCGAACACCAAGCCCACGAGTTGTCCAACTCGGCTCCGCAGCACCGGCTACCAAAAATATAAGACGTCATGCGTTTAGCCCCTGAGCATATACCGTCCTGTCTCGCCGGCCGCCGCCGATCGAAAGACAGGAAAACTTGTCCAAACAAAACACGAACGGAAACCAATTTGTTCCATGAACAAAAGGAATGCGCCCGCCACTCGACTAATTAGACGATCAGGAGGCCTAGAGTCAATTGGGGCGACATCCATGCGCAAGTCTCGGGGTGAAAACACTAGGCCAGCCAAGACAATACAATAGCTCAAACGCCAACCGGCTCCCGAGCATGTCACTTCTCACCCCAGGTACACATTGCCTCGAGCAGACTGATCAAACGTCGACATCCCACAGTAGAAAATGATAGCCAATGTAATCAACCAAAGAAAAAACATAGCAACACAAAAAAAGAAACAGATGAAAAGTAGGAAAAACAAACAAAAAAGCTGAGATCGGACTTTGGACATTCGGCGCTTGAGCAAACAATACAAAAATGATTCTGGGTGATTCTGGGTGATTCTGGTGCGGGACGACTGAAGGGTTTAGCGAGTGATGTGAGAGATTGAATACGAGATTGAACGGGAGTTTCAGCGGTAGGTCAGGTGGATGTAAAAAGTGAGCGGGTGTATATGAAGAGTGGATACGCAGGGTCGTTGAATAGAGTTAGTCCGGGCGAGGCACGCAAATGCCAGGGCCAGGCCGAAGTAACAACGGAGAAACAAAACGTTCAATCAGTCGTCGTTCCTGTCTACTGGTGCGTCAAAAAGGCTCACCTTGGGCAAAAAGGGGTTATCGGTATAACGTATGTGATATGTAGGATGGTCCAAAAACAGGGAGGGGGTCGGGGAGAGGAAGGGAGAGAGGGATAGTCATAAAAGAGCAAGAATAAAACTATCGTCCGCAAGGAAGAAAGAGGAAACGGGGTCGTTAATGATGGGGATGGGGGGATAGGAACAGAGCCAGGATCCAGCGGGGCACGAACGAAAAAATGAAAGAGTACACAAACAAACTTGACAAGCCGGCTTGCATCGACCGAAATTCCGTTCGTAAATCAACTTCAGGCAACCCCTCACTGTTCTCCTGGCTCAAAGGATGCCCGAGTCCCGGAGCGCGTTTTGTAATATTGTCTCCTTGACAGCTGCAAACACGAGCCGGATGTTCGACGTATCTGTCGCTTGGGTTAGGCTGCATCAAAATCAGTATCAAGATCTAGATAAACAAGAAACAGAGTTACGTACTGGGGGTACACGCTCAACCTGGCTCGGTTTGTCTGGGTGAACCGCCAGAGAATGTACTTGGCTGCTTTGTTGATGTCTGGGCCGCCAGTGTATTCAGAGAAATATCGCTCGAGCGGGACTCTAGGGAGTTTGGCCTTGAACACATCGATCTTGTTCAAGAATAGAATGATGGACGTGCGTAAGAACCAGCGCGAGTTGATCACCGATTCGAACAACACGAGGGATTCGGCCATCCGGTTCTGAATAAGGATGATATGAGCCGGCCGAAATATCGGAATCTGAGACACGCACCTGTTCCTTTTCCTCGAGAAGGACCTGGTCGTACTCGCTGAGTGCAACGCAAAATATGATCGACGTCACAGCTTCGAAACAGTGAATCCACTTTTTTCGTTCTGATCGTTGACCGCCCACATCAAACATGCTTGAGAAAAGATGTCAGCCATGCTGTCAACGGCAAGCGGGTGGACAAAAGAGGACAGGAAGGATGAGGCGGCAACGGGGTTGATGAGGAGTAACGGAACGCACTGTATGCTGAGCTGGCCCATGTTAAACCGGGTCTCGGTTATACCTGTCGTCTTGGCACGCGCACGCAGGACGTCTGCCTCGTTGGGAACATATCCCTTGGTGCAAATCCGCTGCACTTGGGCAAAGAAGCTGGAACGGGAATATGTTAGCCACCAACGATGCGGGGGCAAGGGCCGGGGACTGACTATCCGGCTGAGTCCATGAGGTAAAACTCGTTGCTTCGCTCCATGACTTGGGCGATAATTGGATCTTTCCATACGCTCTCGATGGCGGTGGCGAGTTCGGAGGGGAGGGAGTATGAGGCCTCGATGTCATTGGGCAGTTCAAACGAGCTGATCTCTTCGGCGTACTGCCTGTTGATGGGCTCGACCGGGTCGACGCCAATTTTGTGCATGGCCGACACAATCGCCTATGAGAGGGACTCAGCAACAAATGAGACACAAACCGGGGTGGTGACGGACCTGGGCCGACTCGACTAGGTTTTTGTACACAGTATACCTGTAAACGAGCAGCTCTTCGCGCGTGTAGCCGTTCTGGTGTATGATCTTCATCTGCTTCACAATCGTCGATTTCCCGGATTCGCCGGAGCCTGGCGGGGTGGGACGGGGATCAGCGAGGGCACCGCAGCGAACAGAGGCGACGGACCGAGGAGTAGGATTTTGCACTCTTTGCGGAACCTGCGCGAGTCTTCCTCGATCAGTTTGTCTATCGCCATCGACCGCTCCCGGTCCGCCTTTTCCTCGACAGATATGCAGCATCCCATGGCGGTGTAGGCTGTTCACGAGTGTAGGTCTGGGCGGGGCGTCAGCGGCAGCATCGGCGGCGGCGGCGGCGGCGGCGGATGCGACGACAACGCACCTGGCGCACTGCGCTCAACGCAGTTGTCTACAAGAGGAACTAATTTGAGAGACAAGACAACGTGCGCAGAGTGCTAATGAGGCGGGAGTTGGAACCAATTGAGCGGAGCGCCGTGCGCTTGGTGCGTGAGGGCCGGTCCTTTGTTCGGCCTGCCACACAGCCCAAGAAAAGGAAGAAAAGAAATTCGTGTCGTTTGTTCGCTCGGCCTCGCGCGCACCCCGCTGGCACTCGACGCTTATCACACCATGCTGACAAAGCACATCTATCCTTTATCGGCGCTAGTCCGCATACATCAGGCCTCCTCATCGTCGCCCTCGTCCTCGGACACCTCCAGCCCCGCCTGCTTCATCGCCGCCTTGTCTCGCTTGCGCTTCGCACTCAGCTCCTCCAAAAATACAAGCACATCCTCCTGCTCCTTTTCCGCATCGGCCTTTTGCGCCCGCACCTTGTCCAGCTCGCCCGCCGCCTCGTTCACTTTTTCCGTCAAACTCGCAATCTGCGTGTTGTGCGACTCGCGCTGTCGTCATGCGTTAGCTCAAACATCATTCCAACTAATCAAATCCGAATCATCCCGCTCGATCAAGAAACTCGATCCGCCCACCGATCGAAAAGAACCCCCCCATAAACAATAAAAATAAAACAAAAATCATACACACACACCTCTTCTTCTCGTTCTTTGGTGATCTGCGCAAGTTGCGCGTGGAGCGCCTCCATCTCTGCCGCTTGCTTGCGGATCGTCTCCTTGAGCGAGGCGATTAGCTCGCTCGTCTCTTCGCTCATCGCTAGAGCACAGGTCTGTCAGTTGCAACTTCACTAATCAATTCAGCCACATACATGCGTTGGCAGCTGCCGTTCCGGGTCCACCGAAATAGCTCGTTGAATGGTGTCTAATCAGTCCCGTCAGCTTGGTATATGAACTCCGTATACGCCCAACTCACATGCGTTGCTCTTCCAGAATTCGACAAACCCCCAATCCAACCAAACATCACCTTGGTCCTGTCCTTCGCCCTCGCCCTCGGCTTCACTGTATTCGTCTTCTAACCCCAGTGCAGGAGCCACGACGGGCGAGTCGGGTCCCACTGCTTTGAACCGCTCGTCCTCTCGAACGCGAGCCATGCGTGCAATAAACACATCCGCACCAATACGCGAGTGGAGTATCGGATAGAGTGTCGTCCTGTGCGGGGTAGGTCAGAAGCAACGATGAAACCAGGGACCGAGAGCCTACCTTGTCACTTCTCCAGGCTCTCGATTAAACTCGTAACACACTCCAGCAAAACGCAGATAACCCTTGAACAGCACATCTACCCCAATGCTTTGCGTGATTGGCTCCATCAACTGTGTCGCTCTCATCAGCCGAAGGTCTCATTCTCAAAGCACCTGAAACTCACGACTTGCAGTCCATCACCCTCTCCGAAAAAGTCTCGCACGCTCGACGGAGAATCCCACATCCACACAGCGAGCGCGACCAGGAGCGCAACGACCACCCGGTCCCATGCTCTCCTCCCTCCAGCCGACCGCGCACGTCCACGCTCCCTGAGTGCGAGATGTACATTTCCGACTAGGACCGAGACCAGACGGGGAGAGTCGTCCGAGTCGGCGTCATCTCCTCCGTCGGCTACGTAACACAATCAACGGAGGCGGACAATGGAGGGATGGAAAGCATACCACTTGTGCTCCACCCGGAACAACCATCCTCGCTACACCCTTGGCTTTTTCCGAACCCCTCACCATCGCACTGAAAAGTGCACACGCGAGCTGGATTTTGGCGCCCGCATGCCTTGATACACGTCCATTCGGAAGCTCCACAAGTGCGGAAAGTATCGCCTGGCCTGGTGTCGGTGGATCCAGCGGGGCCATTGGCTGTGTCGGGTCTCGAGGAGGCGGAGGCGGCGGCGGCGTGAGTGATGCTACCAACGCCAGGCGCGCATCTTGGTCATTTGTGACTAGATTCTATCCAAAACAAGGTATCAGCATAGAGACATCCAACAACAAGGCTGATAGATACCTACATCGAATACTGCAGCCGCAGCCCACCTCAACTCGAGCTCTTCCTTTCCGATCCCAACACTTACATTCTCCTCTACATCGTCTCCCACATCCTGAGCCTGACCCCCATTCAAGATCCCACCGTACTCGCCATCCAACGCCAAACCAACCAACGCTCCAAGCGCTTGTTGCTCAGGCAGCCTGTCCCATTCTTCACCCCCGCTTCCTGGAACTGGCAAATACGGCGTAATGGGCACTGTCAGGTTTGGTCTCGGAGGCAACGCCAGTAGCGCCTGAGTCTTTAAAGCTGCAGGTGCGTTGGAGGCAAGTGCTATTTCCACGAGACATCGGTATATGCCTACGGCGTCCAGCGCACGGTAGCTTGGTTCGGCAATTTTGCCCTTGGGTCCGTTCAAGAGTGAGACGATGCTGACTAGCATACCCGCGTTGGCGAGTTTTTGGGCGTCCCAGAATTGGAGCGCGAATTCTTGGGGTGCTGGGACGTGGGGTGGGGGAGGAGGGGAAGGGTAGAGTAGGAGAGGAGGCAATCGGGGTGGGAGAGACAGTTCGCGAAAGTAGTTCTGATGCAATGTATAAGAGTTCGAGTCGTCTAGATTAGGGAGTACAATACCTGATTGGACGAGTTGAACCGGAGCATCGCGTCTACGACGGCGAGACAGTCTTGTACAACTACTCCGCCCTCGATTCCTCCTTCTGCAGCGACAATATCCAGCAGCTTTTCAAATGCCCCGGAGAACGCAAGAATCTTTTGAATGTCCGCATTTTGGTGCACCAGAGATTGAAGCAGCAGTAACGCCTCTAGACTATGGTGTGAGTAGGCGTGTGTCAAGATTTGGATCATCGGACGCACCGTTCCTGATCACCTCGCGCTTCTCATCTAATATCGAGATGACTGTCGGCAGGCCGTCGGGATAATCAATGAGATGTCGTTGGACTGCCTGTACCCGGCTTAGTTCGAGTAGATACGGGTTTTGCACAGGCATACCTGTGCCCGGTTTTGAACAATTTGAGACAACAGTTGCAAGCTTGTGAATCGAATATAAAAGCTCGTCTGTTTGAGTAGCTCGAACAACTTGCGCAGCGGCTCGGGTTTCTAGCAGTCACTCGACAACGCTCAGCCCAACGCCCACAGCACTGGCTTAGAAACTCACGGACAACAGCATATCCGTATGCTTATACCCTACATCTCCCTTGGCAATCTTTCCGTTCTCGCCAGGGATAACTTCGCACAGCAGCCCCAGCGTCTCCAATACGGCTTTACCAGAGTCTGGATCCCGATCCGCGTCTCCGCCGAGCAAAACGACATCAACGAGTGGTCCGAGCGCGACTTGGCCGATCTCAGCCTTGTACTTGTCGTCCCGGGACAGACCCTTGAGCGAAAGTACGGCTGCACGTCGGTCCGGAAGTGGGCATTCTGGGCTTAGTCTGTCGGCGAGCTTGTGGATCGTGCTGTCTGCGGTTTGCGTCGTCGGCTGGGCGTTGGAGAGAAATGTTTGGTAGCGCGAGGACAGAAAATCCATGGCGCGAACTGCTTGTGACATCCTTCCTGTTCAGCAAGATTCAAGATAGATAGGTTAGATATGGGGCAGAGATCATTGACCAAAGGGCGAAATGAGTAATCGGCACGTGATAGGCGCTGGGAGCACGATCCTTGAAATCCATCCATTTACTGGTCCAACTTCACCCCTTGGAAGATGAAATCTGTCGGTTTCAGCCTCAAATCCTTCCCTCCTAATAATATGGCGTGGCTAGACTCCAGCTGGCTTGAAGATTTCTGTGCTCACACTAACCAAGGCCCATCGCCAGCCTGATGTTTGCCCATGGAGAGTGCACCGATAAGCGTGGTATATGACATGCCTGATTCCGCCGTATTTTTGCCCTACATTCATGGAGTACAAATCTAATGTAATATACGTCATATCTGCTTCGCAACATGCTACCGATTGCCCATAAAATGTGCCTCGTGAAGTGACTCGCAACGTTTAAAACTTTAATCCCACTGGATCACCCTGGCTTCACGATGTATGGTACTCGAACAAGCTCGACGTGGGCGATTCTATATACTCGCGGGCCTTCTTTTGAACTAATCGGCGAGCAGCTTGCACTGTAAGCACACACCAAGGTGTTCTGGAAACCGAAGTACTTGGCGCTGCTAGATCTTAGCTGTCCTTCTGGACGAAGTTTATAGCTCGACCTGTTTGATCAACCGTGCATTCGCTGCGTAGGCTAAATTGAAACCTTGAGAAAAGTCAATGACGCGCTCGAGGCTATGAAGAACCACAGGGTTCGCGCCATGGTGGAAAACTTGCCTACATGCCGAGAGTTTGATGTATTGGAATGTGCTACATTCACACGATCAAATCGCTGACCAACCCTTGCCAACGAATGGTGGAATGCGACGCATATAGTGGCACCAAGCGAGTCGCCCGCCTTGGGAAATCGACAAGTATGTTTGGCCGCATTTTTTTTCTTAGAGATGTGAGAACTATATCGCTAAAACAATGGTTTGGGAGGTTTGGAAGCAAAATATCACATTGGTAGACAATGTGCTCTATGAGTAGTCGAGGAGACCCATGCTCTAGTCGTCTATCATCCATTTTCAAATGTACACTTATTTCCCGAGATACATGTTTAACGATGGTCCTTCTGGATGATCGAAAGCCGAGCATCACCCATGAGGCTACAACAAGTCCCTGAAAGAGTGCGGTAGATAATCGGGCACACTAATCATTCGCTCAGCCCATGAAAAGATTCCTACTATGGTGCATTTAAGGCTGATATCGGCCACTTTGCGCCTAAGGAGAGATGGGGAAGCGTCTAGATCAACTCGCGCCGTTCTGTTCAGAAGACCAGCAGCCGGAGTCGGCGGTTAGCCTTGACCAGCGCTCAACGTCCGAACATGTTACTCACAAGTAGTCCAATAGTGCCCGTATTTTTCTGTTTCTCAGTCGGGCATTTTTGAACCTATCCAAGGGCTCAAGCGAGAATAATTTATTTCCTTACTCTGTGATCCAATGGTGTGCAACGGATCAGCCGGCAACATGACAAATGAACATCGAGCTTCTCTCAGAGTTCAGCCTTGAGTCACAAAGATCTTGCAGGATCAGCATTCTCAAAAATAGGCATTTCATCGATGTGGAGGAGTTTTCACTTTAAGATTAAAGGATCGTCCAGCAGGAGGAACCTCCAGGTTTTCTTCGATCCCCCACCTGTCGCTAGCTGTTGTACAATTCTCTACATTTTTACTTCGCGCTGTCGTTACTAGGTTTATTCAGAACCACAGCAATATTGGTTGTCACCAAATTAGTCATGTCGCTCCCACCGGCGCTGGCCCAGGCCATTGCAGATGCCCTTGAAGAGGCTATTATACAGATTCGCATTAGCTTGTAAGTTTCTAGTTAGCATTTTAATGAGTCCTGATTTCAATCCTACGAATTCTCTGCAGTATGTTAGAGTGTATGTCTTGGAGTTCTGACGTGCATTATCTCTACTCGCTGATCTCTTGAATTTTCAACAGTGGTTGGTTACACAGTATTGATATATGATCTCTTGATCATGCTGCCGGACGAGGTGCGTGGTTTCAACGTTTGGCTCAGTATACTGTATGCTAATACATGTCACTAAGATCCAGCACATATGGAAAGCCGACAAGACGATTGCATCCGTACTGCTCCTCGTAGTAAGTCCTAGACTTGTTAGTGCAAACGCTTCCGCTCACAAACTATCCTCACTCTAGAATCGATATACCACGCTCATTATTCTTACTATCGATGTAGGCCCGTCTAAAACCCTATTATACACACGAATGTATTCAGATATCCCTAGATGTATGACGGCCAAGGGGAGGTCACTTATATTAGTGATCACTTGTAAGTCATCGTTGAATTTGTCTGGTCTGCTAATCTTCAATGTTCACTTTGACAGCTGCTTATCATGGTACTTTGTCGAAGCGACATGGTATGTGGCTTCTTTCGGTATTATCCATATACTTGTTTCGATGAGGGTATGTCAACGACTTGCGAACTTGGCCGTTATTGACACTATATAGGTTGTAGCCATGTGGGGACGCGCTCGCTGGGTCATTGTTCTCCTCGGAGCACTTTTGTTGACCTACTTCTCTGTGACGTGGTCGGTGAGTGGTGCTATCAGTTGGGTCATGTAGAGAACCTAATCTCTGCTCAGATTGTGTACAGCTCCCTGATCTCGAGAGCTAGTGAGTGGTTGAGATAGCGCGTCGAATCAAATCAAGCCTAAGTTTACACAGACACTATCAAGTTCGATCCCGTCCTTAGACTATGCTTTCTCTCGGTAAGCTGAGCCAAGTTTAGACAAGGATATTGTTCAACGTCATACTTTCAGATAACTCCCTACCTGTGAATCTTATTTCTAGTCATCAAAGCGCTCTACTAAAATGTTTGAGTAGTTGGACATGCTGGATCCCTCCTCTCATTCTCGAGACAATCTTGTTTGTGTTGTCGTGTGTCCAAACATTCAAGGCAAGCCGCTACAGCACTAGAACACGGTTGCTGCACGTCTTGATTCGCGATGGTATGTAATGTTAATAATCCTAGTGCATATACTTTCTAACATATCGTACACTGCAGGCGCGTTCCATTTTTTCGTCATTCTATGTGAGCGTTATGCCCCATCCATCACTGACCAATCTCACTTTGTTTACGCTCTCGTAGGCTGCTCGCTACTTAACATGACTGCGTGGGTTGCTGCACCGCCGACATTCGTCAAAGGCACTCTAAGGTTCGGGATGGCGATCTCAAACGTGATGATATCCCGAATGATGATCAACCTTCGAACATGTTCCCAAGACCCAACACTATCTGGTCCTCCTAGCGCACGCTATCGTGTAGAAGAGGTCGAAATGGATGAGTGTTGGGTATTGAAGACTGACACTAGACCGTTATAATCAATCCCTGTATATTTTTGTTATTTATTTGCTGTTATAATTCGTTCATTATTTTGGGTGCTGGTATTGTTTACATTTCACCTCTTGAAGCATTTTGTACGTTAGAGCTTCAATTAACCATCACAACCGAGCCGTTTTCATTCATATGGGCTAGTTAAAAACGCATTCGATATTAGAAATGTCATCGATTTTAAGGACTTTCGTGTTCTCAAATACATTGGCACGTGGTTGGTCATGTCAGACGCTGACTTACAAATACCTCCCCTCCCCCTGGAAGACATGACATCATCATATTAGATACTATACCATGTGCTATGCGAAGCAGATAACTGTACTTCCCCTGCTTGACGCTGTTTGGCTCGTCCAATAGTAGGGAACCGTAAAATCCATGAACATGGCTGCATATAGTCTCGGAACGCCCATGGTCCAAGTCACAACCCAGCGTGACTTTGGAAGAGCCCATCATGTCTGGTCCTTTTGAGCTCGCCAAATACATGCTATGTAGGCTGTTTTTCCATATAAACGTAACGTACTAGACTTGAATATTCTGATTTTTCGCAGAATTCGGCCATAGAGCCGCTTGTTCGGGAGGCAGAGCTGTGCGGCCCGATACGTTGGTCGTCCAAGTTTGCGCCCAGCCGGAAGTTTGTAGCACTTGTATTTTTCGTTTGCAAACGACATCTAATTCGTCATGGGTTCTACAAGGTCTTGAAAGGTCTTTAGTGATGTCATTGCGCGACCAAAAAGAGTGTTCATTAGCACGAAGCTAGCCCGTGCGGCGCTGCATGAATTCAAGTTGATCTTGTATTGCGGCGTGCTCAGGTATCTGGTCCATGATATTTTGCCACATCCTTGCCTGAGCTGATAGGATCGTGTGTAGAGCTGAAAATTCGCACACTAATTAATACGTAGGTCAATTTTAGGGGAGTGGCGAGAGCTTCATGCATTTAGGTAATGTATTGAATTCTAACTCAAACTCAGACAACTCTAATATGTAAGCTCGAGAGTGATTTCTAGAAGCGACGTGCAATCAAGCCAAGCATCTATGAAGCGTGCAGCTGCATTCTATGAGGCTGTACAGACCGTCAGTGGTTAGCCAAGTAGGTCTGGAATTGTCAGAACCGAGTGATGAGATGGAGCAGAGTGGTGGTTGTCGCCCACGAAATCCACATGCATTCCTTCAGTTGTCAGGCCGTGTCCCTGGGCTTATCGAGCATGCTCATGGAAGCCAACGGCGATTACCCGCTGTACCCCGAAATCGGGGCGTCAGTAGAGGGGAATCCTTTGGCCGGAGCTGAACGTCCTGAATGGATTGTCGAAAACGGTTGCTCTTTTTGTGCGTTTGCGCATTTCTTGAAAATTTAGGCAAGTTTTCGGACAGAAGGGAGGGGTTTCATTGCGCATCCACGTCGGAGATGCTGAGCTGGTAATCAGCTACATAGACGCTCGAGTGCATATATGCATGTGGACACGTGAGCCGCAATAGGTAGACACATGGCGCATGCCGTAATTTATATGCCGGGGGATCTGCAACACATCGAAGCCGGTACCTGTCGGTGACACAATCCAAAAATAGGACAATCAGATCCCAGGGAGCGAATGTGTGGATCCCTGATCTTTCTGGCTGACAATGCCAGCTTGTCAGGACGCTGAGCTCTGTTTCTGTGTCGGACGCTTGGCAGGTGTCGCCCCTCTACAAGACGGAGCTACGGATCCCTAATTCTCGGAGCTCACCCCAAGCGGAGCTAGTCATTTGCTGTTCTAAGGAACGACAACCACCAGAGCTATGCCAGCAACGAGCAGAAGTGCAGGCCTAAAGGTGTCGCTTGCGTGTGACTCGTGCAGATCTAGAAAACGCAAGGTGAGTGGTCTTGGTCGTGTCCGTCGATAGTCAGTCGTTGAGCCCTGTTCAGTGCGATGGTGTGCGCCCCGTGTGTGGCCAGTGTCGAGCCAACAACCATGCGTGTGCGTTCAACGTCCATGTCGACAAGCGGAAGCAAGTTGAATTATTCCCCGGTTCTTAGAGCTGATCGCTGATGAATATATTTATAGACCCCCCTCAAAATCATATGTTCTCGCTCTCGAGGCTCGCATCAAGACACTCGAGGCGCGAGGCCAAGTCCTCGAGCAGCTCCTTCGCGATGCGTCCATCAGCGTCCCCTCGCCCGAGTCGGATGGCATCGATCTCTCAGCGTTCCTGGAGGCGAGCCAGCGTTCATCGGCCGAGCCAGATGAGCCAGATGACGCCCTGCCCGAAGACAGCGGGGCATCGGTCGCCGCCCTGCTCGACATTGGCACACTCCGTCTCGACGTCGCGCCCTTGAAACCAGACCCGTCTCAACCGTCCAGCGCGAGCTTTACCTATTTCGGGCCTCAATCCAGTCGGTTTCTGTCTGGGACAGACGTGTCACCTCAGAGCGCGGGCGGACAGTGGGATAGGTATGGCAACCCGCATCGGTCCGAGTGGTTCCCGCTCTGTTCGCCCGAAGAGGAGCGTAAGCTGCTCGACACCTTTTGGGCATGGCAGCGTATGCACTTTCCGATCGTCCAGCCAGAGGCGTTTCTCTCTGCGTACAATGTAAAGGACTACAATTGCGAGCTCGTCACCCCGATGCTACTCGACATGATCTTTGTTATCGGCTCGTATTTTGGACCTGGCGAACATCGTGGCGATGGCTCAAAAGGCGAAAAGTTTTTCATGCGTGCCGAGACGCGGGTAATTGAAGAGACCAAAAACCCAAGGGTTGCCACCGTGCAGGCATTGATCATTATGGCCATATCTCAGATGGGGCATGCAAAAACGCCTGTTGCATGGACTCTGAATGGTAAGCACGGTGTAGAATCTTTCTGTGGCTTTAATGATGGTGTGAGAAGGTATGGCGGTGGCTCTTTCGACTCGGCTCGGGCTGCATATCGACACAATGGCACTGGTTCAGAGTGGTGTGATGTCCAAGGATGTTCAGGCCGCGAGGGATCAGACATTTTGGGCCGTGTTTACGCTTGACAGGTATGTCCGTTGATTTTGTAGAGTCATATCTAAAATATCTGCTGTCAGGATACTCTCCACGAATATGGGACTGCATCCTCTGCATAGTCGACGCTCCATTTCGACACCCCAGCAGCGGCCTCGAAACTTGGAGCCCAAACTGCGGACATCTGTGAATGACGCCCAAGAGTCGCCTTCTACGAATGATGAAATACCGGATGCGGTCTGGCTTACGCTCGTCAAGTTCATGGACATGGTTGAGACCATGTTTGCCGAAGTGTAGGTGAAGATTTTGTGGGTCGAGTGGGCGGGTGCTTGACTGTTGTCTTCAGGTATGCGTTTGATGCGCCAAAGCGGACAGCGGCCCAGGATTGTGACTTGATTACGAAGAATATGTTGACGATTCAGGCATTTGTGGACGACTTTCCCCGGCCCTTGCGGTCCGCAAGTGCGATGCGTGGGACTGAGCCGTGTCTCGTTTTCCTCCAGTGAGTATCTAGCGCGCCGTGTGGACTCGGGTGCTTACATATCTATCAGCGTGCGGGTCTGCTTGTACATCATACTGCTTTGTCGACCGTTCGTCGGTTCTAGACGATATGCACCGGCGGCGGACAGCACTCTCCCCCTTAGCGCAGCCGACGTAGCGGCCGAACGACGCAGCCGCTCGCTCGCGTTTTCCCATTGTCGAACCGCCGCTTTGCGCACGATGGATCTACTTCGCCACCTCCCACCTCGTTCCCCATGCTTTACAACCCCGTTCTTCATCTTTACCGCATCGACCGTACTCTTGCTTTCCCCAAGAGACAGCCAAGCGATGCGTGCTGTTCGAACTGGACTCGCGTGTCTGGAAGCGCTCGAAAATGACGGGATGTGGGTTGAGTCTGCGACCGACGCCAAGCAGAGGATTTGGGCTCTTGCAAAGCGCTGGCAGATTACATCGCTGAGTGCTCAAGAGGCACCCTCGGTTGGGTGGCAGCATACTACCCCCCAAAACCATGCGAATGGGCATAATGAGCCCAAGCCTGGACATAATCGAAATTCTAGCTCCAACAGCCATATTCCTGCGTTCCAGCACCAACAACTCCCGCCCATCTCGTTCTCAGAACAGCACGACCAGAAAGCTTGTTCCAGCACATTCACAAGTCCAGGCTCCGATAACCAAACAAGTCCGCACAGTCCGTTGGATCTGATGCCTGGGCTTGCAACGGCCACGACCACGTACAGCCCGAGCCAATTCGAGTCGTTTTATCTCGACTCGATGCCAGAGCCCAACGTGGCGTTACCATGGGAGGGACCGGTTGAGCCTTCGTTGTGGATGATGAACGGGAACGCTGGTTCGTCGTACCAGGCGTCATGGGACTTTTTGTTCTCCAACCGGCGAGTGTCCAGGCTGTTACTCATCAGGTGTTGACACCCGCCGAAGCAGAGGCGCTTATGCAAGAGCTGCGACGAGGGGATTTGGGCATGGGGAGGCGATGATAAAAATATGAATAAAATCACTTTCGTTGCCGACATGTCTCTTGCCTGTTTATTTTATTCTGTCGGGTTCCAGCCTTCTGTATAATACATGAGGCTTGTGTTTATCTATTTGACCAATTTGGAATTGGTCAGTTATGTCATGTCAGGTTGGAGCACCGCCACTGTGGTGTCCTGCTCCTGGTCCATCGTATCCGGCTCGCACATTAATTCTTGTATTTCCGCCGCCGCGTCCGTAATATACGAACACAGGGAAGCGCACGAAACAAAAGAACCATCGGCGCTGAGATTGCTGGAAAAGATCTCATACGGAACCCGCGCTCGGGTGTCCGTCCTGGACGATGAAGGTCGGTGGCGAGCACGATCGTTCTATTTTCTTTCCGAATTAATATCTGCTGCATGACAGCACCTATTGCATGCGCTCGAGTCGCGGAGACACAAGCTTTCCGTTCCGGACGTTGAGCTCGACCAGTTGTTGGCAGAGGTCAAGGATGCGCGCGTGAGTATCTCTGTTGTTTTCTCATACTTGTCTTGGGTGCTTACACATGCCGTTGCTCGCTCTTGAAGGACGTCAAAGGACCTGAACAGTTTACGGACTCGCTGGAGAAAGTGCTGGCCGACCTGCGATCCATGGTACGCGGTACCTCTGCGCTTTGTTTACCGAGTGATACGTCACTCACATTGCGCTACTCTTACTAGAGCGAAGCCCATGCGTTTCTCAAGCCGGTCACCAAGGCTGATGCTCCTGATTATCATTCGGGTAAGTGGATGATCACACTTGCGTGTTTTCCGTGAAGATCAACTGTACACCACAACACAGTAATCAAGCAACCGATGGACCTGGGCACGATGGGCCGCAAAGTACGGGGCAAGCAATACAAGACCAAGGCCGAGTTTGTTGCAGACTTGAATCTCATTTGGGACAACTGCCTCACATACAACGCTAGCCCGGTATGTAAACTCTTTCTACTATCTTGCTGTCCTGCCCCCTGGTGCTAACGCACAAACGATCTCCAAGAACCACCCGCTGCGTCGATGTGCGATGATTCTACGTAAACGAACAGCCATTTTGGCTGAGCTGATACATGACCCGTCGGAGCGCTCGGCGCCGTTTACGTTGCGCGGCAGGCCGTCGACCGGCCATCCGCGCCGTCGGTCGGTCATTGATGACTCGGATGATGATTACAGCTCATCTGGCGGAAAGCTCAACGGAATTAAGGCCAGAGCGAATGGAGTCTCAAAGATGGATGGAGCTATACATACGAATGGTCGGGTAAATGGGGTAAACGGGATCAACGGACGAAGTGAGTACAATTGATATTGTGTGTACTGGCGAGCGCTAATCGCGGTTACAGTCTCGTCGACGCCGGAGAGTGACGTGCCAGCCAGGCAGTTGGGACAACGTCCACGGAGCAGCGTACGTTCTTATTTACCTACTCTTTCTGGATTGCTAACGTGTGCTTGCCGTCAGGCCCCTGCTCCTCGTCCTAAAGAACCTCTTGAAGATGGCACCGCGATCATGCGGACCGTCGAGTCTATGACCCAGTTCTTGAATCTCGACAACGATCTCTCACAGTTTGAAGACGGCCTTCAAACTGCCGGGGCAGGCCCGTCACGCCTTGGGTCCAGTGCTACACTAACGTCCACACCGGCTGCCCCAACCAATACCGAGTTCTTTCGCACTGAATCTAGCAAACGCGCCCGGGCTCAGCTTCGTCAGATTCGCCAAAATGATGCAACCATCCAGCGTCTCGATGAACCGAGCGAGCACAAAGTCGCGCTAGGGGGGAAACGCAAGCGGTCGAATATGATCGTCAATAGCTCCGATGAAGAGTCGGATGATAAGAAACCTACCCAACGGACCAAGTACTCGACGACGGGTGTACCGCCTGAGCAGGAAGAGAATCAAGACAACGTAGACCTGTGGTGGGAGGCTATGCGTGCTGGGAATATGATTGGGAACGGGTTGCTGCCCATGGCGCAACATGGGTTTCCGCCTATACAGCCTAGCAAGCTTAGGCGTCGGAAGAAACGGTCAGATTCTACACACTATCACAATGCGTTTGCTTCTGCTAACACGACTGCTGGGACAGACAAAAAGCAGACGGCCGGCTTGGCCTCACGGGCACGATCTACAAGAACATCTCGACGCTTCACAACATCCGGCGTGTACACACCAAGATCTTGATCCTCAACGCAGCGGCCGAGGACCCGAATTTGGTGGTCCCGCCGATGGCTATGGAGAATGATGAACCCGAACCACCCAGGCCACCGATTCCGAGTCTGACCCTTGCGGAGGACTCGGGTGCACAGTGTCTGCACCGAGTTTCGAGTACGATTCTGGAGCATGCTGGGTTCGAAGGTGCGCTTTTATGTGGGTTTAAACGACGAACCAACGCTAAGGAGGTGGTGTAGGGAGTAGCCAGGTGTCGCTCAATGTGCTTCAACACGTCGCTGCAGATTATATCATGAACGTCGGACGGACCTTTCGGTTTATGATTGACAAATTTGGGCATACGATGAGCAACGAGGTTAGTACCACCATTCTGGTCGTAGGCTCCCTACCGATGCCCCCCCTCTAGCAAATCATCCTGCACTGCCTAGCCGAGCATGGAATCTCTGAAGTCCAGGATCTTGAGCGATACGTCAAAGACGATGTTGAGCGATATGGGAGTCGTTTGCAAGATCTGGAGAGGAAACTTACTCAGGCTTACATCGAACAGGTGCGACTTCCTTGTCAACCGCTTGGAAATTGCTAACCGTTTTGTTAGACCGAGGCGAGTGCGATCGAGGAAGATGGTCTGTTCGACGAAGAGGGGGAAGAGTTTGCGTTGTATGTCTCCGCTACCCGCTTTTTGTATTTGTGGGTTATACTGATCACCCGACAGAGGCGGATTTACCGAGGACCTCGGCGAGGATTTCTTTGGTCTGCGGGAGTTGGGTCTCGAACGGGAACTCGGGCTCACGTCTCTCGCCGTCCCAAAACGACTCCTGCGTGGCCGGCGCGACAACGCAGCCAACGCCAAGTGCGTAACCATTCGTTCATTCCGATTCGCTTACATCTAAACTTGGCTTACCTATAGTTCTGCGAATCGCGAGCCGCCGTTACCATACCCGCCACCAGCGGCATTTATACCCGTTCATACGGCCGCGCTCGACTCGCATATTGGTTTGTTGCATCCATTTTATGCTTCACGTGCAGGGCCTCCGCCTCCAGATGGTACCAGCCCTGCGGGTGTTATACTCCAGGACGACCCAATCAACGGACTCAAAGTCAAGATGGGTCCACTTGGTCAGATTGTGCCCGTCGCGGCCAACCCGAGCAAGAAGAAAGGTGGCGGGGGTGGTGGAGCCAGCAACAACGCTGCTTTGGCTGGTGGGAGTGGATCAGGCGACGCTGGGGTGGCCAAGCCAGAAAATGGCGCAACCAAGGACTCCAAGAAGAAGAAAACCAAGGCCCCAGCTGCATCTGCGTCTACATCAAACGAACTGCCACTAATGATGCCAACATTTGGCGCGAGCGCAAGCAAAGCTCCTGCAGCTCCCGCCCCTGCACCCGAAGTGTCAACGACGATGCCCGACTTTAGCATGTTTGTCAGCGGGGTTCACGCCGGCGTGTGAGCCTCGAAATTCAGTATTCGGATCTCCCCTAGTGTTATTTCTACAGTTACGGTTTGCACATATGTTATATACGGGTTATGAGTAGTCGTTGTTCTTGTGGGACTTTGTATGGGGTTTTATTTCTCGAGCCGCAGCATGTTTGATTGTGATAACATCCCAACTCTGGGCTTTGGGTGCATGTTTCAGGTGTCTGTCGAGTAGTGAATGAATCCCGTTTCTCCTTGCCGACCTGAAAAAGTGCAGAGAAATTCCCTTAAGCGGAACGTATGCCCTCTTTTCCGGAGAAACAAAAGGCTGAAACTGTTGCCAGGTAAAATGGGAAGCTCGTATTCGCCGAGCTAGCCCATTGTTGCACTGTTTGTCGAGTCTCAGCGCTCTCGGAGCTCGCACATCACGCCACATGGTTACAACCCGGTTGACAATCCTATTGACCACAAGACCAGAGACAAGACAGGCGGAAAGGTACACACCAATGCTGCATGAATAAAATATGCAAGCATGGCGACTTAGTTAGACATATGGACGAACGAACGAACGAACAATGCCCCGTGCAACCAACAGACCAGCATCCAATCGTATGAGATAGGTATGCAGAGCCCACTAGCGCACAAGTTTGGAATGGAAATAGAGCGAGAGACGAGGAAACGCAAAGGCAAGAGAACGGGATAGCGTGTAGGTGAGGTACCGCAGGGACCGAGATGGACGAGAAAAGGAGAGAACAGGCACAGGCGATAGAAAAGGGGTGGGGGGCCAAAAAACGGCCATCAATGGTGTGGGCATATAAAGTAGTTATGAGACTGAGAATCAGAAGGGTCGCAATAAGACAACGAAAAAGAGGTAGGCAGCGCGAGATCAGACAAGAGCATAAAGCAAACGGGCGGGCAGGCCGGCCTTTCCATTTACTGCTGATCTTCGAGGGTATCGATCGCATCCACAACTTGGATCGAAGGCGAGGGAGCCAAGTCGTCACCGTCCATCGTCTGAGCGGACGGGGAATGGCCACCGTTGCGAGGTCGAACAGACGACTGGGTGCGCGGGGCATTGGCACAGCGGTCTTTTCTGATCATAGAACATAGGGTCAGCAGACTGATTGTGTCACCAGATCCGAAAACTTACCCATATGACACACGCAGGGCCGAGTACGGCTCGCGATTCTTAACTGCATCGATGGCCTTGATAGCGCTAGCGATGTTGGTAAAGTTGATGAACGCTGATGGCCCGTACAAGTCAGTACATGCTTCCGAACATGAAGCCAAAACAGCGCACCGGCACCCTTTTCCTTCAAGAAGTTGATCAGCTCGATGTCGCCGAACTCTTCAAAGTCGCGGCGGAGCTTCTCTTCCGAAAAGTTCTCAAAATCTTCAATGTTGCCCACATACACATTTCGGGTCGCTCCAGAGTGGACGGCAATAGCCAACGCAGGAGGCAGAGGACCACTGTTTTTGCCCCAGCCGATCTTGAGACGACGGTTGTTGAGGGTCATGCCTTGGTAAGTTGCGACTTGGTAAAAAGTAAACGCGGACGTGGCGTCGACAAAAGTCACAAACTAGACATATCGGTCAAAATCGGGCATTGACCACAAAGAGTTTAGACCTACTGCGATGTGCTTGTCTTGCATGTACCTTATGCTTTGGAGGACACCGCCCCGGATCGCATTGCACAGGTCCTCAGTCGTCGTCTCAGGGTGGATGTTGCCAAGATAAACCGTGCGGTTCATCTGGCTTCCAGCAGCTGCAGCAGCGGCGGCCATAGCAAACGCCGGAGAAGTGGGTGACTCGAATCCAGGAACGCCTAGTCCAAAGCCAGTCGTGGCAAGCGGCGAAAACGGGGTAAAGCCAGTGAGGCCCGCCGTCGCGGCCGCAGTAGCCATTGCGTTGCCTTGGGTTTGTTGTGACTTCGGTACATACGCGCATCGGTCCTTGCCATAGTTGACTCGCTTGCCGGCCCACGCAGGCTCGGTCGGGAGCGTAGCAACGACCTATCAAGACCGATAAAGAAGCGAAGTTCAGAAATTCACACCCCCGAGTTTCAGATCAAATGGGAAATATCATACCTTGGTCGCGACCGAGATGCTCAGGAAGTGGACAAACCCGATGTTTTTGTCGCGTACGATTTTAACTTGATCGATAAGACCGAATCGGCTGAGGTCGTCGCGAAGCTGCTCCTCTGTCGTGTTTTCGTCGAGGCCGCCCAGGTACACATTGCGGCTAGCGTTGCTCTGTTGGATGCTGAGCATGACCTGGCTAGGGACCGGGCTGGGCTTGCCCCAGCCAATCTTGAGCTCTTGTCCATGCAAGGCGAGCTTTTTCACAGAGGCGTCCGCGTGGAAGGCAGCGGCCGTGGCGCCGTCAAGGAACGAGATGAAGACGCAGGACTTCTCCGGCAAGACGCGGACAGACTCAAGGGGCCCGAAACGAACCAGGTTTAGGAGTTCGTCGACCGATGCGTCGGCCGGGAGATTTCCCACGTAGACGGTGCGACCCGTTTGGTTGCTAGCAGCAGCAGCAGCCGCGGCAGCTGCGACAGCAAAGTTGTTCTGAAAAAGATTAGCCAATTATACAGCTGGCCAGTACATTGCCACTCACCGTAGCTCCAGGGACCGTAAGTTGGCCGGTCCTCTGGCCAGCCTATATCATTAATCAGCAAAAATAATTGATGTGACATATTCCACGCAGCCTACCTGTTGGAACGTAGCAGCTGCAGGAGAAAACGCGTATCCTTGGGGCATTCCCATCCCGTTCATGCCCATTCCCATCCCCATCCCGTTCATACCCATTAGGCCCATGCCGCCTAATCCGTTCATTCCCATCCCCATTCCGTTCATTCCATTAGTATATCCAAATCCGTTGGCACCCATGCCGTTCAGATAGCCTTGACCTGCGCCTCCGATCGGGCTGGGGGGCATTGCGTTGGCAGCGCCCGACTGCATCTGGCCTTGTGCACCCATGCCCATGCCGTTGTTCTGCTGGGTGTTGAGCGTCAGGCCCATGTTGTTCAATCCCAAGTTCTGGTTCATCCCGGTGCTGTAGAGCGCCTGGTTCGCGCCTGGACCGTAGCCGTAGTTGCTGAAGCGGGCTGCGTCGGAGCTCGGGTCTGTGCTGGCGCCGTTTGACCAGCGAGCCTTTTTCACGTTTTCTGGGCCACCGACCACGTCCATGGATCGCTGCGAGAAAATGAGAGAAAAAGTAAATAAAAAGGCCGGGAAAAAAGCGGATGAAGTTGGAAGAGGCTAGTAGACTGACCTTCATCAAATCAATGTCGAAGCCGTACCCTGAATTTATCCCTTGATGAGGAAAGCTCGCGTACTGGTGGTCGGTGGGCGGATCGACGATGACATCCATTGCGTGGAGTGAAGAAAAAGGCAAGGAGAAGGTGGGGGACGCGGTGCAAAGGGGGGGGGGGTTGCAAAACCGAATATCAAACTGTCGAGCGAAAGATCACAACGACAGGTAAGAAAATGTGATAGCAACAGTAAGGAGCGTGGAGCGGCGAGAGGCTGGGGGCTGGTAATACACAAAAAATGTGCGAGCGAGGAAGAGGGGGAAAAGCGAGTGGCACGCACACAATCGCAATGGAACAGAAACACCAAGCGGGCCACGGGCAAAAGAGGAAAATCGTCAACGAGCGTTCAACAGGCCAGACAGGGCTCCCGAGGGGCGCGCTGAAAAAAAAACGGCAATAAGGATAAGAAAAGCGCTCACGAGAATGCAGGTAAAGATCTCGCGCGAAACTTGAAGAGGGGGGAGGTTTTCGGGAAGAAATATGTCCAGAGAGAGCCAAGTGCCGGTCTGGGACGATGACGAAGAGACTCTGCAAACAACAAGCGAGGACGGTGAAGAAGAGAAGAAGGAGGATGCGGGCACGGGAGTCGGCCTCTCAACACCAGCCACAGCGACAAACAAACAAGGCACGCACGTCAAACCCGACTCGGCATTTTTCCCTTTCTCCCCCCCGACTTTATCTGATTTTCCTCCTGGCCGAGATTGACTTAGGCCGCCATCGCCCTATTGTCCGCCAGCGCCCAACCCAAGATCTCGCCTGTGGGGTCGAGATCGCAGCCCTCACTTTGCGCGCCCGAAGGCACCGACGACGTGGCGCCAGCGATTTCAGCACATCGCCCGAACTAAACAGAGATGTTGTAAAAAATAGGCCAGTTCGCCCAACGATCGTCATGACGTGTCTATCGCACTCAGGTGCCTATCTCATCCGCAACACGGTTGAGGAAGTTCACGATACGGATCTGGGCTTGTGATGAGATGGCAGCCCTTGCAAGTTGAAATTTGCAGGAATTCGCCATGTTTATTCTCAAGGTGCGGTTCAAGAACATGCACGCACGTATTTGAGGGTATATGTGTGCCTTTGGGCCCGATTTTCACGAACAAGCGATGTAAAAAGGCCGGGATCCCCTGCCTGCGATAACACATGACACTGGTCGCGGACAGAGTTTAATCTCTGCCTGTCTAATCAGCTTCGTTGACACGCGCATCCAGGCGTCATTCTGATCCTTGTCATTCCGCGACAACTTCCGAGGTTATGTAAATTCAGTAGTGAGTTGTATACATAAGCCAATCCAGCGAACAAACGAATAGATTACAGGGCTCGACAAGACGGATCTATGGAGCGCTCAAGCAAGTATGGATAAATGCATCATAGCTGATCTGGATCCACCCGTCCTGGTCGGCGTCCAGGCTAGATCTCAAATCAGTACGCTTCTATGGACAGATGCGTATGGACCTAGAAACTTACCGGCGGAATGTCTCGGTCAGCGACTTGACGACTACACAGGCCCTCACGAATCGATCAAAGGTGATCCCAGGAGGTGGTCCACCAGGAGTAGGTGCGGAAGCTTTAATGTCTGTGTTCATAAGTATGGTCAAGCTATAGAGCGCTTAACGCGCTTACCATATTTACGTTGGACCAATTCTAAAAGCTGCGGGTTGAGCGGATACCCGAACTGGGACATTGCTTGTGCAAGCTCTTGTCCGTCAATTGATCCCGAGGAATCGCGGTCAAAGTGCTTAAAAACTCTACAGGTTGCGTATCCGTGTGAAAAATGTGTTCGTCCGGGTATATTTAAATTTGACTTGCCCTTGCCAATCTTTGATGTAACGCCAAAGGCCAGAGAATTCGTTGAATCCGATCGTACCAGAGCGGTCTGTATCGAAAATGCTCATGAGCATCTTGACCGTATCAAGGTCAAATGCTGCCGAAGTATTAGTCCAAAATCATACGTTGGCAACCACTCTACTCACGCGTCCAGTCTCCATTAACGAGTGCTTGCTGCAACTCGGGCGCACTGATGGATCCAGATCTAAAACACCCATCACCCATCCAATCAGGTCCTAGTCACCACCTCGCCTCCAAGCTATGTAACTCACCGATCGGAGTCAACCGAGCTAAACCAAGCCCAGAGTCTGCATCCACATTTAGCTTCTGCTTGCCACACGACAAGACATTTCACTTACTGGGGATCTGCACCCGGCGGCGGTCCCTGGGGCGGGCCAGCTTGGAATCCACCAGGCGCACGCGACTGGCCATATCCTCCATATCCTCCTTGGTACCCTCCATGGCCGTATCCTTGATTGTAAGACATCGCGTGCCGGTGGCGTGGTGGTTGAGGGATGGAGTGAGACTGAGTGTGATGGAGCTTTGGCGCTTCACGGTTCGGGTTTAAATAAGCGTGGGGCTGTGTATGATGCCGTGATGGGCAGTGCGGGGTGCTAATTGGCGCCTTCTTGGACGGTTATGCAGTATTATCCCGGTGCCGAACTTGAAAGCATCAATTGCATGATAAGGATATCTAGAGTGCCGGACCATCCGCCAGCCGACCCATACAACAACGGTTCCATTGTGGACTCGCTCTATTTTAGCCCCCGAGGGGGGGTATTAGACACCTTGGACTCCACGATTTCGTGGAGTCTACATGGGCGATTGCCTCTAAAACGCCAACGCTCTGCTGAATTGTGACGCCCGTTTACCAAATTTTAGTGGGGCCCAATATGTCGACTCAGCCAAACTACCTCCGCCATTGCACCCGGCTCACTGCACGCATAATCTAACGCCGAATTCGACGCATCACCATGGATCGCTCGTGCTTAACCCTTTGGAGCACCTCAACCCTTAAAAACAGCGCTGATCGGAATTGTATGTCGCCTCAGGTTAGTCGAGCCTGGAAAATGGCAGGAGTACCTGAAGAACAACCCTTGCTGCTACGAAGCCGTGCTGCGCACGATGGTAATCACTGCTGTTCTGTCTCTACAGTGACCAAACCCACAGTTGTAGATCATCGATTAGTTTGCTTAGGAATCTTCTACTTTTGTGTTATATGCACCTTCACTTCTAGTTAATCAGCCTGCTGGATGCTAAATATAAACTAACCCGTTTCTCACGTTAGCGATGGCACGAGTTGGTTTCGGTTGTTAGCGAGTGCCTCGGTTTTGTCACCATTATTTATGTATCAGATTGTGACCTACACCAGAGCTTGAGGTGCAGTTCCGATATAAATATTAGCTACTTTCTGTCCTAAGAGATTCACCCTCACAGCCGCGTCAACTTACAGAGCGAACTATGCCCGTCTTTGCCTACTACAACAACGAGACAGAAGGTGTGGTCTACCATGTTATACCCAGCCCTGAATCCGAGCATCCACCGTCCAATTTCGAGTCGGAATCTGAATCTACGGCTTCTTGGAGTACAGTCCAGTCCGAAGACTTGCCTGGTAAGACCGCTCGCTTATTTCTTTAAACTAGGATTTACGTGCGCGTTAGGTTACTTTGTCCTACAGAATGGGCGCCGACTGCCAGCAGGCAAAAACCTCGCCAAGTGGTGTCCGTGCGACAATGTCCGCCGATACATTATCAGATATATTCTAGTTAAAACTGTTCTAGGTGGCGAATTTTGTGGCCCTGTGATGGAGGTGCTCGCCCCGGTTGATGGTCGGGAACGACACGCGCTCGAACTGGGAACGAGTACTGGAACATGGCAAGCATTAATGATTGAAATCATCTACGCGAATAGCTCCGTGTTGACCTGGGTTCCAGGATCCAATCGATGGCTTCACGCTTTCCACACGTCCGGTTCCGTACCCTTGACGTAGTCCCGGTGGTGCCCCATGTCCCACGTCCAAACGTCACCTTCGAGGTGTACGATTACTCCCAGGGAATTTTGGTCGAGGATAACTCGCAAGATGCAGTGTTTCTGAATTTCCTAATAGAAACGGTAAGTCACCCTCCGTTAAAGATCTCATCTATCCACTAACTTAGTTCAGGTGAAAGACTATCGAGGGTTACTTCGGGAAGTGCATCGTGTACTTCGCCCGGGAGGGCTCATACACATTACTGACAGCGATCCACGGTTCTGGAATCCTGAGGACCCAATGACCCCTAGTGAATTTAAGGACCCCCGTTTGCGCCATCTCGAGGAGCTACTTTGGCAACACGTGACTAGTACCATAACCATCGATATAGACACCTGCGCAAAGCTCCCCGAATGGTTAGCTCCAGAATGTGAGCTATGGGACAGAATCCATGGAGGATTCAAGGATATTCACTCGATAACGCGGACATACCCTGTGTATCCACATGATGGGTTTTCGTGCATGGATCACCTTGATAAGGGCATAATTCCGTACTTGAGGCATTTTACTGCTATGTCTACTCGGGATATGTGTACCGCGCTGAAGGATGCTGGGGTGGGGGATGAAGAGGTCGAACGATTTTTGGAGGATGCAGTTGGCGAGTTGAGTCAGCATGAAAACTGTGCTGTAATGAAACTGAGCCTCATACATGCGATAAAGATATAATGTAGTTAGATCTTGCGACCTATGGACCAGTGGCAATGTAAAGGATACCTGCGTTCCATGTACCTCGGCTCTGCCAAAGCCCGAAGTAGGAATGCCTCAGGGTCCAACTATGCTTTTGAGCGCTTGCTTGATCCCGTTCGGGCCGGTGACCTGTGCTACTTCGGATCTAGTGAGCGCTCAAAAGCATAGTTAGAACTGTGGAGATGCTCCGCACTAACTAGCTTTTCGGGGTTTGGCAGAGCGTCTGAATTCTCAGGGCGCTTGGCGTTGAGCTTGTTTACTCCGCTGTTTACTCTGCACCGGAAATGACGAACTCGCAAGATAGCTGCGCATAATAGAGTGTATCAATACGGAAAATAATCTACGTCAGAATTTGTGTTTGTGGAAGCACTCACAGGTCATATGGTAGTTTGTTCAACTGTTGCGCAACACACTCTCAATCTCAATCGTGCTCGTTCGCTCGCCTTTAGTGTAGGTCTTTGCATCCCTTGCAGATTGTGGTAAATATCTCTGGACGAACGTGATGCAAGGGTTTATGAATAGGTTTGAACATGGAAAGAACTAAAAATATGAAAAGAGAGGAATGGTGAACAAAACGAACGTGATACCGAAATCGGCGCCCACGGCTGGCTCAAATGCGCGCAACCCATCGGTTCGCCTCGCCTCTGGCTATGTTGGGACGCTTGCGCCGCCAAAGGCGGCACGAGTGTGCCCGGATCCCCGAGGCACGAGCGCGCCTTGAAGAGCGCCCCGAGGTGCGAGCCTTACGTCTCAGTTTTCGGCTTATGCCTCCCAATCGGTCGTAAATTAAGAGAGAGCGGGACAGTGGGCGGAACAAAAATCAACGCGCGGCGACAGGCGTTGTTACGGTGAGATCGTGGTCAGGCGCACGTCGCCACACGTACATTAGGCGCCCTTCGTTCCAGCACTGGGTTATTTCCTCGTTCAGCGTTGATAATGCTCTTCAACAGGGTCTCACCCATTCGCTCACATTCAAAAGGGTGAAAAATCAGAGACTGATCTTATTCTGTGTGTAATATTCTGAAGTGCAACTAGGTACTCCAGTTTATACTCAGGAAAAACTTGAGGTGTAATGAAACAGGGGGGTGTAGTAATGGTGTAATTCCATGAAATGACACATAATTATCTGTCATTATCCCATTACACCAGTGTAATTTGGCATAATGACACCATTACTACACCCCTGTTTTCATTACCCCTCCTTACGCCTAATTACACACCATTACCCCCACAGGTTTTTGCTGAGTACCTTCTGGCTAATTGTATGTGTATGAATGGGTGCAACCCTTGAATGAAAGTAAATAGGGTTACATATGACCCTGTGATAAGCATTATAGGCATTGTAGTGTGTGGTTGGCACCTTTTTTTGTGCTTGTGCATAGGAGATATGTAGTGTCAACAGGCTGTGCAACTGTAAATGATAAATCACACAGCCAAAAGGTGATTGGCTAGTTAGAGCTACACTGGGTGACAAAAGTCTTGCAGCACTTGTGTTATGGCTCTGGGCAGTCAGGAGCAAAGGCAAAGCACAACTTTTGTATGACATATGTAGGGTACTGTCTAATACATATATTGCAACACTTTGTGAGGATCTGGAGTGCATACATGGGGCACAAGGGGAGATGTGGCACAGGGGTTGTCACAACTTGACATGCATATATTCATCACATAATACTTCCTCAAATTATTACAATTTGTAAGAACATTTTCAAAACACACTTTCCTTTTATGGGACAACTGTATCATGTGACTCACAGAATGTTCCAGACTGCTTACCAAGATGTATTTCAACTTTGATGTGAAATTCCACAGCTCTGCAGCAGCTTCTATTGCTTAGTGATGTGACTTGTAGTATAGTTGTGTTTGTTTTGATGTGGCTTGAAGATTGTATATAAACCAGGTCAAGTTTGATGAGGTCTCCTCATGAACTTGACCTCCTTGTCAATTACAAGTCTTGTTCTCTTCTTGCTCCCTGCTTTGCAATGTGTCACTGTCACCCTTACCCCCTTTGCTGTTGCTGCCAAGTTGTCTTTGGGCTCTGCCCTGTGATCCAAGGCATCCACACCTTCACTTGACTTGTTGCCACTGACAGGGGTGGTTTTTAAGGTCATTGTTCCAGGTGTCCCTGAGCTTAGCTGTAGTGTAGGCATGATAGCACTGAGCTTTTGTGTGTGTGCCCCTGTTATTGAGCAATGGTGGCCCAAAGTCAGCAATTTTGGTGCTTTTTGGCCAAAAACACCCAAAAACAGTACTTTCAGTCACCCATATCTCTGCAATGGTGGCATGCACAAAAGCCCAGATGCTTGTTGCAGTTGCAAGGCTCAGCACTATAATACCTACTACTAGAGCTAAGCTTGGGGATGCCTGGAACAATGTCCTTAAAAACCACCCCTGTGCCACATCTCCCCTTGTGCCCTGTGTATGCACTCCAGATCCTCACAAAGTGTTGCAATATATGTATTAGACAGTACCCTACATATGTCATACAAAAGTTGTGCTTTGCCTTTGCTCCTGACTGCCCAGAGCCATAACACAAGTGCTGCAAGACTTTTGTCACCCAGTGTAGTTAGAACCTTGTGTCCAGCTAAGCTAAATGAGTGCTGGTGTCAGAGCCAACAACCTGAACAACAACACCAAATGCTTATGAGGCAATGGCAGATCCAAGGGCTGTAACACCAAGGATCAAAGGCTGCAACACCTAGAGGGGGATGTTGTTATGGATCACTAGCATTTTTCTATTAATTTTAGTCTGCTCTGCCAACCTCAAGTGATGCCTCTGTAATTTTTCTTGAAATTAAATGAATTTGTATGCATCTGAAATTGTACTATTTGTATTCCATTAAATAGTACAAAATCTCCTCTTTCCAACGCATATTTTATCGTGATTTTATCTTAAGAACTCAGAGAGATATAGAGGTTGTGATATTTCCTCTTATCAGGAGATATTGATTACAACATTGCATTGCTCATATCTCGGCAACCGCTTACGCTATCAAAGCGACCTTGTGCTCTATCGATAGCTAATCTTCAGCGGTATCTGCTGCCCGAAGATCGTCGCGATCCACTGGATCCTCGCGCCGGAATGGCCCGAAGATCATTAGAATCTTACTGGACCATCAATCAGGATCTAATGACTCCAGTGAGTCAGGAGAGCTTCCCAAATTGATCCAGAAGCTTCTCTGACTCACTTTATGACTCACTGAGATGTAGCCTCTGTTCATTACATGTATATACTATGATAATATGATCTACAAGCCAATAGCAGGTCTCAGATGCATCAATGCCTTCAATCCACACCCTGTCTTTACTCTTTTATCCTATACTGGGCTAGGGTGTACCCCAAGTATAGCAGTACCCTCTTTTGATGATTGCACTGGCATGCATGTATCTATTTGGCTCTGGAATGCCCTCCTCAGGGTATAAAAGGACCTCCTCTGAGGCCCTTCCAGACCACCCTTCCTCTACTCAACCCAGACTGGTTATTGGTTTCTTTTCTCTTTCTATTTCTCTTGTCTGTGTGTGATTTCTTATATAACTAGTACTGAGGAATAAAGTACCATATTAGTTATATACTGTCTGATTCATTGTATCTTATATACAGAGATATATAAGGATACAATATTGCCTGATTGAGTGTGACATTGAGTACCAGCTATTAGAGGAAATCTAAGTACCTGTAGCTGAGGAAGTACATGCATTAGGCAGCCCACCATCTATCCTATAAGCTACCACTTAAAGTCTAGTATTAAGATTAGTATCAGTTAGTCCAAGCAACTAGGGCTGAACTACATTTAAGATATCTAAGGGAACCTGACCATAGTAGTCTTGCTCTTTATACCTATAAATTAGTCAGTTTACACTGTGAAAGATTAAGACTACCTTGAGTGTTACTTGATTGCATTGCAACTACTTTGAACCTTCTTACTCTAGTCTAAGAAGTATTGAATACAATTAGTGTATACTAACATATCTACATTTGCTTAAGCTCTAGATATTCAAGTGTACCCTGACCCATAACAGATGTGCAGTGAAGGGATAGGTTGTGATGACATGCAGAGGGGATTCAGAAGTGCACTTGTGCTTAAGAGCACTGGGCAAGTACTAAGTGGCTTGGTGACCAACTCAGGTAGAAGGGATGATCAACAGGAGGTTGAGTTCTGAGGCTTATGGCTCTCAGACTCTCCCTTATATATTCAAAAGCAAGGCAGTACATGTGAAAATAGGAAGCCCAACATAAATTGTACAATAACAGAAGTGGTACTGTGTCAACAGAATATTCTGGAACACATCAACAATGGTCAACAACAACAAGGTCATGTGACACAGTCAATTATTCTATGCATATATCTGAATAAACAGGACTTGTCCAATTAGAGATAAAATAAATTGTGTTAAATTCAGATAAATTTGTGCTCATGGTCTAGGCCATGACAGCTTGTAGCATGTGCTAATTTGATCTAGTGGGCACTCATTCAGCTTAGCTAGAACCACAGTTCTAACGAGCAAATTGGCTTTCAGCCAAGGCAGTCTGAGATGTTAGTCTCTCTCATAGACTTACACATACAATAAGAGCCATACTGCATGCTGAATGTGTTATCTTTGGCCAGATATTCTGTCTTGTTGAAGCTGGCATGGAGTCTGAGTGCCTTTGTGCTCTACAATGGCTTCACATGCAGTGTGCTGCAAATTTTTGGCTAACAAGTTCTTTTCCTTTTTCAATGCACCTGGAGTTAGCAGTGCCATGTTGGCATTTACATACCTTATCCAAATAACAAATCTATCACAAAACTGGTGGTGGTGTTGACAATGACAAGTCAGGCAACAAGAAAAATAGTAAGAAAGGAAAAGAACTTGTATTTGATGAGAGGTCAAGTTCTTGAGGAGTCCTCTGCAAACTTGACCCAGTTTATATACATGATATGAGCCACATCATAACAAACAAGTCCATACAGTGAGTCACAACCAATAAGAGATAGAAGCAATAGAAGTGATGGAAGCAACTGTGGAACTGTGGAATTTCACATCAGAGTTGAAATACATCTTGGTTATCAGTCTGGAACATCCCCTGAATCACATGACACAGATATACCAAAAAAGGCAAGTGTGTTTTGAAAGGATCTTATAAAATGTAATAAATCAGGAAAATATTATAAAGTGGATATATGCGTGTCAGCTTGTGACACTTCCCCCCTTCAAGGCACAGGGTTCATGGGGTGCCTTTGGGTGTGTCCTGACATAGTTGGCCATGAGTTCTGGTGCATTTACCAGGTCATTGTAAGTTAGCCACTGTCACTTGTCATATCTGAGCCATTTGACATAGTATTTGAAGACATTAGACTTTTTGTTGTATTGCAACTTTATGATCTGTTCTACTTCAAATTCTTCTTCCCCTTCTGGAGTTACCATGGGTGGTGGTGGGGGACCCTGACATCCATAAGGGTTGTCTTTATGTTTGGTCAGGAGCAGGACATGAAATACTGGGTGTATCTTCATGGTTACTGGCAAGTCCAGTTTGAAAGTGTGAGTGCCATGTCATGCTACCACCTTGAATGGTCCAACTCTCTTGTGGGCCAATTTCCTGGAGGCCTGTTGTGTGTGTATGTTCTTGGTGTCAAGCCAGACTTTGTCTCCCACCTTGATGGCCTCTGGGGTCTGATGCTTCCAATCATAGTATTCTTTGGTCCTCTGGTTTGATAATTCTAGAGTGGCCTTGAGTTTGTCATGGCCCTTTTGAAGCCATTCTGCATGATTGTCTGCTAAGGGGAACTCTTGTCCCTCCTTGTCCCCAACTGCCAACCTTGGATGGAAACCATAGTTTGCAAAGAATGGTGATTTGCCAGTTGAGGCATTGACACCATTGTTGTAGGCAAATTCAGCCAAGGGTAAGAGTGAGACCCAATCGTCCTGCCAATCTGATATGTAGTGTCTCAGGTACCCTTCTACTACTTGGTTAGCCCTTTCAGACTGGCCATCTGTTTGGGGGTGGTATGCTGTGGAGTAGGATGGTTTTATATCCATCTGTTTGTACAGGTGCCTTAAGAATTTGGATGCAAAGTTGGGGCCATGGTCTGAGATGGTTTTTCAGGGTAGCCCATGAAGTTTCCATACATAGGTTAGGAACAGGTTTGCGCAATCCATGGCACTGGCCTCTGACTGACATGGAATAAAGTGGACCATTTTTGTCAGGCAGTCAACAACTGTAAATATAGCATTGAACCCTTCTGACAGGGGTAGCCCAGTGATCAGATCATAGGTAATTTCTTCCCAAGGTTTTTCCAGTGCTGGTATTGGGTTTAGGAGCCCTGGGGGAACCTGGTTGCTGTGCTTGTTCCTAATACAGGATTCACAATGTGTGATGTATTTATTGACCAATTTTTTCATTGATGACCATGTATATTTGCAGTTTAACAATTCATATGTTCTGAACTGTCCTGGGTGTCCTGCAGCTGGGTTGTCATGATGGCTTTCAATGATCAGCTTGCAAAGTTCTTTGTTATTTGGGATGTAGATTCAACCTTTGTGTCATAAAGGTCCTTCATCCCATTCCCAATTTTTGACTTTTTCATTGTTGTCTAGGGCTTTTAGCACTTTTGACAGGTGCTCATCCCCTGGGATAGTGTCCCTAATGAGTTGTTCCAGGTCATGGTCTGGTGTGATTGCTTGTAACCATAGAGATTTTAATTCCAAAAATTGGTTTTGTGCAAGCAGAGCTTGGCTCTCACCCCCCTCTTTGGGGATGTGCCTTGACAGCCTAGAGAGTATGTCTGCCTGGCCATTCTTTGCCCCTTTGATGTATAGAATCTTGAATTCAAACCTGGACAGGAACTTGTGCCATTGTGTAACTTGGCCATTCAGTGGCTGATTTGTCTTCCAATATTCCAGGTTCTTGTGATCACAAACAATGTTTACTGGGTGTTCAGCCCCCTCTAGTAAGTGACGCCAGTGTTTGAGGGCCTTTATAATTGCTAGCATCTCCTTGTTGTAAATATTGTTGTTTCTTTCTGCTGGGACCATTGCCTTGGAGTAATAGGAGATTGGGTGAAGCATCCCATCCTCTCCATATTGCAGTAATACAGCACCTGTGGCATAACCTGAGGTGTCTGTTTCCAGAATAAATGGTTTGCTGGGTTCTGGCTGAATTAGGAGGGGGGCTTCCTTTAACTTCTGCTTCAGCAGGTTCCATGCCTGATCCCTCTCTTCTGTCCATTCCCACTTTACATCCTTCTTGACAAGTTCATAGAGACATTTTGTGATTTTTGAAAAGTCTTTTATGAAGTGCCTTAACCAGTTTGCAAACCCCAACCCTTCCAGGACTTCGGTTGGGTTGGTAGGGGTTGGCCATTCAATGGCTTTTTTGACCTTGGCTGGGTCTACTTTAATTCCCTGGGGAGTCACTACTATTCCCAGGTAATCAACTTTGGTGATGTCAAAAACACATTTCTCCAGGGCACAGTATAGGCCAGCTTTTTGAAGACAATGCAAGACTTCTTTGACATGTTCATCATGTTCTTCTTGGTTCTTGGAGAACACTAAGATGATGTCCATATAGATTACAACATAAATGCCCTCAATGTCTTGGAATTCTTCCTGGATCATGGCCATGAAGGTTCCTGGTGCATTCTTTTGGCCAAATTGCATGACTAAGGGCTTGTACAGCCCATATTTGGTCTTAAAAGCAGCCTTCCATTTGTCTCCTTCTCAAATTTGTATAAGGTTGAAACCCCACTTTAGATCAAACTTGGTGAATATCTTTGCCCCACACAATGTTTCCACAATATCATTGATGCATGGGAGTGGGTACACATTGGAGATGGTCATTTCATTTAGCCACCAGTAGTCAATGCACATGTGCAGCTTCCCATTCTTCTTTTTAACAAATATGACTGGGGATGCCATTGGTGACCTTGAGGGCCTGATATGCCCTGCTTTCAGTTGGCGATCCAATGTTTTGCGCAATTCCACATCTTCCTTGACACCCACACTATATATGGGGCCATGCCTTGGCTTGGCCTCTGGCTTCAAATCTATCTCCATGTCCCACTTCCTATGGGGTGGTAATGGCTGGACATCATCTTCCTCAGCAAATATTTTCTGGAATTCTTTATATTTTGCTGGGAGGGAGTCTAAGGAGTCCAACTGGAGCTCCTTGGGTTCGTTTGCATGCACATGTAAGGGCTTTGTGATGCAGTGCTTCAAGCATATTGGCAAGTTGAACTTCATGTCCTTTCCATCCCAATCGATATCAGGGTTATGGAATTTGAGCCATGACATTCCTAAGACTAAGTCATTTTTGCCAACGTTCACAACGTAAGCACTGAGAATTTCTTGGTGCTCTTGAATGCACAACTCAAAGGTGCAATAATGGGTCATGGACCTGGAGTCTATCTCCCTACCATTGATTACTTGTAACCTCTTTGGTGTTTTTAGGGCAGTGGTAGGGATACAATATTGTTTAACAAGATCTTTGTGGATAAATACTGATGTGGCCCCTGAGTCAATCATGGCCCATCCATTGAATTTTTTCATATTATAAGCAGACTTGTGTTTGGGGTTTATGCACAGAGGGAATGCATGAAAGAAAAACTGGAGTTGTGATTGGTTTCCTAACAACATACATTCCATTTCCATATTTTTATTTTCATTCTGCACATTTTGTAACATAACGCCCAAGACCACCCCCCTGGCACGGTTTGAGCTCATTCTTTTACCAACTCATAGTTGGTTGTTTCTACATCCTCGACCACTGCTTCATATCCTGACATCTTGGCTGAAGGGTATTTGGTGGCAATATGGCTGTGCCCTCCACAGTTATAGCAGGTATTTGTCCCCTTCCCTTTTCCAGTGCTATCCAGATCCATTGCATCTGGATCCTTTGCCTTAGGGGCCACTGGTGGGTGATTATCCTTCTTTATGTCCTTGAAGGATTCTTGTACATTGGCATTGCTGCCATTGTAGCAAACAGTTGGAACTGTGAAGCCCTTGGCATTGGACCCAATGGCCACAATTTGGCCCTTGACTGCCCTGCTGTCCTTGATCTTGTATATCCACTCCCCACTCTTGAATTTCTCCTTTTGGGGGTTGTTTTGGGGAGTAACTGTTGGCCTACTGGACAAGGCATTGTTGCTGCTGGAATTGTTACCCCCATGAGATGTCCTTTTGCTACCAAACAATATGAGGTGGCAGTCGATTTCCAGGGCTTGCTGAGTGAGTTGGGCAAAGGTTTTGGTGCAGGGGTCATAGTTTTGGGCCACCATGCTGTCTGTTATGTCCGAAGACAGACCATCGTAAAACTGGTCCTGCATGGCCACATTGTTGTTGTCATGAGCTGACATGCATATATCCACTCTATAATATTTTCTTGATTTATTACATTTTATGAGATCCTTTCAAAACATACTTGCCTTTTTTGGTATATCTGTGTCATGTGATTCAGGGGATGTTCTGGACTGATAACCAAGATGTATTTCAACTCTGATGTGAAATTCTGCAGTTCTGCAGTCACTTCTATTGCTTCTATCTCTTATTGGTTGTGACTCACTGTATGGACTTGTTTGTTATGATGTGGCTCATATCATGTATATAAACTGGGTCAAGTTCACAGAGGACTCCTCAAGAACTTGACCTCTTGTCAAATACAAGTTCTTTACTTTCTCACTATTTTCCTCATCACCTGACTTGTCATCGTTGACATCAGGTCAAGTTCTTGATAATTGTAAGTCTCAGTGTTGTCTGGGATACATCTGGAACACTGTTGGCGTCATCTCAAGATAACTCTCTGTTGCCTTCCCCAATCCCACTCCACCTATCCACAGTCACAAGACATTGTTGCCCTATATGCGCCTCTGTGAAACCTTGCATAGTCAGGTCCCTCACATGTTGTAACAAGCTTTGGTTCTCTAATCTCTTCTGTCAACAAGAGGTGGGGTTGCTCATTGCCCTTAAGTAGTTGAGCAACAGAGGTCACCTTCCTATTCCAATAGACTCAGGAAAGGGTCTGTCTTTCTTGCTCTATCTTGTTCTTGCTTGAGTACATCTCTGATGGAATGCACAGCCCTCAGTGGCACAAACTTTTACAGAACATCAGCACTGCTGTTGGTGTGGGTGGTTCAGACACCTATCCATCCATTGCTTCACCCTCAACTTGGTTGAAGATATCCTTGAACAGGCCAGGCACATCAATTTTAACTGTGTGGTAATTGTCAAAGTCTGCCCCCAGAAAGTTGGACAAGCCCAACAAGCCTTCGTCACTGAGCCAGGTGCCCCTGAGTGCAAAATTTGCCACCAAGCAAACAGAGCCACCTTCCCTGCATGCTGCCCCTACTGTCCTAAACAGGACAAATTTTTATACTACTACACCATCCCCTGCAACCAGCTATAAGCTGGAGAACCTTGGTCAACAACTTCTTCATCACCTGTTAAACACTATCAAAAATTTCCAAGACAGGTATCACTATTACCAGAATAAGTACAAAGAAACTCATGAAAAACTCCATGAAGCTGAGGCCTGCTGTGCATACTTAACTGAGTGTTTGCACAAACACCAGGAGGACTACTTATCCCTCCTCCAAGACCATCTCAGACTAGAAGCACTAGTCCAAGAAACAATTGCACCCCACAAGTACACCTTCCCCATCTTCTCAACACTGTCAGACCTTCCTCACCCCACCTTTCTAAGTGGCACAAGCTTGCCAATTCAGGAAGAAGCACCCCTTCTGGCAGCCCAAATCACCCTTCCCCAAGGAAGCACTCCTTCAGGATCAAACTAAATTAAAGAGGGTGGAGTGCCCATATCATTGCCAAGACACCAAAAGTTGGGACTTGGATGACATGTGGTTATGGTTCGAGGGAATCAGAAACTTCGAAATTTATAGACTTGTGTGGGGAACCAAAATCCTCTATTACCAAAACAATTCTCAATTCCCTGTACTTCCTTATTGTCTCTGTAGCCTTTAGAATTTACCTGAATCCTTCCTGAAATGGCATCACCAGCCCCTGCCCCTGCTTGGGCAAACATGTCTGATGAAGACAAGGTAATCTATATGCTCCAGTCTATGGATGAATTGTGAGAACGAACCAACAACCTCCAAAACAACATTGGAGATGTTGAACACAACAATAAGACATACACAGACTCACTCAAAGTGAAGCTTACAACCAACCAAGCAAAGATAGATGCTGATGTGGTGGGACTGGCCACCAATGTAAATAATCTGGTTGGCATGCTAGCAATACTCCAAACAACCATTACATGCATTGAGGTGCAAATCAACACCTCCTCAGGGAGCACCAGAATCACCCCAGTACAACCCTCTTCCAGCATGGCCCTGCCACAATTAGCAGCCACTACTCCCTCTAGTGGATTGACAGCAAAAGTTAAGATGGCTGCCCCATAAAAATTTGATGGCACAAAACATGAAGATGCTATTTTGTTCAGAATTGCATGCACTTGATACATCAATACAAATATGAGTGGGCACTCAGCTTACCAAGTGGTCACCTTTATCACATCCTATCTTGAAGGATCTGCAGCCAAATGGGTCAACTCCTATGAAGAATTTGAAATCTTAAACCCTGGAACTGTGATCCCATGGCTTCATGACACCAACCTCTTTTGGCAAGAATTTACTACCCAATATGGGGATTTGAACTGCACTGAAAATAACCATGACAAGTGGTGGAAGCTGAAACAAAACAAGACAGTCCACAATTACCTCACCCTGTTCAATTTATATTCCACAGGGCTCAACTACAACTGTTGATGATGACAAGTCAGGCGATGAGGAAAATAGTGAGAAAGTAAAGAACTTGTATTTGATGAGAGGTCAAGTTCTTGAGGAGTCCTCTGCAAACTTGACCCAGTTTATATACATGATATGAGCCACATCATAACAAACAAGTCATACAGTGAGTCACAACCAATAAGAGATAGAAGCAATAGAAGTGATGGAAGCAACTGTGGAACTGTGGAATTTCACATCAGAGTTGAAATACATCTTGGTTATCAGTCTGGAACATCCCCTGAATCACATGACACAGATATACCAAAAAAGGCAAGTGTGTTTTGAAAGGATCTCATAAAATTTAATAAATCAGGAAAATATTATAAAGTGGATATATGCATGTCAGCTTGTGACATCAAGATTCTATACATCAAAGGGGCAAAGAATGGTCAGGCAGACATACTCTCTAGGCTGTCAAGGCACATCCCTAAAGAGGGGGGTGAGAGCCAAGCTCTGCTGGTGCAAAACCAATTTTTGGAATTAAAATCACTATGGCTACAAGCAATCACAACCTGGAACAACTCATTAGGGATGCAATCCCAGGGGACAAGCACCTATCAAAAGCGCTGAAAGCCTTAGATGATAATGAGAAGGTCAAAAATTGGGAATGGGACAAAGGACTTTTACAACACAAGGGCCAGATCTATGTCCCAAATAACAAAGAACTTCACAAGTTGGTCATTGAAAGCCATCATGATAACCCAGCTGCAGGACACCCAGGACAGTTCAGAACATACACCTTGTTAAACTGCAAATATACATGTTCATCAATGAAAAAATCAGTCAACAAATATGTCATGCATTGCAAATCCTGCATCAGGAATAAGCACAGCAACCAAGTTCCCCCAGGGCTTTTAAACCCAATACCAGCTCCAGAAAAGCCCTGGGAGGAAATTACCTATGACCTGATCACTGGGCTACCCTTGTCAGAAGGATTTGACACCATATTTACAGTCATTGACTGCCTGACAAAAATGGTCCACTTTATTCCATGCCAATCAGACACCAGTGCCATGGATTGTGCAAACCTGTTCCTAACTTATGTATGGAAACTTCATGGGTTACCACAGAAAACCATTTCAGACTGTGGCCCCAACTTTGCATCCAAATTCCTAAGGCACTTGTACAAACAGCTGGATATAAAACCCTCCTATTCTATGGTGTATCATCCCCAAACAGATGGCCAGTCTGAAACAGCTAACCAAGTAGTAGAAGGGTACATCAGACACTATGTATCTGATCAGCAGGACAACTGGGTCTCACTATTACCATTGGCTGAATTTGCCTACAATAATGGTGTCAATGCCTCAACCAGCAAATCACCATTCCTTGCAAACTACAGGTTCTACCCAAGGCTGGCAGTCAGGGACAGGGAGGGACAAGAGTTCCCCTTAGCAGACAATCATGCAGAATGGCTTCAAAAGGGCCATGATGAACTTAAGGCTGCCCTGGAAATAGCAAACCAGAGGATCAAAGAATACTATGACCAGAAGCATCAGATGCCAGAAGCTATTAAGGTTGGAGACAAAGTCTGGCTTGACACCAAGAACATACAGACACAACAGGCCTCCAGGAAACTGGCCCACAAAAGAGTTGGACCATTCAAGGTGGTAGCACAACACAGCACCCATGCCTTCAAACTGGACCTACCAATAACCATGAAGATACACCCAGTATTTCATGTTTCACTCCTGACCAGATATAAAGACAACCCCTATGGGTGTCAGTTTCCCCCACCACCACCTGTAGTAACTCCTGAAGGGGAAGAAGAATTTTAAGTGGAATAGATCATAAAGTTGCAATACAACAAAAGGTCTAACATCTTCAAATACTATGTCAAATGGCTTGGCTATGACAAGCAACAATGGTTAACTTACGATGACCTGGTAAACACACCAGAACTTGTTGCTGACTATGTCAAGTCACATCCAAAGGCACCTCATGACCCCCCTGCCTTGAAGGGGGGAAGTGTCATGAAATGACATGCATATATCCACTCTATAATATTTTCTTGATTTATTACATTTTATGAGATCACCTTCAAAACATACTTGCCTTTTATGGTATATCTATGTCATGTGATTCAGGGGATGTTCCAGACTGATAACCAAGATGTATTTCAACTTTGATGTGAAATTCTGCAGTTCTGCAGTCACTTCTATTGCTTCTATCTCTTATCAGTCATGACTCACTGTATGGACTTGTTTGTTATGATGTGGCTTGTACCATGTATATAAACTGGGTCAAGTTCACAGAGGACTCCTCAAGAACTTGACCTCTTGTTGAATACAAGTTCTTTCTCTTCTTACTATTTTCCTCATTGCCTGACTTGTCATCATCAACAGCAGGCATGCTACACACACGTCAGCAAGGGCTTGGCATTTGCACATACTTGCTCACCTAGCAACAGGGCTGTAAGTGGCACTGCACCCCCTGACACCTGCAAGTTTGTGGCATCTGGTTCTTGCACCCAATGATGACAGGACACTCAGGCAAGCGTCAGGCCAAATGTGGCCAGGTGTCAAGCTGTTGAGGTTGCAGGGTGGTGATGTGCTGGCATCTGTGGTTGTTTTCAAGCAATAGTTGGAGGGGTGGCCAACAGGGCAGGTTGTGATCCCAGACAAGGGTGATAAGTATTTTCACCTGACCTGTGATGCAGGCAAACAACAAACAGCCCACCCATCACATGACCATCTATGTGACCAGGTCAAGCAGTGTTAAGTCACCATGAGCATTAGGCTCTCATTGAAAAATAGCAGATAAGTGCACACAGAAAATATCATAAAGATGAGAAAAATTCTAGCTCTTGAATGATACCCCACATGCATGATATTGCCTACCTGATGGCCATTTATCGACCAAAATTTGTTTTGAGCAAGTACTCTAAAAGGGGGAATATTCATTGAAACTGATCCAAAATGGTTCAAATGGAGCTTGTTAAATGTGCACAATTCTGCTGATCCTCCTGAAACTGCTCACCAATCTTGATATCCTCTACATTGGTCATCAAGAGAGGTCTTTTGCTTAAAAATAATACTCCCTGCATTGGAACCCCTTGTACAGCCTCAACAGCTGCAGATCTGTGAAAGATAGCAGTGCAAATTGACTCAGGCATAGTTAAAACCTACAATGAATGTTGCCTTTATTTTATAGCTACATTGTAATCATATGAACTAGTACTCCTACCTGTACCTCAAGGCTAATTGCTTGATCCTTGGGTGTCACCATGTGTACTACCCATACCTAACTATATGAAGAGCTCACACATATCTAGAGTAGTGTTGTGACCCTCTGGAGGCTTCCTTGTGAAGCACTTAAGTAGTGGCTGCGTTGACGGTTTGGTGCTATACAGTATGTATTGAGTGTTCTAGTTACAGTGTTTGCTATGGTCTATGGTGGTTGACAAGATAAAGCAAGCTGAGGTGTCCAGTCCTGCTTTATCCTTCTTATATATGCCTGTGGCTGCGGTGGCTGCAGACATATTATCTAAGCACACTCTGCAGTAGGTGTAGGTTATGTTCAGTACTATGGGTTAGGTAATTGTTTGTCTTAAGTTTGTGTGGCTCCAAATCTTATAGAGCTGTGCAAGGTCCAAGGGCTAGGTGCTGAGGTCACGTGATCCTGCCATAAGCACCAAGATCACATGACAACTTGCTCCTTGCTCCAAGTAACAATGGAGAGAAATGCTGGAGCAAGTTCAGGGTAACCACCGTAAGCACCCACTAAGCGCCAAGGTCACATGACCTTGTTTATGGCTTGTTCTTCTTAGGAAAAATGCCATAAATCTGTAAAAATATTTGGTTGTTTTGTTATGTCCGTTTGACAGGTCATAACAAGTAGGGTATTAAGACCTCCTAAAGATGTCTATAACACTAAGAAGCTTCAGAATCACATGGTTTGAGCTATACAGGGGTTCTAAAGGAGATTTTTGCTTACAGGGGTGGGTTCTTACAGTTTTACCACTTCAAACTTGTTCAAATGAGTTGAAATTTGGTATATACATTCCTCTATATAGTTTGCATTAAATGAGCACAAGGGAGCAGTGTTTCTACAGTTGCATTTACTAGTGCCAGTGGTGCTCTCAGGGGTAATCTGTCATGAGCTGACACACATATATCTACTCTATAATATTTTTTCTTGATTTATTACATTTTATGAGATCATTTTCAAAACATACTTGCCTTTTATGGTATATCTGTGTCATGTGACTTGAAGGATGTTCTGGACTGATAACCAAGATGTATTTCAACTCTGATGTGAAATCCTGCAGCTCTGCAGTTGCTTCTATCTCTTATTGGTCATGACTCACTGTACAGACTTGTTTGTTATGATGTGGCTTGTATCATGTATATAAACCAGGTCAAGTTCACAGAGGACTCCTCAAGAACTTGACCTCTCATCATATACAAGTTCTTTTCTTATCATTTTCCTTATTGCCTGACTTGTTGTTGTCAACATAATCCCCCCTGTAATCCCCCTCTGCACACAACCCAGAGTGGTTTTCATGACTAGCTAAGAGTGGCATTGAACTCTATGAGTAAGTGTGATTATAATGATACCTTACAGTATGTATTTTGAGGCATTCTCATGCCTTCAATCTGCCTTGTAGAAATTTTCCTGAACATGCTTCTTCTACTATATGATAGCTGGAATTTTGCTCTTTCTTCTGAATGTATATACATATGGTTGAGACAGGGTTCAAGGACTGGGTGCAAACTTTGTGACCTGCAGAGATCTTGTGCCTGAAGGACTTGGTGTAGTTTGCAAGGCCAGGTGCCTATACACAGCAATTTCAATTTTTTCAAAATTTGTCAGCTGATGTGTCAGGCTTCCAGGAGCATACCTGTACCATTCAATGTTCATGAGCATCAAAAATGCATGAGATAAATCAAAAATACTTTCCCAAACCTAGCAGTTTTGATGCAACCAACTTGGATTTGAAAAAATTCTAAAAATGAATTTTGGATTTTAAATTGCTCCAATTGGAGTCTGGGTGCCAAGGGAACTCAACTAATTACTGTAAGCCCAAGCATAATTATAAGTTAGTAACTCAAGTTTCTGGTAGAGGTTTGGTAGGATCACTCCAGGCTGGTATGCTGGTGTAGAATGAAGATACCTACAGTAGGTCTACAGTAGGGCCCAACCCTGTTATGGATCACTAACATTTTTCTATTATTTTAGTCTGCTCTGCCAACCTCAAGCAATGCCTCTGTAGTTTTTCTTGAAATTAAATGAATTTGTATGCATCTGAAATTGTACTATTTGTATTCCATTAAATAGTACAAAATCTCCTCTTTCCAACGCATATTTTATCGTGATTTTATCTTAAGAACTCAGAGAGATATAGAGGTTGTGATATTTCCTCTTATCAGGAGATATTGATTACAACATCGCTCCGCTCATATCTCGGCAACCGCTTACGCTATCAAAGCGATCTTATGCTCTATCGATAGCTAATCTTCGGCAGTATCTGCTGCCCGAAGATCGTCGCGATCCACCGGATCCTCGCGCCGGAATAGCCCGAAGATCATTAGAATCTTACTGGACCATCAATCAAGATCTAATGACTCCAGTGAGTCAGGAGAGCCTTCCAAATTGATCCAGAAGCATTCTGACTCACTTTATGACTCACTGAGATGTAGCCTCCATTCATTACATGTATATACTATGATAATATGATCTACAAGCCAATAGCAGGTCTCAGATGCATCAATGCCTTCAATCCACACCCTGTCTTTACTCTTTTATCCTATACTGGGCTAGGGTGTACCCCAAGTATAGCAGTACCCTCTTTTGATGATTGCACTGGCATGCATGTATCTATTTGGCTCTGGAATGCCCTCCTCAGGGTATAAAAGGACCTCCTCTGAGGCCCTTCCAGACCACCCTTCCTCTACTCAACCCAGACTGGTTATTGGTTTCTTTTCTCTTTCTATTTCTCTTGTCTGTGTGTGATTTCTTATATAACTAGTACTGAGGAATAAAGTACCATATTAGTTATATACTGTCTGATTCATTGTATCTTATATACAGAGATATATAAGGATACAATATTGCCTGATTGAGCATGACATTGAGTACCAGCTATTAGAGGAAATCTAAGTACCTGTAGCTGAGGAAGTACATGCATTAGGCAGCCCACCATCTATCCTATAAGCTATCTTAAGTCTAGTATTAAGATTAGTATCAGTTAGTCCAAGCACTAGGGCTGAACTACATTTAAGATATCTAAGGGAACCTGACCATAGTAGTCTTGCTCTTTATACCTATAAATTAGTCAGTTTACACTGTGAAAGATTAAGACTACCTTGAGTGTTACTTGATTGCATTGCAACTACTTTGAGCCTTCTTACTTTAGTCTAAGAAGTATTGAGTACAATTAGTGTATACTAACATATCTACATTTGCTTAAGCTCTAGATATTCAAGTGTACCCTGACCCATAACAAAGCCTATGTAGAGCCAGATGTTTTTCCTGAAGATCCCCACTGCATGACATGTCATTATTGTTGCCTTACCACCCCTTGTCATTGTCATCATTGTAGTCAAGGCCCTTTGGGCTCTGCCCCTCTTGCTTGACTTGTTGTTGTGACAGTGGTGGTTCAACAATAAAGGCCCATAAGTGCCAAGTGATCCTAATCAGCCAAACAACATGCAGCAAGCATGCTAGCATGACAGGCTGAGACCCATAGTGTGTGATGAACACCTGAACAATTACTTTGTATAAGCATGCCTGTAACACTCAACACAGTGTTTAGATACATTCAAAATATAATGGATAGCTTCCTGCAACATCTAAACATGCAGCTAAGCTAAACTAAGCTATCTCAAAGGTGGAGTGATTACAAAATGGAGTAATCGACCATTAGTAAAATGTGATGTTATCCAGACTTTAGAATAGCTAAGCTTAGCTTAGCATAGCTTTAGACCTTGCAGGAAGCTATCCAATATTTAAGCCTGTATTAAGTGAAAGAAGGGTGGGATCATATGTATCAAGACCCATTACAGGTCAGGGTACACTTGAATATCTAGAGCTTAAGCAAATGTAGATATGTTAGTATACACTAATTGTACTCAATACTTCTTAGACTAAAGTAAGAAGGCTCAAAGTAGTTGCAATGCAATCAAGTAACACTCAAGGTAGTCTTAATCTTTCACAGTGTAAACTGACTAATTTATAGATATAAAGAGCAAGACTACTATGGTCAGGTTCCCTTAGATATCTTAAATGTAGTTCAGCCCTAGTTGCTTGGACTAACTGATACTAATCTTAATACTAGACTTTAAGTGGTAGCTTATAGGATAGATGGTGGGCTGCCTAATGCATGTACTTCCTCAGCTACAGGTAGGGCTCCTGCAGATGCGGTTTGGATCGAATGAGCTAGAAAACCGGTGAATATTACCTCATCAACAGAACAGAGCTGCGTACAATCCGCCCCACTCGCGGTTAGCTGATGCTGATTGGATATCACGTGTCATTATGACGTGTGCTGTGAACACAAAACCCAATTTGTGTACAGACATAGAGAATGATAATATATACATGTCCCCAATTATGCAGAACCCAATGCGTATCTCAATTTCTTCTCAAGTATTATTCCGGCACGGTAGTTCATCAGAGTTCGGATTGTGTCTGCAGAAAGCGAGGCACGTTGCAACAATATCACATCCCGACCTGCACTGAAAACTTGCTCCACAGCAACAGATGTACCTGAGGGAGCGGTTAGGTTGGAAGGCACGGTTGTAGCAGCGCTAGTGACATACCTGGTATACACAGGAAGTCTCAAGCCATTGCAGCAAGTCGAGGGAAGCGATGCGCATTCAGGTGCCACCAATCTAAAGGTGGCAAGGTGGTAACTTCCTCCTTAAGATACTTGCGTATCTCAGCTACCGAAGAAGCAAAGCCTGGTAGAATGCTGTCTTGCCTAGGTAGTTGTTGCTTCCAAGCACATGTAAACTTGTCATCGTTATCATCAGCAATCGGAGTGGGTGAAATTTGCAATTCAGGTGCTGAAGTGTGAGCATTGTTGCCTGAATAGAATTCGCTACACGTGTCGTATAGAGATCTTGTGTAATCCTCAACCCACTCTTCAGAGAACAAATCTGATGTGTGCGGCTGTTGAGCTTTGAATAGTTCGCCCTTAAATCGAGGATCTAAGACTAATTGAATGTTAGTGAATAGGTTTGCTACAATTGGGCTCAAGATAGCTTACTTGTCGCAAAGAAATAGTACTCTGAATCATAAGTAGACTGGTCAAAGAATTCCAGGAGCTTTTCCTTGCAAGCCTGTACACCATTCAGCAATTCAGGCGATCTCTTGACTGAAATGCTTTTCTCTAAAGCTGATATATGCGCAATCAGGACAGAGTATATGTGCAATGAGAAGCTGAGAGTGGGATATTTCTCTGCGGCCATCATGGACAAAGTGCTGCGAAAGAACTAGGAAAAAAAGTGAGCTCATGTGTGTGCTTTCTTATCTGTAACAATCAAAATACCTTGAGCCAGTTACATATCTGGGTCACAATCTCCCAGTCGCGCTTTGAGAGTGCGTAATGCCAATATATCTTGATTTTTGGGTGCAATGTAAGCAAGTCAATTGTCTGGAAGGAATACTCATTAATATTCACTACAGAACCCACTGTCAAGGTGAGTTTTAGCATACCTCAGAAAACTCCAAAGCACGCTCAAGCATATAGAATGTGGAGTTCCACCGGGTTACAACATCTAAAATAAGATTTTTTATCTTCTTCTGTTTGTAAGGCTTGTTTATGTCGGCAGCCTTCCGCTCATGGTAGTCCTCGATGGATTCAGCAATTGATCGAAACAGGTCCATACGCTGGGGTGAAGAGCGGATAAGCTTAACAAGCTTTCGAATCTATATGTGCAAATACTATGTGATTAATTGATTTTTAAATGAGATGAACCATTCACGTACCTTGTCGATTGCTGAAGAGAGATTAACAGCAAAGTCAGCTATTGAGCTGTCATCGTCCTCATTAGCCTCCTGATTGTCTGATGCTACGACCATCTCCGCATCTTCAGCTGTAAGATTCAGGTCTGTCGGATCAAAATCTTGTATATCTGTCGATGGCGGGATTGCAGAAATGCCTCGTAACAGCGACATGACGGCAAGGTGGATTACATGAGATAGACAATGTATATGACCTTTTTCGCCGTCCCAGCGTGTAGTGGAGGTGGATCGTTCTAGGGCAGCAGCAAGGTGGCGCACAAGAGTACCATTACTACTTGCATTATCGCTCACAAGAGCTAATAGTTTGTCCCCAATTCCCAACTCAGATATAGTTGTAGCCACGGCATTTGCCATGTTCTGGCCATCATGCACCCTGTGCAGTTCAACAAAGTCAATCAGGCTTTCCTCCAGCCGCCAATTGTGGGTAATCCAACTGGCCGTTATTGCAAGAAATGCAATCTTATTTGAAGACATCCAGGCATCGCAGGCAATAGCCATGAGTCCTGGTAAAGATCTCAGATATTGCTTCATTGAGCAGCGCATGGTTTCGGCGTGGCTGAAAACACGTTCCCAAATGGCCTCAGCCTTAAGCAGATGACCTTCAAGTGCTGGTTTGAGATACGTAAGAATATCTTGAAACTCCTTGTTTTCAACTTTGCTGAAGGGCTGATTGCCAGTAACAATCCATCTTGTCAAGCGTCGGAATAGCTCATCCATATTAAACAACTGAAGCAGTAGCATATAGTCAGTATATAAACAAGAAGTAGATATAAACTTATACACACACCTCCTGAGCAACCGTTGACATATCCTGAACTCCCTGTTCTGGAGAAGTGCTGTTCTCGGCCTTTGGTCTTGCTGCCGGACCCGAAGATTTGTCAACTAGACAGGCGTTTTCCCATATGAGTGCGTGCTTTTCTTTCAAGTGAAGATGAGCATTTGACGTGGAACCTTGTGATCGTCCACCTCTGATCCATTTCCATCCTTTTCCCGCTTGACAAATGCCACAGTGTAGAGTGCATGAAACCAGCTGCCCAAGATCATCTAATACAGGATCAAACATATTGACAAAATTGTACACAAGTGAACAATTTTGGGAGAAGTGTACACTGTCTGCAGTGTTACAAATCAAGGCACAATAACTCATAGCACGTTGGCAGGCACGAACAGCATCAGGTACAACAGCTGGATCATTGGAAAGAGGGCAGTTGTCGCTATCAATGTCATTAATGCGACAACGTTTGGATGGTTGCCCTTCAGGCAATGTAGGAGAAACCTTAACAGAAGACATAGCAAATCAGTTTTGGGATCGATTGATGTGCTGCTGCTGCTTATATATACGTGCCTCAAAGGCGGGATTTGGTTGGGCTGGTCAATTTGAAATCCCCACCGCTGCTGACTCACCAACCGAGAACATTCTTGGCTATTCGCAGTTTTCGGTTTTGGATGTATGCAAGTCCCGGCTCGGCTATCCTATCCACAAACCAAAATTCAATCCGTCGGTTTGTACGGATAAACCGAAACCGCAGGGGCCCTAGCTACAGGTACTTAGATTTCCTCTAATAGCTGGTACTTAATTTCATGCTCAATTAGGCAATATTGTACACTTATACATCTCTGTATATAAGACACAATGAATCAGACAGTATATAACTAATATGGTACTTTATTCCTCAGTACTAGTTATATAAGAAATCACACACAGACAAGAGAGATAGAAAGAGAAAAGAAACCAATAACTGGTCTGGGTTGAGTAGTAAAGGAGGGGGGTCTGGAAGGGCATCAGAGGAGAGCATTCCAGAGCCAAATAGATGCATGCATGCCAGTGCAATCATCAAAAGAGGGTACTGCTATACTTGGGGTACACCCTAGCCCAGTATAGGATAAATGAGTAAAGACAGGGTGTGGATCAAAGGCATTGATGCATCCAAGGCCTACTATTGGCTTGTAGATCATATTATCATAGTATATACATGTAATGAATGGAGGCTACATCTCAGTGAGTCATAAGGTGAGTCAGAATGCTTCTGGATCAATTTGGAAGGCTCTCCTGACTCACTGGAGTCATTAGATCTTGATTGATGGTCCAGGAAGATGCTAATGATCTTTGGACCATTCTGGTCTAAGGATCTGGTGGATCATGATGATCTTCAGGCAGCAGATACTGCCAAAGATCAGCTATTGATATAGCGTAAGATTGCTTTGATAGCATAAGTGGTTGCCAAGATATGAGCAGTGCAATGTTGTAATCAATATTTCCTGATAAGTTTCATGTCCTAGACCATGAGTACAAATTTACTCTGATTTATTATGATTTATTTTATCTCTATTTTCCTACTTTTTGGACAAGTCCTGTTTATTCAGATATATGCATAGAATTATTGACTGAGTCATGTGACCTTGTTGTTGTTGACCATTGTTGATGCATTCCAGAATATTCTGTTGACATGGCACCATTTCTATTATCATACAATTCCACCTAGTATTGTGCTGATAATATGAGGCTGAGATATGAGGTTTCATAACTGGTGTATCAGTGAATGTAAGTGAATACAAGTTTTGGCTCATAACACCCAGAAATGCCAACACCAGCTTGTCCCTGCTTCATTAGCTGGCTATTGCATACTAGGCAATAGGACTGCTTATTCCAAGGTAGATTTGATAGCAGTATTATCATACTACAATTAGGATCAGGGCAAACTGCATACTTATCACCAAATGTCTGGGTACACACCTGCTTAAAAATTGTCAGCAGCAACTTCGATAATGCTGGTGGGGCACCTGTAAAAATATTTAATGGAAAACACAACAAAAAGATAAAATAGAACAGCATGTACTTACAATCTGCAGTTGGTCTTGATTGACCAAGCTTAGGCAAATCTCCCAGATCAGGTAATTCATCCTTTGAGGCCAAGTCATCTTGAACAGTGGCCATTTCCAAGCCTGGCTGGCCTGAGGGTGGAGTGAGGTTAGCATATTAGACCAGCAGAAAAGACCAAGCCAACTTACTACAAGACTCATCATCCAATGACCATTCATCTGGGGAGACATCATCTTCACCAAGTGCAGGGACCCCTGGGTTGTTGGAAGTGCTCAACATGGAATCTGGCAAAGCTGGCCTGCCATTGTAGACCAGCCTGTTATGTATATCAGCTGCATGTATTTCAGTGCTGTAGACATAGTCTGGCAGGTCTGGGAGTGTTGCATTGTGGTATACATCACTGTGAGGGGCTTTCTCAGGGATACTTCTAAGAGTGCAGTAAGCATACAAGTCAATCACAATCAACAAATGAGATGCAATTACCTATCTGAAATAGTTGTGGGATGGGAAACTGGCATTGCTACATGATTGGCAGGTGCCAGGGAATTAGTGGGCAGCAAGCAGATAGGTGGCAGTGTGCCTGGAAATGACTGGGCAACAGGTGCACAATTGCATAGCCTTTGAAGCATGCAAGTAAACATGCAGTGTTGGTACAGGTATGGCCAAATTTGCTGCCCTAAATGGCAAGGACAGTTGCAGGGCTTCCAGGAATGCAGGACTTTGGCCTGGAGGAAGAAAAGTTATTGTGAGCCTGTATCATCATAGAATAAACTGTGTACATACTTCATCATCTGAGTCTCCATTGTGCTCCTGTGTGCATGGTCATTTGGCAACCTGATGAGGAGGCATTGTAGCTAATAATCAGGGGGGTGAGTATAGACTTGCATTGGAGTAGCATGCTGATTGTGGCAGTTGTTGGGTGAAAAAACTTGAATTACAAATACGTAGCTAGCTAGTTCACAGGATGCAAGGCGACAAGGTATCGCTCCGCCTGTACAACCTGGACGAACCTGTCCAGCTTGTCCAAGGGCTGCGGGGTGGTGGCGGGCCAGTGAGGGCGAGAACTTCGAGGCACGCTGTCACGCAATTATTTCAGGGTCAGGTCCGGCTCATCGGGGCGAGGGCGGTTCGTCCAGCCGCAGAGGCGAACCGGGGCAGAATTCTCGCCCGGTGTCCGTAGGCGGTACTAGGAATCACCGTTCCAGGTCGGGTGCAGCCGGGCCCTTCCTGCAGTGTTGACCAAACTACCTCTGCCACTTCACTCTGCCAACTGCACACATAATCTAACGCCGAATTCGATGCCTCACGATGGATCTCTCGTTCTTAACCCTTTGGGGAACCTCAACCTTGAAGGACAGAGCTAAAGGAGGCGTCATCCATCCATCGCTAACTGACCTTTGATCCGAAGAAGGGCGTTCCGACACATATGAAGTCGCTCGTAAATGCTGGATTTTGAGCCAACGAGGGCGATTTCGGACAATCGCTTCAGACAAATTGTTATATTGTAGTAGCTATAAATGAATGTAGAGTTCAATTGTAGGTCTATATGCGCAACAAAAAGTTTTAAGCTCTGGTTCATCTAGGGTAAAGTAAGGCCAGTGGCTGACCTGTGGCTGACCTGTTTTGTGTTAGCGAGATAGGGGGTCCGGGGTCGTCATGGACATGCAAAGCAACACATACATATTAGCATGTTTACACAGAATATGAGCACATCAATAGGCGTGCAAAGAGCTTCTTTTGCACCTGTTGTACGTATAGGGCTTTAAATCACTAGTGTGCGTCTGTCCACTTGAATGCTCATTGTGACCCGGACCCCTATTTCGCTAAGATAAAACGGATCAGCCACAGCTCAGCCACTGGCCTTACTTTACCCTAGGTGAACCAGAGCTTAAAACTTTTTGTTGCGCATATAGACCTACAATTGAACTCTACATTCATGTATAGCTACCACAATAAAACAATTTGTCTGAAGCGATTGTCCGAAATCGCCCTCGTTGGCTCAAAATCCAGCACTGACGAGTGACTTCATGTGTCGGAACGCCCTTCTTCGGATCAACGGTCGGTTAGCGGTGGATGGATGACACCTCCTTGAATCGGAATTGTATGTCGCCTCAGGATAGTCAAGCCTGGAAAATGGCAGGCGTACCTGAAGAACAAACCTTGCTATGAAGCCGTACTGCGCATGATGGCAATCAGTGTTATTCTGTATCTACCGCAACTAACGCCGCAGTCGAAGATCATCGACTGATTTGCTTAGCAATCTTCTACTTTTATATCCACCTTTACTTCTAGTTAATCAACCTGCTAGATGCTAAAGATAAACCAACTTCATAATAAACGTTATATCACGAGTTGGTTTCGGTTGTTAGCAAGTGCGTCAGTTTTGTGACCATTATTTATGTGTCAAATTGTGATCTACACCCGCGCTCGCTATGTTCCCATGAAATGCTAGGTTTCAGGAGCGGGGCAGATCCAGGGTCAACTATACCAAAAGGAGCCCAAATGTGATGGACAAGGTCGTGACCGGCACCGAGGCCGCACAGCCAAAAGAGTATTACAACACGCTCCACCGACAGTCCAACTTTTGACAACACAGACATTGACTAAAATAGGGCTATAATATCAAAATGCCCCCATCCACGAGCCCGCCAAAAATGGGACATCACGTGTATACGGAGGCTCGAGGTGCAATTCTCATATAAATCCTCGCCACTCTCTGTCCCGAGACATTCATCCTCACAGCCGCATCAACTTGTAGAGTGAACTATGGGCGTCTTTGCCTACTACGACACCGAGACGGAAGGAGTGGTCTACCATGTTATACCCAGCCCTGAATCCGAGTACCCACCGTCCAATTTCGATTCGGAAGCTGAATCTATGGCTTCTGGTAGTACAGTCCAGTCCGAAGACTTGCCTGGTGAGAACACTCGCTTGTTTCTTCAAAATAAGATTTACGTGCGCGTTAGGTTACTTTGTTCTACACCATGGGCGCCGACTGCCAGCAGGCAACCACCTCGTCAAGTGGTTACCGTCCGACAATATCCGCCGATATATTGTCAGATATATTGTGGCTAAATCTGTCCTAGGTGGCGAATTTAGTGGCCCTGTGATGGAGGTGCTCGCGCCGATTGATGGTCGGGAACGACACGCGCTCGAACTGGGAACGAGTACTGGAACATGGCAAGCATTAATGATTGAAATCATCTACCCGAATAGCTCCGTGTTGACCTGGGTTCCAGGATCCAATCGATGGCTTCACGCTTTCCACACGTCCGGTTCCGTACCCTTGACGTAGTCCCAGTTGTGCCCCATGTCCCACGTCCGAACGTCACCTTCGAGGTGTACGATTACTCCCAGGGAATTCTGGTCGAGGATAACTCGCAAGATGCAGTGTTTCTGAATTTCCTAATAGAAACGGTAAGTCACGCTCGTTGAAGATCTCATCCTATCCATTGAAGTAGTTTAGGTGAAGGACTATCGAGGGTTACTTCGTGAAGTGCACCGTGTGCTTCGCCCAGGAGGGCTCATACACATTACTGACATCAACCCACGGTTATGGAATCCTCAAGACCCAATGACCCCTTGTGAATTTAAGGACCTCCGTTTGCGCCATCTCGATGAGCTACTTTGGCAACACTTGACTAGTACTACAACCATCGATATAAACACCTGCGCAAAGCTCCCTGAGTGGTTAGCTCCAGAATGTCAGCTATGGGACAAGCTCCGCGGAGGATTCAAGGATATTCACTCAATGACACGGACATACCCCGCACATCCACATGATGGGTTTTCGTGCATGGATCACGTCGATAAGGGCATAATTCCGTACTTGAGGCATTTTATTACCATGTCTACCCGGGATATGTGTACCGCGCTGAAGGACGCTGGGGTGGGGGACGAAGAGGTCGAACGATTGTTGGAGGATGCAGTTGGCGAGCTGAGTCGGCATGAAAACTGTGCTGTAATGAAACTTAGTCTCATACATGCGATAAAGATATAATGTAGTTAGATCTTGCGACCTATGGACCAGTGGCAATGTAAAGGATACACACGTGCCATGTAGCCCGGCTCTGCCAAAACCCGAGGCAGGAATGCATCAGGGTCCAACTATGCTTTTGAGCGCCTGATAGATCCTGCTCGGGCGGGTGTGCTACCTCGGATCTAGTGAGGGCTCAAAGGCCTGGTTAGAACTGTGGGGGTACTCCGCACTAACTAGATTTTCGGGGTTTGGCAGAGCGTCTAAATGCTCCGGGCGCTTGGCGTTGAGCTTGTTTACTCCATTGTTTACTCCGCACCGGAAACGACAAAGTCGCAAGATAGGCGGGCATAATCAAGTGTATCAATACGGAAAACAATCTACGTCAGAAGTTGAGTTTGTGGAAGCGGTCACGGTCCCTATGGTAGTTTGTTCAATTGTCGCACACCACACACTCTCAATCTCAATCACTCGTTGGCCCACCTTTAGTATAGGTCTTCGCATCGCGGATTTTGGTAAATCTCTCTGGACGAACATGATGCAAGGGTAGATCAACAGAGGTGAACATGGCAAGAACCAAAAGTAAAAAAAAGAGAGGAAGGGTAAACAAAGCGAAGTTGATACGGAAATTGGCGCCCACGGCTGGCTCAAATGCACACAGCCCATGGGTCGGCCTAACCTCTGGCTAATTTGTGGGACGCTTGCGCGCCAAAGGTGGAGTGAGTGTGGCTGGATCCCCGACGCACGAGCGCGCCATGAAGAGCCCCCCGAGGTGCGAGACTTACGTCTCAGTTTTCGGCTTATGCCTCGCAATCGGTCGTAGATCGAGAGAGCGGGACAGCGAGTGGAACAAAAATCAACGCGCGACGAAAGGCGCTGTGAGATGATGGTCAGGCGCACGTCGCCACGCGTGCATTAGGCGCCCTTCGTTCCAGCACTGGGTTATTTCCTCATTGAGTATTGATAATGCTCCTCCACAGGGTCTGCCGCATTCGCTCACGATCAAAAGGGTGAAGAATCAGAGGTTGGCCTTATTTTGTGCGTAATATTCTGACGTGCAACTAGATATTCGAGCGTATACGTTCTGGCTAATTGTACGCGTACGAATAGGTGCGATTCTTGAATGAAAGTAAATAGGGTTACATATGACCCTGTAATGAGCATTATCGTGTGTGATTGGCGCCTTTTTTCCGCTCATGCATAGGAGATATGTAGTGTCACCGGGCTACGCAACTGTAAACGATAAATCAGTGAGAGATTGGTCTCTCTCACAGACTGACACATACGATCACAGTCATACTGCACGCTGAATTTTGTTTTCTTCGACCAGCTATTCTGTCTTTTTGAAGCTGGCGTGGAGCCCGAGCCCCTTTGTGTTCTACAATAGCTTCACATGCGGTGTGTCGCAAATTTTTGGCTAACAAGTTCTTTTTTCATTTTCAATGCAGCTAGAGTCAGCGGTGCCGTGTTAGCGTTTACGTAACTTATCCGAATAATGAATCCACCATAAAACTGGTGACAGGCTGTTCAGCTCCAACTGGTGGATCACCAATTGCCCGGCATGGCCAGGCTTGACCACATCTTAACGAGGTCTTGCCACCCACCAACGAATTTTGCCGGTGGCTAGTGACACCTAGTGACCTGCCGTCGTTCGCGCGGTCCCTCTCAGAAATCAAAATGTGCGGGCGTCTCCATTCAGGGGGGTATCATGATCTGCTGTATCAAATCTGATGCAGCGGATTTGGTAGTTAGAACTCCGCTTCTAGCTAACCTAGATGAGCTCTCGCTGGACCGAGTTGGCGCATGCATGCTACTGGCGCTCGTATAGTTTAACTGGACACGGTGCTCCAGTTTACTTTAAATAATAAATCGGCTTCTGGCCAAGCGGTAGGGATTTCAGAAAACGTCGACCAAGTGTGAGGATTAGGGCCCCTGCGGTTTCGGTTTATCCGTACAAACCGACGGATCGAATTTCGGTTTGTGGATAGGATAGCCGAGCCGGGACTTGCATACATCCGAAACCGAAAACTGCGAATAGCCGAGAATGTTCTCGGTTGGTGAGTCAGCAGCGGCGGGGATTTCAAATTGACCAGCCCAACCAAATCCCGCCTTCGAGGCGCGTATATATAAGCAGCGGCGGCGCATCAATCGATCCCAAAACTGATTTGCTATGTCTTCTGTTAAGGTTTCTCCTACATTGCCCGAAGGGCAACCATCCAAACGTCGTCGCATTAATGACATCGATAGCGACAACTGCCCTCTTTCCGATGATCCGGCTGTTGTACCTGATGCTGTTCATGCCTGCTGACGTGCTATGAGTTATCGTGCCTCGATTTGTAACGCTGCAGACAGTGTACACTTCTCCCAAAATCGTTCACTTGTGTACAATTTTGTCGATATGTTTGATCCTGTATTAGATGATCTCGGGGCTGGTTTCATGCACTCTACGCTGTGGCATTTGTCAGCAGGGAAAAGGATGGAAATGGATCAGAGGTGGACGATCACGAGGTTCTACGTCAAACGCTCGTCTTCACTTGAAAGAAAAGCATGCACTCATATGGGAAAACACCTGTCTAGTTGACGAATATTTGGGTCCGGCAGCAAGACCGAAGGCCGAGAACAGCACTTCTCCAGAACAGGGAGTTCAGGATATGTCAACGGTTGCTCAGGAGGTGTGTGTATAAGTTTATATCTACTTCTTGTTTATATACTGACTATATGCTACTGCTTCAGTCGTTTAATATGGATGAGCTATTCCGACGCTTGACAAGATGGATTGTTACTGGCAATCAGCCCTTCAGCGAAGTTGAAAACGAGGAGTTTCAAGATATTCTTACGTATCTCAAACCAGCACTTGAAGGTCATCTGCTTAAGGCTGAGGCCATTCAGGAACGTGTTTTCAGCCACGCCGAAACCATGCGCCGCTCAATGAAGCAATATCTGAGATCTTTACGAGGACTCATGGCTATTGCCTGCGATGCCTGGACGTCTTCAAATAAGATTGCATTTCTTGCAATAACGGCCAGTTGGATTACCCACGATTGGCGGCTGGAGGAAAGCCTGATTGACTTCGTTGAACTGCACAGGGCGCATGATGGCCAGAACATGGCAAATGCCATGGCTACAACTATATCTGAGTTGGGAATCGGGGACAAACTATTAGCTCTTGTGAGCGATAATGCAAGTAGTAATGGTACTCTTGTGTGCCACCTTGCTGCTGCCCTAGAACGATCCACCTCCACTACACGCTGGGACAGCGAAAAAGGTCATATACGTTGTCTATCTCATGTAATCCACCTTGCCGTCATGTCGCTGTTACGAGGCGTTTCTGCAATCCCGCCATCGACAGATATACGAGATTTCGATCCGACAGACCTGAATCTTACAGCTGAAGATGCGGAGATGGTCGTAGCATCAGACAATCAGGAGGCTAATGAGGACGATGACAGCTCAATAGCTGACTTTGCTGTTAATCTCTCTTCAGCAATCGACAAGGTACGTGAATGGTTCATCTCATTTAAAAATCAATTAATCACATAGTATTTGCACATATAGATTCGAAAGCTTGTTAAGCTTATCCGCTCTTCACCCCAGCGTATGGACCTGTTTCGATCGATTGCTGAATCCATCGAGGACTACCATGAGCGGAAGGCTGCCGACATAAACAAGCCTTACAAACGGAAGAAGATAAAAAATCTTATTTTAGATGTTGTAACCCGGTGGAACTCCACATTCTATATGCTTGAGCGTGCTTTGGAGTTTTCTGAGGTACGCTAAAACTCACCTTGACAGTTGGTTCTGTAGTGAATATTAATGAGTATTCCTTCCAGACAATTGACTCGCTTACATCGCACCCAAAAATCAAGATATATTGGCATTACGCACTCTCAAAGCGCGACTGGGAGATTGTGACCCAGATATGTAACTGGCTCAAGGTATTTTGATTGTTACAGATAAGAAAGCACACACATGAGCTCACTTTTTTTCCTAGTTCTTTCGCAGCACTTTGTCCATGATGGCCGCAGAGAAATATCCCACTCTCAGCTTCTCATTGCGCATATACTCTGTCCTGATTGCGCATATATCAGCTTTAGAGAAAAGCATTTCAGTCAAGAGATCGCCTGAATTGCTGAATGGTGTACGGGCTTGCAAGGAAAAGCTCCTGGAATTCTTTGACCAGTCTACTTATGATTCAGAGTACTATTTCTTTGCGACAAGTAAGCTATCTTGAGCCCAATTGTAGCAAACCTATTCACTAACATTCAATTAGTCTTAGATCCTCGATTTAAGGGCGAACTATTCAAAGCTCAACAGCCGCACACATCAGATTTGTTCTCTGAAGAGTGGGTCAAGGATTGCACAAGATCTCTATACGACACGTGTAGCGAATTCTATTCAGGCAACAATGCTCACACTTCAGCACCTGAATTGCAAATTTCACCCACTCCGATTGCTGATGATAACGATGACAAGTTTACATGTGCTTGGAAGCAACAACTACCTAGGCGAGACAGCGTTCTACCAGGCTTTGCTTCTTCAGTAGCTGAGATACGCAAGTATCTTAAGGAGGAAGTTACCACCTTGCCGCCTTTAGATTGGTGGCACCTGAATGCGCATCGCTTCCCTCGACTTGCCGCAATGGCTCAAGACTTCCTGTGTATACCAGGTATGTCACTAGCGCTGCTACAACCGTGCCTTCCAACCTAACCGCTCCCTCAGGTACATCTGTTGCTGTGGAGCAAGTTTTCAGTGCAGGTCGGGATGTGATATCGTTGCGATGTGCCTCGCTTTCTGCAGACACAATCCGAACTCTGATGAACTACCGTGCCGGAATAATACTTGAGAAGAAATTGAGATACGCATCGGGTTCTGCATAATTGGGGACATGTATATATTATCATTCTCTATGTCTGTACACAAATTGGGTTTTGTGTTTGCAGCACACGTCATAATGACACGTGATATCCGATCAGCATCGGCTAACCGCGAGTGGGGCGGATTGTACGCGGCTCTGTTCTGTTGATGAGGTAATATTCGCCGGTTTTCTAGCTCATTCGATCCGAACCGCATCCGCAGGAGCCCTAGTGAGGATCTTTTCCGCATTTAGAGCCAGTCGACCGTCGGCCCCGATCCGCGGCCGGCTTGTGCCTGAAAGTAGAACAAATGTAGTAGATATTATTGTAAGAATTTACACGTGGTTTAATGATTCCACGATTTCGCGTCCAGATCACGGCCCGGAATCCGTTCGCAGAGGCGAGGCCCTTTAAAACCCAAGGACTTGTGCCAGACTCTTGGTGTGCTTCCTCCCTTTTCCCTCGTGAAAATTTCACTTGCGCAGTTGCATAAATCTACGCGGTCACAGTATGGGCGTCTTTTCCTACTACGACACTGAGACAGATGGGGTTGTCTACCATGTCATACCTAGTCCTGAATCGGAGCGTCCCCCGTCCAGCTTTGAGTCGGAGGCAGAAACAATGAATTCTGGCACAACAATTGAGTCAGAGGACTTGCCTGGTACCATTTAATGTGCTCGCTTAAATCCGATCTAACCTTTTATATATTGAGGTTATTTTGTAATACGCCACGGACGACAACAGCCAGCGAGTAATAACGTCGCAAAGTGGTTTCCATCCGACAACATCCGACGACACACGCTCCGATATTTTGTAGCCAAGCGAGTGTTTGGAGGCGAAGTTGTGGGGCCGGTGGTACAGATGCTCGGGACTGTTGATGGTCGGGAACGACGGGTGCTCGAGTTGGGTACAAAAACCGGGATATGGTGAGTACGTTGTGCCTGCCTCGCTCACCCACTATTTAATGTTTGCACTGACACGGAATTGAGGATACAAGCCATGGCTACCCAGTTTCCGCATGTCCAGTTTCAAACCATAGATATCGTGCCAATAATTCCTCATGTTCCGCGTCAAAACGTTAAGTTTGAAGTGTACGACTATACTGAGGGACTTCTACTGGAGGATGGATCACAAGACGCGGTTTTCTTGAGTTTCATTTTAGAAATGGTGAGTCTCTTATTATGGGAGATGCCAGTACATCCGGTGACTTGATCAAGGTGAGAGACTACCGCGGTTTACTGCGTGAGGTGCATCGTGTACTTCGGCCAGGGGGATTTATATATATTACAGAACGTGATCCGCGATTCTGGGACCCCAAAAACATAGCAGTGCCTGCTGCATCCACGAACCCTCGAATACGCCAACTCGCTGTTCCCTTTCGGCGCCATGTGACTGGCTTAGGTATTGACCCGGATACATGCTACAAGCTTCCGCAATGGCTCGCACCAGAATCTGACCTGTGGAGCCACCCTCAGGCCGGTTTCAAGGATATTCAGTTGATAACACGGACAAACCCGGCCTATCCACACGAGGGATTCTCATGCACAGATCACATCGATGCTGACATGATCTTGTACTCGAAACACCTATTCTCTATGTCCATGCGAGACATGTCCGGTCTCTTGAGGGATGCTGGAATGGGGGATAAGGAGGTGGATAATCGAATAGAGGGCTTACTTGATGATCTGAGTCGGCATGAGAATTGTGTTTTGTTAAAACTAAACTGCCTGTACGCAACAAAGATATAGCAGATCTAGCCGTTTCGAGTGCGCATACATACCACCATAATATTTATACAGGTTGAGTTTTCGATTCCGTAGGGTTCCTTGAGGGAATTCCCACATTTTAAACCCGAACCTGTGGCAGGTGGCAATTCACTGCCACATTTCAGAGCAAGGTGTCGAAAGCATCGCTTATTCGCTTGCCTCGTCTTTGAAAGGCGGCTTCTGGTGATGTGCTATTTTGCTCTTGACCCTGACACCTTTGCTAGCAGCTGCATACTGTATTACTCATGCCTGGACTTGAGATATTTGGAGTAGTTGCGGCTGCGGAGAGCGTTCTTGCACCGGCGATACCTAAGATAATTACAACAATCGAGATTCTTCGTGACACTAAATCAATTAAGAAACAGCTCGCCGATGATATTACCAGCCTATCCTAAATATAACAAGGCCCTTGACATACTGACATCGGTTGGGCCCAGATGCTGATATATGCGATGGGGGACAAGGGATAACTAGGGAACGTTCGAACAATTGTCTCGAATTAAACTGCACATTGTCTATCCAATTTATATGTTGACGCGTACACAAGTTCCACCTTTTAGTTCAATCCGTTGAATAGCAGTATCTGGCCAGGGAACCTCTTCTTCCCAATGAGTAACCAGTACGACAGCTTGGGATGGATCGAGGCTTTCCGCAAGATACTGTTTGGCCTTTTCAGCCATTTGATCGCCCATACCCGCAAATGGCTACATGAAAGGGGCACATTAGAATATTTCACCAATACTCAACGCCTACTCACCTCGTCTAAAATCAATAGCGGCGCCTTGGCCACTAACGCACGCATGAGTAGCACCAAAGCCTGCTCGTCTGCACCTAGAAGGGCAAATTCTTTATGACCTTCCTTGCCCATTCCGAAACCAAATTGCTGCGTGAGCTCGTTAAGCCTGGCGTCTTCTTCCCCGTACGCTGCCTAAACGCAAACGTCGCGTCAAACCCGGTCGCGATTGCATCCCGGGCGGTCAAACCAGGCAAGCGGCGAGGAAATGCATTAAATAATTCCGGCGAGACGAGTCCGATTCGGCGTTGGAGCGTAGTTGTTGCAATTGAGCGCCGGGGCTTTGAAAACAAGGTCAGGGAAGACGCGGGCTGAGAGTAGGATTGGGGGTGGTCCCCGGTTATCATTGCTAGGAGTGTGGTCTTACCCGAGCCTGAATCCAAAATGATAGGGAATTCGTTAGAGTGGATTTTATTTTATTTATTTTTTAGTTCGCTCACCATTCGGTCCTTTGAGATGCCACCTCTCTCCCTCTCTGATTGTCCAGTTTACGTTAGTCAAGATCTTCCGCTCATGATATGCAATATTTAGCCCATTGATCTCGACTATTGGTTTCCCGACGCTTTCCTGTTTTACTATTGGTGCTCGGTCCAAATAGTGCTGATGATGCTTCAGCATCATCCGTTCGCGGTTTCCAATCGCAACTTGACCACCTTCGGCTCGCACAATATGTGTAACCCATTCCGGAACTGGATCTTGTTCTCGAAGAGTCATGATTATTCGGGGGGCTCGTCTGTCATGTAATGTATGGAGGAGGTTCACAAGTCTCGGTCGGTGATCCACGTCCAACCCAGCTGCACGCCCATATCAGTTGAATACCCCGTCTTAGAAGAACCCTGCATACTCAACGGCTCAGTCAAAACCAACAACTCTGGTTTTGGCACCTTCATCAACGCCTGTAGGATTCTCGCCCGTCTCGTCTGACCGTTGCTCAGTGCAACAAGCGGTAAATCTAGCAGTCGCTTCAAGTCCAACTGTTCGGCAAGTGTGTTGTCGATTTCTCCCTCGAGCGATTCTCGAAGCGTTGTTCGGTCTTCTTCACGGACCGCACCGTATCTGGCTGTGAAATCGTAAAACGCACCGCCCGAGGCGGATCGTTGGGGCGAAAAGGAGACGTGTGTGATCAGGTCGTGCGGGTCCTTTTGGGCAGCGGTTAAGAATGGGTAAAGGCCGGCTGGCGGCGGCGGTGTGATACGAGTATGTCCTAGGAGCATCTTTTAGGGTATTCTAAGTATTCAAAACATGTCTTTGCTCGCAGTATAGCCCACCTCGACGACATCGTTCCGCTGTGAACCCGTGATCGCCCAGCTCTCTCCTTCGTTTACAGTCCACTGTACGTCAGTCAAGGCGGGGGTGGCCCTCTGGCCATCTCCAAAACGAAATATATTGCATTTGGGGACGTCGATGACCGAGTGAGCCAATCTGCGCGGAGACCAAAAGTGGGAATGAATCCCGGTCTGGTATGCTTGGGAGCCACAAAAGCACAAAACCCGGCCCGCCTAAGCATAGGAAGGTCAGTTATAGCTCAAGAATATGGTTTAATATGTGTTGGCTCTTTCTGGGGATCCAGAGGTATGCAGTTGTGGATGGCCTTGGACGAGTCATAACGCTAGAGTGGCTGCCGGCCGGAATCAACTCGAAGAGTCGACTAAATTTGCATCCTGACGATCGGAGCCAAACAACCATGTAAGCCTATAATAGTTCTGCTTCATCGAGGTCTCGTTGTACAATCGTGGCAGTAATTGTCTAGGTGGAATATGTTGATTAAATGCGTAAAATCCTTTTAATATTCACATGCGTCAATCTTCATCCCAGTTCCCAGACTGCTTGGGTACTTTTGGTCCTCCAGCTGGTTTGGACATGATAATGCTGTCCACGCGCAAGACCTCCACCGCAGCCTCGGTCGCCATTCGGATCGCCCACGACTTGGCGGCGAGTGAATCATATATCTGCTCTTTGGATGTATCGAGAATTCCATCCTTTTCCGACTAGATGGGGCAAACGTTAGTGTTACTTGACTAGTGTTTCAACCGAAACTAACCTCGATGTCGACTCCCCAAGCAGCGCCATCCGCCTCGGTATGCTTCTCGTACAGCTTGCTCACAACCTCGGTCATGTCGAGCCCTGCGCTTTCGGCGAGGGTACTCGGTATGATTTCCAGCGCCTGGGCATACCGCCTGACTCCATGCTGTGACAGCCCCCGCAGGCTAGCACCATACGCCTCGACACGTTTAGCGAGCTCGATCTCGGCTGCCCCGGCTCCAGGAACCAATCGATCGTCCTTGACCAGCGCTTTGATCACGTTTACCCCATCATCGATCGCTCGTTCCATGTCGTCCAGGGTATTGGCGGTTGCCCCGCGGAGAACGATCGTGGCTGTCTTGCTCTTTTCTGCAGCGCTCCCCGCTGGGGGGTCTTGCCTGAATACCGTCACGCGATCCCCACCAATCTCGATGCATTCGACAATGTCCACCGAACCAGCTTCTTCTGCTGTCGGAGCACCGAGGCGGGCGAGAGGTGTCGCACCTACAACACGGCACAGTCGACCGAGATCGAATTTAGAGAGGACTTTGATGACGAGGATGGAGAACCGGTCGAGGTAGTGCAGCGCAAGCTCGCCCACACCTGCTCCAGCGATAATAACCTTTACGCCAGAGTCGGCGATTTCTTTAAAGATCTGTGGGTAGGTTAGAAGCGCGACGAGAAAAATAGGAGCAAGGCTAACCTTTTCCATTTGCTGCTCCTCTCCGCGGGTAAAGTTTAACATTTCCTCTGCATTTCGGAGCAGCACAGTGCCCTTGGTCTCGGTTTGGGCGATGTCGAGACCACAAGTGTAGACTGCGACCTTGGCTTTGGTCGCGTTTTTAATGACACCTAAACCAAATATTAGCTCTCAAGACGTCGAGCCTAGTATTGGTACTGACTTTCTGGCTCACGTCCAAAGACCATACCCCGTACAACGCTGCTACTGCTTAATGAACCACCCATGATCTTGACGACCCGTACGTTATCGACATTAAAGTGTTCCGGACGAGATGGCATGACAGCCAACGCCGCCTCGGCTACCAACGATGCAATCATGTCTTCCGAACCGTATTGTTTCGAGGCGATCGAGGATTTAAGCACAACCGACAGAGATTCCTTGGTCAATGGTTTCGCAAGGTTGTAGTTGGAGAGGGCTGGAATTGTACGTCAGCGCGAGGCTCCAGGCGGTACAAGAGTGAACGGCTTACTTTCAAGTTCTTCCAGAGCTTTTGTACACGCCAGCTCGTAACCGATGACAATCTCACTGGGGTGCAGCCCCATGATTAAGAGGTGCTCGGACTTTTTGAGTAACTCGCCCGCCAGAACAATCACTGCATTTGTCGCGTCGCCCATCTGAATGATGCACGATAAGCAGCTTAAAATAGCTTCAGTAGACTAGTCACCCACCTCTGCCTCTTGCGCCTGCGATGCCATGACCACGAGTTTGGCTGCTGGGTGCACGACCTCGATCTCCCGGATAATAGTCGCAGCATCAGACGTGACGAACATTCTTCCGAGGTGGTTTATAATGAGCTTATTTCTGCCTGAAAGTGCGCGGTCAGCGTGGGATGCTGGGCAGCAATCGCGTGGGCGGACCATTTGGACCAAAGCTGGTGCGCACGAGATCGGAGAGCTCTGTGACGGCCTGGATGTTCCTCATGACGGCCTCCTCGATGCCCTGGAGGTGCTTATATCCATCTTTGAACAGCTGCAGGTTATTGGACTTGGGCACTTTGAGCGACATGGCGGATACGATGCGTGCGGGTCGAGGGCGCGTCGCGTCTCCGAAAATTAAGCGCCGGCAAGTCCCTGATTACGTGGCTGGGTGGCTGGCCGGGCGATTCGCCACACCGGCGCTTGTCTGCTTCTCCGCGTCAACCGTCACGGGTCACCCAAGCTTCTCGTCGACACTTGGTCTCTCCACAACTACCTTTCAAATGCGGGACATTCGGCTTCTCCATCGGGTGTGCGCTTGGCCGTAACCCCAACAGATTGAGCCTTGTTCGCGAATCAAGCTTAGTTTTTCCGCACACTTTACGTTGTTGTTCCGATGATGTCAGTGCCACCCTGGAGGCTCCACTGCGCATGTTCTATACGGCATTAGAAAGGAATGCTCCATATCCATTACGAGACTACGCCCCCGCCCAATCCATATAACCAGACAACGATTTCCCTCACGCTCGACCTTGCAGAAATCCATGTATTCCCATAGATCCAGATACTCTCGCTCCCTCTCGCCGCCCGGGGGCCTACCTTTTCATTCGGACTTGCCATATTCTGGCGGACCTCATCATGGCCACCACATAGCATCGTACGTACCGGGCGCCCTTGCTACCCCACCGACTGCTCACACCTTCACCAGCTCGCCGGTTGACATTGCGCTCCTAATCAGAGAGGCGTCCGACTACTTTCGAGACGGTCTGAGCAGGCGAAGGTCCGAATCTTGGCATCGTAGCCTCTACGGCGGAATGACCGACGCCACGAGAATGATGGCTCTCGAGCTCGGCGCCGCAGCCGGATTCGAAGCATGGAGGCGATACAATCATCGTAACGGAGCCGTTCTCGACGTTGATCGTGAGCGGCAAATGAGTTCGCTCGTCGAGATGGCCGTTTACGAAGGTCGGTGACTCGCTCTGACACAATTTCAACGTGGTCAGCTGAATTCCATGCAGTTGACAGATGGTGGAATCATGGCGACCGGTACAGAGACGAACACGGCAAGAAAGAAGCCCTTTTGGCGGCTGCAGGTCAGCCTCCTTCATCTTCCTCTCCTACGCCTGCCTAATGCGCTCCACGTTAGCTATCGCAATCAAGTTTTTCCATAAAGGAGACCGCGGACACCATCGAACAGATAGATACCACTCGCACAACCGACTAGGCTCGCACTCGCGTTACCCCGATTACTCGAGTGACTCGGATTTATGGAGCAGCGGTAGCCCTATGCTTGACGATCCTGGGTATCACGGGGGACGTGGTGGAGAGTTTCTCCACGACGTTGGTCGGGCTGGACCTCTCGCAGGGGTTGGCAAGTTCCTTCACGGCCGGATGAGCCACCGCTCGGATTATGGTGGACTTGGCGAACTCGGAAGCCCGAGCATTTACGGCGGGCGCAGCGAGTACGGTGGCTACGATGACGATTACTATCGAGGGCGCTCCCTTGATAGAGATGGACACATGCACCATCGAGGGCCTTCGCCAGGCCTTCTCTCGACCGCCTTGCCTGCTCTTGAAACTGCGCATCAATTCCGCCGACCCCGGTCCTTGAGTCGGCATGGCCCTTCTCTCGAAAGGTTAATGGGCGGCCTATCTCTCGGCTCCAGACACGATTATGATCACCCCAGTCGGGATTACTACGACGATGATTATGACTATGGTCGTTCACACAGACACCACCATGGTGGTACAAGCGTGATCCATACCACCTCTGGAGATCCAACATCCGAGTATGGGCACCTCCCCCCTGGAACGTATGTGGCCGAAGGGGGCAGTAGCAGGCATAGGCACAGGAGTAGGAGTAGGCCGAGGTTATTGCTATAAACGGGATGGTTGTGGTGGGCTTTTTTGTCGACATGAATCAATTTTGGAAACGAAATGTTGTGATGATGGGGCTACGAGTCCGCAAATTGCCTATACATAATGTACTAGTACAACGTAATATGAAACCATAAACGAGTAGTCATGCGTTCAAGCACCAATTTATTTATTTTTGCCTAGGATACCGGGTGCCGGCTCAGGTTTTATGGGGGCTACTCAGCCTCCTGTAGGTTTGAAGATCCGATCAGTACTTTCGACTCTGAAATAAAACCACATTTAGCAACCATAGCTTTGCATGTCAGGCATGGGTCGGGCAGCACATTCCGGGCAAGTGCCGGTGATAACAATGGGGGCAAACAAGGTGATCGGGTGGTTGTACCTGACCCAAACTCAGTCCCACTACCTCAGCAAAAACCAGAAGGTGCAATGTGGGTTTATAAAGCCTAATTATTCACAGGGTTTCTTCATGGCTTCATAAACCCAAATGAACCTGAATCACACCAGCGCATCATTGAAAATTGGGTTTATTACATGTCATGAAACCCTGAAGACACCCCTTGTATAGTCACACCCTCAGTTTTTGCTGAGTTGAGCGGTTTCGCCTGGCGCTTAAGCGCTTGGAACGAAACTCATGTGCGTAGAGCGCAGAGCAAATACACAAGCAAAACAAGTTGGAGCGGAATCATCGAAATAACAGCACACCGGTTTAACATGACCGGGCACTGGGTTAAAACCGGGTATTGACAAAACCAGGCAAGACGGTTGATCCACCACACGTGTTGTGTACGTCATCGGAGCGAGGACGAAGCTCTGCTTGTCGACGACCACACAATGAGCCGGCGTTCGCCATCGCCGTCGATTGTGCAGAACGTGATGCACACCCTGGGTATGGGTCCGAGTCCTCGCTCGCGGGCCGACTCGCCTCCAGCTCCTCATCCTGATTTCCCGCTCCCTGGAGAGGTTCATCCTGGGCGCTATCGACCATCGTAAGCACTGGTGTAGTCGGTTCCTCTCCCTGTATGGCCATTGACGTTTTACACAGTTCTCCAGTTGACCTTGCCCGCTTGATCGAAGATGCACATGCCCACTTTCGTGAGAGCATGAGCAGGCGTAGATCCGAGTCTTGGCACCGCCATGTATATGGCGGAGTGGCTGACGCTGCGAAAATGATGGCTGTCGAACTCGGTGCTGCAGCTGGGGTCGAAGCCTGGCGACGATTCAACTATCGCAATGGGCTCATCATCGACAGGGATCGCGAGCGGCAGATCAGGTCATTAGTCGAGATGGCTGTTCACGAAGGTTGGGGCTAGTTCCTTGCAGGCACTCTGCGATTTGACTAATTAGGCTTGTAGTCGAGGAATGGTGGAACCGCGCCCAACGACACTATGACAAGCATGGCCGAAAGGAAGCGCTCTTGGTCGCGGCAGGTCAGTACCTCGAATACGCTCACCCACCTAGCTAAGGCGTTAGACTCCAGCCATTGCATTGAAGTTCTTCTACAAAGGCGACGATCGGTCTCGCGAATACGATAAACACCGTTCACGCAGCCGGCCGGATTTCAACCGGCGCTCATCCTCCGTGCCCTTTCGCTCACGTCGTCAAGGTGGCTATTCTAGCGATTCGAGCTCGTCGGGCAGCAGATCTTCGGACTCGGAACGTCGTAAACGTCACGAGTACGGACGAGGGGAATATGGCCGCAGCTATCGGGATGCTGGCGCGCCAGGGCTTGTCGGTGGCATCGGCAAATATCTGCGTGGTGTTGCAGGTGGTCGGAGCGAGTATGATGGACGTAGCGAGTATGCAGCACGTAGCGAATACGGCGGCCGAAGTGAACACGGTGGGCGAGGTGAATACAGTGGGCGAGGTGAATACAGTGGGCGAAGCGAATATGGGGGAGGCCGGAAGCGCGTATGGCGGACGTAGCGAGTACGGAGGCAGGATTACCTCCGGACGCGACGATTACTATCCCAGTCGAAGCGAATACGGACGAGGCCGCAGCGAGTACGGCGACGACGAAGACTATTACCGTGGTCGCTCCTCTCGCGGACATAGACATTACCGAGAACCCTCGCCTGGCATGGCCTCAGCGGTCTCGCCAACCCTCGAAACTGCAGATAGATACCGCCGCCAACGCGCCTACTCTTCATCGGGTCGTCCTGGTCGCCCGCTCGAAGATATGATGGGGAATCTCACTCTTAGTTCAGAGTATGACCATCCGCGCGAGCGAAGACGCGACTACGACTATGATAACCACCGCCGCGGATATCCAAGAGAACGGGATCACCATCGCGGCATCGTGACTATGATGACGATAATGATGATTACGAGCGCCGACGCGGACACCATGGGTCTGGTGCGCGTGTGATCCGTGCGATTTCGGGCGATCCTGCGTCTGAATATGGGCATCTCCCACCGGGGACATATATGCTCGGGGGGAACAGCGACAGAAGGCGGCGGAGACATAGGGATGGAGAAATAAGGCCATTGGAGTGAACAGGACGGTTCAGGACTCGAATCACGAGAGGGGAAGAATCACATGAACCAATACATAATCCGCCCAAGGATGGCGGACCGGATTGTCTATAATATCCCGATTGAAGCGTGAATACCAATGAATTATTTCTTGAGTGCATAATCGCTGAAACTGGCGGTCTAAAGCCTGGGTTCACCATATTTTGAGATTTGTTACAAACGGAACTACAAACACAATAACACCATTTTATAGTAAAGTACAGTGCTAAAAATTTCATAGCAGATCAACGCGTCACTCCGCTTTGACCCATCCCAGCAATATACGCATCCAAAGATGGGTCGACTACGCCCCCGAAAGCAGAATGGTGAGGCATCTGGTAAGGCGTATACCCATTGCCTGCCCGGCCTACATTAAACTCCCACCCAGGAATTGTGTATTCGGGTGCCTGCTGCGTTCCCATAGTACCCCACGAAGGCTCGACCGCACCAGCCCAAGGAATCATATCTGCCGCCTCGGGAATCGCGTCAAGATACATGGTGTCCAGGTTTTGAGCGTAGAGATTTTGTTCAGAAGAAATCGACCAGGTGTAGCCCTGTGATGGTGGCTGTTGATGCTGCTGGTACTGGGATGACGAGGCAGGCGATGGCTGAGGTGGCTGGTTGGGGGGTTCGGCTGGAGGAGGTACGGAAGGATCACGCGGGGCTTCTGGAGAGCTACCGTCTGCGCTGGTGCCAGGGGAAGGCAAGCTATCCGCCGCTCCACTGAACAAAAGACTGGCGCCCCAGCGTTGAGCCAGGGCCAGGATCCTTGAGCGAGCATCAATAACTGCATCCACCCAGTAAGAACCTTCCTCTAGGTCGTCCAGGCACTTGAGCCCTGCCTGAACCCCACGGATGGCGTAGTGATCATTGGGAGACAGGAGCAAGACGGTTGAAGCACTGAAGATGAAATATGGTGTTGTGAAACAGGGAGAGGCTTTCGGCAGGTGGCGGAGAAGATCAATAATCCGCAACGCGGCCTTGCGACAGTGGCCGAAAGCAAGCGCCCGGCAGCGGCGCTCAATGTCCAGTGCGGTAGCTTCGTTCTGGTTGGTGTCATTAGCTGCCGGAGGCCGCGGTCCGACAAACGGTCGGTTCAGGAGAATGGTAAATAGATTGAGATACACACTGATGCGAGTTAGTCAGATGTAGCGGTATTTAGAATTAGGCTCACTGGAAGAAAGCGAGGCACGGGTCTTCACCTCGCAATGCAGCTGTGATACGCAGTGGGCTTGGCATATCATCGATGTAGGCTTGAAGCGTGAGCATGTTCTTGGTTACAAGGTCATAATCTTGACTGGTGCTTCGCTTTGGAGCATCGAATGAATATCTAATATCTAATTCAATTGATCTGAACGGCCGTAGAACATAGACACTCACATATCCGCAAGCATACACTCAACAACGTCAACTAGATGTCGGAGTGAATGCCAAGCAACAATCGGGAGCTCTTGGTTCTTGGGAGTAGACGATGCCACAGGAGGCGCGCCAGCCAACTCGATGCTGGAAGGCATAAAGGGAATCCGATCGTATTCAGAAGGGCGGCGAGTGGAAATTGAACGTCTACTATGCATAGGATGAACTCCCATAATCGTTGAATGCAGCCTATCGCATATCAGATAAATAGTTCAAACAAAGCCACTTTATCGCACCTGTCAATTACAAAAACCGCCCAGAACGTCTCTATACGGGCATCATGAACGGTTTGAGACATCTTGCCCTGAGAAACCAATGTGGAAGAGTCGATGTGTAAACCCAATCGAGTAGACAACGCCACCGACATCCCTGATGTAACACCTTGTTAACTGGGGTATAGCAGAACACAATGGCACAGGCACTAACCGTTCAAGATCCAAGCAACGGGTATCTTCCCGTTGCCCATCTGGAACATTGACATCAACAATATTCCTTGGATGGTGGCGACCCGCGGAGTGCCAATTTCGACCATAACCGCAGACTCTGCCCTCTGAAAGTATGCGTTGCTCCGTTCAATGCTACGGCGTTGTCCAAAGTTCTCGCCAAAACCGTAGATGATGTCCAAAAGCAGTGGCGACACGAACTCAGAGTTACGCTTGCCAGCATTGTATTCGGTCAAAAAGTTTTCAGGATTGACGATCGGGAAATGAATACGTTGCCAGTTCCAGAAAGTATCAAAGATCTCATCGTCGTTACTGTCTTCAAAGCATTTGGTGTAGCCGAGATCTTTAGGCAGGGTATCCATGGGGTTTCCAGCTTGAATGTCCGCGATATTTGACAAGAATCGACTCGATGTCGGACCGAAATACGTAAAGCTGGTAGCCTCGCCTGAGGGTTTAGTGTTGCTCGTTTCCACTTCCAATCGAAGTTGGCCTATATCTGCAAGCGCTGCGGCGGTCGCCCCACTCTCTTCAGGCAAACGTTCCTTGTCTGCGCGAGGATCGAGAGGCTTCACGGGCCGATCGGGCTTGGCCATCGCACGTGCAGCGAGTTCGGGCTCATTTTTTGGGTCATTCTGGATCTCGACATCCGACGGGGGGATCTCGAGCGAAGATGCTTGAAGAAGCGCCTCGAGTGTCCTTACACGCGCCTCAAGAGCTGACACGTAGGTCTTGGATGGGGGCCTTTACAGAATGGACTGATTGGTGCAGTCTAGTAAGAAAAAAAAACACGCTACGCTCACTTTCTCTTGTCCGCGTGAACGTTGAATGTGCATGTGTTTTTGGTCAACTTGCAATGACCGCAGACGGGACGAACTCCATCACACTGTTTAAAACGGTCACCATTAATAATTTTAACAAAAATATATAAAACTTTGACGTGCCTTGCGCTTGCGGGATCTGCAAAAATCGCAAGCAAGTGAGACCTTTGATTGGCCGCCAGCCTTGGAGGTACTAGGCAATGTGGTTGGGGCCATAACGATAACTTATATTCTGATAACGGGCGAATGTATAAGATGTAGAGTATGCTCAGTTCGTTCGTTTTCTCACCTCCTTATCAAGACGCGACAGGCTGATGGTGAGACAGCGGAGGCGGGCGCGGTACCATTTCGCTATTTGACTGATCGGCCTCATTACGAGACGAAGCTACGACCGAATAGTGCACCAGCACTGTCTTGGTTTCAAATCCACTGAGATATGTTGAGGGATTAGTCCCCGCCGCGAGATCTGCACAATCCCCTGGATATCTCGGGTCATCACCTGTCATGAACTAGGGGTAAAAGTGGAACTTCCGAAGTGGCTGAGTTTCCTGACGCTTAATGCATGCAGCTTCAGCAGGAAATAAAACAGCCCTCGTAAATCACACCATTTCGGTAACTTGCGTGGTTCCAATAACAGGATTTTCTGAACAACGCTTTCGATTCAGAACACCTTTATGCTTCAAATCGCTGCGCAGAACTTGCGGCCTGCACCAGCATACTAGTGTTCGCCGCTTGTGGTTGCATAGCGATCCTCCAGAGACTCTTGACCCCCATAGCCTCCTTCAATACCTAAATCGCCTGTTCTCGCCTTGTTTCCCTCTTCGGCCTCCATCTTGGCGCGGAGGGCTGCTAATTGTTCATGCTCCTATATTCGGGTTCCAGTCGATTGATCCACTTACAGTCACAACGCTCGTCGTACCTTAGCTTTCGCGTACTTCGCCTCTTCTCCCTGCTCCCTCGACTTCCACGCTCCATCCTACGCCAATTCAACCGGGCTTGTCGCAACACATCAAAGTTGAACCTAGTGTGCTCACCTGTGCAGTAGCTCCTGAAGACATGCTCACTTAAGTTGATTCAGGTCAGTTGACGTAGCCGAGTTCAAGCCATGGTTTTGTGATGTCATCTTTTGGCTGTCACTCATGTCCGTTACATAATGTAACCACCGGCCCGCCCTCGTTCCCCGGACACGGAGTAATTACCCGAAAGCGCAGATATATTGGAATAAATAAGCATGCTTGCGCATCCGAGCTCGCACACAGAGCTTCGCCGTGCCACGTGGACGACCGGGCGGACCGTCAGATATCTATATATGCGTCTTGGCGGTTCGTTAGGCCGAATCTCACAATCCCTCATTGACCTAGCCCCTTGATGATGTATCACTCGTTACTTATAATATTTGGTTCAATTGGGGCCCTTGCGGCATCTCCTTATTCGACTTGGATGGCTGATTCGGTTATCTCACGAGGCGAGGCCTCTTCCAGTGGCGTTTCGTACGAGACCGGCGTTATCCAGAAGAGTTTTGAGGTATACGCTTATCGTTACTACTGCTTAGCGGTCTAAACTCAAACACGTTGCTTAGATGGTTTATAATAAAACTGGGACAGCTAAATACCTAAACTATATCACGACTCAAACAAACAAAATGGTTTCTTCATCCGGGGTTGTTAGCGGCTGGGATCTAGGTTATTATTCTTTGGTGAGTTTGGATCGCATGTATGAATCGGAGCCCAATATATAAAGAAGCTGTTTGGCTAGGACCCGATTCGTCAAGGAGAGGCTTTGATATTCTCCTACGAAAAGACTGGACAAGCCAAATACAGGACGGCAGCAACTTCACTTATGTCCCAGTTGTACTCCCAGCCTCGAACCCCTGAAGGAGCGTTTTGGCATCGTTCGACTTATCAAAACCAGCAATGGCTAGACGGTCAGTGAAATTTATTCACGCAAACCATACATCCAATATTTTGTTTGTTCGTTTCAATTAGGGATTTACATGGCGGACAACTTTTATGCCACTTATACAGCAAAGTATAACCCGACGAACAGCACTGCATGGTAATTATACTACACAAACTGTTAGGCCCTATGTATAAAATCCTTCATAGGTCGGACATCGTGAAGCAGTACACCCTCGCCGAACAGCACTTGCGTAATAGCACGACTGGTCTCCTCTATCATGGGTATGATGCTTCGGGCAAAGCAGTGTGGGCAGCCGCTGGCACCGGCCACTCTCCCGAAGTATGGGATCGGGCCCTGGGATGGTACGCTATGTCACTTGCGGACATTCTCGAATGGATTCCATCTTCTAATTCGGGTCGTGCTACACTCCTATCATATTTCCAACGCCTTGCGCCAGCATTGAAGAGTGCTGCGGACTCCAGCACGGGTGGATGGTGGCTTGTCATGTCCCAACCAGGGAGAAGTGGCAACTATATTGAATCTTCCGGCAGTGCCATGTTCGTATATGCGCTACTGAAAGGTATTCGCCTCGGGTTCCTGGACAGGACGACATACTTTCCAGTGGCGGAGAAAGCGTACAAGTACATCATCAACAAATTTGTCGTCCAAGAATCGGATGGGTAATTTGTCGCAACTTTGGCTTTTTTGAGTGCCATTAACTTTACATGACATATAGCACACTGGGATACACGGGAACGGTATCGGTAAGTGATGGTATAAGTCACGCTCGCTGGGGATACTCACCGCTGCGCAGGTTGGGAGTCTGAGCGGAAAGGGCGATTACGCAGTGAGCACCTACTCGACTTCTAAAAGTGACCTGGTGCTGAGTTTTCTTGTAGTACTACATCTCCGTCGCGACAAAAAAGAACGACCTCAAAGGGGTTGGTCCATTTATAATGGCGTCTGTGGAGTACGAAAAAGCGACTGGACAGTAGTCCGATGTAGTGTTTTTTGAGAGAAACTAGATCCAAGCTGTATTTTTGATACCATGCATCTCTCGAAGCTTTAATAGGCATTTTGACCATAGGAGAATCGATAACTTCTCATCACCTGAGTTGACTGGATCCATGGGTTCAATATTTTTTATGTGAAAAATACACTGAAGAGAATCTTAGGCTGATGTTTGCATTATTGGGAATGCCTTACAGGTTTAATAACACTCTTGTCCATGGCCGAGCTGGTGGCTTACCTAAACATCGCCGAAGCGCTTAGTATATATATGTGGCCATGGGACATTTGCGGGTCAAACCTCCGCCAACTAACCCGTGGATATTCGTATTTCGCATATAGCTGAATGGCAGAACCCCGCGCAAGGAAGATCGCCCTTGCTTGTGACTCATGTCGAAGGCGGAAACGCAAAGTAGGTAATCATTAATTAGGTGCTTCTAATTGAGGCTGAATTCGATTTTTTCGTTGGCGTTTTCAAGTGCGATGGCAAAGTTCCAGTTTGCTCTTTGTGTGAAAAGAGTAGCTATGAGTGCGTGTACGATGCAACCCTGGATCAGCGAAGGTCAGAAAGCAAGAGTTGAAGTTATCATCCTGGGCTGACAACGCTTTAGACCTGCGCAAAAGAATTACGTCGCAGCGTTAGAGGCGCGTGTGACCCTCCTTGAGAGCATCCTCCAGAATGCTGGTGTAGGCGACGCTCTTGGGCGTCTGGACCTTGATGTCGAACCTGTGTCACAGCACGGTCCTTCTGCCAACCCTGTGTCTGGACCCTCGCTCGCGGCATCAACACGCGCCACGGAAGCTCAGAACGAGGACGGCTCCGAGTTTGTTCCTCCGGACGACGCGGCTAACGTTGTTGAGTCCATCACTCTCGCCGCTCCCGAGCAATCTACGATCGAAGCTCAGAGCGCGGATCAATTGGACTTGGGCATGGCCAGTTATGTCCCACTAATCAGTCTGGCGGCCGAGCACGAGCTCCTTTCTCAGTTCTGGGACTGGCAGCGCATGCATTTGCCATATATTGCGCCTGTCCCGTTTCTCGCTGCGTACGCTGTTTGCTCAGAGGCGGCTCATCCTGGCGAGCCAACCCCACCCCAGGCACCAGCTTCCAACTCACCCTTTCCAAACCCGCTAAGTGTTCCAAGAGCAGCGACCGTCGAGCCCGCTGCGGACCTTGCGCAGTTCATCAGCCCTCTCCTGCTTGATGCGGTGTTCGCCATAGCTGCACTCTTTCACGGGAATCTTGAAATGAGTGAGCGATTCTATAGGCGGGCTGAAACTCGGGTCCTCTCTGAGGCCGCAAATCCGCGCTTGGCGACTGTACAAGCAATGCTCATAATGGCTACTTGGGAGTTGGGTCATGCCCGCGCGCCCGCTACCTGGACGATACTCGGTAGGTCGCCTTGCGGTGTATTTTGACTAATGAAGCTGATGGAGTACTGCCCTAGGCATCACATGTGCCTTAGCAATTCGGCTTGGAATGCACCTAGATGCCACCCCACTTTTGCGCCGTGGTGTACTTACCCAGAGACTATTTGAGGCACGAAATTTCGTATTCTGGGCGATCTACAACAAGGACCGGTGAGCTCGAATATAATTTGTCGTTGTTTGGTCCTACACCTATATGCGTCTCGCTGAAACACGGTCTGTAGGTTCTGTGCGATATGTATGGGGATGCACCCCCTGATCGACAGGCGGATGATCACCACTCCGCGTCACTCGTCTCTCTCAGCCGACAATGGTGGGACCCCTGCACAGCGGGCTGGCGTAGCTGCCAACCCGGACCTAAATATTGCCTGGTGGGATCCTCGCGTTCTAGGACTAGGAGATATGATGAACCAGGCTGGATGGGAGGTCACTCGTGATTTAATTCGGTTGACTGACACTTTGTTCGAGGGAATGTGAGCACCAAGCGTTTCCTTGGCCCCCTTGACGGCTTCCTCACACCTTCGCCTGTAGATACTCGTTTGACGCTCCTAAGCGCACTCCTCAACAAGACCTCGAGCTTGTCACTCGCAACAATCTCACTATCCAGCGCTTCCTTGACGAGATGCCAGCTTGGCTTCGCTCTACGGGCGTAATGAGGAAGAAAGAAAACGGCTTGGTCTATCTTCAGTATGTTTATCCCTCGTTTTCTACCGAATATGCGACTTGATTCAAATATCTTATAGTCTGTTTACCCATCTTGCGAGCATCGTTGCTTCGAGGCCCTTCTTGTCCCCTCGTCCCCTTCCCGAGGAGTCAATGCGTATTGACGCAACAACCGATCCTTCCCAGCCTAATCACTCTTCCCACATCATTCGCCGCTATCGCACTCTCGCATTCCGTGTCGCCCGGGCCTCTTCGCTTCAAATAATTGGTCTTGTGCGACACATCCCGCTCTCTTCTCCCTGCGTCACGTTGCCATATGTTGTCTACAGCGCCTGCACGATACTTCTACTCGCGCCTGATGACCCAGCGGCGATGGAAAGCGTTAGGACGGGTATTGCTTGTCTCGAAAGTTTGGACGAGTCAGGATATTGGGTTGTCACTGCTAAGGATGCGAAGGAGCGTATTCTGGCACTTGCGAGACGCTGGGGCGTGAAAATTGGTTCGGGGAAGAAAGTACTGGGGCATCTCGGCGGGGGTTCTGGGGGGAGTTCCGGCGGACCAGGTAATGGCTCGTCAGATGACAACAATCCAGCCAATGAAGGGTCGAAGACGAACGAGAAAAATGCTCATCTACCTTCCAGTTCGAACAACGCGCATATAGGCGGTGGTTCAACGACAACGACAACCTCAAGTGCAGATGCTGCCCGCGGTACCATGAATACTGGGAACCAGAGCACAGCGGCTTCTTCAGAGACGCAGGATAACATCGCGTGCACTCAGAGTTTGGAATCGGCTCCTGTGGATCGGCTCTACCTCACAGCGTCGAATCAAACCTATGACGGGTATTTCGCCGAAGCTAGATTGGCTGACCAGGGTGGCCCCCCTCCAAGCTACGACGATATCACCGCTCACCAAGAATACACCAATGCAGCTAAATCACAGATCCGCCAATCCAACCCTGCGACGGGCGATTCAGGACCTGGCGCGATTGCGGGCGGGATGGCACAGCCAACTTTGGCGGATGTATACGCTCAGCCTCAAGCGTATAGTATGGGCTTGGCGCCTGGACCATTGCAGCAAGTAGCTTATGCAGGGCAGCAATATACTCAGCAGCCAATCCAAATACACTACCACATCTATCCTGAAGCCCATTCCCATCAACAGGTTCACCATTATCACCATGTCGTGCCCCAAAGCACCTATTACCCGCCTCAACATCAGCATCATCGGCATGTTGCCTACGCTAGCTCTCATGGCGACCCTCAACACGACTTTGGCGTCCCTCATCAGCACTGGCACCAAATCCTAACAGCCCCTGGGCCTGCGGAAGAGTTTCCGCCTGACCCACTGGCGTGCTCTGACGTTGCTCAGTGCTTCCGGGGCACAGTGGAAACGACGCAAGATCCAGCATTTGTACAGAACGCCATTGATCCCTATTCTGGGCTTGCCGCGGAATGGTTTGCGAATGCGCAAGACAACTTTGCTCTCATCACGCCGGATATGTATGGAAAGGGCATACCTTTTACCGCGGGCGGCGGGACGGCTACACCAGGCGCTGGAGGTAGCGGGTATTCTGGGTATATGCATGGCAGCCAATTGAATTGAGGCCAACATTTGCTATGGACCAAGCAGCCCTCGGTTGAGGTTGAGGTCTGCGTAAATTTTTCTCGATCTAATTGGTAACGTGTGTACCTAGCTTTCTTGCGCTTTGCACTTCAGCGGCTTGTGCTTCTATACACAAATTTAACAATCCAGTGTTAACTGTTCAACTAGGAAACTTTGAAAATCAGCCTGATATGACAATTATCAGTTGAATATAGCGAATAGCACTCCTAACAAAGTCCATCGAAAATAAACGCCTCTTGCTATCGAGGTTTACATAGAGAAGTCCATCACTGAAGAAATAGCAAGAAACTCGGATTGGCTCCAATACGTAGCAACATTACGTCCACCGATGTTTCTCCTCTGCCTGCTTCGTGATTTGAACTCTCTCAATCTCATCGAGTTCCGCAATGACTTGGTCTATCGTGGGCCGTTCTCCAGGCTTCATGTTCCAACATTTCTGAAGTAATGCCCACATCATCGCAGGTTGAGGAGAGTATGTGCTAAATTCTGGATATTTTGACTCGTCTGGTAGATATCCGTCAACGATTCGATCGCGGACTCCATAATCGCTTTCTATGTCATGATACGGCTGCAAACCGGAGATTAGCTATAGGAAGTGAACGGGTCTTCTCAGTAAACTCTTTGGCATAATGAGAGGGCGGCTTACCTCCAAGGCGGTCATGCCCCTAGTAAACAGAGCAGTGTCCTGTCGTGAGCCAGTTGAATAGAATCATACTCGAAAACTCACCACGACCAGATATCACAAGTAGTCCGAAGCGGAGGGCGGTCCTGGGTCAAAAGCTCCGGTGCCTGTACGCGGGTCAGCTGGATGCACACTCCTAGCCAAATCAATCTAATCGGAACATACCATCCACCGGACTTGGAAGTTCTTTCCCGTAAGCTCAATCGGTTTCTTCTCAGACAGAGCCTAATGTGTTTTTGCGGCTGGTCAATTTGGTTGATGAAGACGAGGCCACTGCTACTCGCCTTGGTGAGCCCAAATCCGTTGATACACGCCGTGCCGTCATTCTTAATGAGCACGTTTTCTCCACGCACGCTGGCATGGACGCATGGCTCCTGGCGACTGTGCAAATATTGTATCCCGACCGCGGTATCTCGGATCTAATCCCAAATTCAATTATTGTAGCCAGCTCGCCTTGATATGATGTAAGACATACTATTCGCAGAACATTAACATATGTTCCAGCCCTTCGTCGCTTGGAGATAAACGTTGGCTGGATCACGATAGTGAATGAGAAACGAGACATAAAGTCGACACCCTGAACTCACCGCGTCGCCATTGGGTAGATAAGGCGAAACCAAATAACTGAAAAAGGGTAAGCGTTAGTTGTCTGTAAACATGGAATTACTTACAACTGAAGTCTGTCAAATGGTAGCCCAGCCGTTCGCGACACTTGCATACCAATCCCACGACATTCAAGGATTGATGGGTGGCTGAACGAAGTCCAGATCGAGACCTGCCTCATCATCCTCTCGACAAACCTGACACATTTCTGGTCCATTACGATTTTTTCGCGGTAGATCTTGATAGCAACCGTCTCTTGTCCTTCTACAAGCTCGCCCTTGTAGACATCAAAATTGTTACTGCTACCTATGGCCACATTCTCGCGATGCCGAATCTTTCCCTTAAGGATATACTCCTTGCCAGGATCTTGCCCGGTTAGGTCTCTGACGTGCTGCTGAAATTCAGAATCCTGGACTTGGTTGTCCTCAGGCTGTGTAATTTGGCAAATGCAGTCAGGCACAGGAGGTGCAACAACCACGAGGCCTGCACATACTTCATTGCCACGTATTACTTGGCTAATTTGTTGGGAAACCATTCTCCCGTCAATCGCCTTGACCCCAAGCGTGCCTCAGCATGTTGAAATAGCCGAATGAATAGTATTGTAACATACCGCGAGCTCCTGATAGCGTCGCCCAATGGTTCGATCGAATGTGGCTAGCTGTATGTGCATTTCCTTTTTTCCAAGAGCTTGCCTGTAGACATTCTTCTTATTCCATTCTGTAAGAAATCGGATAATATCCCTCGCGTCACTATACATTTTAATTAGGTTTTTTGTTTTGTTTGTGAAACAAAACCCAGACCTACCCGTCGATCCTCGTAATCTCGTAGGCAAATTTACTCTCGTCCCTTGTTCCAGATGTCATATCGTCGATGAGTTTCTGAAGTGTCTCGCATCGGCTGATGAGTTCGTCTACATTGTACCTGGATGATTTTTATCAACGCGAAAGCTTAAGATCGTCCAGAGATGGGCTCTCACTTGAGGTTACTACGTCCCAACAATTGCACACAGCTATTCAATGTTTGTTTTGCGCTAGAAGCAGTTTGAATCGGCACTGTGCCGGGAAGCTGGGTCGGCTGGGGAGTGGGCGGGGTCAAGGTAGAAGTGGAACCAGAAGGATTATCGGTATGCGAAGTCTTGTTTGTGGGTAAGTTAAGAGTAGACGACGATGCAGAGCCTGCTCCGGTTGTGTTCGACGACGATGCGACCGAAATATTCGGGTTGGATAACATTGGTCGAACAGGCATTGGTGCTGGAGGCATCAGAGAGTTCAAAAGTATGAACCCGATAAATGACCAAGATACTCACTATGATCAGAGAGCGGGCCAATAACTCCTTCAATTTCTGTACCCATAGTCAGCTCAGGCTTATCCACAACTAAACTCTTGACTGCTTACGCTGTGAATATCCCGCGGCCAGCTCGGCGGGAGTAACTATTCCAGGTGTTAAAATATAAATATTTAACTTATTGTGCGTCCTGTTACTTACGACGTTTTTGCTGCTGGGCTCTTTGAATGTACTCTCGACGATATGGATCATTCGCATTGGCTAGTCGGCCATACCTCAATATCATAGCGTAGCCATTTGATTGCCGCGCTCATGCTCACCTTTGGGAGGGCGACCCAGGATGTTGTCGATAAACTGACCTAGCCCACCAAACATGTTGAAATATAGTGCAGATAAGTGGTGGATTGAAGCGTGAGATTTAACAATGGTCTGTTGGGCAATGTAGGTGTCGACCAGCGACCAGAGCAAGTGACTAAGTTGTCGTTGCCACTAGACCACACCCAGCTTATATATACGTTCGCGACAGATTGTCATGGTTTGTGTGATGCATAGCTTTGCCACACATAGGAAGGTCACACAACAACGGAACGAGCGCCAGGGTCCGGGTGGCAAATGTGAGATAAACAAATATGGAAAAGACATGAGAGAGAATAAAAGGACACGTGTAAACGGCGCTGTGAGAGCCGAGTTCACCCCAAGGACAAATCCATCCGAGCAAATCAAATGCGTTTGGCGATAATCTGCCGAGTGGACTGTGGGACGGACCCGACCTGAAGAATTAAGTGATTCAATCGAAAAGCTGCGCGTTGATATACCCCGCTCCTTCAGACGGGAGAGCACCACAGCCACGACAGTAATAAGGATGATCAGGAGTCCGGCACAAGCACACGAAAGTACCGATGATAGGAGCAAGCTGTGACAATGCCTTAGATTCTGCGGAAGGATCCCCTGACGAGTCGACCCAATCCAAGTTCGAGGCGCTCAACAACGAGCCTAAGCTCGACCCCGAGGTTGGGTGACCAGATGAACTGCTAACCGCCAGCTTGGGGGTTGGGTCGTTAATCGTTTTTATGTCAACTTCATGAGGGAGTGAGGCCAACGCTTGGGCACGAACCTTCCTGAAGTCGGCGCTCGCGAGGGTCATGTCGGTCAACGAAAGAGATTGAATAAAGGCACTGTTGATCGTTAGCCCTGATTCTGTCTTGACGAAGCCGCCATAATTGTAGACAGCGTAGATGTTGCGAAGCTGACGGAATGAGCACAACGGAAGCAAAGCAAAGGAAGGCGCTGACAAATGCATCGCCAAGAATGACGTTGTTGCCGGCTCCTTCCCATTCGCCAACGGAGTACGAGCTAGTACGGTACGTAAGGTTGAGTCCATCTAGTGTTTGGATTTCGGTTAAATCAAGTAGATGAATCGAAACACGTTGATTTCTCAGCAGCCTGTCAGAACCCTGGCTTCGCTATTGATGTCAACCCACGTACCCGAAAGCAAGGTCAACATCGGCTTCCGCCATGCATTGGCGCATACACTGAGCTCCCATTGACGAGCACACTACCAATAGCCCCATAGAATGCCTTGAAGGCTTTAGAGAGGGATTTGTGTGGTCGAGGTTCCGGTCTCGAAGGGCACGGAGATTCTCCCAGCTGGTGGGATGTTGCCCAACCCTTGAGACCTCCCTCCTATCTTCGGTTTATTCAATAGAATATTCTATTGATATACGATATTTTTCGATCCAGAGAAAACTTCATGCTTCTACTCGTTCACCACAGGATCGTATCCAGATGCATAAGAGCCGATATTCAAGTAACCCGTGTCGGTGTCGTTTAGATCACCCGAGGGGTCAAGTAAGAAAGCGATATGTTTAGCTGTAGAAGCATCCAAGAGAAATATGTTCTACATAAGACTTCGCCCTAGAGTGGTATTGGGCGCGTTCAGGACGGCAGCGTTAATGTCCAAAAGCGTGTCAAAGCTAAGCCCTGCCAGGCCTTGAAAGCTCGGCATTTGAGCCCCTGTTCTTTGAAAGAACAAGTCCTACTTGGTCACAGAGAGATAGGGTTCGAAACCGGCAAAGGAAAAGGTTTTAAGCTGAGCGACATCGCCGACGATGGGCCCAGTACCGTAGGATATATTCATCGTGAGCTTGGGATCCTATAAAGCCAAACTTCATGTCATCATAACTCTCCAAACTAAACCATTCTGAAGCTTACAATGGTTTTTGGTTTCCTGAACGCAGGGGCTTTCACGCTCGGAACGAACCACTGCTCGCCGTATCAAGTACCAACGTGTATGCTAGTTTAGATATCAGTTCGACCATATAAAGGAACAACGAAATAAATAAGTAAAATAACAAACAGGAATCGCCGGTGTTGAACACTGCAGTGTTCAAGTTATTCTATAAATTTCTTAGATTAGGTCCGCCGTTCGATCTGTTTATCGGTGTTGAAACAGAGCTGCCTCGGGCCTTCTGGATGGGGAAACTCTGGTAATTTGAAAGCGTTACTGCGAGTAGAATACTGAAATCAACGCTGTTTTTATGAGACTCTGGTCAAAGAATACGATAGGGCGTGAGTACCACCACCCCAAATCCCTAGCATATAGCTTGCCTTTTGAATATCCGAGAAGAATAATATGTTTTTAGCACCCCGGCGAAACGTGATACATCAATGCATCACCACAATCAGTTATTTTTGTCCAGCCTGGCTTTGAGCACATACAGACTCGAGCGCCCGTTTATTTTCAGAATGATAAGCATGCCGTTTCAGGATATTAGGACATACATTGGTTAATCATGCAACAGTTCTCTGGAATCTAATTGTAACGCTTTCCAAAACCCCAAAAGCTAGTCAAATTATAGGATGTGCCGATGATTCTTTACGGCCAACCTATAAATTACGTGACTCGCCAATCAGCTGCTGTGCTTATATTAGAGCCACAATTCAGCGGTTCAAGGGATCTACAGCCAATAAACACGTGTGATGGTACCTTGGAGGGGTCGGGTGAGCTGCGATATAGCCGGTAAATGAGAAAACCGATCCAATTCAATTTCCGGGTCATAAAGCACGTGAAAAAGAGGCATTGAATCATATTCATTTAGGTAATAGGTGGGTAATAAAGTCCTTTTATTGTGTTTCCATAAACTGAAAAGCCCTGCCCCCCTCTGTGAAATCCTCAATTCAACAAAAAGACGTCATCAAACCAATTGAAACGGTCAAGCCTTGATTATGAATTCTTCAATCTGAATTCAACGCAGGATTTGAACAACCAGACGAATGGTGCAACGGTTGCGGGCTCGCATCGTTAATCGTCGCCACGTTCACTTCAGGAGGAAGCGACGACAGCGTTTGTGCGCGAGATTTCTTGAAATCGGCGCTTGCAGTCTTCGGATTAGTTAACGGCAAGAGCTGGACAAACGGGGTGCCCGGTTTCAGACCCGACTCCGTGTTGTCGAATTCGCCATAGCTGTAAGCGGCATACACATTGCGGAGCTAGTGGTATGTTACAGTATGAGTATGGTGGAATCAGAACTTAGGCAGGGCGAAATACTCACAAACGCATCACCTAAAATCGCTCCTTCAGACGTGGAAATCTCATATAAGCTTGCACAGTACGTCAGGTTATGATTGGTGAGTACTCGTGGCTCGGTCAGGTCGAGAGGGTGAACGGGAATAGTCTGTTTGCTGGACAAAACGTTAGCGCTTTTTCATATTTATAAAGGGCTCGATTACTCACCCGAACCTAAACTCGAGGCGTACTTCAGCCATACACGGTACCGCATATACAGAGGTTCCGCTCATGAGTACACCACCCATTGATTCGTACAACGCCTTGTACACGTCTGCAGGAAGCTCCGCCTGTGTTGTTCCAGTGTCAAGGAGTACAGGAAGAGTACCCTTCGGAGGAACGTTGACCAACCCATCAGACTCGTTCGCCGTGATGGCACTCTTGACCTTGTACCTTTTACCTCCGATACTAATCCCGTTCAACAGCGTGTCCCAGCCTCGATTGTCCTTGGCAACCGAAAAGACCTTGTGCTTCGGCATCTTGGCTACACCCTCATAACCAGGCGCGTACGATCCGATATGAAGCGTGCCCGCATCCCTTTCGCTCAAATCGCCCGCTCGGTTCAAGAAAAAAGCAATCAGCCTGGGCATAGACGGGTTTTGCAAAAAGATGTTTGACATGAGACTTCGACCCCACGTTTGGTGGGTTGCGTCCGTGACCGCATCGTTGATAGAGGACAATGTGTCAAAGCTCAGCCCAGCTATACCTTGAAACGCAGGCATGAGGGCTTCTTGTCCTCTCAGGAACGAGTCTTGGGCCGTTACAGACAGATAGGTTTGGTTCGTGATGTTCAACCCGGCAAACGAGAGACGATCGAGTTGGGCGAGGTAGCCGGCGATCGACCCAGTGCCATAGGTTATGTTCAGTGAAAGCTTTGGTTTCTGACAAAGTCCAATGTGGAATCAGATCAAGCCGATCGACCATCCAGGTCTCGGTACGTACAATCATTTTTGCGTTCGCAAACGCAGAGTCGTGTATACCAGGAACGAACCACAAATCACTACTGCCAGTGTCGACCGCCAGAGTAAAAGCTTGTAAATCGACACATTAGTCCGAATGTTACTGTAAACGATTATACGACTCACAAGACCCTCCGACCTCAAAGGACCCGAGGTATAATTGCTTTTGTAAATCCTCCAGGCTGGCACTAGCATTCCATCGAGTCTTGCTCATGCGCGTAGAGCCCAAGCGATGCAGGGATCGGGGTTTCTGTATAGACACATGTAGGGCATTCGAGAGGGAAGCTGCGAGAGCAAGACTAGAAAGAACTGCAATCTTCATGATAAACACACCAGAGGGCAAGAAATTCGGGTCAGAAAATCGAGCACAGGGCATGGATTTTATATGCAAGGAGAATATATTGTTGATTCCTTCTGCGGCCATTCACAGCATCCATACATCGGAACGGTCTGTTTCGTTCGCTCCGAAAGGTCTGTTCAACGTAAACTCGACCGGGCAGAGCACCAGGTGACGTCTATCTCCAAGCATCTCACTCGGCCTCGAGTTATTTCTAGCCAAAGTAGACCTTGAGGCATCGCCCTGGATCCATCACAGCGCGGGTAATCCCACAGTCGGACAATACCGCAGTCGAAGCAAGCGCATGATCGAACGGATCAGCCCATCGACATTCATAACTCTCCGATCACCATCTAAACTTCGGTCCTGGTCCATCACTCCGGCGTACCGCCCTAGACAAGAATAGAGAATCGCAGGCCCAACTCGGAATAATCAAAATGGCGATTGTCTCAACACACAGTACATCCCTAATCGTACCCGTACCGTTACAGCATACAGGTTCATGCCAACAAAGCAGAAGAATAGGATAGATCGATAGCGGCCACCCGTGAATCCTATTTTTTTTCCGACCTAGGTGAGAATAGGCACTCCTCGTTCATCCAAAGTCGAATCCATCGCATGCATGCCAGTCTTGTCTTCCTTCATCAGTTTGGGGTCGACAATCGGCTTGCCGTCTTCGCCCAATGGCCAAAAGTTGTGCCTGAGCATTCCGGTGGGTCATACTTTTTCTTGAGTGCGCATAGTCGAGCCCAGTTTTCACGTCCATAAACGCCGAGGATGCGGCTTCGTTTCTCGCGTCGTTCGAGAACTGTGTTGCCAGGTCGGCACTCTGGATTCAGTGATAGACAAGACAGAAACTTACACAAGGGAACGGCCCGCCAGTCGATTGAGGCGCCAACTCGTCTTGAATCCACTTTACCACCAATTAGATTCGGCCTCGCCTCCTCAAATGAAATAGACCCACCTGTTCAGCCGTGAGCACACACGCGGGGTCGTTTTCCTCCAACCTCCACTGATGGAGCGCCACGATCGTAAAAGCTGCGTCGCGCGCAGCCTTGGGCAAACACGTATCGACCGTATCCGTCAACGCACCACCGGACAGTTCGAATAACCAAGCTGCAAAGCCACCCACCATCAGACCATGGTTCGCCTCGAGTAGATTGGATAAAGACATACTGCACCCATCAGGCGTGTCCCCAAACTTCCTCACAGTCCGATGGATAATCTCATCCGTGAGTGAACTTATCAAGTCACTCCTGATGAACCATTTCCGACCAGCTACACCGCCACCTCGTTCGGTTAGCTCTCTCACTGAGAATCGTTCCAGACCACGAGATACTCACAACCACCCTTGAGAACTTTGGCCACCGAATCCTGCTGCCACACAAACTCCTTTTCCTGAACCTCATTTAGCAAACAAGGCTCGCCTTCCCAGCTGCTAATCGCCTGGAGGAACGGCAACCCGTCGGCTCGCGAGCCGGCATAGCATATCTGAATGACGACCAACGCGCCCTTGTTCCTTGGTCCGGCCGTAAGGATACAATTTGCATAGAGCTCGCGCGGCGCAGCTTTGATACAGTCTCGGAAATGTTTAATAAGCGAAGCAGCATTAAGTTTATTAAAATTACTATGTATCCCGTTAGTTTTACGTCTGCGATAAGATGCAAGCATGACCTACTAGATCAAGTTTCCAGCAAAAACAACCGGAACGGGGAACGCCTTGGCCTTGTACCGTACGACAATTCCAAATGCCGGGCCAGCACCTCGAAGAGCCCACCAGAGCCCACGCTTCGGCTTTGGCTTGTCCTCTCCCTCGGGTTGGGTGATCACGGGCGGAGTGTCTTCCCTTTCTTTCGCCTTGCCTTTATCTCCACTGCTAGCTCCATCAACCCCGTCTCCTCCATCGGCCGCTTGGACATTCGGCTTTTCTCCGTCCTTGTCCAAGTCAAGCACATCACCCTCTCCCTCGACCCAGCCTGCACCGTCGTCTTCCTCCTCCAAAATCTCACCATCCTCACCCCGCACACCCTCTTTCGAAACCCACACAATCCGGCCATCGGGTAGAACAACCTCGGCCTCTACGAGACAATCCATGCTCAGCCCATGCAACCGGCTCAAGAACCCAAATCCGCCGAGAAGCATCACCGTCGACCCAACAGGGTGAGCCGCAAAGGGCACAAAATACGGAATTTCAAGAGACGGCGAGGGGAGGGGTGTGGATATACCCGGAGCAAAGAACGAGCCGGAACCGGGGCCAAACCCTCGACTCGTCGGTCGCTCGTACAGATCTGGACGAGCGCTGTCGGCCACGATCGACGGGCCCTTGAATTCGGCTCCATCGACCCCATCGGACGTTGGACTCGGATTCGAGCGAGCGACGACAGCCCCGAGCGGGTGGGCTGCGCAAAACGCGTCGATATCCTTTTGACTGGCTCCAGCTCCAAAGGTTACATACGTATGCGTCACGGGAGGAGTAGGCACAAATGGGACGTGTGTAACTGTTGGCAAGGGAGTCGAGGACGAAGAGGGACCAGGGGGAGGCGAGGCAGGCGAGGACCCCGCTCCGGGCGACGGGCCAAAGTCGAATGGTCGGGTTGGGAGACTATTCGTGCCGGGCGTAGATGGACGAGCAGTGGCGTGAGGATTGATAAACGCGTTGACTTCGTTAGATGGGGTTGGCGTCGAATCCGAAAAGTCAAAGGGCCGAGCGTTTGGCAGGGCATTTGATCGAGGGAGGTTTCGCATGCTCATTGGAGCGGGAGAAGCCGAGGCCCGTGGCGGAGGCGGGAGAACGTTGGCCTCAGTGCTAGGACCAGTAGAAGCTGGGGTCCAAAGCCATGCCGAACCCCCCGCAGCACGGAGTGGAGCAGGGCCGCCCACCGTGTGCGAGACACCCGCAGATTCCACCACAGCTCTACGCGAGATGTCTGCATTCCATGCAGTATCCCACCTATCAACGTCACGGCCGACAAACCCCCTCCCGTCCGTACCCACGCGCGGACGATCAGCTCTGGGCGGAAGCATCCCCTCGTCGCGCCCCACCTCTTCAGTCGATACTGGACCCCAGACTTTTCCGTTTTCGGACTGGCTTGGCGGGGATGCCGAGACAATGGCGGTAGCAGCTTGTTTGTGCTCGTCAGGGGTATGGGGTGACTCGATCGTGAGTGGAGTGGACGTGGCGCTTGTGTTGGCATAGGACGAGGCCTGGCCAGATGAAGGGCTGGCTACGCGAAGGCGACGGGACGGGCGCTCTGAGCCAGACCCAGATGCAGACCGAGAGCTGTCACGAGCACCGTCCCTGTCTCCGTCCTCATCTCCATCGATGTGCATCCGGTCCTCATCCTCGGTGCCATCTGGCGCGGGGGACGACGACGAAGGTGGGATGACTATGACCGGCGCGGGGGAGAAAGCTTCGTCGGCTGAGCGTCGTCTCGGATCGGTAAACGGGGCGTGAATCGGTGGAGGACCGACTCCACTCGGATAGGTGCCGGAGTAGGCTGACGCCGAGGACATGCGGCCCTTGCCCTTGAGCATATCTGGGTCGGTGACAGGGACGTGTGGAGCATCGCGCAAGGGTGTCCAGTCGGGTGTGTCAGGTTCGGTGCCTGTTGCAGGTCGTTCGATCGTGATTTGGGCAACGAGACGCATATCGAGAATGACATCACCCTCGACGGACCAGCCATGGGTACCATAGCCGCCCGACTTGGTGCTGAGGGAGAGATTACGTCTTGAGCAAAACTTGGCGACTCTGCAAGCATGAATCAGCACTCGTGATAAACCTAAATGGATTTTTTTCTCTTACTCGGAGACGTCACGCGTGTCGAGCGGGCGGACAAGGAGCTGGGCAGAGCTGCGGACGGCGGCGTTGAAGAGCTGGGAGTGGCGGACAAAGCCCGTGTCGGCAGGGCGGTAGACGGTGCCCTTGACCAAGCGCTTGAGCTCGCGGATGGCGTCGTCGTCGAGGCTGGGCTCGACGGTGGTGGGCGCAGGAGACATGGGTGGGCACAGGGGGGGGGGGGAGCCAGCGGGGCGAAGTGCTCTTTATTAATACACGAGGTATTAGACGATGCTGACCCTTCGTTTCCCGCGGCGGTGCTGGTCGAGGCAAGCGCAGATGATGCAGTGGGGAGCGACGCGGCGATATCTCTCGGCGCCATATATCCAGCGCAGATCCTGGGGCCTATGCCTATTCCGCAAGTCTCGTAGGCAGGCCAACCGCCAAACCTTCACGTGTGACATCACCCACATATTACGTCAGCATCCGTATCAGTCCCTTCGCTCCACCAAGCGCCGCTCCATCCGATTCCTGGATCCACCTTCCACAAACGTCTTAGATCGCCGTATACCAACCATATTCTATCTCTCATTTGTCATTCGCCTCTATCCAAGCCTAGCTTGTTCCAGACCATCTGCCCAGCCCCGAGGAACCCTTCATCCGCATCACAAGCTGAAACACACATCCCCATTCCTTGGGGCACTCCCGCTTCGCCTGCAAAGCGGTGGACATTTCGCACTTTCTGTGGAACGATTTGATCGAATTGCATCACAAAACTATGGTATTTCAATCAATCTCGCCTTCTCTCGGCCATTCAAATGCTTCTAGCTCCGCACCAGCCATGTAGACAGGCTACACAGGAGTTGTAACGGCACCTCTTCAGCTCTCACATCATACAGACGTAACGCTATGCATTGTATGCAAAGAATGGCGTACCTCGATCGATCCTCAACGACCCGATTGTTGCTCATCGGGCCCAGAAAATCGACTCAAACAGGGGGTTCCTTATCCGAGATGGCGCTGTCATCTTCAAGGCCGCAAGACTCTATTTTCCCTGTCCTCTCGTCATCCGTCTGTCACGGAATCCGGCTTGGTTCTGTCAATCAACGCCCTGCAAAAGGGGCGTAAAGTCTGGCCGCCGGCTAAAGCGGCAGTCAGGCAATTGAATTGGATTGTTCGATCAAGCGGCGGGTGCCGGGCGGTGGGAAAGGCTATTCATGGTCCCGAATGATTATGACCGTCGGAGTTTATGAATATCATTTTGGAGATTATCGTCCCAGCAGTATTCCGCATTCAATTCCAAGAATTGGGACAAAACGCGACCGAAGGATTGGCGTTTTGTTAAGCCGACTCCTCTTTACCCTTTGGCGGCCAACCACGAGATCCCCAGTATCACATCGCTGGCCACTTGGCTTGGCCAACGGAATCTTAGGAAGAAAAGAAGGATTGGTTCCAGTATTGATGTGCAAGAAGGGCTACTCAGCCAACGTAGCTCGTACTCATTAGTCGACTGAGTGCTCAGCCTGAGGCGCAAATTTGAAAGAACGTGCAGTAGCAATGTCGAGGATGCGAACAGACCATGTGAACTCCTTAAGGGTTATGAATGATGTAGCCCAGCCCTCCTACTTTTACAGAGAAAACGGCTTGTCGACAAAAGATGTATGGCCTCAATAATTGATTCAGGCTTTGTGGTCCATAGGGGGATGCAAAGGAAACCACACAATTTTGCAAGTCAATTGATGAAATTGGGCTGCCACTCCACAGACTATCAACGATTTGATAACAGTGATGACGAGCCTATTCATAGGCATCCATTCAACTCGAAGCGGTGGGACTATCCGACCATAGAGGGGCCGCCACCCCCACACCCACGCCAATCCTTGTTCCGGACCGTGGCCACGAGATACACGCATTGTATAACACTTAAATTTTATGTCTTTCATGATATCAACTCGCTGACGCAGACGACAAGAGTTCACCGACCGGAATACCTTTGACTCGACCCAATCCAACACCGCCGGCCCGGAACACCTCAATATTTATGTATGCTCAATGATGGAATAACAGAGACTGAAATCAGTAACTCCATGTAATGCTACGCTATTGTATGGAAGAGGGAAACGTCGGCTGCGCCAAGGGCTGCAACCCGCTATGATCGACCCGGGGCCATCTTTCTATCAAGCTTAAAACAGAACGTTCGGGGGGACTAGAAAGTTTATTAATGCGAGGTTGCTGGACAGCGTTAGTCACGCGTTGAACTTCACATGCCGTTCAAACAAAGGGCTGAAACAATCGATACCTGTGTAGTTTGTGTTTCTTGAAATGTCTTTATGGGTTGTATAGATCGATTGCTTCAATACGAATGAGCAGTCTAGTACGAATATGTCTCACACAAGCCTTCTCGCAGAGCCATCCTGCCAACCTTGCAAGACGATTCCAGTCCCGAACCGCAAGTTCATATCCGTAGATTGACGAAGGGGCTGCTTCGAGCTGAACGTTTTGTGATACCGTTTGATTATGATTGGTACAAACCAAAAAGATGATGGATAGACATCAAGTGTGAGGCTGTCAACTGAAAAGAGAAGCTACGAGTCCCGTTAGACGAATTAGTCGAACAATTATATTTATCTATCTCAATGAAGGACTTGCTATATAAAGTCGTGCGCTGGTGCCACTAATAATAATAATACCACTTCGCTCCGGTCAGGTTCTCTCAAGCTCAAGACCCACACCCACACGGATGTGACGAGCTTATATCTGAGCCCCGTCCAAGAGGGGTGGTATTGCGAACATTTTCACGACATGCGGAATCATTCAAGTGGCCAAAATAATTGATTCCGGTTTTGTGGTTCATCTGGATATGTACAGCGCTTGTTATATTGGCGCTTTTGGTACTAAAAGCTAAATTGAGATAGCAGTGGTGAATACACTTTTGTCCGTCAGAAAACTAATGTAAAAAGTACGAAGTACAACAGAGTACAATAATGTTGAGCTAGCATATTGGCAATCCCCGATTCAGCGCGCCCGTAGCCAGTGGGTTTCAGGACGTCTGCAGTGGGAACAAATACTACTACCCCCATTAACGGGTTAAATAACGACATCAATTCATTCCATGTTGGTTCGTAATAATACATTTCGATTAATCTAATACAGATGCTTCATGCACGCCTTTTGGCGAGATTCATAACCGATTCGTTCAACTTCGTGGCAAGCGTATCCTAGATCAGCGGCTCTCGGCTGCATGCTTTCCGGTTCAATATAATCGTAGCGTCCGTTCCTTGTCCTTCTCGTGATTCCAAACGAAGATCACCCCCAAAGTATCTAGCATACTAAATCCCTATGTCAGCCGGGCAGCACATAGCAAACACAGTTCGACTCACCAATCTCGAAAGCGGTAGTCCATACCCGTATCCAGCCATCGGTGCCCTGACAGTTCCGCCCTTCATTCCGTCTTCATCTTCGTCCATCGGCCCTTCCTCCTCGCCCACAGTCGAATACGAGTATCGCCATACATATGGCATATCCTTCTCCTTGATCCCTCCCCCTTGGTCCCTAACACAGATCGCAATCTGTTCTGTGCCAGACACTTCCATAACGTCCACGTGAATATCCGGGAACCCGTCCTTGGAGTCTTTGTGTCTCTCCACGGTCGCACGAAGAGCGTTTTTGAGCAATTCAAAAGCGATATGGCTAAGATGCCCGGGAACGTATGACAAGTGTGTCGAGACAGGGAGCGACGAGGTCAAGACAATGCGGGGAGCACGGGTGAGGGAATAGTGTTCTTCACACGTAAAAGTCGCGTTGTCAATAGCGTCTTCAAGAATCGCCGCAATGTCCTAAAACGTGTTGGTCTATATGTATGCACCAAGGAATGATAAAACGTACTGTGCGCTCGTTGATTATTCCAACGTGATGTTCTGGAGGCGGCTCTAGCGAGCTAATGGCAATGTCTAGATATAACATGAGTACGAAGCAAGGGAAGAGGTTGCTGCTGACTTACGTTGACTAATCAAGAATCTCATGCTAATCCTAGACATGTAAAACCGGTCCAGCCAGTTTTGGAGCTGCTCATCCGCACCTTGAGAACCAGTCCCACCATTCTTCCGCAAGTATTCTCTCACGCCGTACGCAACCCGATAGATTGTGGGATCGTGTCGCCGACGCGCACGCTCCATCACTCTGATAAATCTTGAATTGATCTCGAGTAACTCGGGCGTCCAAGCTACGTCTGACGACGGGGATGCGTAGAACCGGCGTTGGGAGATCGATGCGGATCGTTCACGCGAGGTGGTGGCGAGCCCTGGGCTAAACGGATTAGGCGACGCGGGGGGTAGGAAGACTCGATGTGTGCTGGGTGGGAGTTTAATGGTAGGAAGATTCGTTATTTCCTGATGAATTTCTCGATTAGTGGGGCATGTGGTGGAGAAGGGTGGTGCGACGGACCTCGAATGATTGCATGTACCAGTTCCGAACCGTTAAAAACGACGGTGATTTTCCCAGGCCATGGGCAGAATTATCTATGTCCTTTATCCTGTGTGCAAGGCGAATGGGTAATTCGTCTACGAGTCGAGTGATTATTCAGAGATAAGGTATAGGGCACCGAGCATCACGCGCACCTGCCAGAAATTTGGCTCCCCGCAATACTTTGCTAGGAGTAGGATCACGTCCAAAGGCCACCATCTGCTGAAGTGAAACTAGAGGGTGTCCAAATTCAAGTTAACATATAGATGGGCGTAAGAGGGACGTACCCGGAGTCTGGGGGAATGATGCATAGTGAGCTACTCTCTCCGCAAGGGACGCCGTACTGCGAATGCCAACACCCATCGTGTGCAAAGAGGGAACGAAATGGATTGGTTCTATTGGGACAGCAAGGCCGGTTTTAATCTAAATAGTCAGCCTCGACGCCACTGGCAATGGCGGGACAAAAGGGGCAAGGGAGGGGTGATCTCAACGTCCTTTGTGAGCCGCTCCAGGTTAATATAGCTCGGACGGGCGTGACAGCAGCGATTCCGACAGGCGGTGCGAGTGGCCAATCGGCGCGGGTTGTGGGGTTCTGTCACCCAGGGGACAATCACTTAGATGTCAAGCTCCGAATAAGTCTGATTGAGTCCGTTCGGAGCATCAGCCGAACCCAGCCTGTAGCTCGCGTGCCAGCGCTCCCTACCCCGCCCGAGCGTCGTTGTACATAAAAGCGGGTATCGCTGTCTATTTTTTGAAGTATGACGCCAAGCTTGCGAGACGTGACTCCGCTATCCCGTATGCGTGAGAACAGTTGTTACTAGGCTAGAGATAAAAGATAGAGCTAGCGAAGGCGTCGCCCGCCGTAACGGGGTGCTAGAATCTCGAATCGAATCAAACGTCAAAGGATACTCCTCGGCAAAAATTCTAGCGCAGCACAAGTCTCTATGGCCAAGTTGATGGTCTTGGCGGTGGTGACAGAAAGCGGTTGTCACGTGTTTGGTGGCTTATTCTTCTTTCAGGCTTCTGTTGAAACGCGACCAAAGCGAGTGTTGACTAGAGCTTTGTGGCTTGTTGCCTAGTTGCCCAGCTCCGTCGGCCACTGTGCCTCGATTCTACTTGTTATTTCCTTGACATGACTCTTGATGTTGGGGTGTTCTTTCACAAGACCCCCGATCCAGATTCATCAGGAAAACGAGCCGCGTCTAATTAGCTCTAAACAGTGCGTTGAGCTGGTCGAGGGCCCCGAAATGAAACCTGCAATCGTTAGCGCTCCCGAGGGCTCACAAGAGCTCGACCGGTACGGGGTAGAATTGGACTCCGATGTCAGTTAGTTGGAAATTGAGTGATATCAGCTAGTGTTCGGGGAAAAAGTCGACATTATTTCACGGGTTATTTACTGCGACGTAATTTACGAGTAATTTACCTGTAAGAAATCTGGGGAGGATGCCCAGCGGTTTTGACCCTGTAATAAACTGTAAGAATTGTGATGATTGGGGACGAATTATCAGAGCTACTTCTTTGACTGATGTCGATGTAACCCAAGTATTGTATGCACTCTTGACCAGGCGTTGGGGCATGATATTCAAAGCGAAAAAGGAACAGCGCCAGATGTGCCGTGTGCCTGCTCATACACAATGTAATATCCTAATAAAGATGCCTTTGCTCTTTGCAAGTTGTTATTGACTCGAAATGGCCTCTCCTGGGACCTCGCGCCTCATTCCACAGCTGCATTGTACACTTTGAGGTCCTCAGATCGAAGCCACAACTGACGTTCTGGAGCACTACATCGACAAGCGTTCGGAGAACTCAGAAGATCTTGTCAAATGGGCGGCGGAAGACTGACTCAAAGCTGCAAAAGTTGCATGTGATGAGCATGTTGCCTTGGTCGGTCTGCTTTTAGCTCGATTTCAGCTATCTTATTGTATCTGGCAGGAAACATTGTTCAATGACGGAAAGCCTGTAACCAAGAAGGCTAAGAAAACACATACTGCAGTGAATGGGCTCACCGGGATGAAGCCAATACTTCTGTAGGTTCTATTTGAATCAGACCAGCGATTCCGACACATAATTTATTCAGTATCTCTTTTAGAGGCCTGGAACTGCCTCAAACAAGTACGAGTGCTAGCAATAATAAAAAAAGCAAGGTTAGTACACAACTCTGTATCGCATACATCAAGTAAAAATACCTGTATAAGTTCAATTATATAGGTTCACACCAGTTATAGAAACATAACCTATCTCAAGCTCGAAAGCTAAGTCTAGTGTTTAAAGACCTTGGCCTACCATCTGCCATTGCATTGACCCACTGCTTCGAGAGGGTCAGCTCCCCTTATTGGAAGGAGCAATGGTAGATCTTCTCAATAGCATTGTTGATGGGCTGCATACTCCATCAAACAGCAACTGTGCAACAGAGCTGCAGATCAACTCAGATTTTGCTGTCTCCAACTTAGATGAGCTTGCCAGCTTGCTGGAGGCTCCTGGAACCAACTCAAAACAGATTCCAGCTCAAACCTCCAAGGATGCACAAATTCTAGAGGTTAGTAACAACAGCAACAATGGGGAATGGGCAAATTGGCAACTGTAATTTTGTAGATCTTATCAATTTATTGATTTATGTTGTCTTATCTTATCTGGGGTTATTTACAGTTTATAATTGTAATTTAGTTGGGTCCTGAGCACTCATAAGTAAAAAACCAGTAAGTTAAAAACTCCAGAGTTTTTCCCTGAACACTAATATCAGCTTACCCTAGCAGATAACACCAGCAGTGGTCATAAATGGAACATTTTATAGATACAGTTCATACATGCATGATATTGCAGCCTTGCCTATTGGCTGATTAATGATGGCTGTGCATGCCTCCACTTGCCACACCTACTGCACTTGTTTGCTAGAGTGGGGCCAATTTGGTCTGTTGGCCTGAACATAGCCATAGGGCTCCTACTGGGATGGTTCAGGCCAGATTGGGTTGTGAACCAACAGTTCTTATGTAATCAACTGACCCAAACTGACCACCAGTCAATAAACTGATTGTTATGACCTGTCAAACAGACATAACAGAGTAACCAAATATATTTACAGATTTATGGCATTTTTTCCTAAGTGGAACAAGCCATAAACAAGGTCACATGACCTTGGTGCTTAACCAGTGCTTACAGTGGTTACCCTGAACTTGCTCCAGCATTTCTCTCCATTGTTACTTGGAGTGAGGAGCAAGTTGTCACATGATCTTGGTGCTTACAGCAGGATCACATGACCTCAGCACTTACCCCTTGGACCTTGCACAGCTCTATAAGATTTGGAGCTGCACAAACTTAAGATAAACAATTACCTAACCCATGGTACTATATATAACCTGTACCTACTGCAGATTGTGCTTAAATAATACATCCGCAGCCACTGCAGCCACAGGTGTATATAAGGAGGATAAAGCAAGACTGGACACCTCAGCTTGCTTTATCTTGTCAACCACCATAGACCATATCAAACACTGTAACTAGAACACTCAATACATACTGCATAACACCAAACCATCAACACAGCCACTACTTAAGTGCTTTGCAGGGAAGCATCCAGAGGGTCACAACACTGATGGTCATCACATATCACATGCAGTTAAGTAAAATTACTGGAATTGAGACAGATATAAATTATACAACTCTATTATAAGACATTTTAGGTACAAATCAAGGGTTATGGGAGTTACATGCATTTCAAGCACTTCTCAAGGAGCAATCAAGCCTGGTAAGTCATGAGCATGCAAATCGTGTTAGCAGGAAGCAAGGCACACCACAATGAAACCACATCATGACCTGTGCTGAGTACATGCTCTACAGCAATGGAGGATCCTATAATTCAGGCATTTTAGTTTGTACTCTCTAGCCATATTAGAGCAACCATGATATACTGTACCTGGTATGCTTAAGAAATCTTGGGCCATCTCAGCAAGTTGTGGAAAGCAGACACAATTTTTCCTCCACCAGTCTAACAGATCCATGTGGGTAACCAGCTCTGCCAGGTAAGAGGATAGTTCCTCCACTACAGAAGCACCTATGGTGCCTTGGCTGTATTCTATTGGAACTCCTACTTGCCAAGCAGATTTGAAGTTGTTTGGATCAATTATTTTGGTCTTGAGCTCAGATTTGTCAATCATCTATATATGCCTATCAGGTGTATAATGGAGTTCACATGTCTTGCATAAGGCTATGGCACAATCATTTGTCCATTTGGCTGAGAATAATTCAGATTCTTTTGAAAACAATGTGTCCTCAAAACAGGGATCAAGGACTCACCTAATGTGTTAGATAGGTACCTTGATAACCAGTAAATAACTCACCAGTCACAAAGTAGTAATATTCAGAGTCAAAATTTGAGAGGTCAAAGAAATCTAGGAGCTTCTCTTGGCAAACTTCTGGGCCTATCAAAAGTGAGTGTCAAGACCTAATACCAATCTTAAGGGAGAACTTGTTTAACACTCACAACAGCAGGTCAAGTTCTTGGGGATTCCCTCAAACTTGACCCTCCTTATATATTCTCAGATGCATATCATGAGCCACAATCAAAGGACTCATGGCTAACCATCATTTCTTTCCTTTGTGTGCTACTTCTGTCTTGTGGCTTGGCCACTCTTCCTTCATGAGTAAGCACCTCCACCTACTTACTGAGCCACACTCTATTTTTAGTCACTTGCTTACTGATCACTGCCATTCACCCTTACTCATCTCACCTCCTGCTGACTGATGGACTACTGTTATTAGTAACTGTTACAGGTCAGGGTACACTTGAATATCTAGAGCTTAAGCAAATGTAGATATGTTAGTATACACTAATCATACTCAATACTTCTTAGATTAGAGTAAGAAGGCTCAAAGTAGTTGCAATGTAATCAAGTAACACCCAAGGTAGTCTTAATCTTTCACAGTGTAAACTGACTAATTTATAGGTATAAAGAGCAAGACTACTATGGTCAGGTTCCCTTAGATATCTTAAATGTAGTTCAGCCCTAGTCACACTTGGACTAACTGATACTAATCTTAATACTAGACTTAAGTGATAGCTTATTGGATAAATGGAGGGCTGCATAATGTGAGTACTTCCTCAGCTACAGGTACTTAGATTACCTCTAATAGCCAGTACTTAATGTCATGCTCAATCAGGCAATATTGTACACTTATATATCTCTGTATATAAGACACAATGAATCAGACAGTATATAACTAATATGGTACTTTATTCCTCAGTACTAGTTATATAAGAAATCACACACAGACAAGAGAAATAGAAAGAGAACAAGAAACCAATAACCAGTCTGGGTTGAGTAGGAGTGGGTGCTCTGGAAGGGCCTCAGAGGAGATCCTTTTATACCCTGAGGAGGGCATTCCAGAGCCAAATAGATGCATGCATGCCAGTGCAATTGCCAAAAGAAGGTACTGCTATACTTGGGGTACACCCTAGCCCAGTATAGGATGAAAGAGTAAAGACAGGGTGTGGATTGAAGGCATTGATGCATCTGAGACCTGCTATTGGCTTGTAGATCATATTATCATAGTATATACATGTAATGAACAGAGGCTACATCTCAGTGAGTCATAAAGTGAGTCAGAGAAGCTTCTGGATCAATTTGGAAGGGTCTCCTGACTCACTGGAGTCATTAGATCTTGATTGATGGTCCAGTAAGATTCTAATGATCTTTGGACCATTCCAGCACAAGAATCTGGTGGATCACAACAATCTTCAGGCAGCAGATACTGCTGAAGATTAGCTATCGATAGAGCATAAGATTGCTTTGATAGTGTAAGCGGTTGCCAAGATATGAGCAGTGCAATGTTGTAATCAATATCTCCTGATAAGAGGAAATATTGCAACCTCTGTATCTCTCTGAGATCTTATTGTAAAAACTTAATAAAATATGCGTTGGAAAGTGGGAAATTTGTGCTATTTAATGGAATGAAAAAGAGTACAATTTGGAGTGCATACAAATTCAAGTATTTCACAAATTAATTACAGAGGCATCACTTGAGGTTGGCAGAGCAGACTAAAATAATAGAAAAATGTTAGTGATCCATAACAACCACCCTACAGATGATCAAGCATGTGCTCCAAGATTGCCCCCTATACTTGGAGCTGCATTGGCTTCTACACAAAGGCTCTCCCTTCATAGAAATGGTGAAAGCTTTTGGCATGATGAAGGGCATTTGGGCTCTTGTCAAATTTCTCAAGGACTCAGGTGCATTCCACTTCCCCCATGCATCAGGGAAAACCCCCCTGAATTATTAATGTAAATAACAGAGAATAACAGCCTATAAACCAGTTGCAAGAATTGCTGACCCCCCCTTTTAATACCTGCAATAAATGGCAGGGGGGTGTTGATTATAGGCAATAACTGTGGACAGAATTTGATATTCCCCAAAATTAGCACCAAAGTGCTTCCAGTGGGAAGAGGACAGGAGCAAGGACCACATTCAACTCATGGCTTAACACTGCACTATGGGGAGCATGGGCTGGGAGGTAGCCAGGTTTATAAATAACCCAGTTTTTCCTGATGTGAATGCTCCATTAGTTAACTGCTTGCTGCTTTGTTTCTCATGACCATCCTCTGTCTGTAGTATGCCCTTGGGCTGTTTTACCTCTGTCCCCCATCTCACCCCTCTGTGCCCTGTCCTATATCTACCTTCAGGCAAGCTGTTTGTGTTTCTTATGACCAGTTCGACCCTGTGTTCATGTAGGTCTCTAAATATGGATGCAAAAAAAAGAAAAAAAGGTGATATCATATGACTTGCAGAGTAACCCACACATGTAGTGGTACTGGTATTGTTGCATATATTCTTGGACCGGTAATCATATACATAGATTCCGAATCTGAATTTTATATATTTTTATGGTCTCTAGCGGCGAAGATATGGCTGCAAACGCGAGCAAGGCGGGTTTTGACATTCAATTTTATGTCCTATATTTCATGCTCCAAAACTTAGCCTCGCATCTGCGTGCTGCGAGTGCGATTCGAACGGTATACTACAAGGATCTGTACGACTCGAACTGAGGGAGATACGACCGAAAAGTGTTTCAGCCTCACAAGCTCGAAAAAAGGTCGGCGCATACTTTGCAACGCTTTTTGCAAATGACTGTAATCACAAGACATTATGTGGATTACTTCATCCGGAAAACTTCAACCTGCTGCTCCAAGACCAAGAGCAAATTGCAGCTTCAGATACGCCAAACACGACTTGATTCCTACCAGTTATACATTCATTGTGTCCCGCAATGTACATCACCGCGCTACCGTTGCACACCATATCCAGCGTGGTCATTATAGGCTGCGTTATAATCTCCATAGTTGCTGCCGCCTTGAGAACCCTGCGTATATAGCCCCAACCCATGCACATTTTGAGCCATCATGGACGCACTCCCAGTTGCGAGCGTCCCTCCTGCCCCGTAAAATTGCGACATAATGGGTGCGAAGCTGTCTTGTGAGTCAGAGAGCCAATCAAGAACGACACCAGCGTAAGGGTCCACCATTTCTTGTATGAATGGTGGATCTTGGCCTGTCCGAACAGTATCTGCAAAACACACGGCGATATCCGTACAGGCAGTCGGGTCTGGCGGGAATGGGAGGTTAGGATCCATAGGTGGGAGGACCGGATGCCAGTGGTTGTGGCCAAGGTGAGGGTCATGTTGGGGGTCTGAATGAGAAGTAGCGTAAGCAACGTGTGGAAGGCGATTGGGTTGATAATGTATGTTATGGGGGACGCTGTGGTATTGTCCCGGATAATAATGCGTATGGGAGTGGAAGTGATAGTGTATATGCTGAACCGGTTGCTGATATTGGGTTGCTTGTGGTTGTCCGGAGTATGAGGTGCGTTCAGGATGTGCAGCACATTGTGTGGTTGCACGTATGTATTGGTTGATTCCAGCTGCGTCAGCCCAGTTGCAAGAACGTAAGGGGTCGGGTTGACTAAGTAGCCTTGGAATTCAGGAGCACCATGTTCATTTGGATGAAAAGCGATTTGATGTGCGAGTGCATCTTTGTAACTGGGAGGCCCAGCAGCGTTCTGGTCAGGTATATAATTGGCATCCTGAAATCCTACATGAGGATCGCTTGAAACACCGATGTACTCCTGAGGGTAGGGAACGGTGGAACTGGATATGTTGGTTGAAGTTGCAGGCGTCGAGATGGGTGGCTGACCCGTGCTATCCTGATTGCCACTCTGTCCGGCACTTCCTGAGGGGGGGACGTTGCCCCCTGTGCTCGGAACGGATAGGCTAGTATTTTGGGATCCTCCTTGGCTGTCCCTTTGTCTGTAGATGGACCTGCGCCTGATCCACCAGTGCCTGGCCCTCCCTCTCGGTCGCGTTTACCAGCATTTCCACTGTCGATGTGTCCAAGAGTTTTCCGCCCAGATATCGTATTCACTCCCCAGCGTTCCGCAAGCGCCCGAATACGATCGCCGGCATCCTTTGCGCTAATGACCCAGTATCCTGTCTTGTCCATACACTCGAGACACGTAATGCCTGTCCTAACTCCGTCCATTGCCGCCGGGTCGTCTGGGGCAAGCAGAAGGACAGTACATGCGCTATAGACGACGTACGGAAGAGTAACGCAAGGAGAAGAGAGCGGAATGTGCCTGATGAGGGAAGTGATCTGAAGTGCAGAGGCTCGTGCGACGCGGAAAGCAAGAGTACGGTAGCGACGGATAATATGCGAAGAATGGTTAGGCTGCGAAACATCTGTCCCTGCATCAATGTGCATAGCTTCCTCCGGAACTGACCAGGGGGACAAAAAGGGCCTCGCCACAACAATACTAATGAGATGAGTGAAAAGGCTATAATGATTTCATCGAGATGAGATGACTCATGTAAAAATAATATCCAGACGTACTGAAGATAAACTAGGCCATTCTCTTTCCTCCGAATGGCGCCTGTTGAACGTAGCCAGGTTGGCAACTCGTCTAGGAATCGTTGCACTGCCAAGTTGTTGCGGGTAACAAGCTCCAAAACTTCTTGAGGGTTACGCTTTGGTGCATTAAACGAATATCTTGAAACCGTGAGGCTTGAAAATCATGTGCTGCGTGAATAATATGTCCAACTTACATCCCATCAAGTAGCATGTCCGACATTCGAATCAGGTCACGAATGGCCTCCCAAGCTGCCTGAATAATTATGTCGTCCAAACCCAGGCTTTGTGGATTCCACCATGTGACAGCTGTGTCTGAGGCGGTCGGTCTCTGCTCTCCTGTGGGTTTTGAGGACCCGCCCGCGTCCGTAGGTTTGGCGGACTCGAGTACGTTTGCGCTAGCTAGAGACGAATGGCGAGGGGTGCTAATCCTATGCTTGTCCATCAAAGGGTGCATCCCCATGCATATCGCGGAAAACCTATCACACATCGCCCGGAGCCATGTTAGTAATACGCATATAAGCGCCTATAAGGGCGAGGGAGCCATGAGTCTTGCTCACCTATCGAGGTTATAAGTTGCCCAAAACACAAAGTTGCGTGTTTCAAACAGTCTCTTCGAAATAATACCACTGCGCACGAGCGGTGTGGCATCGACATTCATACCAAGCCGCACACAGAGAGCGCAAGCTACACCTAGAAATATATTGTCACTTTAGCTTCCGGATTCTAGACTAATTTAAGGATCACATACCGAGCAGTGTCCAAGTAGCAGGCGCACGGGCGTGCCCTAGCTCCCATGTGGCCATGATAAGCATGGCTTGAACCGTGGCTAGTCGCGGATTCGCGGCCTCGGACAGAACTCTTGTTTCAGCCCGTCTGTAAAACATTTCGCTCGTCTCAGGGTCACCCGTAAACAAAGCGGCGATCGCGAACGCGGTGTCGAGTAAGAGAGGACTGATGAATTGGTAGAGGTCAGGAGTAGGATCTATGGACGCAGCTCTTGGAACACCGATTGCGCTTGGTCCAGTAAACGGGTTCGGAGGAGGTGGCGGTGGCGGGGGAGGGATGGGCTCGTCGGGGTGCGCAGCTTCCGACTGGATAGCGTACGCGGACAGGAAAGGCACAGGGGCAACGTATGGTAAATGCATCCGTTGCCAGTCCCAGAAATGAGCGAGCAGTTTGTGTTCAGCGTCGAGGCTGACTAAAGGCACCCAGCCTTCCATGCCCAAGTCCAACTGTTGCGAAGAAGCAGCAACCGTCCCTTGCTCGGGTTTGACGAGACTAATGGACTCGAGGGCGTTGGCAGCCTCATCCGCGGGGACAAACTCAGACTCGAGTACGTTTTGCACTTGCTGGGCGAGTTGGGATACTGGGTGGGGCCCCGATTGTGCAGACCCCTCGGTGACATCAGGCGCATCTGGCCGCGTCGATCCTTCTGTTTCATTTGTGGGGTTCAATACGCCGAGACTGTCACCGGAATTCGATTTTTTGAGGATACTTTCGAGCTGCGCAACGCGGGCTTCCAGTGCTGCAACATAGCTTTTTTGCGCAGGTCTGATGGACCGTCAACGAGGCACGAGGGATGAAGGCGCTGAACTCTGACCTTCGCTGATCGAGGCTTTCATCATAGATGCATGTATAGTTTCCCCTTTCACACGGAGAACAAGTTGGAATTACGCCGTCGCACTGAGGCGGAGATTATCGCCAACACATGACCGTTCATATATCTCAACTTGCCTTGCGCTTGCGTTTTCGGCAAGGATCACAAGCGAGAGTAGTTTTCTTGATCCGTGGTTCGGCCATCTGATTGTATGCAGCGAGAAAAGGCGATTTCCCTGGGTTATGCTGATCTGGCGGGAGTCTGTTCCGTTTGTTTGTCTCGTTCCCATTTGACAACTCGGCGCTTGTACGAACAAACAAACGGAAGCGCCGATCACCCGTGGCTGTCTCACGCTCGTTGTCAACCACTAGATGTGTTAGCTGAAATATGATATCTATTATGCGTTCCAGACTCTTGTCCTTAATTTTGCGTATTTGGGAACTGTAATTCTGTTTCTTGTTGCTAGGTGACCAGTAATCGCTCCCTTGTTCTGTCAAGTTCCTGTGTGATAATGCTTTGCGCCGACAATTCGACTCAGGCTGTGACAACACATATATAGCCTGCTACAATGAAAACAATGCATTAACTGAAGCCAATCTTTCTCATTCCCATTCCATCTATTCGGCATTGTCATCTTCATTCTAGCTCTTCCGTGAAACTAGGCTCATAATGAGTTTCTGGGGATTGCTTGACAAGCAACGAGACGAACTCCCCAAGGGTAAGTCACAGTGCGACAGATAACAAACCACAAGATAGCACTAAACGACGTTTGATTAGCGAATGCGGTAGACCCATTCTCTCAAAAAATGGAGGAGGCGAGGTTGGCACGAAAACGACAAAAAGGTGAGGGTAGCTCAGCTCTATCTCAGAGCTACTGAATCCTAGCGTATCAACCCAGCTGAGGAGGCTATGGTTGGAGCGAGGAGTGAGTTGCCAATAGTTGGGATGAATCGGAGTCAAAGTTGACTGAGTTCAAACAGTGAAAGAGGCGGTCACTGCGCTTTCTGATCTTGGTAAGTTTAAAATGGTGTGTATGGTAATAGAATTTAATGCTTCCCGAATCGTAGCCCCAACCATTCAGAGTTCACAGCTCGCAAATTTCGCTTCCTCGTCTACCTATCAGGCAAGCCCAAACGCGGCTCAAGCTGCACAGGGAACATCAAGTGGAGAGTCTTCTGGGTCGGCCCTTATTCGAGCTGTTCAAGGCTCTGTGAATCACATTACTGAAAAAATGAGCCATAACGACGAGCTCAAGTAAGTCTCGCACAGCTCGCACCCTCTTGATTCGGTATTGATCATCGGTGCGCAGTGACAGATTACCATCACTCAAGAGTCGATGCGAAGTGATATCGCAAATCTTGCAACAGATACCACCCAACACCGTGACGACGCCTGCGTTTGACCATGAACTTGCAAGAATACGCCAGTAAGGCGGTCCCCTGTTAGTCGAGCTAAACTTACAAGATATTTCAGAGACGTTGGAGACATTAATTACTTCACCAATAAATGGTGTGGTTCTAGAGATCTTGAACGACGAAAGAGTGCGCATATCAAACTTGTAAAACTTGAAAAGGCTCTTGAGCGTGATTACGCTGCACTCCAGGTATGTAAAAGTGCTGCTTGAATCCAACTTTCATGGCTTATTGAAAAATGTTGGCACCAAGGCAATCAAGCAGCAGCGGATAGTCGAGAAGGTCGATCAAATGCATGAGATGCTAACCCGGCTCGCGGTGAGTCTTATTCCAACCCAAAAAAAGTATTCGCTGAACTAGCTTCTCCCCTAAGCCTCAGCAAAATCCTGATTCCCGCAACATCGAACAAGTCGACAATTTGGAGTTCAAACGGCATATCAAGAACCTATTAGGCTACGAGCCTATGGATTCATTTGTACTGAAGGGACGGATATACGACCGCGACCTCTTTCAGATAAGCCATGGCATCACTTTCCAGGTATACAGAGCTTTCATCGCGCCCAGTGGCGAGAGAGTAGCGATGAAGACCTATTGTGAAACCATCACCACTAACGGAGAAGGCATGAAATTCGTTCAAAGGATGATAAGACATGCCGGGCTTTGGAGGTCGTTTCAGCACGAAACAATTCTCGAGTGCTATGGTGTTAACATGCAACTTATCAAAGACACTGCTGATGGCGATGATCGAATTCAATTGTGAGTCCCTTGGTCACCTAGGATACGAGACCCACTGATTGTGTAACAATCTGATAGCTATTTCGTGTCACCCTGGATGGCCCGCGGAAACGCTGTAGGTTGATGTTCATTTTTCTGCGAGCTTCAACTGAAATCCTCCACCAAGGTTAACTACCTCAAAAAGCGGAAAAAGAACAACGCGCCTACGGATATTTTACAAATTGTAGGCTAAAGTCCACCGTCTAGCCTTGACACTTGTATTAACTTGTTGCTTTCAGATCAAACAAGCTGCTTTAGGGATACGGTACTTGCACAAAAGAGCCCCGCCATGCGTTCACGCCAGTATGCGTGGGGAAAATGTACTGATCAAGGAGGATGGCTTGGCGTGCATCAATGGTTTTGCGCTGACCAAGGTAACCAAGACTATGAAGCCCTGGGTAATTGTTTGACCACCACTCTATCTAGTCACTTTCCCTCGATGGAAAACAGATTGAAATGTCAGGAAAAACCCCCCTGTACGCGTGGATGGTATGTATTGCCTCGTCTAACCCGAGGCAACTGTCTTTCTAAAATACATTGTGCACAGGCTCCAGAGTTGGTGGATCACCCGTCGGACCCCCCTCTGAACCCTCCCGGTGACATTTGGTCATGGTCAGTAATTAATCTAAAATATTTCACCGGATATCAACTGACTTTAGTTTATGTTATGACCTTATAGGGCTATGACTGCCCTCGAGGTAAGCGATTTCGTCTTCCATGTTAGTTATTCTAATGAAACATCCCCATAGCTAATCTCTGGGCAACAACCGTATCATAAAATTAGGGAGCGTGATGTACCAAACGAAATCACTGCCGGACGCTTACCCAAGGAGTCTGACCATCCTGAATTTCGAAAATACTCCCCTCAGCCCGACATGATGTGGTCACTCCTTCAGAGCTGCTGGAATATGAATCCGGAAGATCGCCCAACTATTGACAAGGTCATCGATGAGCTCGACGCGATTGAAAAAGTGGAAGCCGAGGAGCGGGCCAAGCGACAGCGCCAATAGGCGATATCTCACCTGGAGCTCGCCTCCTTGTAGCTCTCCCCTTATGCCATCCAACGGCCATGGTTCCGGCTGCTATGCACCCTCATTCATACCCATATTCAATTTCGAGCGGATAATACAATGGTTTAGATACTAAATAGAGTTTCATGCCAAGTCGAATGGTCTGCAGCGAGACCTATCGTTGCCAGTCTTACCAAGGTTGGGTTAGGCATAAAGTGAGAGCCTCAGATCATGAGAGCCTCAAGCGGCGTTTACTCAAACGCAGTTATGGAGTTCTGGTGAAAACCGCCGTGAATATTCTGGAGACGAGAATGTGTGGACGGAAGGGGAAAGCACCGCACGGGCATATACACAGGTTGTCTAAATCGAGCACAAACTAGAGACAATTATACAAAACCATATGAAACGGAGGGAAAGAGAAAGAGAGGAGAGGAGAACAGGGCCTGGATCGACAGCTCCTGAGTCTTCAGGATAACCACTGTTGACCCAGGCTGCACGCATGATCCAGTGTCTGAACCCCTTCCGAGAGATGAGGGGTCTAGCGGGACGGACAGGGCAGCTGGGTGGTCAGGATGGTTAAGGCAGACGAGACAGACAAGGTGGTTGGGGTGGACAAGAGATGGTTGCGGCAGCCGGGGCGGATGGAGCGGACAAGGTGGCCGGAGCAAACTGTTGAGATGGGGTGAGAGGCGGGAGGGAGGCCAGGTCACCTGGTGGAGGCACATTGGACTCCTCGTTGTCCAAGAGTTGCTGGGGCTTGATAGAGCGGCCAAGTGCGTCGGTTGGGTCGGGCCGCGTCATCTCCAGCGGGTCCATTATGCGGCCATTTTTGTCCCAATAATCTAATATATTTGAGTTGACAGTCGTCGGTAAATAGCATGGCTCATTTACGATGCATACACTTACCTGCCAGCAGATCCCACGCAGCTGAAACGTGCGAGGCTAACACATCTAATCAATTATTGCCGACAATCATATACAATCATAGAATACATACCAACTTCCTTACGGATACCAGTGCCACCGAGCAAGCCCTGGGCAGCGGCCACATGCCTCCAATGTTGTCCTCGGACAAGAGATGTCAGATCAGGTCAAAAGCTGAGTCGTCCGCATTAGTAACGAACTAACTCATACACGTGACGGCCCGAAACTCGCTCAGGCTATAAAGCACCACAAGTACGATCACCGCCGCCACTGCATGCTCCCAAACATCGGGTAGCGACTTGGCCAGAGTGAGAAACCCTCGAGCAGATCCATTGGCGGACTCTTCAATTACTTCGGGCAGCGTCCAGATACACGATACCGGCGAGTCCGGGAAAATATTGTTGAGCTCCCAACCCGTGCGTGCATCGAGGGTGAGATTGGCCTATGTCGAGGCCGCTCGAACGCACGGGCTGGAAGCGAGAGGAACGGCGGGGGGGAGAATAATGTCGGATACGCCCAGCCACCCAGCAGCGTCGATATCTGGACGACTACCGGTGCCGGGAGGGTGAGAAGACGCCGAGGTGCCAGGAGGGTCGGGAATAGGGGTGACGCCGGCAGCTCCACCAAATGCGTCGGCGCCGGCAGTCCCAGCATGGAAGGGGGAGGGGTACACAAGTGGTTCGGTGCAGGGCGCCCACCGTAAAACCTATTGTGCTTTTGACTACGCACGACGGAACTCGAAGCCGCGCCCCAGCCCCAAGCACGTATGGTTGACCTCCACACATACCGCCCTAGCGGAACCGCATAGGATAACACCCTTAAACAAGGCTAGGGCGAATGGTACGTCATCCCACGGTCCAAACCCGCAATGACGACGAACACTCACGGTATCCTCGTCCAGTCTGCAGCGGGGATTAGTGCCGGCGCGGTCATCATAGTGGAGAGAAAAGATGCAAGAGTCGAAAACACTGCCAAAACCCTTTGGAGGAACATAGTTGGTTAAAGGATGATGGCAGGTCAAGAGCATCCCAGCACCCCCAACCATGATTATATGCCCCCTCCGGTGGTCCAAAAGCAAAAAAAAAAAAAGGTTGGGCATGAGCGATGAGCAAGGCCCAACGGGCGCATATAGTCACGTGAGTGCTGTGCCAAATGTGGAAAGCCATCTATCTGTGCCGGTGTGTCCACAAAGACCGCGCAGTCGCAAGTGCGCCTGTTTCCGCCGCTGAGCCGGTGCTTCACCTTTGCGGGTTATCTTTCCGAGTTCCCCTGAAGCGGCAGATAACCCGGTTACCCCCCTAAACAAGTTGGCTCGTTCTTTCCGTACCTTGCGCGTGGTGGTTGTCAAAAGTTTGTGGCCATCGAAAAACAACCGTCGAGAATTTGAAAAACGTCATCCAGCGAACATATACGATCGTCGCAGTAATACCTTCGGTCGCATGGCTCCTCAGGTCCACTAATGACGTATATCACGACCGCTAGCTGATAAAATGCACAGTCAAAATCTTTGGTTACCCTCGCTTAATTCTCGCACTTCAAACCTGATCAATCGCGGCGCAATGATGTTGATCTGCGAGCCGCACTATTGACTTGGGAGCGTTTCAATACGAGTCTCACAGTGCCGAGTTTTCATGTGGGGATGAAATTAATTTATTGGAAATTTCACTAGAGAGGTAGCTGAGCGGAAACGATATAATCTAGCGGGCGAGGTGTATAGCCCGACACGATCCCTTCAGGATGCAAATAGTCCAGGCATATACGCTGCGTTTGTTTGTATCATGTTCAAGGCCGGTCACGTGGAAATTTAATACCTTACTTCCCAAACTCGTTTCTCCAGTTTCATAAAATGGCGAGTATACATGGTTGTCGGTGGGAGTGGTGTCGAAATGTTTTCAAAACGCACAACGAGCTGGTTGATCACGTAAAAGCCGAACATCTACTCAGTATGAGACCAACGACGAAGAGGAACGCCGCTGCCATGTTGCGGGCTGAAGGCTTCACACAAGGCAAGTACAGCCGCGTTCCTCGTCTAACATATGGAAATAATCGCTGTTCATGAACGTATAGAAGAAGTCGCGTCTCGTCTAATACCGGGATATGTGCCTACAACGCAACCACTGGTCGCTTCAGATGAACCGCCTCATCAAACACCCGAGTCGAATCCGTTAGCGCAAGAACAGCCACAACCCACCTTGGCCCATGACACCACGTCTCAACAAGAACCAAGCCCCGAAAATCCTACTGCCGCGTCCGCGATTCAGAGCCCTCCAGCCACACCGCCTGTCGAACATCCGGAACAGACAGTCGACGATGACGGCGACATCCTGATGCCATCTAGTTCACCCCCTCCTGGCTCTCCGACTCCGCCCATATCCCCCCAAATACTCGCAACAAACGATATACCCATCGACGAACTTGAAAACGACAGCCCGACCCCTCCAACGGACTTTTTGGTGCCGGTATCTAGCCCTCCAGCGGTTCCAACCGGTCGAGGTTCCTCGGTTGGACCTCGTACTCCCCGGCGCAAACGTCGCAGCTCATTCTCTCAGTTGTCTTCCTCTCCGCCTGCGGACGAGTTTACCGGTGCCCGATACGAACCGCTACCTGCATCTCCTTCGACCGCCAAGATGATCCAAGAGAGGGAGAAAGAGCTAAAGGCCAAAGAGGCCGAACTGGAGAAGGCCCGAAACTCAGCGCGGGAGAAGGAAATCAACGTGAACCACGATGATCGGGGATCACCTCCTGCTGCGCAGAAACTTCGCACTGAACCATCAGAAGTGGCAACTGCTGCAACCTCGAGCGCACGGGGCACAAAGCCTAGGCGTGGGCTCTTGCGTGGACGCGCGCGTGGACAACCAGGATTGCACATCTCGACACCAGGACGTCAACCTCCCACAACAGCGCCTCGACGCGTATCGCCAGGTCTACGTATAGAATCTCGTTCAGTCGTCGGGGAGCTACACCCTTCGAAGCCCGCGTCTAGAGAACACTCTGCCGAGCTAAAGACGCCACCTGGAAACACTCAGTCCACCACAAACGTTACCCCGACACCGGATCGGATGATGAGCCAGTACACGTACGCGGACTCGTACGATGACGATAACACACTGGAGCATTTGAAGGCCAACCTAGATGATCCTGATCTAGGATTACAGACGCAGGTCCCGCCCGCGCCGCAGACACAGACGCAAACTCAGACAACACCGTCACCTCAAGCGCAATAAGACTGCACTCCAGGGGTTATCGCAGACTTTCTTTATATCGAAGCGAGGCTTGTAATTGGTTTACGAATGATACTGTGCTTGAACACCCTGGATAGCCGTTGTCTTTATCTCTGCTGTTCCGTTCATTATTGGCGATTAATAACACGGATGACCGTTGGTACGCAACGCTCGTCACTCGCATGGTTATGGAATGTACACCGGGACGTTCGGCCACGCTTTTAAATCTGGACACTAAGTGTTAATAATCCTATGTGCCCACACGGTCTAGATTCGAGCAGGGGATTCTGAATACCGAATCTGGGCATTCGACCTCTGTCGACCACACGGCTTATCCACCTGGGGCACTCGGTTACCCGCCATGAGATCGCACGTCCCGCATGCTCTATGACAGTTCTTGCCGCTAGCTTGGCAAGAAGCGGGAAGAATCGTGCTTCTCCACACGCAAAAGCATGCTTCGGTCACGGGATCGCGTCACTGATCCACACCACCCCTCCCTTCTCCCCCAGGCTGAGCCCGCTATATAACTGCCCCCGAGATGAGGCCGACCGCCGCTTTCGCCGTGCCCGCCACCCGTGGATATGTTCCCTACGACGCCACTGCTACTATCTGTCGCACTGGGTGTGCTTGGCGCACCTGCCGTCGCTTCTGGTTTTGATGACCTCTCTGTGCGCACCATCCAGTTCTCGCCAGACCATGTCGAAAGACTGCCCATCGCAGCTATTGAAGCTCTACGCACCGCCCCCGCTTTGCCTCGGCCGCTCTCGGCCGACTCTCTGCAAGCCGCGCGAAGGTCGCTCGTGAACGTTTCAATCATGACCGCCACCAAAATCTCAGACGAGGCCATCGAACAGTTGCAAGGACGCTACGCCCGCAAGCTCTGGGGTGCCGGATTCGTCGATATCACCGATTCTCCCGAGTCCTCCGCTCAATCCAAGGTCCTGGCGGTCACCGCACCAAACTATCCCACTCCGAACCCATCAGCCCACCCGGAATTGACACCCATGTTGGCGATGGTGACCGCTTCCGAGATCAAATCGTACGTGAACCAACTATCTACTGCGTACGCAACACGCTATTACCGAAGCACAAACGCGGCCGGTGAGTCAAGCCTAAACTCGGCCGTTGATCGATTCACGCTAAGCTTTTTCCATAAGCGCCCGCCAACTGGATCCAGTCTCAATTCGCGAACTGGCTCGGCGCTTCTCAGTCCAAACTGGTCACCAATTCGTTCAGCCAGCCAAACGTGGTCGGCCGCATCGAGGCCAAGTCTGGGAGCGCGAGCGCCGGCATCGTCATCCTTGGCGCTCACTTGGATTCCACCAGCCAAACCCCATCGACCAAGGCACCGGGTGCAGACGACGGTGAGCATTAAACCAACGCACTCGAACATGGCCTAAACTATATGAGTCCAGACGCCTCTGGTGTGGCGGTTATCATGGCTATCATGCGCATTCTCAAGGCCAATAACTATCAAGGAACATACGCGATCGAAGCACACGCCTATGCCGGCGAAGAGGGTGGTTTGCTTGGATCCAAGGCACTTGCTGCCTCGTACAAATCGGCCGGCAAGACTGTCCGTGGTATGCTCGATTTCGAGATGATCGGTCAGTGTTTCCGAGCCCCCTTCTTCCCCGCAGCTGACGGTTTTCCTATGTTGGCAGGCTATCAGCCAGCTACGTCGAGCAACTCGGGCAAGTCTAGCACAATCACCGTTCTGTCCGATCCCGTGAGCGCAATGAGCACGCATATGACCAACGTCGTCCAGGCATATGTGCCCACCGCCGAGCGACGGAGCGTCAGCTGTGGTGTAGGTCGTTGATATTCCCTTATGCGTGCTGTTAATCACTGTTTTCCAGTACGGCTGCAGCGACCACTACTCGTTCTACGATCAGGGATACCCAGTTGTATGCATCGCTTCTTACGGGCCCAATGACAAGAACCTCAACCCGAACTAGTATGTAGCTTTGCGGTCGGCGTTATGTTCTGCGGCTAACTCTTGATTTCAGTCACACCACTGGCGACACCATTGATAAACTAGACTTTAACAAGGGTGTTGATTTTGTCAAGGCCGGATTGGCCTGGGTTGTGGAAGTTGCTGCGTAGATTGGGTGGAGAATCCGGCCGTCGGCTCACACTCCCGCTAGGTGTCCATCTCATTGTGTCATGCCACCAACTTGGATATCTAGAATATACTATAAATGAACCAAGCGCCTACTATTTGACAATAATTCGTTGACGGGACAACCACCCGCTTGAGGCCAAGCCGCAGGCGGAACGACGATCCCGCCAGGGTCCTCTCACGAATTATGTAAGATCAGCATCTCGAAGGCGCGCGTCGCATATCCGCAACGTCTGGCCGATATCTAGATGGATCACAAGCACCCTGAGATGTACTATCAAGTTGAGAGAAAAAAAAGGCAGTGTCTTGATCATCTTCGCCCACGAGTGGCTCGGATATTCCACCCGGCACGTCGAGAGTCGTTCGTGCTGAGTGTGCGCATCCCCACCACCCACCTAGCCCAGCGCGAGACGCTACGGGTTAGACATCCTATGGTAGAAAGAACTATTCTGGGCGGAGAGGACCATCCCGTGTATATAAAGTAGACAAGTAACCAATGCCAGTTCCTCACAATCCTGGACTCGTTCTTCCCACTCAAACCTCCTTGCCGAAGACATGGTAATTCCAGCGCTGCAACGCGAGTTTATCGACTCTTCCGTCGAGCGCTCCTTGAACGATCTCCTCGCCCAACTGCCGACCAACAGCCGCACCCGGCCGATTAGTATCCTCGATATCAAGGTGCCCGACACACCCTGGGCAGAGTCGGTAGCGCGATGGACAAAAGACATATTGACTCCAGGCTTGTACAATCACTCGCGCCGAAGTTTCTTTTACGCGTCGGCGTTGCTTGATCCTGAACTAGGTGAGAGCAGAAATAGTCCTGGAAAGTATTAGCTGATGGCTCGATTCGACCAGGGCTTTTTCCCACCGAGACGGTCGCGAATGCTAAAAAGCATGGGCTTGAAGAAAATATGTGGCTGGCGGCTATGCTTCACGACGTAACCCTTGTTCCCGAAATTCAGGACGACCTGGAGAATCAGCTCAGCTTCGAGATTCAAGGGGGGATACTCGCCCACGAGTATCTGTCATACCCCCAGCCACAAGTAACCGCTTCCACGAGGCAATGGGGAACAAGCTCGGCGAATAGGGCGACTCCGGCAACAACCCTTTCGAAATACCAGATCGGAGAGGTACGCGAGGCGTGATGATATCCGCGCATATACGCTAAACATGACTTCATCCCAAGGTTGTTGAATCCATTGTAGTGCACACGGACTCGATGCAGTCTGGTCGCATCAACCTCTGCGCTCAAGCTACACATCTCGGTATTATGCTGGATGCCGTTGGGGGTGGTCCGCCAAGTGACATTTTGCGCTTGTGGCATCCAGAGACAATTGCGAATGGCGCCCGAGAATGGGCCCGAACAAAAGTCAATACTGCCCTTGCAGATCCAATCCAACGCGAGTTGGAAACCAAACCTGGCTGCCATGTTAGTACTGGGTACGAGCTTTGATTTTCGATGATAGCCATGACGTCTGAACTGCGTACCCTAGTGCACGAGCCTATCCATTGATCGAATTACTCCGAAATAACGTTTATTTCTCTCAGTGATGTCCATAGAGAATCATGTTCAACAATTTGTCCTCGTGAACTGTGCCACGCCGATCAAGCGGCCTTGGTTTTGCCTCCTACAGCCCGTAGTAAATCATATTCGTAGATATTATAACCCAACACGTTCAAAGGCCCCAAACACAATCTTGTCTAGTTAAATGTGGAATGCTAATGGCGGAAATGTGTAGGCATCCCAGCTAATCTGCCTCTACCAGCCAAACGTCCTCATAGAATAATCGGCAGTCTTAATTTCAGACAAGAGATGCGGCACTCTTGCTCGGCGTGTAGTTCCAACTCTCCATAGGCATGCTACGCATCTGCCACAGCACCCGCCTTTGCGGCATAGTTATTTGGCATCTGCCGCTCGGGCCCACATCTGGCTAGTATCACATCATTGTTCGAAGACTTGGTAGCAATGATCGACACCCAGGTTCCTCGCAGCATTCCACCCAATCGAGGCCGGCCGCTTCGAACTCGGGTGTTTGGAGCGAGGCGAGCATGAAGCGGAAAGGCGTTATCATCCGAGGCTGCGGTTGCAAAACACGCCAAGTGTCAACTTTAGGTTAAGCACTGCCGCGGCGCGCTGGACGATTTTCAACCAAAGGCGACAAATGGGGGTTCAAAGCCCCTTTTCAAGGAGCACGAGGTTAGATGTCCGAACGGATGAGGGACAGACATGTTAGACACTCGTACGAGTGTTGCACGACCCACACACACAACGCGCGCCCGGTTCCGTCGAGTCATTTGGCAACAATATCTTCCAGAACCGATGGTCCAGATCTGATTCCCCTTTCGCCAAGGACAAACATCACGCCACTAAAACCCGATGGCGTCGTATTCCCTGATCCGCCCGAGACGAGTTTGGGTTGAAATCGGTCAAGTCATAGTCACGGGCGAGCTAGCTAAACTTGCCGCGGGGGACTTTGACCAAAAGATGGATGGCACGAGCGCTCGTGCTCTTTTGATTTATTGCTGTTCATTCGCTAAAGCGTTGACGTCCAGTCGCCGGTATATTTATGAACTAGGGACAAAGGCTTCAGGCTGCGTCATGACTGACGTTCGTGATCTAGATTAGGCACCAGGGATCTCATACACTTTAATCACATATCCAATTAATTAACTAAGTCTACCAGAAATGAACGAGTCTCGGCCTGTCCAAACACCGCCCACTCTGAACGAAAGAACCCAGAACCCGACATATTGGACAACAGCCCAGCCATTGTCCAATGTAGGGATGTACACACCCGAGGTGCATCCAAGTTTTCTTTCACGAGGCGCGCGAGTCGATCGGTCCCTTGTAACGCAATACACAAGTCGTGACGCGCGGAACACTGACAGTAGGCGCTTGCGCTTGCGGGCTCGGAATCGTGCGGGCAAGTTAGCGCGTTCGGATCCTCGGTGAGATCATATACTCTGGTCGTCATAGCGAGCAAGTGGCGTGGCATAACACGGTGTACATCCTGGCACGAATACAAGCATGGAGAAACGAGGATGGTAGTCCCGACACATTTCCTTTAACTGTCCAAGATATTTCTGATGTCAACGTGTTATTCGGAGACTAGAATCTAGAACTTGCTTGCTGAAGTGGCCGTGCCTAACTTTGTCTATACGCAACTACAGTCGAGCCCCCTAAGCTCTAGAACAATCGAGTTGTACCGACCAACCGAATGAAACACGGCGCCTAGGTGTACAAGTGGCCCCACCAAGCGATGTACAAAAATGACGGCTGAAGAAGTTGATGTCCCGAATGATATCCGACATATTTTGTTTTTTCAAAATACACATCATCTTCTCGTAGTATCTCCCATTCAAGGCAGCAACGATACTATTATTGGTTCCTATAAGTATAAATAGATATAGATATAGATATATTTGGAACATGACTACGAACGCAGCAACGGACTAACACCCAAAAAACAATATTTCAGGTGATGCGATAATCCGGAACTGGACCAAACGAGAAGCACATGGGCTCGGCGTCTCCGCGTATGGGTAACTAATCCACATAAATCTGCCTTCTCGGTTTCAATCGACCAGGTTTGGTGGCGGTGGTGGGATGATGATGAGGATGATGGATGCGGGAACACAGAATACAACGATTTGTTGGGTGGATTGCATTATCAAAGCGTCGGGAGTCCACCCGATACGCGTGGCCCGAGTTTGTGCTGATAACGCCCGGTTGCCCCCCAAGGGATCCATCCGTCCCCTTGCGAAGAGCAGATTCGTCGACGCGACAGAGGATCGCGCGTAGGGCAAATCAACACGACTGATCCATGCACCCTAACTAAAACCCATATCAAGATAACAGAGCAAAGCTGTCATCAGCCATCCTCTCCCGCTTGACCAAAACAAGACCCAGACGACGACCTAGCTCAAACAGCGCAAAACACAGAGAAGGTGGGGGGGGGAGAGCAACAGACAAATCGAAAAAAAATAATAGGAACCTGATCTCTGATTCAATGAATATGGCGATGCCTGTGACATGATGTAGCTTTGCGTAGTCACGACCGAATACGCCTGGCTGATGAATGGTTATCTAAAGTCGAGCGTAGGGTTCTAGAGTGGATTTGGTTTGATAGGCTCGATGTAGATGGTGTAATACGATGCAGCTGCGGGACTGCTGTGCTGCACTAATCCAGATAAAGCCGCCTAATCCAAGAATAGAATTGTGACGACGAACGCGAGAACACCACGCGGGAATTCATTTGAAAAGCTCGGGCTGAATAAGTGAAATAAAATACAGCAAGATAGGCTAAGTACGAGCTGACACACACACATAAACAAGAATACATCGTACAGCGCACGAACATACTTGTAGGGGCTACTCGGGGGACAGTGCTCAGAAGAAACCCCGCATTAATAGGCTGCTAGGTCGTCGTTTGGTGCCAGCCTCGCTGGGTTGAGCTATATATACATTTCGTGGATGATGTATTCATGCGAGTGCAGTGTTATGAAAAGAGTATCGTCGCCGGGATGAAGAAGTCGAATAGTGGGGGTGGTGGCTGAGAAGTTGCAAATCATGAAGCCCTTGCGAGATGATTTCCTCCTAGTACGGCTCCCTTCCCTAGCACCTACTGATGCTGATCGTCGGTGAAATACCTACGAATCCGCATGTGCTATCCATGCCCAATACGTAATCATGATCAAATCTATTCTTTGTAAGCGCCTAGCCGTCTGATAAAGAGCCAAGGCCCGGTCCCGGTCAAACTACGGAGGAGACAACCAGCCAACACTCTGCACCAAAGGTACAGAGAGTGTGTAGCGCAAAGAGAAAGCGAATCCAAACGAGACACCCAAGGCGAGTTATGGCGGTGCATACAGAGAGCTAGAATGCCAGGAAAATCAGACTTGGCCTGGAAGAATCCCACTCGTTCTTCTTCGTCCAGCCTCTCACGACTTCCAAGTTCGATTCTGGGCCTGCGCATGGTAAAACCTATGACGAAAGTCGATCGAGGTACGGACTGTAACGGCAGAGGAAGACACCGTGCAAAAGCCTACCGGGTGGCGCCTGGCCGTGCTCCTGTGGCAATGACAAAGCGCATTTCAATTGGTTCTGGACGTAATTGGTGGCGCCGAAACCGCTGGTGATGGCGCCGGACAAGGACGCTCTCTACTTTCTTGACAGCAGGCCCGAGGCATTGGCGGGAATGACTGGGACATGCCAAATTATTCTTCCAAGGTAAAAAGGTGGGCAATTGGAGTGTCAACGTCTCTTTTTTGTTTTTTTTTATGGACCGACCCAACGCCTGCCCCCCCAAATCCGAAACGCAGACATCGGATCGAACGAGGGCGACAGGGCAAGGGCAGAGGCAAAAAGCCAAGCAAATACGACTGCATGAAACGTTGGTGCTCGTGCCGTGAGTACAATTGGGCATCGGCGATTTGACGTGGCGTGTTTGTGGGGGCAGACTCTGGCTGACTTTTGTTTGCTGACTCTATGCGCATGACATGCAGCTGTATCTTGGATCATTTTACCGTTTAGCACGTACGATTTATCTGGTTTGTTTTTTTCTTCGAATCTCCGGCTTCGTCAGGTAGCGTCGAAGCTAGTTTTTGCTTGCGATCAGAATGCGTGCGAAGTTCATTAAGCGAGGTCGATGAGGTTAGATGTGGTGATTGCCCACGGTCAGCTTCGCACGGTTTTAGTCTTGGGACGAGCGCAAAGGTTGTTCATAATGTGCATTCCACTCGACATGACGACGGGTCTAGGCGTGATATGGGTGCAATACACTGGCATGCAACAAGGTACCCACGAATTCACACGACTATGACGCAGTACGATTATTCGGCGAACTGGATCAACAGCAGCCGAACATCGGCGTTTACGTTTGAACGAAAATCTTGGGCTGGGTCCCAGTTCGGGCCCAGTTGTGTGCCGGCCGGGAGCGCGAGGGGCAAGAGCCGTGCTGGAAGGGTAGAGTCATTGAGCAATCAATCATGTCGATTGATAGTTCCGAGCTAGAACTCGGGGGCTCGACTTCGAAATTTGCTTGGTGGGAGACTGGCTATTCGGAAGAGGCGGAAATGATATATTATATGTGTGTGCGTGTGGACCATATTAAGCCAAATAGGCATTAGGTCGCGGCGGCGTTGCTGAGAAGGTGTGCTGCTTGCAACAAGCAGATTCAGCGGGGATACGGGCAGAGCGACGGGGTCAATTGAGTAGGAAATGGACGATCGTATGAGTGCTGGATGCCCATCAGCGATACGGCCGACCGCACGAGGCTGATCCTGAGCCACAGCGAATCCCTGGCCTAGGGCAGATGGCTAGGGCCTGATGTCCAGCGAGTGGAATGCCTAAATTTTTACCGACTGCGCTGGGCGATGTGGGCCGGTCGCGCACGGCGCCAAGCGCAGGGGACACACAGACCACGGCCATGGGTGATAGGAGGGGCGGCCGGACCGAGCAGGTGGAACAGCCCAAGAAGGGATAGTCGGCGCAGATCGAGGGAAGACGACGGGCCGGATGCAAATCGCGGAGGCCAGGGGCGGTGCCGGGGGAGCGGATCGGCGCGGGATATAACCAGGGGTGGAGGACGGAGGTCGCCAGTCTCCCAGCCTGTCTCCTGCGGTTGTCGCTCACTATGTCTGCTCTTGCCCCGCCGCCGCCGCCGCCTGCGCCCGCCCGCCCGCGCGCAAGCATGCACGTGCGCCCCGAGAAGATGCCCTGGTCGTTCATTACCTTCCTCAAGTTCCCCGCCCGCGTCTTCAACCCCCCCAGGGCCCCCGAGGTCAGGGGATGGTCGAGTACGTCGTCTGCGCCCCCGTCTGGCCCGGCTAACCCTCTGCAGTCGTCCCCACCCTGCACGTCACCCTCGAGGACATGCTCATGCAGAAGCACCTGCCCCCCCTGAGCCTCAAGGACTTTGAAGAGTACCTCTTGTGAGTCGCCCCTATCTCGCGCTGGCCACCCTCTCACCCCCTTCCAGATTCGAAGAGTTCGGCGCCGAGAACCTGTACTTTATCCTCTGGCTCAAGGAGTACAGCGCCAAGCACCGCGCATGGTTCGCCCGCAACGGCCCATCCGACCCCAAGCTCGCCATGTCCTTTACCCGCGCCAAGGCCACGTTCTTTTCCCGCCAGTCGTCCCACGAGCTCAACCTGGCATCGGCACGTGAGTACTGTTCATTGTCGTGGTGCATAGTACTGACCCACACCAGAGATGAACAACTTTATCCAATCCACCCAGGGCCAGCCCCACCCGCCCCCCTCGGTCTTTGAGCCCATCAAGAAGCGACGTCGAGACCAGCCTGCGCGAGAGCTTGAAAAAGTTTTTGCGCACACGCATCTGCAATGCCGACTCGAAGCGTGCTACCTGCGTCTGGATCAGCGGGGTCGTCACCATCATGACAGCCATTGGTCTCATCCTGCTCAGCGTGTTTTCTGGCGAGCGTCGCCGCAAGCGCATTCCCAATCTGAGCTTCCTCTGGCTCGGCATGACAATCTTCCTGCCTCGTGGAACGGCCTGTGCCTTGTGATTGTGAGTGCTTCAATGCTTCCTGATGAGCGCATATACTCATCCTTGCAACAGTACCTGTGCGGCGGCGGTCGTCAGCTTCGTCCATTTGAACTTGCTCGCCCTGACATTTCGGCTCCCTTGCAAGTGCAGAGCTCTTCCGAACGTCGCATTTCCATCAAGCTCGAACCCGCGGCCGCAGCGTCGACCCAGTCCGTGGCCACGGCCGACATCAAGATTGACAGCTTTGGCGAATCCAAGGATGCCATCCCCCTGTCTCCCACCAAGCCGACACCCGCCACTCTCTCCCCTCGCTCATCTCACCGCCCCACGCCCCTGAACTTGAACGCCATCAAGACAGACTCTGGGTACCGCGAGCCGGCTTCTCCACACAAGGTTTACGTCTACGATGCCAACACAGACGCCTTCAACGCCCGCGAAGTTGCCCAGACCTATTCATCGGACCTAGAAAACGGATACTATGCTGCCTCGCCCACGTCGACCGTGTTTGAGACCGCACCCTTCATCCCACTTGGGACGAGAAGAACAAGGACAGCTCGGCCGCCTCATTTTGGTCCTCTGCCGACAGCGCCACCCTCCACGACGGCCCGATGAGCCCTCGCACCGACACGGCCTCGACCTTTAGCTTTGACTTTGATGCCTCCCAGACAAGCACGTCATTACCCGCGTGCACGAAAAGCGCAGCACGGTGCGCGAAATCTTTTCACCATTGACCAAGGTCCGCTCTCCCGTCGTCTCGCGTGCCCAGTGGCACATTGTTGCTCGCTCGGCTTCGTGGGCGATGCTCTTTGCGCTCTGCGTCACTGGTGCAGCGCTAGCCATCCCGGTCAATGGCGGCAAGGACGGTGTCATGTTCTAGACTGGTTCAGGGCTGTAGGAGTCGTATACACATGTAGACTCGTCCTCTCCTTTATCCGTTTGAATTCCGGAATAGTCTCTCGCTCGGTCTCATTCATTCGATCGCCTCCTGTCTTTTTGAATTTATTGACTTTTTTTTCTTTCTGGCTTCTGGTCCGATTCCGATCGGTCTTTAGTATGTTTTCAGCATGCAACTTGGCTTTGCGTTGTCCTGCTGTGTAATGTAGACTGTTGCTTTGGTTTCGATTTTTTTCCTTGGTTGAAAAAAGTGTATTCTAAAGGAGAGCGCTTTGGGTGTCTGGATAGTGCGTTTCTATTGGATAATCCAACTCGTAGAATCTCTCTTTGCTGCGCAACGTTGGGCATTTCGAGCTTCGCGCGGTGATTGGCTTCAGGGACGTAACCTACCAAATTTTTGGTGGCGTTGTGGTCGTCGTCACCAGCTGGTCTTTTTGGGGCCAAGGTCGGCGTTCCCGGAACATGGAGTATGGTCGTCTAGTCTAGATCAGAGGACAACTTTGATTATACGTACACGGGGCTGTTAGTTCGCCAGCCCTACTGATAGAGCTAGAATCGTATGTCTTGGATCGCTGTTGACAAGGTACATTGCGCCAGAGTTTTATTTTTTTTCAATATCAACGTGACGGGTTTGATCGCCGACAGTCTATGTACATCACCACGGTTCATCACAAGAAGAAGAAGAAGAAGAAGAAAAAAGGTACACATACACACGGAATCTGTTGAACTAGGTATACAGACGAATATTGATTTGCGTTGGAAACACGAGGTGTTTGGGTTGCCTCGGTGATACATTGATATGAACGAGGGGAAACCTTATCGGGAGGTTGGGGGTGTGTTCAGAAGGTAGGGGACGATCACGACGTGTGAACGAGGATATGAATGGACGATAGGTGAGTTGGGGGGGAGGAGGGGGGGTAGCAGCAGGGTGAATCCAGGCGTAGAGTTGGGGATCGAAGGTTCGGAATTGGATCAAGCGGGAGAATAAGAAACAAAAAAAAAAAAAGAGGGTGCCAATAATAACCAAGCCAAGGGTCGTATCTGTCAATCAGCGATGGCGCACCCCCCCAAGTGTCCAGTATCACCAACGTCCCGTGCGCTTCAGCCGTCATCATAATCAGCTGATCGAACCACTCGGTGGCGCCTGGCACGTCCAGACCGCGCATTCACGACGCCGGTGTGGACATTGGGGAGCCGAAACCGCCTGTGGCGCGTCTAGACCACGCATTAGCTCGGTACGACTGGTTGTGGGGACAAGCGACAACGATGGGATCTCCCGAGGAGGGGGGGGACTGAATGCATAGCTAAATGCGCCCGAGCTGCCGGTTGATGAGCTTGTAACCGTGTTCAGGTCTAGCTTCCAGGCGATCGACCAGCGCATTTTGGACTGGGACGTCTCATTGATGGTCATGCAAGCGTCAACCAAGAGCTCGAGGATACGTGGTGTCCCCGTGGCTTGGACTATGTTTAGACGCGATTTCGACGAGGCAGGTGTTGCGCTTGATACGTTTTGGGACTGGCTCATATTTGATCCGAGTAAGAAAACGGGGGGTCATTTAGCTCTAACCGGGCGAGTGTCCGCTCGACTATAACGTCCCGGTTCATCTTCAGCGCATTGACTTTTTTTAAAGCATTGTAATGTTTCGATGCGAGCCCCGGCGCCCGCTCCAGGGTTGTATCGACTGGAATCGTAGCACAAAAGGTAAACATTGCGTCTGGCACTTGGCGCCGGTTCAATAGCTCACTCAAGATGAACTTTGCCGCCGGGTTGTATCCCGCGGGTTGGCAGCATATTCTCGTCATTGCATTGTACGGATAAGCTGTACCTGGGGAATTTAACTGACCAATATGAGCCAGACATGTGGCGACAAAATAAACTCTTCATGAACCCTTCAGTCCGACTGTCGGTATATCCCAGTGTATTCACAGGGCCCCTCGATAATGCCGAGCATCGTCACCCTAATTAACACGTGCAATTTGTCAGAATGTACCATAAAGTTTAGATTGCACAAAGGAGTAGCATTACATACCCAGCGAGTTCCAGGAGCTCGTCCAGCTCGTACCTGGCGCACGGTGCCTGTCCATATCGATCCTCTGGATTCTGGTTCTGCCCACGCACGGCACCAGCGACTCGATCATGACTTCAGAGGTCCCCGCGAAACGGATCCAACGATTTACGGGAATACACGGTCGTAGAGCGGAACGTGGTGAGCAGCGAATATTCGCACGGCGTCGCACCAGTCCGAGTGGTAAACCGGCGCAAATAGGCATTTCCCACCACGGACGAACGAAGCGATATCGGGGCTCGAATGTGTCCGTCGCGAGTCACCCGAGGAAAGGCTGTTTGGCAGAGCGTGCGCGCAGAACCTCGACGGACCCGGTGGGATCGCTATCAGTTGTCAACGGCTTCTGTTGAAGAGGTTTAGCCCAATTTAATCTATCGCTCTCCTGTTTAAACTTTCAGATCTGGATATCACGTCTTGAACTGCCGTTCGGACTTTCAAGTGTGCGGGCTCGACGACAAAGTCCCAGAGAAGGCGAAGCTAGCTGATTTGGAGTAGTGGGCTCAAAATGAACGTGATCATGCAGCGCACTGGGGTCTCGACTTCTTCCTCTGGCTGCAGGTCCCCTCCCGACGAGGCCATCTCGGGCCAAACTGACGGCCGCCCTCCAAAAACAGATTGTTTGGGGTATATGCAACTACAAACAAGTGGGCTTCGTTCCGGATGATGCGGCAAAGTATGCCGTGATTATATGCGCATGTTCATCCTCGACCAAAGAGTCGCAGTGGCGGCAGGGAACGACCCTTCGTCGTCTTCCGCAACTTGGATTCTCGGCTTTGCCAGCAAGAGCTCACGTAGTTGTGTGTGTGCCCTCCTTCCAAACACGAGTCGACGATTCAGTTTCGGGACACTTCCTCCGAAAGTTGTTGCGGCGTAGGAAAGGCCAAGTTGCAGACCGAGACTTGTCCAAAATACTTTCCGTGGTGGTTGCAGTATTAGTCTGCCCGACCAATGCGGCCAAGACTTTGAGCAGCAAAACCAGCAATAGACCTTTGATTTTCATCAGTGCATGCAGAGAATGAGCGTGGAAATGCGATGTTCGATCGTTTGGAGATAGCCTTGAATGTGACTATGAGCGTCATCAAGATATTCATGGTGCTCTTGTCAACAAATGTCTAGGAAAATGTGTCCAAGTACCGCGTACCATCCCAGGGCGAAAATTCATACCAAATCATCACTGGAAAATAGGGCTGGACGTTAGTTTATCCATAATTGAAATAAGTAGCATGCGCGCCCTTGCATATGCTTCGTAAAATAGATATGCTTCAGCAAGCACCTTCCCCAGACATTGATCCGCACACGGAGCGGCCTTCCGATCTCGATGGGCCAGCCTAGATCACATTCCGTCTAGCGACCGATATATCGGGCAAAGGTACGGCCATTGTGTAGTCTCTTCTAGTAGCTTGTGGAACATGCCGTGAAGATTTTGGCGCATCTGGCCTGCCCGTTAGAACTTGTAGGGACGGAATATAGATAATCAAGGGCTTACTTCCGCATGGTGGCTGCACCACTTTGTCCCGCCAGGGGGAACGGGCTTCTCACGTTCATCAGTATGGCCTTGTACTACAATCGGTTGGCACAAAGTTTACATCCGAATAGACGCAAGAGGGCGATTACTTGATGACTTTGGTGTATTGGGGGATCGAGACTGGTCAGCCGTGTCGTTTGCCCTGCTGCTCATCCTGAGAAGCAGAGGGGGTAATTACCCTTCTCAACCCGACTCTTCCTCTTATAAGATGGATGAAAGAAGTGTACGCCACCTTGTAAGCCTCATGTGAAGCCTTCGTGGCACTATTTACCCGAGGTGTGAAAACGGGTTTCACATCACGTGTGCACGAGCTCCTCTTCCGTGCCGCTACAGTCACGAATCCTAAATGCATTTGAAAAGTCTACCCGCCACAGGCATACAAATATTCTGGAGGAGCGCATTGATTATCTCGGATTACGAAGTAGGCTAGACGTACTTACATGAACTAGACCAAGCGTTTTGGTTCAGCATCCTTGGCTCAACTTTTTCTGCAAGCAGTATAGGTAAAGCCATAGATAAACCCTGGGGCTATCACGTACCCTTGGCGACACCCAACGCGGCTGCGGCCTCACTACGCACATCGCGGATAGCCTCTCCAACCCTCTCTTTGATATCCTTCTCGCCCTTCGATTTGGCCAGAAGCTCCACTGGTGCATCGGATCGCTCTTGCTAAATCTCGATTGCACATCATGGACTACGCCTGCTGCACGTTCGTGAAACTCTGCCGCTCGTTCCTGGATGGTTTGAGCAATGGATCCGGCATTTGTCTTGAGCCGCTGCCGAAGCGTCGTGTGCTCGACCGATTGTAACGTCTCGAATCTTCAGGCCAGTCGTGGATTGAATCCCGTCGACGCTATCTTCAACCAGTTGAGATGCTCCACCGCGCAGGGAGGCGTATTGCGCTCGCAGCTAGTTGGTACGGCTGGTTATACTAAAGTTTGTTTAACAGAGAAATAACGTACACTCTGGACGGCACCGTGGGCCGCCTTATTTGCTGCTTCATGTTGCTCTGCTAGAGCGGGGAAATACGCTCGTTCAAGACCGGTAAGATAGGCGTTGACATTATGAGTGGTTTGGGGGAGGAAGTAGTTGAGAGCACCGATGAACAGGACGGGAGGGAGAACGAGTCGAACAGGGAGGGTGCCTTGAAATTAAAGCTATGTAAGTCGGAAATTTCTGATGTCTTGTAACTTTACTCACGACCGCGTGCAAAGACTGATCCGGAGAGTGCCGCGACGCCTACATATAGAATACCGGGTGTAACCGGCTCCTCGGGTGAAATCAAAGATTTAACCCGGGCTGTTGTGGAATGAGATTAATTTAAGATATAAACGTTTGCGAGCAAAAAGAATAGATAGGAGCGGGATGTTACATCCTTCAAATAGAGAGATGGCCTAGTTGTTGCCTCTCTCGCGTATACCGTGTATAGCACGACCGATAATGATTGTTAGTCATTCGATATACACTCACCCTCGACTCGCCTCTCTACCTGAATCCATCTGCCAATAACGCCCTGGATGCCATCTTTGGATTCTTCCCCTGCGCGGACAAGAATTCGACGGGTTCGGCCGATTGTTTCGACGAGCTCGGATTCTGTGGGTACAAGGAAAACATCGGGCTCTGGAGGCGAATAAATTGGGAGCTGTAGCACGTTTGTGTAGGTTGTCGGTAAATAAGATGCGTGCGACCAGGTTGGATGACGTCGATGGATGCAAGACGAATCACATACAAGAACGTTACATCTCAGTATGAGTGTTCAAGGCCAAACAAATCAATGCTGGCCTTTTTAGGTGTTGAAGCCTTAAGCTCGTCTGCCCATACAGTCCGCTGCCCTGCAGCAAAGACAATTGCACCTGCCCCAGCGACAGTAGCGGATCTCAGCAGCTGTTTATTATGTATCAGTTAGTCTGAGACATATAGTTCAAGGTACTACTAAGATGCGTTTGTTTACCGTGAGGAGATGAGCCATCCTGTGACAGAGATGTGCAGGAGATGAGTGAATTTACGGTTATGTGGCTGTGCAGTGGTGAGGGCTAAACCACGTGATGAGGACGATGATTTGTTTATTCCTCTTTCCGTCGACCACCATCACCATCGCCACATAGATCTATCAGCTGCTAGTCCGTGATAACGCCATAATTACGGGGAACTTGAATTAATCTCGCTGTTGATCTGCTCTGGGTTTGCGTTTGTCTAGACGCCGCTCCGGTAGACAAATTACCCGAATTAAATTCTGTGAAGAGGCCTAGTTTCTCGTGCCTGTGCTAGATAGCATATTATATCCTCTGACTCATCACGTAATCGAATAATCATTATGGTTGAGAGCAACCCCAGGTCCGGCGGCAAGAAGGGTGGCAAGACCAGTGGCTCCAATGCTGCAGCGGCTGCTGAGGGCTCAAAGGCCATCCAAACCAGAAGTCAAAAGGCTGGCTTGCAGGTGAGTGTTACCATATCTTAAGGACGATAGGCTAATTACTAAAATGCACTGTTACTGTGTATCGTAGTTTCCTGTTGGTCGTATCCATCGTTTCTTGAAGCAGCGGACTCAGCATAACATGCGTATCGGCGCCAAAGCTGCTGTTTACACCTCAGCCATTCTTGAATATCTGACCGCTGAGGTTCTTGAGCTGGCCGGTAATGCATCAAAGGACCTGCGTGTCAAGCGTATTACTCCCCGCCACCTGCAGCTAGCTATTCGCGGAGACGAAGAGCTGGATACTCTCCGTGCTACGATTGCCGGTGGTGGTGTTCTGCCGTTCATCCATAAGAGTCTTACGGGAGTTAAGCAGGCAGGTAGCCTTGTTAAATTTGCTACTTCATTGTTGATTAATTCACATAATTTAGATCAAGAAGAAAGGAGACCAAGTTCATGAAGAGTAGACGGTTGCGTTTTGCCAGAACGCGTGTAGCGTTCAAGTCTCTGTGTGATACAACTGACTATGTGCCTTCTCTGGTGTATGCAGTAGCCAAAATATGTTTATTGATTACCCATTTTGTTGTGAAGTTGGCCTTGCAGACAAGCTCGCAAATATTCTTGAGTTGTAGTCGATTCCTTCATTCCACTGCTTGTCTTGTCTCCGATGACTATACCCGAGTGAGCATTTCGGCGGATCATAGGTTCCCACTGCCTGACGGCCATGACATTCGCCGGGTTGATTCCGATGCTCTTCCCAAACTAATGATCCCATCCACTTTGCTCGGGTCGAGGCCAGCTAAAAAACGACTTGTGAAAGAGCGCGAAGCGTAGGCCGAATCTGGATCACCCCTATCAAAGTCTGTCAGTGTTCATCAACCGACTCACAACAGTATGATCTCGACGTAAACCCTAGTTATGTGGCATTGTTCAGCCGCGGCCAAAGTAAAGCTGGCAGTGGGCGTTTCGGCCGCACCTTCCCAGGCGCTATAATGTATACATATTGGATCCCCTACCAACGCCTCCAAATATTAGGCGTGTTAGTGCTTCGGAGCCCAGATGCTATGTATTGGACCTACAGAAGACTAAGTGGATTTAGGTTGACATTTGGGACGTCCGATACGTCAGTCAGTACCTATTTGCCTGGAGAAGGTAACTCGATGGAATCAAGTTATGGCGCCACTTTCAGGAATTCTTCGACGTGGTACTTTTGATAGTCTAGGGAATGAGCTGGGATAGCTCGTGGGAACAACTGAACAACCGGGTGATTGTGTCAGCTTCAGCACATTGAAGAATGATGTAGATCATTATTAAATATAGTGAGCTTGAGTATTATTTGTATCAAATAGAATCGTGAGGCGGTATTTATTAAGAGGCCTAGTCTGAAACTCAGCCAAACCCCGGCTATCTAGTAAGCGTTGACTAATTCCACAGGTCCAACGATGCTTTTGAGCGCTCGCGAGATCTGAAGTAGCACGCGCTACCAGAGCTACCAGGATGTAGTAAGCGCGAAAATGCATCGTTAGAACCTGCGGTGTTACTACATGCCAGCTACATATTCGGGTTTTGGCTGGGAGAGTTAGCTCAGCCACATGTTAGCCACAACTTCACCAAATGTCACGTGACCCATTTAGCCATACTTAACACTATTTGCAACTTCAACACCAACCAGATTTAGGACATGACCTAATGCCAGAAACCGTGAATCCTCTCATAGCTATTCTTCTCGTCACACAATCTTCGAAGGGGTCCAACGAGGTCGCATTCCGTTGGCCACCTATTCCCTCTGTTCGAACCCGCCTCTCACGGCCGCGCCCAGATTCTGCGGAGCCAGATGGAAGTTGGCGTGCCGCACACTATGATGCAGATAATGGCTACGACGTAAAGTTAACCCCGTAAGTAGGGTATCGTAGAGCATTATATTATCCTTGAATCTGGTTGTAGGGACTCCAGCGAGGAGACTGATGACTACGAGTGGCATCGTTCTGGCATAGAGCCTTCCCGCCGATCCTCTCTGACGTACCCCAATTCGCCCCCTCGAACGTCTCGGGGGCCTACACCACGCACGCCCAACCATACTTCGAATTCCCATCATCCTTCCCCGGCACCCGAACCCAACAAGGATCGCGATGCGTATCATCAGCTACTTGGATATGAAGCTGGATTCCTTGCTAACATTCTGAGCCCCAAACGATCCTTATGTCATCAAAAATTCGAACTTGTAGTAGATGAGCTCGCGTTTCTTGGACATCCTGTACACGCTGGACCGGACGGCGGGTGGGGGTGGGAGGAACTCTATAGGTCAAGGGCTGCATCCGTTGTCGAGAGAGGACAAGTCGTGCTTGAAAAGGGAAATAATGAACGTGGCCTTGGTCTAGAACGAACTGCTGATCAGGGGATTCCATACGTACAGCGCCCGGGCTCCTTGGTGGATCATGCGGGACTATTCGTAGATCGACCAGAGCTATCTGAACCGAGCAACTCGTTGAGCAGTCACTCAGTTCTGAGTATAGGAACTCCCAGGCCTTATCAGTCACAGGTATCGCTTAACGAAGCTCGTGGGCGTATGCCAACGCGTCCTCCCTTCGACCTTCGGATGAGCTCGAGGGATCATATGCCCTCTCCCTCCCCTGTCGTTACATCCTCCTCTTCTGCGACTCCTCTTTCTGGTGCATCGTCCGAGTCATCGGCAGTAGGTCGCATCCCCGGTTCACATCATACGCTCCCTCATATACCCTCTCACTCGAATTCAACATCACACCCTGAATCGGACGTGGATAGTGTTCCGCAAATTACTTCATTTCATCTGGTACTTGTACTCGATCGGCTTGACCCAAGATCTGTATCTGCACAAGACTTGCACCGATACAATGATGTGTTTTATCAGCAAATTGCATTCAAGATGACTGCAGTCATGCACTACGAACAGGGTCGCTCTGGATGGGTAGCGCGAGCAAGCGACGAGTTGATTACATTGAGGGATGAATGTATATACAAAGGTGCGCATATTTCGCTCGCTGAAGACGTAGGCTCACCTGAGCTTGACTAGAACTCCCTTTCTTGGATTATTGCGAGCGGGCACTCGGCGCCTCTCCTCTTGCAGCGGCAATCAGGAACGTGTTTGAATCTGTGGCTCGTGGAATCGTCGCCCATATCCAGATTAACGATGTTCCACTCGATATTCAACTCCCCCCGCATCATGCAGCCATGTTGGGAGGTGGAACTTCTACTCCAGAAGACGGTGTAGACCCAGACGTTGACCTGGAGCAAGGTCATCCCAACGCTGGTGGAGATGATGAGTTTGAGGATGAAGTTGGAAGAGCCGAGGATGCGCGACGGTTTGGCTGGTGGCTACCTAGGCTGTTACCCTGGAAGGGTTTATTGTTGCTTGAGGATGCTGGGCCGGTACAGGCGCTGAAATGATTGTAAGAATGAGTTCTGGCCGCATTGGGGGAAGCGGGGGCGTGGCAGCCGACGAAGAAGGTTTAGCGGATGAGGACATGTTCAGGAAATTCTTGACATATATCGACCCAACTGTTTCGTAAGTCGTTTTGAGCGAAATTACAGCGCCTATTGATCGACTAGCACATTCAGGTTAGCCGATATCGCAGAGCTCTCGGAATTAAATCTAAAGCTGGATGTGTATCCGATGGCTCGTCTATTATTATATAACCGGAAAGCACGCATCGTCGACGTAATCCCAACAGGCATGAAGGTTATATATACCGCAGCGTCCGCTTTCAAACGGCCGTAGGTTTTTTCCCATTTCTATTTACTATATTTTCTAATCTATCCGCGGTAGTCTCCCTGAACTCAGCGCAGCATTCTCACGAACCTTTCCTACCGCACCGCCGCTTCCTTCACTGCTTTCAACTCTTACGTCCTCCTCCCGCCCCTTTTCTTCCCTCATTCCATCCCGTGACCATCGAGTGTTTTATCACGATGTCTTGGTCTGGCTGCTGAGACACTTTCTGATCGACAAGCTTCATCTTCGGGTCCGAATTGTGGCCACAGCTGAGGTACGAGCTGTTGTACGTGCAGCACTTGTGCGTGAACGGGAAAACGCACAGCTTGGAAAGGACGTAGAGCAGGCTGTTGGGGGCACTCGGCAGCGCGGCAAAAGGCGCAGAAGAAAGCGGAGAAAGAGTAAAGCTAGCGATGACGTTGAAGTCTACTTTCGACCGGACGGTGGGAGTGTTGGCGGAGATGTGTTCGAGCCTTCGTCGCCAGAACATTCCGTCAGAAAGCCGCCATACGGGCATCCTCATGGTGGTAGCCGGCGACGCAGGTCCAGTCGTTCCTCGATGAGTTCTGAAAGGCTGGGCAGGATCCCGGAGCATCTACCTGTATCGGTGTCTGAAGAGGCACTTGAAGAGGAAGACTGGGAAGATGAGGAAGACGAAGTCGACGAAGAAGGAGTTGATGGAGACGGGGAAGGAACTGGGGATGCACTCTGGGAGGAAGATGCCAGTATAGGCGAAAGCGAGAGCGTAGTAATTGCCGAACCGGCCGAGGCTACACAACTTGAGATGAGATGGATGGAGGCTATGGGGGAAGGAAAGGATCCGCTAATCACTCAGAAATTCCACCGGTGAGTAGGATGTGATAGTTTATTTGCACTAATTCCACCAATGCATGTGCTCACTCCTTACATCAGACTTCGGAAGTACTTTGATGGTAAAGTCACAGCAGACGAGATTCTCTTTCGAGAAGACATTACACGACGGGAACTACGAGAAGTCATACACCATTTTGACACCTATGTGAGTACTCTTTCTGCGACTTACTTTGACAATATTTCAGTGTCACTAACAGATGCTTCGGTATACTGACGCTATTGATTTCACAGTTGATCCAATTCCTGCATCCTTGAGCGATCATCCTCCTTTTTTCGCTGCTTGAAGCCGAGCTGGTTTTCTGTCGGTTTGACTGTGTTACTCTCTAAAATGTTAAGGCTATTTTCTCTTGATTGGGGTACCACCTTCGTTGAGCTGGAGCCGAGAAACCCATCTATTTATAACTCGAACCACCGAAGATGCTCGGAGTATACAGGCTCCAATCTTCTGTCCTTGTGCTTAGCTTGCGTTCGCTGTTATATATATCCGAGCCTCAAATCAAACTCTGCATCGCGTATACAAGGTTAAAATATTTGAAAGCGCAACGCTTATGCACTTTCTTGATCTTCCATTAAATCTTCTTCGTAGCATACCCCTGAAGAAGTTATCGTAAGTGGTTCAGCCGGCACCAATCCACTAACCGGTAGGCGACTGTTCTGCTTGCTGAGATCACCAGGTGCAGCACAGCTACCGGTTAGATACTGAGTCTCTGAAGACTCGAGAAGTCTGGTAACTATGCGCGCTTTAATATATAAGGGGAATCCGAATGCGTGACACTCCATCTCATTGAGGAATCACATCTCAGCCGTTTTTCTGAGAGCACTCATGTTTTTCAACCGCTACATCGTGCGAACTGTCTCCTTTAGCTTGCTTGAAGTATAACTAATGTACCTTGCTATCAGGTTTCGTTTGCTCTTGCAGGTGCTGTTTTTGGAGCGCCGGCAAACAACCTGAGCGCTCGTCAGCCTTGTTCTCCAATCCAGCTTGTCCATCTCGCAGGCACTGGTGAGGTAGGGCTTGGGCTGGTGGGTGAACCCTTGTCTAATGCAATGATATCTCAAGTGCCCGGGTAACTACAAAATTCGTTGGGGTCAGCATTGACAGTCACTAATACTCCCCTCCTCAGGTCGACAACTTACTCTGTCCCATATAATACGAGTGCCGAATATGCCGTCACTGTTGCCGAAGGAGCGGCTATAACGGCTGGTTATCTCACCTCACAAGCCTCCAAGTGTCCGAATCAACGGTTCGTCCTAAGCGGCTATTCCAAAGGAGCAATTGTCGTTCATTGTGAGTGGCTGCGCATTTTCACTACATTAAACTGATTATCGTGGTTGGGTCACCAGCGACTGCGCTTCCGAAGGATGTAAAATCAAAAATCGCGGTTGTCCTCGTATTCGGAGACCCAGGTCGAAACGTCGCCGACGCCCCATGGCCGATTGATTCTCCTAATGTAGACTTCGCGCCTGCTCAAGGGAGCACGGCTTCACAGAACATAGGTTCTTCTTCCACGCATTCCAATCGGCGCATATCTGACGTAAAATAATCGTCCTTAGCAAGCTTCTGTAATACTGGGGACCTCGTTTGTGACCTCGGGGGTACCAGTGTAGATGCCCATCTTGCATACGGAACTGATGGCAGGCAAGTCCTCCAATACGGATCCGTTTCCCCGGATAAACCATAGTCCTAATAGCACCACAACCGCAACGAATTTTGTCAAGGAGCATATTTAACGATACATCCTAGTATCTGCAGAACCCCGTTGGTCCCAGATTTGGCGAGTAGCAGCCGAGAGGAGCGGTATCGATAGCTCTAAATATATACGTAGTCACCGGGATTCGTCTTAGTATTAGGTAGCTTAATTAGGATAATGCCTCGTATCGCTTTCTTCCATCACATGGTATTCATTTCATGAGCCAAGTAGATTTCTGCGCTATCGCTATCACGTGTGATTGAGCCTTTCCTCGAGCGTAAACTTAATATTGTCGAAGTGATCCGGTCCAGACGCATATAGGGTGGTTTAATTACACTTTGCCCGCATATACTATGAACATCTGTCCAAGCCGATGCGTCATTTGTATCGTATAATCATTGAGCTAGGAAGCCCGAGTCGGGTCTCATAGAAAGCGTCAGTTGGATTGAGGCGGAGGGGTTTGGATCTCACGAAACCAACAAGCTATATAGCGCAGTGTTGGTGAGTCGACCGAAAAAAATGTAATACTGGAGTTTATGTGTACACACAAGTATACCGTGTAGGATGAACAGGAAGACATGTGAGGGCTTTATATACTAGACATGGGACAAACCTCGGCCAAATCTTGCTAAATATCCAAAGCATTCTCATACGCTAACCCAGCTTTCTAAGTTTAAAATAATCCCACTCGCGTAACCTTTTAGAGCTTAGGGTCGGACGGCTGCGACCGATCTATTGCCGACCCCAGGTAGGCGCGATTGGGGGAATCTCTAGTCGAATGGTTTAGCGTTCGTATCTAAGAAATATTCACAGGCAGACACCTGGCGTCGTTTACAGCGCTTCGCGCGCTCTTTGTACATGCAAGCATCGACGTTTTGTCTAGCTTTTTGTTTGGTGGGATCTATACGAAAGCGGTGGTTCTCGAACAATCCATTGGAGCGAATCTCAGCCCTGAAACTATGGCAAGTATACGACAGGATTGTTAAACGCCCATCACAACCTCGCCACCACCCTCTCCCATGAGGCTATCCCAAGCTCTCAGTCCCTATTGCCTGCCCCATCACCTGGTTTTCGATTGCCCCATAATTATTGAATCCCCAACTCATTATTTCTACCGGGTCCGTCGATGACCAACACGAGGTGTTGGCTTGAAGTCTGACTGTCGGTCTCGATTCCGGGGTATAAGGCGAGGTAGGCACCGGGGTTTGTTCGAAGTCGCTGGCGATAGAGTACGCCGCGTGGGTGGAGTCATTTTGGATCAGCGCCCCTATGGATGAACGCATGAACTTTTGGGTCGACGGCTCAATTTGCGGTGGAGAACAGCCGGTGTGGCGATCGAGCCAGGCTAGAGCGCATTCCTGGTCTGCTCTGATACACTGGAGCTCCCGGTGGGGCCACCAAGACACCGAGCTGCCCGCAAACAATACCATACGCAGTGAACCACAAAGCTCTATGGACTAGTTCATACATGTCGTCCCCGTAACATAGGCATACCGGAAACTCACTAATGCAGGCGACGATCTCCGCGTCCCGCTGTATTGCACCTACACTGGCTCACAAAAGAAACGCAGCACGTGACGGAAAAATCTTCGAGCTCCAATCCTGTGCGACATACTGTATTTAGAGAGTACATGCATTAATAGATAATATGCGTAGAGGAGTAGAGTGTAAGCGTGTAAAATATCTAACGGTTCCGCGCAGTTCTCGCGGTGAGAGGGGACTTGTAAGTCGTGGCTAGCTGCATTACTTTTGTAATGTAACACTACGAAAGACTTCTCCGAGGCAATCTACAAGGCACAGTCGTATTTTAGATGAATCTTTATGTATATACATATGAAGGAAGATCAATACTCTGTATTCCCACCCCTTGCTTGGATCACAGCTTGTACTCTACAAGGGAGGGACTTGTACAAATGATCAATGAAGTCCTGAGGTACACAATGCCACTCCTCCTGAAAAGCGTCCCATAGTTCCTCTAGATTACTTGGCAAAACACACCTAGAGTGAACCTTCCGATCCACATAGCTCCATACATGCTCGATTATATTCAAATCCGGGCTCTGAGCCAGCCATGGCAATATGTGGATTGACTTGGCGCTTAGCCAGTCTCGGGCCACATGCAAGGTATGCTTCGGGTCGTTGTCTTGTTGGAATATCATCTGACTTTTCTTGAGTTTTGCATCCTTCAGCGTCCCTAGAAGTCCCTCCTGTAGTATTTCTGTGTAATACCGCCCAGTCAAGGTTCCGTGGATACAGACAAGTTGCCCAACACCACGTTGGTGGATGACCCCCCATGTCATGAGACTACCACCACCGTGTTTCACGGTTTTTCGAGTGTATCGTGGATCCATTGACTTCCCTACTGTTCTATACGAATATTGGCGCCCATCCGAGCCAAATAAATTGACTTTCTTTTCATCCGAGTACATCATGCGAGCCCAATCAGCTGCCGTCCAAGTCGCTCGTTCTTGGCACCAGGTGAGCCAAATTTGCTTGTTGATGTGTGAGATGAGTGGAACGCGACGCCGTACATATGCTCTAAGCCCAATCCCCTTGAGATTTCAGCGCACAGTCTGGACACTGACATGGGGGAAAAGGCGGTTGCGAACCTGCACTGCATTACTAGTTTGGCCTCGAGCGAGTGAGAGCCCAGCAAATTTGGCGTCAGAGACAGTAAGAATGCGTGGGCGACCGGACTTGGCAGCTACAGACGTCAAACTGTGGGTTTTACAATTGCAGGTGTAAATGCGACTAGCTGTAGTTGGGTGAACTCCGACTGTAGGTCCGATCTTGCAGAATGACATCCCCTGATGGCGTAGCTCATTGATTCGAGCACGAACTTCAGGTGTAGCGTAGCGAGTCATGACAGATAGCCTACGGAGTGAGTTTCTTGGTGTGGTGAACGTGCGAAAGAGCAGTGAGTTCGTGAGAATGGCTGAAGGCAAGGTTACATTACAAAAGTAATGCAGCTAGCCATGACTTACAAGTCCCCTCTCACCGCGAGAACTGTGCGGAACCGTTAGATATTTTACACGCTTACACTCTACTCCTCTACGCATATTATCTATTAATGCATGTACTCTCTAAATACAGTATGTCGCACAGGATTGGAGCTCGAAGATTTTTCCGTCACGTGCTGCGTTTCTTTTGTGAGCCAGTGTATCTATCCATTCCTGCTTGGCCATGTCACCCATCTCCTCACGTATGAATGCCCAAAACTCATGCTCGCCCATCTCCGGCTCATTATCGGGGTTGCGTCCAAGAGGTTGGTTGAACTCGTAGAACTCCGGTTCGTGCTCTGCGCCTGCCACGAAGCCAGCGCCATGAGGGGATAACGGGCGGTCGGCAATTTCCTCGTCCATATGTTTGTCCACCTCCTTGTTTGACTCCTCATCCACATCTTTGTCCATAGCCTTGTTGAAAGCTTTGTTGAAAGCTTCGTCAAGCTCTTCTTTGTCAAATTCGTCATAGTCAAGCCCGTCCTCGCCAAACCAGTTGTATATTTGCACGGGAGGGTTCCGGTGCATGTCCCCCACTGGATTGAGCACTATATGATCGGTTAGCCATTAATCGTAGTCACTGGCAGAATTCACGCACCGGGAGGGGCAGGCACAGGAGGGGGGGGGGCGCAGGGAGCGCAGGCGGTGCCAGGTAATCACCGTCGGCATCATACTCCAAGCCAGGAGGAGCTACAGAATGTACAGATGAGTTAACAACTTGGACCAAAGATGATGTGAGCTCACCATTAACCTCGTCTTCCGCAGCGATTACTGCTGCTAGATCAACAACCTGCCAGCGACGGGCTGCAGGAACAGGGGCAGGATTGGCTCCTTGAAGGGGAGGTATGGGATTGCGAGCAAGCATGTCGTCGTGAGGAGCTGGATCAGGTGGGGCGGCTGGACCGTTGTCGAAGAATAACGGGTTAGCGTCCTGGGGAAGTGGGCTGTCGTCTCGGGGAGGGTGTTTGTCGTCTTGGGGAGGGGGGTTGTTGTCAAGTGGGGCGTGGTTGGCATCGCCAGGCGGTCCGTTGCTGTTGGGTGGAAGGCCGAAATCATTGTCCATCGCATCGAGAAAGGGGGCAAGTACATCGTACTTGTTTGCGCAGGCGATAGCCTCATGTCGGCGGATAGTGCGCTGGTCGCACTCTATGCCGCAGCATTCGCAGATCGGCATTGTCGATGGGAGTGGGTACGGTAGCGGATAGGTGAGCAGACATTTTAAAGGGTGTGGTTGGGGGTGAGTGCAAGTTGATTCGATCTGGGTATGTGACTTAGCACCAGGCGGGATGCTCAGAGCTGCACAGCCACACCCTGAACACGATCGGCAGCCTGATCACGGCCATGACCACAACCACAGCCATGGCTGTGACAAGTCCAATTTGGGACAACACACCAAACTGATACTGCCTCGGCAACCCTGCCCCAACAGCCAGAGCCACTGAATCGAACCCGACCTCATGCTGGCCATCGCGACAATTGTATTGCAATGTTGACTTCAGTACGTATTTTTTATATACACCGAGCCATCTGGCTAACTCCCACCTCCCCAAAATAGTTGGCACATGATTGACTCGGTCTGCACCAGCCAGTTCTTATGCAACGTACCCATGGGACCAGCTCTGCCCGTCCCCAACAAACAACTCTGACCACAATGCACAGGTGAGCCCAATCGCTCTCTCCTCAAAACAGTACTAGCTTGTAGCTAATATATCTCACCCTTGCCCAGTTTACATATTGATTTGGCTGGCTTGCTCCACACCTTGCGCTATGCCAGTGCACCAAAACCTTGAAATTTGTTGGGTAAGTCCAATATTCCACCTACCTATCTGTCCCTCGCTCGTTTTATTATTCTTCCACGACCCATATACCTTTTCTATTACTAGTCTTCACTCGCTTGGCTGATATAGTATGTTTTTGAACCCGCCAAGCTTGTGGCATTGATACGGCCATGTGTATACTGCCACGGACACAAGCGGTGCATCTGTTGTTGACGTGGAGACACGGAACAAGGTGTCCAGGGACTACACTATTGGAGGTGAAGCATATGGCAAACTTTAGTTTGTCATGTAAACAGGTATGTACATTATTGTAACGGTCCACGCAACGCACTGGGTTCCACTCTGCTATAGGCATCACACCCCCAAAGCATGTGGTCTAGCCCAGCTACACATCCGACCACCAACGAATCACACAAGGTATGTGCCCTACCCTCACACACCAACAGTCGTTAAATTACGACTTCCCAGATCGAACGCATTGAACCAAACTTGACTATATACACCAACAAAGTCATTATCAAGCCCAAGGCAATTGGCTCATGGTTCGGGACCAAGTGCAATTATAACGCAATGGTCCTCAATCTTCTCGGGCCCTCTCTCAAAGATCTGTTCAACTTCTGCAACTGCAAATTCTCCCTCAAGACTGTTCTTTTGCTTGCTGACCAGCTTGTGAGTCACATTGGTTTGTTTACTTATTTATTCGTATTTACTAAAATCACTTTGTAGATTTCCTGTGTGGAGTACATCCACTCACACAACTTCATCCACCAGGATATCAAGCTGGATAACTACCTTATGGGTATTGGAAGATGTGGTTACCAGGTACGCACAAATGTCACCCACATATGGGCACATCTAATCAGCCATTTGATAGGTCAACGTAATTGGCTCTGGTCTGGCCAAGAAGTACTGCGACCCAAAGACTCACCTCCGTATCCCATACAGGGAGAACAAGAACCTCACAGGTACTGCACAATACACGTCTATCAACACCCATCTTGGTGTCGGTAAGTGCTGTGCTTGTTTTATTTTTATCTCTGCTGATCACTTGTTACAGAGCAAGCACGCCACGACAATCTCAAATCCCTTGCGTATGTCCCCAATTATTCCTACCTCTGCAAGCTCTTCCACAACCTCTTTTTTCATGAGGGCTACCAGTACAACTACGTCTTTGACTGGAGCGTCCAGAGGCTGGGCAACGCTGGTGACAGGTCAATCTGCAAGGTCATCGACAGGGAGGGTAGTGAGCCAAAGCCCTCAGATCAGATGTGAGTGAGAACAGGTATTCCATACACAGCTGGTGTGCTCACCTCCATTTCTTGTCGATTGACCACACTGTAAATACTAACGCATTCTCCTTACAGGCTCCAGAGCCAGACTAGGCAGATGGCACAGCAGGCAGCGCAGCAGCCCACTTGGCAGTCATCCCAACATGATCAAGAGGGTTACTATTGAGCACCGTGCTGGTCATCGGCTGCTCTCTTGAACGTTTTTCTTTCTATTTTCAGCTTGTTCTTTTTTGGTTGGGGGGAGAATCCAGTGGCTCAGGGGATGATGAGCTGCACTTGCAAGCAACAGGAGGAGGTAGCACGCCACGTTTACGGTGTGGACAGGGGCTTCGTCGCACTGCATCAACAACGCGCTTCGACTCCTTGCGTCCTTTACCTCCATGGTTGAGCTTGCACAGGATCCAATCTTGCCTGATACTTTTCCATGAATTTTTTAACAGCAGACACTCGTGTTTCGTTTTACCCCTATCCATTTTCTCACGCACCCTGTAACCACTCCACTTGTTCATGACAGCCCACACTCCACACTCCATTAGCCTTTCATCATTAATTACATCTATCCTAGTCTTGTTGTCGGTCTCTTTCACACTTGTACCATCTGTCCTTTTCCTGTTGTGATGTGCATGTCTACCAATGTCGATCTAGTTCTCTGTCTGTTATTGAGGGATTAGGATGGAATGAATGAACAAAAACACATTGCATGTTAATCTTTCTGAATCTACATATGGTTTTTTGTCAGTAGTTTAGGCCCTGGAGATGGATATGCATGATAATATGCACACATATATTGTGGTTTGACTGACTGATTAAAGACGAAGCCCACAGGACTTTTAATAGATCCATGCACAGCCATGGAACCCTTGAACAGACTTCTAGTAAGTACTTGCGTGGATTTATTTGACAGCATTCAATTGAGTTCTCTAGCACTTAACCCTTACCTGTCTTATTTAGGTGCGCTTTTGTCTTTCCTTTCGTTTTGCATTGTGGCGTGTCGTGACCCTCTGGAGGCTCCCTTGTGGAGCACTTAAGTAGTGGCTGCGTTTACGGTTTGGTGCTATGCGGTATGTATTGAGCGTTCTAGTTACAGTGTTTGTTATGGTCTATGGTGGTTGACGAGATAAAGCAAGCTGAGGCATCCAGTCTTGCTTTATCCTCCTTATATATACCTGTGGCTGCGGTGGCTGCGGATGTATTATCTAAGCACACTCCGCAGTAGGTGTAGGTTATGTACAGTACTATGGGTTAGGTAATTGTTTGTCTTAAGTTTGTGCAGCTCCGAATCTTATAGAGCCGCGCGAGGTCCGAGGGTCATGTGACCTTTTGGACTTAAGCACCCGGCGCTTAATCGCTGAATAAGCGCCGAGATCACGTGACAACTCGCTCCTCGCTCCAGGTAACATGGGAGAGAAACGCTGGAGCGAGTTCAGGGTAACCACCGGCGCTTAATCGTTAGGTAAGCGCCGAGATCACGTGATCCTGTTTATGGTTTGTTCCGCTTCGGGAAAAATGCCATAAATCTGTACAATATTCGGTTGTTAGGTTATGTCTGCTAGGCGGGTCATAACATTATCCCCCCCTTTGGACATGTCTTGGGGGATCTCGAGGCATGTTTCTTTTCTGGGTTCTAAAAGTTTCTAAAAGGTATCTCATATATCGAGGAGGTTAAGGGCGCTGGACTCGAACCAACGACCTTCCGTTCAATGTGTAATTGATTAGCTAGGAGATGATGAGTCAGGCTAGACCCCTTAACCTCTACGCTACATGAGATTACTTTCTCCTTGCTTATTTCCTTGTTTAAGCTTACTTCTCGACACATGGTCTGTGAATAAAACAGCTTATACAAAGATAATTTATTTTTATTTTAAGGAAAAATAAAAAATGGCTTCCCTCCTGAGTATACCCAGTCTACGTTTTTGGATACCCATAAGTCCCCTTCTTCCCCCTCTATGTCCGTCCAACACTTCATTATGGCCGACCGGCTATTCCCCAGGATCACTGTCGGCCGTACCTTCATTGACTTCACATGAGCATATCTGCCTGTGAAGTCTGCTTCGTACTGGCTCAGGGCTTTGAGCGAGTACTTCCCGTTTGACTGGACCATGTCATCCAGGATCCAGATGTCGGCGTCCTCCGACAGATTCCCCACGTTCCAGACATTGCACATCCGGCTATGGGAGCCCTTGGATCATGCATACGCCGTCTTCCCAGTTCCTGTTTTGCCTTCGATCACCAGGATGCGATGGCGCACGCCCCTCCCTCTCTTCTCAGCCTCTTCCGCAAACCATCGGTCCGCCCTGTCGATGTGCGCCTGGTCTTCTGGGGCTTCCAACTCCACCGGGATTGCAGGCATGCATCCCCGGTCCTCCTTATACGTGTACTCAGCATATGCTCGTACCGAGTTCCACGTCGTCACCATCTGGAGGGGGCGCAGGTGCTTGAATGCCTGGTAGTATTCTTTTTTTGTCGCTGAGGCAACAATCTCCGCCCCGTCCTCCAGGTCCGCCTCCGCCCTTGACCTTTTCCTGCCCTTTCCCTTCACCAGGATTTCCTCAACCTTTCCAAGGTCAGGTCCCCCGCCATCAGCTCCTCTACCTCCTCGCCGTTAGCTCCGACATCCTTCCAGAGGTAGTTGAAAGCCTCCCTTGCAGGGTTGCCTCCTGGTCCGTCCTTGAGGTCCTTTGGCAGGATGTTGGGGTGTTGCCCCTTGAAGTCCCAGAACTGGGTGTTCTGGGTGTTCCAGCCGCCCTTCCGCTCCTGACTGATGGAGAGGGCGTGGATATGGAGGGGCCGGGCCGGGTCGTAGTTCGGTTCCTCGGGGTTGTGGCGTTCCACCACCGCCAAAGTCGCCCAATGATTTGGCCGTTGGCGGCAGAACGCCTCGTATCGGGCGACGAGCCCACTTGAGGGCTGATCGTGTAGCTTCGACCAGGTCAGCAGCACCGCCCTGGTCTGGACGCGGAACCGAGGGGCCGGCGCGGTTTCGGTCGGCTCTTTGGACTCTTGATCCGTCGGCGTAGGCCGCATAGAAGCGGGTGAGGGGGCTCGGCTTGATACCGAGGGCGCTGGCGATGGCGACGCCGACCTCTGCCCTTCGCTTGATCTGCTTGGCTGGGGTGTTGCCGCGTTCGATCCATTTCCGCTTAGCATCGTTTACAGTTTTAGAGGTATTTGGGGACTGGGAAGAGAGCATGAGAGTGCGGGTTATCTTGGGCCTTGTGCTTGTCTATATAAGCTGCAAGGTCCGTTCTAGTTGTCACATGACTCCGTCTTGCATTTGTTGTGATCACATGACCTTATTTTGGTGATGACGCATCTCCGAGGGGTGCCCTCCCATCTGTTCCTCTGCATCGGCCTTGATCCTCGCTACGCTCGGGGCCTCCGCTCCCCCACTTCGGTCGGTGCCCCCTCTCCGACCCCTCCGGTAGTTAGGGGATAGTGTATATTCACGTGACTAGGCTAGGTCATGTGATTCCTGTGCTTTGTTGTTTGTTTTCTGGCAGGTGGTCACGTGACTAGGCTAGGTCATGTGATTCCTGTGCTTTGTTGTTTGTTTTCTGGCAGATGGTCACATGTCTGTTGGTGTCACCTGACCAGACCTTGTTTTGATGTTTGTGCACGTTATTGTGTTGCACCGTGATTTTTTAATGTTGTGGTTTTGTTGTTTTCCTTCCTCATCCCGTCTTTACTATGCGTGTTATTTCCCTTAACTACAATCCCCTTGACTGCACCTGCTGGTCTCTCCCTGAGGGGGAGTACTGCGCCTACTGTGATGCCGTGTGCGACGCCTCCCTTGAAGACTTCTATCAAGGTGTTGGGGACTGGTTCTTCTGTGGGGTGCCGGTATGTGTGTTCGTTCTTCGTCGTTCTCACGTAGCTAACTTGTTCTGTAGAAGAGCGCATCCTCCTTGATGGTCGGGCCCATGAGGCCACCCTTGAGCGTGTCTGGGCGCTCGTTGATCAGGACGGTTATTTGAGGAGCGGCAACACCAGGCTGCCCTTGCTGAGTTTTTTGAGGAGGGCTCGGCCCCTTTGTTTGATGAGGCCTCACCCTTTGCGGCTTCTGGTTCTGGATGTTTCCAGAACTATATGGCCGATCTCCCAGGGGGGGAGGCCCCCTGGCTGTTGCCTGAGAACCGGGCCGGTGGTTCTGCGGCCCGTACTACTAGGAAGGATAAGAAGGCAAAAAAACCCTATACCCGGCCCCTCAAGGGCAAGAAAAAATAGAAACATTTTGAAATGTATTATTATATGATTATGAAAATTATTCTTAAGACATTCCAAAAAACGTGTGATAGGCCCGATAATCACAGGGGCTGGGGCCAGCAGGGGCACTTCCTCCAAGGCCCCGCCAGCTCATCCTCCCATTTGGCCCAATCCGTTTGGACTCCCTCTTGGGCCGGGTCCGGGGTTGGTTCCTTTATCGTTACTCTCGGCTCCTCCTCCTTCACCACCAGGGACTCCAGGCTTGCCGTGAGGCTCGACATATCTGTGTCGTAACCGTGCAGGTTTGGGCGTACCTTCACCCAGTTACGGAAGTCGGCCAAGTTTGCTTCCTTCAACCTGATGGCAGTAAACATTTCATCAGTGGTAGTGGCCTCAAGCAGTCCCACATACGGTGCCGCCGGTGCCAGCTTCCACTGCTCCAACAGTGCCTTTGCCCGGCGCTCCACCTCCCAGTCCCCTCCGTCTGCCATTTGGCCTGTGGCCCTCCTCTGTTGCCTTGCTGCCTTGGTCACCACGTCGACTGTTGGTCCCACGATATTGTCGACGACATACATCGGTGTTCTTAACAAGGCGTTTCTCGTCGTTGGCTTCCGGCTTCCATGCCATGTCAGGACCCCTAACCTGGGATCCAGGTACTTGTCATCGTCAATCCAGTTCCTTTCATCCCTTAACTTCTTTGGGATGTACACTAGGTTAGCCCCTGGCAACAGTCGTTCGGCGTACCTCTGGGCGTCTTCCACACTGGAGCAGTACATCCCTGGTTTAGGACGATTTTCCCTGCCAGGGTAGGGTGCTGGCCGCCTGGTGGTGGGTGGCTGCCGAAGTGGGGCCACCTGATTTTCGGCAAGTGGGGTGTAACGGTTGGGATGTGCGATTGGGTGAGTGACGAAAGGCATGCTTTTGGGGTTTCGCAGGTGTGTTGTGGTGCAAGTGAGGTAGTAGAGCGGGCTCTGGCCTTTCTTGGGTATCCTGGATGGCTCCTTTTAAAGCTTTCCAGATCCTCGTTTGGTTCTCTTTGGCCTGCCTTTCGAGTCACCTGAGTGCTGACTTGTCTTGACTGGCATTGGTGCGTCTGGTAAGCGCCTTTGCAAGTCATTTAGAACCTCTTTCATGTCAGCAAACTTGCTGGCACGTTCCATTGTGTCTTCTATTGGGTCGTAGCCCTTCCATCTGATTTGGTAAAACAGCTCGCCATTCCGCCATTCATAATTTGCAATGTGGTCCACCTCGTATTCCTCCTCTCCTTTTTCCGTTATGATTGGTGGTGGCTTGGCCTGCCTTCTTCGGAAGTCTTTATCTTCTGTGAATGGCGAGAGGAGATTTACATGGAATACATTGTGTACGTATAGTTTTAGGTAGGTCCAGGCGATATGCATGGGATGAGATCTTTTCTGTGATTTCAAAGGGCCCCCCTTTTCGGTTGTCCAGTTTCTTGGAGGGTCTCTTGGACGAGAGGTTTGTTAGGAGCAGCCAAACCTTGTCTCCTACCTTGAATTCCCTCCCTTTTTCCATTTGTTGGTGTAATTCCATTGAGGCTCTTGCCTCATCCCATACCTTTTCCATTTGATTACGCATGTTGTCTGCAGCGGGTGCCTCAGATGGTTCTTCTCCCTCTCGGACAACCCATCTTGGGTTTTTTCCATATACTGTTTCAAATGGGGTTTGTCCTGTTGTAGCATTTACGTGGTTGTTATGGCAGAATTCGGCAATGGGTAACCATTTTACCCAATCATCTTGTCTATAATTGCAGAAGGTTCTTAAGAACCCTTCTACCCATTGATTTGTCCTTTCCGACAGACCATCTGTTTCTGGATGGAAAGCAGTGGAGAATCTGGGCTTTGTCCCAATTCCTTTGTATAGGGCCTTTAGGAATTGGCTGTTAAAGGTTGGCCCTCGGTCTGAGACAGTGGTTTCTGGGGTCCCGTGATGTCTCCATACTTCCCTTATGAATATTTCTGCCAGTTCTTCTGCATTGGTGCTCTCCAGACATGGTACAAAATGGGCCTGCCGGGAGAAGCGATCTACAACTGTCAAATACTGTCGTACCCCTTTGAGACAGGTAATTTGACGATGAAATCATATGCGACATCTGCCCATGGTTTCCATGGGATTGGTAAGACTTCAGGGAGTGCCTTGTTTGTGTCCTTTGCTTCTTTGACACGTTTCACAAGATTCCACGTATCGGTTTACTTGGGCCTTCATTCCTGGCCAATAGTAATCCCTTGATAGTAATTCTAGTGTTCGGGCTTGTCCCTGATGACCTGCCACTGGGGCGTCATGGCACTCCTCAAGGAGACTCAACCTCAAGTCCTTGTCATCTGGGATGTAGAGCCTATCGTCATACCTTAATAGGCCCTCCTTCATTTCATACCGTCTAAATTCCTTCTGTACTGAGGGCGGTAGTTGTTCCTTATTTGCCACACTCAGCCTTAAGGATCTGATAGATTCGTCTTCTTCCTGAGCTTCTTTAAGCTCTTCCCAGAATTCCCCTGTACTTCTGCCATGAAACCTATGAACCTTTCTTCTGGAATCATGATCTGTGGTTCCATAGGGGTATCCCCATGGTCGCTCCTTCTGGAAAGGGCATCTGGCTTCTGTGAGAGTTTCCCTGGCCTGTACACAATCTGAAAATTGAAGGGTGCCAGAGTGAGATACCATCTGGCATGCCTTCTATTCCACATCTGGGCATTTTGCCAGTACTGGAGGTTCCTATGGTCAGTGTATATCACAATGGGTTCCTCTGTCCCTTCTAAGTATAACCTCCAGTGCTCTAAGGACCTAACAATTGCAAGCAACTCCTTGTCGTAGGTGTCATAATTTTTCTCTGGTGGGGTGAAGCTCTTCGATAGGAAGGCAATTGGATGCAATCGGTTGTCATCACCCTTTTGGCTTAGTACCGCCCCCATGGCCACTCCTGAGGCGTCTGTTTCCAGTATGTATGGCCTGTTTGGGTTTGGGTGGATCAGGACCGGTTCTCTTGCTACTGCTTCTTTGATAGCTTCAAATGCTTCCTGTTGTTTTCTTTCCCACAGGAATTTGACATCTTTTTGGGTGAGATCTGTGAGGGGTTTGGCTAAGGTGCTAAACTTCTCTATCCACCTTCTATAGAACCCCACGAAGCCTAGGAAGGCTTGGACTTCTTTTACTGTGTTAGGTTCTGGCCATTCTAGAACTGCCTTTACCTTTTCCTTTTCCATCGATATCCCTTCTGGGGATATGACAATTCCAATGAAGCTTACCTCCTTCACAAAGAACTGACACTTGTGTGGTTTGAGGAAGAGGTGGTTTTCCCTCATTCTTCTTAACACTTCCCTGACATGTTGTACGTGTTCTTCCCTGTTTCTGGAAAACACTAGTACATCGTCCATGTAGATTACCACATAATCGTCTATTATGTCACGGAACTTTTCCATCATGAACCTGGTAAAGGTTCTTGGTCCTTCTTTTACTCCGAATGGCATGACCAAGCATTCAAACTGGCCTTCTCCTGTCCTGAAAGCTGTTTTCCATTCGTCTCCCTCTTTTACCCTGATGTTGTTGAACCCCCATCGAACATCCATTTTTGAATAGATGGTTGCATCCTTCAGTCTCTCAATCAATTCTATTTGGATTGGAAGTGGAAACCTGTCTGGCTTGGTGATGTCATTCATCTTACGGTAGTCGACTACCAACCTAAGCCCTCCATCTGCTTTGTTCACATAGAAACAGGGTGCAGCTACAACTGACTGGCTGGGCCTTATTTTCCCGTTTCTTAGTTCCTCCTCTAGGTACTCCCTGAGCGCCTTTGTTTCTGCTGGTGACATACTGTACCTCTTTGCAGGCTTTGGCAGCTCCGCTCCCTCGATCAGGTCCATTTTGAAGTCTAGGTTACCTCGGTGGGGTGGAAGTTCTCGGAAACCTTCTTCCCCAAATAGGTCTTCAAAATCCCTAAATTCTTCTGGGATTGTAGGCTTTCACTTGCTGCCCTTGCCTTGATTTCGTCTGGGTATGAGATGGTAAGGTCTTTCCAATCTATGATAGGTTCTGCTTCTTCAAGCCATTCTTTCCCTAGGACTATGTCGTGTCACCTAGGGTCATTACATAAAGGGAGCATTTTAGTGTCTTCCCTTCCACTTCGATGTTTAGTTCTGCCCTTTCTTCTATGGCATCCTTGATTTCATTTCCATCAATGGCCACAATTGATTTCTTGTGTTTGAGGGGAGTGGTTGGAATCCCTTTTTCCCTTGAATAGGCCTTATCGATGAAGTTGGTTGAAGATCCTGAGTCAATCAGCGTTTTAGCTGGTTCCATGATTCCCTCTACCGTAGTGTATATTATTGATTGATTACTAGACTTCTTGAGGTAACATACATCTGCGGTAGGGGTTATATTGGGGTCCTCCAACATGGAAGTGGTAGGACCAATTAGTTTTCCGACTCAGAGCTGCTTTCTTCCTCAACTTGTCTGCTGGCCTTCCCTTGTATCTTAGCTTTGTCGTAGGTCCACTGGCCTCGGCACTCCTTCAGGACATGCCCTGATTTACCGCATTTGATACAGAGTCCTTCTTTCCTTCGCCTGTCCTTTTCACTGTTTGGTATCCTTACCATGTTGTTGGTTTGGGTATTCCCCTGTTTGCCGCTGGTCCCTAAAGGCTTGTTTCCCCCTTGTTTGTATTTCGCTGGTGCCCAGGTTGAATTTGATGAGTTGCTGGTCCTTGTATTCATTTTCTGGTTTGCAAACTGCATGTCATCCATTTTGCAGGCAAAGTCAATTAATTGATCTAAGGTATATGATGGACCTTCAGCCTCATTTGCCAGTACTTCAATCCTTAAGATCTCTTGTCGTACTTCGGGTTTTAACCCTTCCCTGAATTGGTCCTTGAGTGCTTCCTGGTTCCAGTCTACCTCTTGGATCAGGATCCGGAATTGGGTAGCATAATCCAATGCGCTCTTGGTCTGTGTTAATTTCCTTAGCTTCCGGATGGTCTTTTCCTTTATGACTGGGTCATTAAAAGCATCCAGGAATCCCTTCCTGAAATCCTTCCAGGATGCAAGAATACCCGTGTATTCGCCTGCTAGTAGTTTCCGGCGGTAAGGTTGTGCCCAGTTTGCTGCTTCCCCATCCTCCATGTTCATTAGCACAGCAGATATCTTTTTTCGGTCATCAAAGGCTGATTCGTCATAGTCAGCAAAGAAAAGTTCCATGCTGATTATGAAGTTCTCTGCTTCCTTCCCCTTTTTCCCATTAAATTTGCTGGGTCTCCCTAGTCTTGCCTCCTTAGGAGTGTGGTTTGCAGCAATGGTAGGTTGGTTTGCTTGGGATGGAGGTTCTGTTCGGGGTCTTATTGTGGACTCAGCCTGGAAGGTTCTTCCCAGAAAAGGTGTTCGTACTGGGGAGGCTGAGGGGGACCGTGAGGGGCTTCCTACGACCACCCTAGTTCTTCCCCTGGTTTCTTCTGTCCTTTCCCTTGGCCTTCCTGCTTCAGTTGTTTTCCGGAGCTCATTTCCTAGATCGGTTACCCGTTGTTCTAGTGCGATTAGGATCTCCCCTGTGTTTTCGGTTTTCTTCTCTAAGCTTTCGAGCTTTCGCTCTTGCATTCCCAGTACCCGGTTTATTTCCATGGAGATGTCCTTTAATTCTTTTATCAGGTTCCCCATTTCTGCTTTTAGGTCGTCCTGGTTCTTTGCCACATAGAGGACATTTTTGTTGGATGTTTCCATAGACCTTACCATCCAGTCCACGTTTCCTTCTTGTCGGGTTAGTGATATTTGACACTGATTTATACCCGTGATTGCCTTTTCTAGTTCCCTATGATTATTGTCTCTAAGTTCCTTGAGCCCCGCCCTGATGGCTGTGGCAATGGTGTGAATAGGGTTGGCAGTGGCTATGGTTCCGGGACCTGGCTGGGGTTGTGTCCTTGCCTCTTCCACCAAGGCCGTGCCTTGTTCGTATATGGTTCGGGTCATATCTTCTACCTCATCCCTCTCTGGATTTGAGATATCTTCTGGGTCTGGATTTATCAGGTGAGTTGGCGGTTGAGGGCTGCGGAGTGGTATTCCCCCTATTTCCCCTCCCAGGATGGGGGCCCGAGTGGGGTTGGGTTGAGCCACTGGTCGTGGGTTTTGTGGCAACCCCCCTGGCATTCCTTGGAGGGTCTCATCTGGGTTACCTTCCGCCTCTGGGGAAGCAATGGGTTTGGGTGATTGTGGCCTACTATTTGCCACTCTGCTTTGAGATCGAGTTTGTGGTCTCTGTGACATAGTTTCTTTGTGTTCTCTTATGTATCACAGGAGTTAGCTGGTTTTCTCGTGTACTCAGCCCTTAGTATCTGTGCAGTATACTTATGTTCGCCACTAGTTAAGTTAAGAGCTTGCTTTATAATGTCGTGACCCTCTGGAGGCTCCCTTGTGGAGCACTTAAGTAGTGGCTGCGTTTACGGTTTGGTGCTATGCAGTATGTATTGAGCATTCTAGTTACAGTGTTTGTTATGGTCTATGGTGGTTGACAAGATAAAGCAAGCTGAGGCATCCAGTCTTGCTTTATCCTCCTTATATATACCTGTGGCTGCGGTGGCTGCGGATGTATTATCTAAGCACACTCCGCAGTAGGTGTAGGTTATGTACAGTACTATGGGTTAGGTAATTGTTTGTCTTAAGTTTGTGCAGCTCTGAATCTTATAGAGCCGCGCGAGGTCCGAGGGTCATGTGACCTCTTTGGACTTAGCACCCGGCGCTTAATCGCTGAATAAGCGCCGAGATCACGTGACAACTCGCTCCTCGCTCCAGGTAACATGGGAGAGAAACGCTGGAGCGAGTTCAGGGTAACCACCGGCGCTTAATCGTTAGGTAAGCGCCGAGATCACGTGATCCTGTTTATGGTTTGTTCCGCTTCGGGAAAAATGCCATAAATCTGTACAATATTTGGTTGTTAGGTTATGTCTGCTAGGCGGGTCATAACACGGCGACTGTTATTCTCTGTCGTTCATACACCCCCCCTCTCGTTCTGCTTGTCTCTTCTCGCTGCAAGCATTATGTCGAAAGATCCGACTCAAGCCAATAATGGCGTTCTAGCTCCCTCAGCTGGTACATATCGTCTTGTCACCCAAGTGTTATATGTACCAAAGCTTACAACCACTAAACAGATGCCGGCCATGGGTTGTTGGCCCAGTTGATGCAGAAGAGCGCCAGTGGGATCCCTGGGATCCCCGTGTTTCGCAAGCCTCTTGCCTTTGTCGTCAAACCAAGACCAGGTGGTACTGCTGGTCGTGCAGACTACAACCTGCAAAACAAGATGAAGATGAGCAATGCAGATTATAGCCGTTTTAGGGTACGTACCATATTTTTCATGTTGAATTGCTTTGCTGAGTTTCTTAATAGGATCTTGGAAGGCTCATACTTCATCATACAAACTTGGTAGACCTGACAAAATTGTCCACAAACCAACCGGTGAAGGGTGTGATTCAGCACTGTGTAAATAAGGTGAGTGAGCAAAATAGAACTTGTCGGTACCACTAACCTGTTTTCTGGTCCAGTTCGTTGTGGCTTGTCCCAAGTTCAAGGCCTACAAGGACCATGGCTACTGGTGCATCTACACACTGTACCTGGTTCTCCTTCGATACAGGTCCAGGTGCGAGACCGCCAAGGCAAACAAGGCCAAGGAACTCGAGGAGCTGGCTGCATCTGGCGCTGAGCTACCCCCACTTGTCAAGCCCCGCAAGAAGCCTGGGAGACCCAAGAAGACTCCAGCCACAACAACCAAAGGGGGGGCGACAAACCTTGATCCCACTGTGCCAGGTCCAATGACACAAGGCCCTGTTGCAGCCCCTCCTTATGTGCTCATGCCCAATGGCGTCCTGCCTGTTTCTGGTGTACCCACATTTTATCATGGCCAAGTCACTCCTGGTGCATCGATACACAACCAATTTGTGCCTGGCCCTTGTGCACCAATTTCCGATGCTGGCCAGTATCCTGGCAGCGTACCCACCTATGACCGAGCCATGCCTATTCCCAGCATACCAGCACCCTATCCTGGCCACATCGCTCCTGGAGCGCCTGCATACAGCCAGCTCGCGCCTGGCCATGGTGTACTGGTGCCCTACCCCAGTCAGGCCCCTTACGTTGTGCCCGACAATAGCCAAATCACATCTTTTCCCAGCACATCTGCCTTCCATCATGCCCAGTTTGCCCCTGGTGCACCTACACACAACCAACCCCTGTCCATCCCCAGTGCACTGGCACCCTACCCCTACCCTGTCCGTTATGATGCTCTTGTCAGCCCCCATGCCTCTCACACTCCCAACACACCCGCATCTCATTCTAGCAAGGCCGCTCCACACACGTTTGCGTACACTCACACCCCAGTTGTGCTTGGCGCGCCTGCACCAAACCCTAATCAGCGCAACCCCAGTCTCCCTGAGAACAACCAAGCCTTGACTGTTCCAAGCCCACCTGTCGACAACTCTGCCCCAGTTATCCCAGACCTAACAACCTACAACTCAAACTTGGTCAATCAAACCCCCATGGTCTGCACTGCCAGTTTGGCTGTCAATGTGGGGACACTACTCGAGCGTCAACCGATCGGCAGTGATGTGGGAGGTACAGACTTTGATTTTGACAGGAGTATGCATGCAGCAGAGCAATCTATATCACTGATGTCCATTGTGACAGACGAAGAAGGTACGCTTATATATTTGCATATATTCAAATTCTGACATGGAATTACAGATGATGATGAGGATTTTGACATGTCTGAGGTAACTGGGAAGGGAGCGTCTATGCTAGCTGCTGTGCCGCAACCCACCATGACCGCCCCTGCCCTAACAACCACTACGGCCACTACGACCCCAGCCCCTACAGCCCCAGCAGCTCCCCACCCAGCGCCAGACTTCATAGTCTGGCGCGGTCTCAAGATTCCGTTGGTCGAACTGTCCAAGATCCGGGCTGCGGCAGTCGCCCAAGCAGAGGGAGGCACTGCTCGATTTGTGCCGATCTACGAGGACCTGATTCAGAAGCTCATCGACAATCCCAACAACGACCCGGCTTCCAAGCCCAATCCACTCCCCCAGCCTGATCCGAAAGCAAGCCGTGGCCACAGTCGCGCCCATGGTGCTGCACGTGACGGTCGTACCAATACGGCTCTACCCGATGAACCTATCTCCGCGCCCCCTGACAATGCCCCTACCTTCGCAGGCGGGACTCCTACCTCCCCGGGTGACGCCACTGCTGCTCCAGTTGATGTGCAGTTGGTTGCACCAAAGGCCCGCACGAAACCTACAATGCGACCGGTTCCCGTGCCTGAACCCATTCCTGCGCCTGAACCCATTCCTGCGCCTGAACCCATTCCTGCGCCTGAACCAGTTCCCGCGCCTGAGCCGAGCCGCAAGCCTGAAGCCAAGTCCTCAGACCAGGGAGGCAAGCAAGCTGGTGATGTCGGATTGGATGGAGTGCCTGAGGATATCGTTACAAAGAAGGGTGGGAAGAAGCAGCAAGCAAAGGCTGGTAAGGGCGAGAAACAGGTACGTTAATACTATTAATGTGAGAAACACAGCTAACAGCCTGATGTTGCAGGTCACAAATGTCCCACTTTGTCGCTTGACGCGATTGAAATAGATGTGGGGAAACTCACGCTTTACCCTGGACAACCGCCTGCAAATGGGCTATTTTCTTTTTTCATATCTTTTGTTTCCCTCATGTTCTCCGATTACTTACGAAGCTGATGCTTGCAACTCTGTTGCTCACGTTGTCGATGATGATTTGATTGTCCCCTTTTGTGCACGAATATACTACTTTGCACTGCATATAGCCAGAGCCGTGAGCTCAACAGGCATTTGAGAAAGTCTGCGCGCGAGAGCCCAGCACGGTTATAACATGGAACTCAAAAAAGTCCCTGCAACGGACTCTTTATCAAGCCCAGGATGGATTCATAATACAGCCGAAGACGGACTCTTTCTATATCCCGCGAGTACTCGATCTATTGTTAGGCACGTTATAATTTCAAATAAGGACTCATTATATATCCATTCTGCGGGACTTTTTTGGACATTTGCAATATATGTGCTGACTAAGCCAGGCACAGGGCTTTATTTGAAATGTAATCCGGACTTTCATGCTATCCAACGGGTGCTCAATAAGAGTCCCATGACGGATTTTCGTGCATTCCCCGCACGGAGTTAGGTTAACTCCCGACACTTCCTACAGTGTTAGCGCGCAAAAATGAACCAGGATGAGAGTGCCGTGATAGATACAACGCGAGATATTAACAAAGAAATGGTTGTGGTGTGGCGACTGCCGATGGCAAGTAAGAAACATGGTTGCAACAACGGTGGGGCTAGGTCGTGGGGTGGACTCCGAAAAGTTCTGGTTTTCATAGCTAATGTGATGGCGAGTGACATCCAAATAACCAAATTGTTGAAATTAACTCTCGCTTGAACTACTTCCAGGGTGAGTAGGCGTTTTTTCCGTTACTTCCGAGGCAATGGGAGATTCGTCATATAGGGCTGGGTAAGTACTCCGATGAGCAGGACATTTGCTAAGTATCTCATAATCAACAGTGAACTCATCTGATATCCCTAGATCTAGCTTGATGACAACCATGACGACTCAAGATCGTTCACTTCTTGTGCTTTATGGCTCTGAAACTGGGAACGCAAAAGATGCTGCCGAGAGGGTTGGCCGAATGGCACGGAGACATCACTTCCAAGCGCGTGTTGTTGCGATGGATAGTTTTCCGCTGGTACGTCTAGTCATCGTTTCACACAAAAGCCCCTGCCGATTGAACCATCTGAAAAGATAGCCTACACTCATCGATGAGCCTTTGGTTATCTTCGTTTGTGCTACTACGGGGAACGGGATTGAGCCGGCAAATATGACTCCCCTATGGAAAGCACTACTTCGGGCAGAACTCCCTTCGGATTTATTTGAAGGCAAGCTTGGTGTAGGCACGCTTGCATTATGGTATTAGAATCGGTCATACATTTAGACATGGATTTTGCCGTCCTGGGATTGGGGGACTCTTCGTACCAGAGGTTCAACTGGGCTGCGAAACGTCTACAGAGGCGGCTTATTAGTCTAGGAGGGCAGCAGATCTATGACCGAGGAGATGCCGATGACCAGGACCCCAGGGGGTGAGTGAGCATCGTCTTGCTGTTTCCCTGAATAGCAATATGGTGATTTAGTGCGGACGGGGTGGTAGATCCTTGGATAAAGTCCTTATTCGAACGAATCAACGAACGATACCCGCTGCCGCCTGGACTCAGTATTCTTCCAGAGAACGGATTGTATCCCCCCACTCTCACAATCACTCCTTGCCCGACCTCGATCCAGTCAATTGACAGTATCCCAAGCTTATCTCAAGACTTGCATAACGTGACATTGATAAAAAATCGTCGAATAACCAGAGAGATTGGTATCAGGATGTTCGACATGTTGTCTTCAGGGCTAACGAGAAAATTGAGTGAGTGTAAACCTTTCTTCGTCTGTGTTCAATCAAGCACCAACTTACAGATACCGGCCGGGAGACGTCGCCGTCCTATACCCCGAAAATTCACCCGAAGATGTCAATAAGCTGCTACGAAGACTGGGTTGGGAAGGCGACGCGGAAAGGTTGATCCTTGTATCACCTGCCTTCCCAGGTGCCAAATTCTCACTCGAGGTCTTGATCCATGTGAATTTAATCGAATTATGCAGACCGCACACTTCCATTCGGCTACCCAAACTCCAAGACGCCGACCACACTCCGCACATTGCTAACGAAGTTCGCATCAATTAACTCTGTTCCAAGAAAGTCCTTCATCGAGCTCCTCTCTAATTTCACAAAGGATCCAATGGAGACCGACAAGTTACGCGATTTTTGTACGCCAGAAGGGCAGGTAATTCTATTGACATCGTCTGCAAAAAAAATTATCGCTAAACTCGAGGTACTCGGTCTAGGATGATCTTTTTGACTATACGACTCGCGTTAGACGAACGATCCTTGAGGTTCTACTTGAATTCCGTTCAGCTGTCGTCCCACAGGAATATATTGCGGATCTGTTTCCAGAACTTAGGCCGCGCCAGTTCTCCATTGCCTCATCCCTTTCAGTGCGTGTGCTCGTTTTGGGGCTGTAATGTATCCGGACGCTGAATGTGCATATAGGCTCACCCATCCGAAGTTCACCTCTGCGTCGCCATTGTGTCGTATCGCACTAAACTTCGTATCCCTCGAAAAGGAGTTTGTACCTCTTGGTTGGCTGATCTACGGCCTGGAGCGAAACTTCGAATTGGCTTGAAAGAAGGGACGATGCATCTTCCGGAGGACTTGACGAGGCCACTTGTGCTGGTTGGGCCAGGGACAGGGGTGGCCCCAATGCGTGCAATGATCGAAGAACGGGTCAGAAAAGGCGCTGCCGGTCAGTAGACATCGCGACCAATCGATGGAAAGCGCTAATGAATAAGCTCAGACAATTTGCTCTATTTTGGCTTTCGTCGCACGGATGCGGATTGCCATTTTCTCTCAGAGTGGCAAGCCTACCAAGAGGAGGGCAAACTAGTATGTCGTTTAGCTGCATCCCGAGATCAGGTGAGACCGCATTTCCTGAGTATTAAACTATCTAAATCGATCAAAATAGGATTCAAAAGTGTACGTACAACATCTGATATCAATCGACTCTCAGAAGATCAAAGAATGGATCGTTGATCGGAGAGGGATGCTGTACATATCGGGGCAAGTGGTCACCTATTATGGCATATATGCGTATTGACCATTACCCCCGCCCAGTTCATCCAACCAAATGCCTACCGCAGTACGGAGGGCGGTCATTACTTGTTTGCAGAACTCTTGTAGCTGGTCGGAAGAAACCAGTACCGAGTATATCAATACCATGGAGGCTGAAGGGAGGTGGTGCGAAGAATGCTGGTAGGGCCATGGTATGTCTGGGATCACCAAACCCCCCACGAAACATATGAAGCTGTAGAAAATCGATGCGTATTAGCTTGGGGTAATATGTCCATGTAAGGCTGTTGAGGTCGATAACGATCCAGAACAACGATTAGAACGGATGGTCAGTTTGTAAGTAGACATGGATCATATGTGTTTGCTGGTCCCCAGGACAAAAATACTATTTGCGTGCTGAGCATGCATATGTCGCGGCGGAACTTGCTTTCTGAGCTCGAATGATAATGCTCTACTCAGGTGTATGCAAACGCTCGTCGTTTGTGTAATTAGTAATGGTGATATACACTATAAAATTCGCCAAGTTTGTTCCTATTTTGGTACGCCAGGTCTCTCGACCGGCTTTAATCATAGAATACCAAAGCACGCAGTTCAATGGATTCACGTGGAGGGGTATCAGGATCCGTCGGACTAACCAAATGCTCAGTTCACATCATCAAGCACTGAACCAAACGGCTACTCACACATCAATAGCCGTATGCGGCGTAAACGTAGCTACACTCCCATCCTGCCTGGAATCGAAACTGGAACCCCCCCCCCCGAGCATGTAAGCTCACCATGATGGCCAACGGCAATCCAACCCCGCTCACCATTTAATCAAGACAATCTCATCCGGAGTCATACCCGCCAAATACTTCCACCGATGCGCCTCGTTGTGCTTGACAACCAACGTTTCTCCATCCCGATCTTTATACTTGAGCGTGCTCGGGACAAAATCACCCCCGTCCTTTTGGGTATTCACGCTCTGGAACTCGCACAGCGCCAGGGGGAGCTGCCATGCCGGATTCCGAATCGGGCGCCAGAGGCAAGGCAGGGACGTCTGCGGCCGGTAAATGCATGTGCACTCGGCGTGTGGCAGATTCAGCCGTCTGGTCGACATGCGCGATCTTGACCGGGGCCCTGTTCTCTGGCGTATCGGGCGTGCCTTCCGGTCGAGGACGTCTGATCGCTAACGCAGCACCCCCCCACAAAAAGCGTTAATCGAAAAATCGCCGCGATAAACCGAAAACAAACTCGGCAAACTCACTGTGATCGAAAATCACGACTCTGGACGCCCCGGTGTACTCCTTGATCCTCTTGATCGCGTCTTCATAATAAATCTCTCGGATCTTGGTCTCGTCCTCGAACAGATTTTCGGGCCGGGGCCCGGCGCATAGTGGAATTCGAAACCGGACTTGTCGAGCGTGTAGTCTTGTTCATGGCCGCGTACGTTTTCTGCCTTGACGTCGAACTCGACGGGATCCCAGTTCTGGAATGCGCAAGTTGCGTGAGTGGAAAGTGAACAGCCAACCGGTTGGACACCTACCCGACGAGGCTCAAATCCAGAATCGATCCATTGATATGGTTTGCTACCATCAGCAGGTGGAGTAAAGTAATTGATGCGAGTATCGACAAGAGCCATTCCGATAACTGGGTCCTAGACGTAGCAAGAATTAAAGGTGGGTGAATGCAAGGGAAAGGCGAGTGGTGCAAGTTCCATCCGACTACGACCTGCCATTTATATTCCCATGGGCCTGTGAGGATCAATGTCGTGCTCGATCCGAACGTCAGACTCGGGCCTCCACCTGATTCATCATCTCAGCGTTTATGGGTGCTTCTGCCCAGTACCATCAGTCATCATATGCCTTAGAAATACACTAATATTACAAATAAAAATCTCGGGTGATTACAAGCGCGCGGCTGTGGCGCAAGAAATGAATAGAAAATGAATCATCGCTATTCAAAAGTGGGCGTCTGCGCGTCATCGTAGACCCAGCCGACGTGGGAGCAGGCGAAACCAGTTGATGCAGTCTCCAAGCGGCCCTCAGTGAATTGTACACGCCTTGAGCGTCGAGTTGGCCCCCTTTTCCTGGACAATCGTCATCACGACTGGGTACGGCGTCTGGGAAGCATCCAACAGGGGAGAGCGCAGAGGCGTAGTAGGCGGAGAAGACTCGGACGTAGGTCGAATCTCGATGCGGAATCGAACAAACTTGCTAAACAGGGTCCATAGACATCTAGACAAATCGTCAACGCCAACGCGTATCGCTCGCGAAATGCATCATACCACGAAAGTTTTCGGCGTGGCACAACAGAACCTGCAGTTCACCATGCCTAGTAACGCTCGCGCCGAGATCCGACAATACCTGCGTCGCTTCGCGGCGCGTCAACTCGGGAGAAACAGTCGAAAACAACGTAAGGTTCTAGCATACAGTCAGCCTTGGTGTAAATCGTGCTTTCGAAACCACTCTACCGAAGGTTTGAAAGAGAACAAATTCTGGAACCATCCCCTAGCCATCTGTTCAGGACGAGGGGAGCTCAAGCCAGGGGTCCCAGGCTGGGACACGGAAGAAACAGGGTGCCAGTTCGGATTGGCCAAAGCGAGAGGGGCCGCTGCATCCAGCCATCAGAAATCAGGCACCCATTCCAACGCGCATACACTCACGTTTCGACTTGCGAACCAACTTGGGCGATACCGGCGGAAGCTTGAACTCGGCAGCATGAGGTGAAAGCCTCGATTTACTCGCGACTTCTCGATCCTTTCGAACTTGGTCTTCGTTGACCCAGCGCTTGGGAATGTACACAAACTCGTCCCCAAACGCCTTTGCCGGGTCGGGTGAGAGCACGCTCCTAAACGGTGTTGGTTCATCTCCACTGCTGCCCATTACATCCGAAAAGGCTGACTGGGCGGGGGACGAAGCCGCGCTCGCAGCTGGAACCTCGCGCGTCATAAGGCTTGTGGCGATCCGGCTTTGCGGACGCTCGTGCGCCCTCGCAGTCGTCGGTCGTTCAGGAGCCAAGCCAGAGCCCGGGCGCTCACGGGTCATCGCAACCGGACCAGCCTCGAGATGCGACTTCGGACGAGCAGAAGCGTTTGGACGAGGACCCATGACGCTCGACGGGCGAGCTCCTTCGCGCGAATGAACAGAAGGGGCAACGCGTCCGGCAACCAACTCGGTCATGCGGCCGGATTGGCCGACAAAGCGACTTGGAGTTTCCATCCGGGCGGGGTTCCGAACAGGGATAGCTGGGAGGACATAATCGCCTGGAGGATTCGTTATAGTGCGCCTGCGTCCAATGGGAGCAACTGACATCTTGGCCGAAGGACGGGCGTCAATCGACCGGCGACCATTGTTCGTGCGACTCGTAATATCCATAAAGACGCCCGCTCGGGTGCAATCTGGAGGTACGTTGTCTGATCTACTCGACGGGGTGAGTACAAAACTCAAATACACAAAAATAGGAAACATACGAGGCGAATCATCCTCGATGCTACTCTCGTCGTCATCCTCCATCCCATAGTCTTCGCGCACGCGCTCGGCATACTGCCTCAACAAATACAAAAACGCTTTTCCCAATTTGGCTGGTCGCGTACACGGAGTGCACGTTCAATGTCGCCCCGGGATTTATGAAACAAGATTCGGAGGCTGTCGAGGTACGCGCTCTCAATATGTTCGTGTGGCCCAATCGGCTTGCTCAGTTCTTCGAGGGTGGGCGGGGTCGGGTTGCGGAACATCCCATAGGTCCTGCCCTTGAAAAACGGATGGGCAAAGATTTCGGGGATCTAGCTCAGCCCTGGTCAGTGTCATAAACTGGGGTGCGGTGGGATGAATTACGGTAAGGCGCTTTTCCGGATCGACAACAAGCATGCGCGCGATCAAGTCTTGAGCTCCCGGAGAAAGTGAATCAACCATCTTGTACCGGCCAAGCTTGACCTGGCCATCGATTCAATACACCGCACCAACCGGACTACGTGGACCAACCTTTTGCAAGAGTTTTCCAATGTCCTCATCCTCAAACGGCAAGCGGCCAGTGAGGAGCGCATACAAGACCACGCCGCAGGACCAAATATCCGAGCTTGCGCCGTGGTATGCTTTCCCCTATATCCACTGTCAGACCTTGATGGACCAGAGACGTCGAACGAGTACATACTGCAACGACCTCTGGACTGGCGTAATGGGGGCTCCCACAGCTCGTCTGGAGCATTCCATTGGCGACTTCGAGAGCGGCCATGCCAAAGTCGGCAATCTTGACATTCATGTCCTTGTCGAGCAAGATGTTTTCGGGCTTGAGGTCCCGATGGGAAATATTGAATCTATTGAAACCCGTCGCGTCAGAGTATGGGAAGAGATGGACGAGACGAACCGATGACAGTAGTCCAAGCCAAACATGATTTGCTTAAAATAGTAGAGCGCTTCGGGTTCGGAGAGATGACCTGGCCAGACTGTCAGCATGGCTCTTGTTCGAGACCCGAGTAGACCAGACTTGCCCCTCGAAACGAGATAGTCAAACAGTTCGCCGCCTTCGACGTATTCGAGGGCCAAGTAGCTGAGTGAGGCGTTAGGATTAGAATTGAGATAGCAAAAGACACCCACAACTCGGTCTCGGTCTCTTGCAAGTCGTAGAGTGACATGATACACGGATGGTTGATCAGCTTCATGATTACAATCTCGCGGTGGATGGCCAGGAGGGCCTTTTGGTGCCTGGCCTCTGGAAACATCAAGTCAGTAGCCGAAATGAAACGACAAGAAAGAGGCCACGCATGCCGGCAATCGACGCCTTGCTCGTCAAGGCCATGTTCTTCGAGATGATCTTGATTGCTGCAATCTTGCCCGAGTATTTGTGTTTAGCGAGTTTAACCCGGCCTGATAGGGGTCAGCGCGGGGGGTAGAGCCGCGGGCCAGACTCACCGCTGGCACCCTTGCCAATCATGTCGCCGAGGATCCATGGGCCGATGGACTCGAGGTCGTTGGGGAGATGGCCGAGGTCGGTGCCGGCGGCCTGCTGTTCCTGTGGGTGTCGAGGCGCCACGAATTCATTATGGGGATCGGTTGTCGAGGGACATAGCCGAGGGTTCGCGTTGTCAGGCGAGGATCGGCAATCAGCAGCCTCGAGCCAAACGCACCTTTTGGAAGCGGGTGGGCCAGGCCTGGCGCGACTCGTCCTGGAGACGCGGGGGCGAGGCAGTGACCTGGCGACGTCATCGTGTGCTGTTGCTGTGCGGTGTGCTGAACGAGTGGCGGGCGAACGAGCGGCGGTGTGGTGGTGGTGGTGGTGGTGGTGGTCGACGCCAGGCGGCCGACGGGCGGGGCCCTCGCTATATAGGGGAATAGGGGCGGGACTTGGGCCATGGGGGGCCGGCGCTAAACAAGCGCTGCATCACACCCCACGACGACGCCCAGGCGTATGCCCGCCACGTCGAATAGCCGCAGCTGTTGATAGCCGACGATGGACTTTCTAGCCTCGTTCTCCAAGTCGCCGTCCCGCGCAAAGTCGCCCTCCCCCACCTCGTCCTCGTCGCGCTTCCGCCGCCACCCGCCGCCCGAGCTGCAGCTCGACAAGCCCGCCAAGCTCGCCGCCTCGGCCTCGTCGTCCAACCTCCTCGCCGACGAACCCGCCCCGTCGGCGACCGTCGCTGCCGCCGCCAGCGCCTCGACCTCGAACCTCCGCGCGCCGAGCCCCACGCCAGAGCGCGACAAGGACCCAAAGCGCGACAAGTCGAAGCGCATCGGGATGCTCGCCCACCCGATCGCGTTCCACCTCCCGTCGCGCGCCAAATCGCCCAAGCCGACCCAGCCCCGCATCCCCAAGTCGGGCGCGCCAGACCCCCCGCCGACACCGCGCTCGGCATCCTCGTCTGCAAACACGACGCCCGTCCAGCTGTCAGATCAAGATGGCGCCCAGGCCCCGATTCCCGCCACCCCGTCGACGGCAAGTGTCTCTTCCACCTCGACGTCCACCACCGGACTCGCGCCCTCTGTCCCCGCTCGCTCACCCCTGCGCGGCACCCCCCGCTCCGTCGCGTCCTTTTCCTCCCTGCTGCACAGCTACACCTCCCCCGGACCGGACTCTGCCATCGGCCTCGGTCTCGGCCTCATCACGAGCGTCGGTGCGAGCCCCGGCTGGTCCCAGCTCTCGACGCTCCCGCCCTCGCCGAGCGTATACTCCCCCGTGCACTCGATCTTCCCATCCGCCGACCAACGCAGGGCAAGCGCCGAGGAGCACCGAGTCAGGCGAAGCGCGAGCATGCGCCTGCGTTCCGCTTCCGGCGACCCCGCCCAGACAGACGGAAACGGCACCTCTGCCAATCCGCGCTCCAAACGGGTGGGCGATCTGCGCATCCCGACCACCCGGACACGGAGCCAGAGCATCAGCTCGCCCATTCTGTACGAGGACGGCTCAGAGTCGACCGCGACCGCACGACCCGAGATGCCATCCCGCACGAGCACCGACCGAGGGCGACGCAGCACAGACACCGCAGGTCGGCCCACGTCCCCACCCCCACACTCGACCATCTCCCCACGCCCGAGCTCATCCCGCAGATACACCACAACCAACTCCAACACCACACCCCATGCACCCAATCCGTCCTTGCCCGTGCGCGACTCGGGCGTCGCGGTAGACCTCCCGCCGCCCGTTCCGCCCAAACTCCACCTGCGTATGCAATCCGAGTTTACGCTCGGACCTGAATTCGGCATCACCCCAGGGAGCGAGAGCGGCGAGAGCTCGGGTTTCGAAACCGCTGCGTCCCACACTGCTCAGGGACCCAATCGGCCAGGGACGAGCGCGAGCAACAACACGGCCGGCATGGTCATCCACCTTCCAACGCCCACGGCCGAATCAGCCTCCACCAGGACGAGCGCCGCGTCCCAGGTCTCGCTCCTGCTCGAATCGCCTTCTAGAGGCTCAAAGATTCACCCGGACGAGGCAGATCCGAGGCCCTCGACGTCATCCTTATTGCCTCCTCGTTCGGTCTCGGGCGCTTCGACGCCTGGATCGGTCTCTGCTCCTCCCAAGACCGCCAAACGAACCCATGCGCTCCTCGAACTCCTCTCGTCTGAACGCGCCTATGCCTCGGATCTCGCGCTCATTCGAGACATTTACCTGCCCCTCGCCCGGGGCATTCCGTCCAGTTTCCCCCTTCCCCCGAGCACAAGCAGTCTCATGTTTCAATCTACGGCCTCTTTACCCATCCAAGGTCCCAAACTCAACGGCAGTCATCTGGCGAAAAAGGCCAATGGCAAAAACGGCGTGGTCTCTCCTCCCCCTCCACCAGTCGGTTCGCCAGACGACCCGCCCATGACAGCTCAAGACGTCAAGATCATATTCGGAAATATCGAAGAACTAGCTGCATTTGCTGATGAGCTGTCGGACAAGCTCGAGGCTGCGTTGGGAAACGTCGTGCCGGGCGGGACGGGCGAGGATCGGGTCGGGGAGCTATTTTGCGAGCTGGTGAGTTTCAATGCAATATAGAGGGCGAGGTGTTGATTTGGGTGGTTGAATATCCAGGCACCCAAAATGACGCCGATGTACCTTACCTACATCACCCGACATCCTGCGGCGGTCGCAAGGTACACGGCGCTCACCGCGAACCCTACTCCTGCCTTGACCCAGTACCTGGCCACCACCCGCGCCATGACGTCGTCGATCACTCACGCCTGGGATCTACCTAGGCACGTTTTATCCCTGCTTGCCATGCTTCCTCCCCAAAGTTAATTTCATCGCCCACACAGTTTAATTATCAAGCCCCTTCAACGATTGCTCAAATACCCTTTGATCCTTCAAACTATCTTTGACGATACCCCTACTGCTATGGGCCACAAGGACCGCGCGCGCTGTCCCTGGCCAAGGACAAGATGGAAGAAGTCGCCCGTCAGGTAAACGAAGGTCGACGACGATACGAAGTTGTCAAGAGCGTGCTCGAAACGGGGAAATCACAACAGGCTGGGGGGAAGATGCCGTCTGTGAGCCGGATAAAGACCTTCAAGGGGAGGCAGAGTGCAGCTGGAACAGAGGACCTAGACAGGCTGGAGAAGCGACTGAAGGACGGGGCCGCTGCGGCGACTATGACGGCCGATCGCGTGATGGCATGGGCAAACGCGTTGATAGACGGAGCGGTGAAGCTGTTGGCGTGGAGCAAGGCGTTTGCCCGGGTTGTCGATCTGGACGTGGTCCTCGGTGGAGATCCGCAAGGTGGGAGCGAGGCTGTTCGGGCTTTCACGACCGTTGCGCAGAGTTTGGAGGACCTAAGCCGCGAGTTGGCGGCGGTGATCAAGGAGGAGCTGCTTGCGCAACTCAGGAAACTTGTCGAAACGACGCGCGAACCGCTGTTGTTGCTCTCGCATATGCACGTCTTGGCCAACGCACATCACAATTTGGTCAACGCGCCGTATTCCAAGTCGCGTCCGTCGGCGCTCCAAGAGGCGTCCCAGTCGTATGTTGCCCTGGCTGCTCAGCTCCGAGATGAACTCCCACGATACGTTGACATGTTTGAGCGTGCATTTGGGATGATCGTCCTCCGACTGTCGGGTTGGCAAGCGCGATTTTTCCAAGAGGCCGAACGGAGGTGGAAGGAATTCTGGCTGGCGCTCAATGTGGAGGAGAGCGAGGTTGGGGCTGGGGAGAGTGCGGCAGTCGAGACAGTTCGGATCTGGTGGAGTCGATGGGAAGCAACCGCACGTCAGACTGCGAATATGGCGATCCTCTCACCGAATCGACGAGCACCCCCGCCTCCACCGCAACACCCTACCACCCCCAGCTCGGCGGACAGTGCGTCCTGGGACCATATACCGCCTCATCGGCCGTATGCCCAGTCGGGTGGATCGGGTCAAGCGTCGGCCTTGTCGTTGGCGGAACAATCGTCCGCCACGTCGTCCAACAAGGGCGGGCCAGGACACGGTCGAGCCGTGTCCAACGAGTTCCCCGCTACCGTTCCGCGCAACCAATCCGGTACATCCCTCGCCCCGCGCGTCCAGAGCGATCCCGTATTCCCCAAGTCCAAAAAGTCAGGCAAGACAAGTAACCTAAGACGAATGACCGACCAGCTCTTTGGCGGGACACCGAACCCCGATTCACCTGAACCGACTCGGTCTTCGTCTCGTGCGTCTGGGGGTAATGGTCTCGGCACACGAGCATCGACCCATTCGGGTTCGTCCCGGATGGCGCACCAGCCTGTGCTGTACGCCGCGGCTGCGATCCATCCGTTTGATCCCGAGACGGATGCGACCCACCTGGACTGCCGTTTTTGACGCTCCGGATCGGGGACACGTTGGAGATTCTCGTAGAAGCTGGACATCCGTCAGAACACTCGAATCTGCCAATTCAGTACGACGATGCGCCAGATTGCATGCTTGCGGCTCGAAGTGAGGATGGAACAGAGGGATGGGCGTTAGCGAGTTATTTGATGCCTTTGCAGTAGGCGAGGCGTGTTGGTGTTTTTTTCGATTCGTTTGACAGGAAGGAGCAGTGAGAGGACAATTTACCTTTGCTTGATCGTATCTCCGCTATCTGCATAAATATGTATACCTACCCACTCCATACATGTCAGTTCTTTTTTCTTTACTCCCTTACATGATGATTTGTGCATATTTGTGTTTATATAACATACACTTGTAGAAATGCGGATCACAAGGTCCGCCATGCCTGATCGGACAAAGCTGGGTTGCGTATGAATAATAGGAAAGATTTGGAAGCAGCGTGAATGTTGCGTGCTCGATGCAAATTGATGTTCGATTACTGAGAAAGACAGGTTTTGGCCGAAGATGAATCAGCGACTCGCATGTCGCAACAACAGGTGGAGGCTTGACCACTTTCCAAGTGCCCGAGGCATTACGTCATAGTGAGTATAAAATGTGGCGGAGACCACACGCTCTCTCTCTAGGCATTCAGGCACTTTCCTCATTCTAGCTCAGTACCATGGTCTCCGCTCTTCGACACTAGCATCAATTACTTTATCCCCCCAGCAGACGGCTCTAAACCGTACCTTTGGACATATGCTGATCATCCAGGAGGAGGGCCTATGCGCGTACGTTGAATCTTATTCTTGATTGAATTGACAAAACTATGGACAAAACTCATCGAGATCGCATTTATAGAACTGGGAACCCTCTCCATACGACGTCCAAGTCGAAAATATTCGCGGGCACGAGAGTGGATACACACTCGACAATGCTGGCTTCCAGTTTCATAAAGTCCCAACCGAGGGCGCAGATTTCGACAATGAAGAGTGGATCAAGAATGTATATTACGAGGACGCATTCGGAATATTAAGAATATCACTGGGGCGTCGAGGGTGGTTGTTTTCGACCATAGTGAGTGTTTAGAGCCGAAAAACAGCACCCCCTCGGTCGCTGATTACGATCTTTGATGATAGCCATTAGGAAACCGCGACCATGGTACGCCAGAGTCACCGGAGACGCGAGCACCTGTCAAACTAGCGCATGTTGATCAGGCAGTTTGGGTGGATTATAACACACGCATATACCCACCTAACTCTGCTCTGTAGAGCGCGGAAGCCGCAGCCAATCGTGTACGCCGACACTTGCCAGCGGAAGATGTACCCGAGCTCCTCTCGAAACGCTACCAAATAATTAATCTCTGGCGCCCAATTAAAAGCACGGCGTGGCGAAACCCGCTCGCGCTATGCGATTTTCGGAGTGTGAATGATAAACCTGGAGGTGATTTTGTGCCTTCGACGCTTAGGTTCCCTGATCGAGAGGGAGAGACACTATCCGTCAAGTACAGTGATTCACACCGGTGGAAGTACCTGGCCGGGATGACGCCGGATGAATTTGTGCTAATCAAATGGTGAGTGCTTTAGAAACAAGCTTGGGCATACCACCTCATGCCTTTGTCAGCTTCGACTCGAAGCCAAACGTAGCTACTTTTACACCTCATACTGCCATCGATGAGTGAGTATATAATTCAATCACAGCAGGTAACTCACTGATATTCTCAAATTGAAGTCCCACTACTCCCGATGACGCGCCAGGCCGCCAGTCAATTGAGCTCCGCACATTGGTGTTTTACGACTAGCCAGCGAAATGAGTAACCTTGAAATTCACGTGGAATATCGGCTACTGGATATGACTGTGTAAATACAGTTCATGAAATCTCTCTTCGTTCATCTTGCACTTCACGTCCCTATTTGGACATCCCATAAGTTGCTGGGATCCTAGAGTTTAAAATAATTACCATAGGTCGTTTCAGGTTAAGTTTTATTTTTTGGAGTATGTTCGTGATCATCTCAGTCTCTCAATGCTGGAACTTCAGCCGATAAGTAAGGCAAAGAGGCCTTTGGACTCTGAAAGTCTACAGATGATGGTGTAGCTCCATCTTCAGGGGGATTCTATAAGGCCACCAGTCGATGAATAGGAATTCGAAACAGTCTTCTAGATCTCCTTTATCATTCCTTGATATTGGCAATGTGCTCCACCTGCTTGTATTAAGTTGATTGGCTATTAGCTCCAGAGCTGGCCCTGGTATGTTCAAGGGATATACCTTGGTTAGCACTTGCAGAGTGGATGACTTCCCGTAAGGGCCAAATCAAGCTAAGCTAAAGTCTGGATGACGTCATAGTTATTAATGTCTGATTACTCCACGTTGTAATCACTCCGCCTTTAGAATAGCTTAGCTTTAGTTTTAGCTCTTACGGGAAGTCATCCAGTGAATGAACAGGCGGTCGGTAGTCAAGTGAGGAAGCGGCTATGAGAGGAAATTGATTCTGAAAGCCAAGGCAGCATGACTCACGTCTTGAGCAGACAGAAGATTCGGGTTCAGACTATGTGGTGTTTGTGTACGTTGTTGTGGGTAGGGTGAGCGCCTTGCTTCCTGTAGCTTTACTCGAAACCCATCTCAAACTCTAGTCCCATAACGCAAAGATGATACATTCTATGTACAGCATACAGTGTGGCTTTGATAAATAACTCTGCGCTCGCCAAACCTGCAAACATGCGTCATTCCCCTCGCATTACATGATACAAATAGCTAGTCGGATCCAAAACGGGAACAGAACTGGTTCGCAGGCGACCGAAATCCAGGCCATTGGCACCCCCCACCTATTGTCCGGTACCTGTTTCGCTGGGGCCCCTTGGAGCAACTCCATGAAATTAATGGAGCCTGACTGTATCACTAAGTTTGGCACTTGTATAAACTTGGCAATTCGCACCACAAAACTCACCACATCAACTTCATCACAAGCAAGCCCTTCTGTTGAACGAGTCGCCAGGTTGCTTCCTCCTCAGCCTACGTTCGAACTTCCTTTTCCACTTCCAGACTGGTACTTCGCCTCATCAAAACCCATGGTTACGCAAAATTTACGAGAACAAAATTCCGGATTCGTATGAATTCCTAAAAGCGATGATCTCTTACACATCGGTGGGGGAAGCTTATAGACAGTTGCATCTTCCAGTCGCTTCAATGGGAGTTATATGCGCGTATACATTGCGACATGGGCTTGAAAATGTAAAATTCGCTCTTGTCCAACCCTAATTCGCGAGCTGAGGCCACTGGCCGTTATTTGGTGCCGGGAGGATTGTTCACTGGGCGCTACAGCTTCCGTAGCGCCGAGTAGCTGGGGTATTTAAATAACTGATACAATGTACTCTTGCCGTCAGCACGGATAACAAAATGTTACCGAGAAACGCTTGTATGGTCCATTATCCAGCCTCAGCCAAAAGCCAATTGCTAAAACGATGGTCGGTTTGCCAGCTTCGATCTACCCTGCTATACGAGTCCCGGACAACTATCAGTTACTGTTTACCACAGATGTAATGCAGCTGTGAATTTATAACCAACCCGGCTTCAGCTAGTTGATTCGCAATGCCTATGCGTAGATAAATATCGCTGTACAACATCCCTCCGGCCTCTTGGTGCGACTGGGGGGTGCCTTACCTACCAACAATATTTGATTGACTAAAAGATGGCCGAGAAGTGGGCGTTTACTCAGGCTGATACTTACGGGTCATCAGCAAGGGATATGATTCGTACAGAGGCTGCAGCGAAGCGGCGCGCTCGGATTAGAAGTAGAATCCTGGCCCCTGCGGCCGGCCTTCTAAACGCAATGGCATTATGTTTGTTTGGGCTACGGGCCAAACCCATGAGCACTGTATAAATTCCGCCACAAAAACTAGAGAGTAGTCACTTCCCCTCCATCTTTGCGACTATGAGGCTACGGAACTGCTTTGCATTCACTACTTCAGTAATAGGGCTCTCAGTGGCCTATGAGTCCACTTCTGGAGCTCGTGATACAGTACCTTCCAACTCAGAGTGTCTTGAAACCTGCAAAGCCATCGGTCAGAAAGGCATTGGGTGTATTATGCTGGTGCGTTCTTTCCTAGTTACTGTAACGTTACTCAACTAACCTGATGATTGGACTAGGTCATCCCTTGTATACGAAGGGAAACAGCCATTGGTCTTCGGCCAGTGATCAAAACTCGACTTGTGTGGCTGAGCCTGCCAATGCGAAGGATGTATCTACAATTGTGAGCTGCATTATTCTCGTCTTTCGGGCTTAATATAACTATATCGATTGTTTTTAGCTCAAGATTGTAGCTAAGGCCTCAGCACCGTTTGGCGTACGCTCTGGTGGTCACACCACCAACCCAGGCTTCTCATCCACAACAGGGGTCCAAATTGCGCTGTTCAAGCTCAGCCAGTCACCTATCACCCGGCTCCGCTTGCGGCGGATGGGTCTGCGGGGACTGTCGAAATTGGGGCTGGATTGGTAAGATTTGGTTGTTCGCCCTATGATGGCAATAAATAAGAGTTCAATAGGTCTGGGACGACGTTTACGCAGCACTCACGCCACATGGTGTGACTGCAGTTGGTGCTCGCGCTACCGGGGTTGGAGTGGGTGGTTTTATACTTGGCGGCGGATATGGCTTTACCAGCAACCAGTATGGGTAAGTCTTTATTCGCTTTTAGGAGAATGAATTCAGGATACGATTATACTATCAGACTTGCCATCGACACTGTCAAGGCTTTTGAGGTCGTTCTCCCGAGCGGTAAAGTTACCACTGCGAGTGAGACCAAAAATCCCGACTTGTTCTGGGGTTTGAAGGTATAACCAGGCAAAACTTGGTGTTATTGTATCCGCTGAAATGAGTTCTGCTAGGGTGGCTTCAACAATTTTGGGATCGTCACCAAGTTCACGCTACTGGCTTTCCCTCAGAAACAAGTCTGGGGTGGTATGCAGACATTTGTGGGGGAACAGGTATCGGCAGTCAATCAAGCGACTGTAGATTTTATCTCAAATGTCAAGGACCCAAAAGCGTCAATACTGCATTCTGTTTTTTCCGCTCCTGTTAACGGATCACAGGTAAGCTTGGTTATGGACTATAATACAGTTAAACCGCAATTCTATTTTAATTATAGGTCATCGGAATGAATCTTATGCTATTTTATGACGGTCCAAGCCCACCCGCCGGTATATTTGAGCGCTATACGTCTCTTCCACACATCTCTGCGAATATTTCCACCAGGAGCATGAATAGCCTTCTAACCTCAAGTCCGTCGAACCTTACTTACGGCCTTAGGTATGTCCCAACTATATGTTTTTTGGGATGATATTATTCAAGTCGTATATTCAGAGCCACCTTCGCCTCCGTTTCTTTGAAGACCTATACGCTTCCTCTAGTTCAGCAAGTCCAGAATCAGACTCTGGTATGTGTTTCTCGAGGCCGCGAAGCTATCATATCTAGATCATATTATTTAGTTTTGGGGCCAAAAAACACTCAAAGAAGGGACAATGCTTTCATATACTGTAGAACCGTTCCTTCCCTCAATGACCAAAAGAAATAAGGGCGGAGCGTATCCTCATGATAACTTCCTTCTCCCTCTCGACATTAACTGGTTCTGGACGAACGAGAAGGATGACGAGCTTTTCCGTAGTATGGCCAAAGAGAGTTCGCAAACTATCTTGCAACAGGCTATCGCGGAGGGGCAAGATATTGCCGGAGATAAGCAGATTCAATACGCCAACTATTCACCTGGGGATCAGGATCTGAAATCGTCCGTATTTCAAGTTAGGCTATGACCGCATTGTATTGACGTCCCTCATCAGGATATACGGCCCCAATTTGGACCGGCTCCGCATGCTCAGGAAGAAATACGATCCTGACAACATTATGGGGCTTACAGGAGGCTTCCGGTTCTAGGATACAGATCATGGATATATGCTTACCTGATTCTTAATCGTAGCCTTACAAGTTTTGTTAAACGCTACATGTGTTTTGAGCCAGAATGCATTGTGTTTCGCTCTCCTGAACGAAGGCATACAAACAGTGAAAATACTGGGCGAATCCACGAACATCTTGCTACGTGTTCGCATTACAGCAGGTCCTGCCCGCCATCTAATAACTCGCCCCAAAATCGGCCTGTTGTTTGTACAATATTCATATATCTCAATTTGAGGAAGCTAACTGGTTTCACGGGTTTTCTCTCTCTTACGATTCGCCGTGTTGCCATTCCGAATTTTCGGGCCAAATAAACGGGCATCATTTCCCAGTAAAAGTAAAGGCGTTTCGATTGGGACAAGGGAGGTGTGAGGTATGAGCTTCGTGAATCAAATAAGCGGGCTTCAATCCTTGGTTCGCTCCACCGCAGTGGAACAGCCGGTTATTGGCGGCTCGGGTCGGTTCTTTGGCAGTTGAAGTGTCAATAATCGTCTGTCATGTGTAAGGCTACCCAATGGACTGATCGAAGCAGGGCCAAACAATCGTTACTTCGGTTTATTCGAGCTGCTTTCCTTTCCTTCTCTTTCAACCTCTTTGGCCATTTCCCTTAACACCTCCCCCTCACTCTTTTCCCAGATTTCTACGCCCCGCTCCAACTCTTCCCATACCGCCCTGCCAATCCCTTCCGCCTCCATAAGAGCCATTCCTCTCCCTGGAAGCCGCGTTGCTTTGCATTCGCGGTATAAAATACCACCTTGTATGCGAGGGATGGGCTCTGAACTTGTTCCAGGAGTCGAAGTGGAAGATTCATCAGGTATCTCGGCAATACGGGTTCGGACAGTTGGGGCAAAAAGCGCATACAAAACCGTTTGCGCGGCACCAACAGATGATTTAGAAAACAGGCAAATTAGTGGAAACAATAAAATATAACTGGGGCCGGAGTTGAGCGGTGTGTACGAACGTGGACAGGGTATGACTCACAGGAAAAATCCAAGTGGGCTATAATCTTCCAATTCTCTTTTCGCTCGGAGGTATGACCCAATAGTCTGTGCGCGACTAAAGCCAGGGGCTGCACTAACTGCTAAAATATTTGAGGTCTTCGTCTTCTTTACATCTACTAGATCCGCATCGCTAGTACCGAGTACAGGTTTTGTCGACTGAGAAGCCAAAGCATCCACCACACGTTGCAAGTGTCGCATCAGAAGAATCGACCTAAGAGCACGTTCGCCCTCGCGGGATGAGATAGATGAAAGAGCCATTCTGGCAAGCTGGTTTTGGAATGGCGTGGATGGGTGTACAGGTTCTGGTACATCTTGGGGCAAAGGAGGATCAGGCGCCGTTTTTGATTGCGAATTGGATGGAGAAGTGTTCGTGTCAGGTTTGGATAAGGCAAGTGGAGGCAAATAGGTGGGTATAGATGCTGCGTATAATGGATTTACGACGCTCACTACCCGAATATCCCGATCGCTCGGTGCTTTAATTAAGCAGGGTAGGAGCAAGGTGACCAACAAGAACGACGCCAGTGATCCCTCAAATCTCCGCTCGGTCTCCATCCGTCGAGTATCTTTGCTAGAAGTCCAAAGGGATCCAATGTGCGTATATTCGTGCGCCAAGATAATACTATCTAGTCGAGGTGGGTCGCGTGGCGCGCCGGGTATGTTACTTGATGGTCCGCTGGCGGTCGTGGTCAGGAACTGTTTACAGAATGCCCGTATTGAGGAAGGTGAAGAAAGATCACATTCCTCGGCAAAGATGAGCTCATTGGATGTTACGGCACGAATGGCCGAGATAAGCTCTTCGATGACGGGGTCGTTGAGGGATGGTGTAAGTGCAATGATTTGGGCACCTCTTTGCGCAAGTTCATGCATCAGAGTCAGCCCAAGCGGTGTAAAGGCACCCTAAGGAGGCATCAAAGTCAGTACTAAAGTATGAGTGTACCGAAGCAGACGTGCCGTCAGTAAAACAACGCGCCCATGCATATCTCGGTCGCGTGGATTTTTGCGTCCATTAGCAATAAAATTAAGACTGTAGAGTAGACATAGTGCTGCTGCGGTTGGGAAGTAGTAGCCCGTAGGTAGCAAACGAGTAACCCATTCAGCAAATATGTGAATTGCCATTGTAGCGCAACGTCAGTGGATAGGTCTTCAGTCTAGCAATTAGATTGTACTAGGTCCACAAGCTAGCTACCGAATGGCGGTATATGTGTTGGTTTTGAGAATCTACTAGTTCTAATGATAGTGGGGATCGTCTATCAAAATCCTATGAGGCCGAAGTGGTGGCAAGCAAGAAGGCGGTGCTCGAATGACACGTGGAGCGCGTATTGATCAATAATTCATATATCAATTCATTGACCCAGTACATCAGCATAGCTCAAACGGACAACACAACAGCAACTTCAGAATACAACGCGACCACCAATGACAAATATCTGACGAAGACAGCAGCAGTTGGAGGAAGGCGGGTGATAGGTCACCACTGGCGCATCCATTGCCCCGTCGTTTCGGTATTCTTCTGAGCAATGCGTTTTTGCTTGCGCTTCTTCTCTTTAGCTGCCTCACATATCCCGGATGGGCAGCGTTTCTAACTAAATGTCAATCGCTTCGTACTGCACTTCATAGTTGCAGACTTACCCCATGTATCTCGCAAATCTCCTTTTCCTTGATCTTCAGCCCACCATATTTTGTAGTTACTTCCTCCATCCCTTCGTAATAATCTGCGATGCATCGAAGCACCTTGCGTCAACGATTTTGAACACGGGTGAACATTTAGAAAGCACTACCTTCATCATCATTGTCTTCATAAAGTTGATCCATGCTCTTCTCTTTCTCATTCCCCTTCTCCTTTTGCTTGTCCTCCTCCTTAGCCTTTTCATCTTCAAACTGCCCGTTCCAATTAGCAGGGCGATTGGGGCCCGGGTGGGCTTCTATATAATTAGCCGCGTCGTCGTCACTGTCTTCGTGATACATCCTAGCTTCTATAGGAGGTGGCTGACGAAATGTCGCTTTGGCCTTGGAGCTGGATTCGATCGAGCGGGCAAGTGGCGCGGTTGGGCGGACGGTAGGATCTTGTCCTGAGCCTGATATACACGGTTCAATAAGCCAAGCAGCGACGGAATTCCAGACAACTGACCGCTCTTTTTACCCTTTTTACCCTTTCCTCCTAGGTCTTTCTTCTGATTTGGGGACAAACCCGCAGCAGCGGCACTACCAGGCACTACACGACCATCAAGCACAGCCACACTGGACTTGTTCGAAATCTGGGTCGCTCATTCTTGGTTTTTCGACACTTTTTCATACTCTTTGCTACTTAGCTTCACTACTGGAACTGGCCGGAATGTCTACCAGAAACAGAAATATAATACCGAAACCATCACTACCAGGCGTTGCGACATCCAGGAGAGCGAACACCCCAGCAGGAAACCGTGCTACCAGTCTTTCCGCGATCTCTACCCCTCCCTCGCCAGTTGTCCTTACTGCGCCGAATCTGTTGACTGCCCCAGCGCCTGTAGAGCCACCCACTATGCCGGTGCGACGGGCCATGTCGACGACAGTTGCAATCAAGGAGTTGTCGAGCAGAGGCCTCATCCAGGGCACCTCTCACCCTGCGTTTGAGAAGCTAATCGAAATACTCTTGAACTTCACGGGCAAGGAGACAGCCGGAGACTCGGACTTCGAGGAAGTTTGGGAGGTGCCAGTAGCAGTAGGCACACTGTTAAAAGACGCGCTTGGAAAAATCGTTTCGGAGGCCACGGCTGACGCGTCCTTTCATAGATATACGAGCGTTAGAGACGAGGCAAGGGAGTGCGCAAAGAAGGAGGTGATGGAGGGTCTACAGGAAGAAAAGAGGAGACTTGAAGAGAGGGAGGAGACAGTGAGTGCGACGGAGGAGGTCCTTACGCAAGAAAAAAGGGAGTTAGCTGGGGAGAGGGGCCGTTTTGTGGAGGAGAAGAGACAGCAGGAGCTTGAAAGGGCCTCGCTAGATAGAGTACTGGATGGGATGAAGGCTACTCTGAGGAAACTTGAAGTGGAAAGGGGAGAATGGACGAAGATGAGGGAGGAGGGAGCAATCGCGCGAGCGAAAGACCCAGTGATACCCCCAGCGACGAGCACTGACCCGACTCCGCCAGTTTGGGGAGCACAGCCAGCAGGAAGAGTGGGATGGGGATATGAACCAGTGGAGGGACAAGAGGAGACGGGGGGCAGAAGTGGATCGTACGCGGCGGCAGTGGCAAGGGGGGGAGTCTGGCCTCCACTGGAAGAGGTAGCCCCTGAGAACTCTCTATCGGAGAAACAAGTTCAACAAGGAGCAGAGAGATTAAGGCGAGGAGAAGAGAGACGAGAGAAGCAACTGATGATTGACCCAGAAGTGGTCTCGGGTCAGAGGGGACTCCAGAACGTTGCTGAACAGGATTTACTTGAACAGGCACGGAAGGCGGTAGAGAAGATTGTAGAGCCAGAACTGCTCAACGGGAAACCCGAGAAAGTTCAGTTTACCTCGGTCGCAAGACAAGCAAATGGGGGGCTGCTCTACGAAATGAACTCAGTGGAAGCGAGGAGTTGGCTGGTGCGCCCAGACGTTTGCAACAGATTTACTGATGGCTTTGGCTGTGCAGTCCAGATTCGAGAACGCAAATTCCCAGTTCTAGTTCAGCACGTCCCAATCTCCCTTGATGTTGCAAAGAAGGCGACAGTCGATTATCTAGAAGAGACCAACAACCTTCCGAAGGGCTCGATACTCAGCCTGAGGTGGATCAGGGACCCTTCAAAACGCGAGCCAGGGCAAAGACACGCACACTTGATTGTCCACTGTACGACGAAGGAGACGGCAAACCTCTGGATTGCGAATCGAATGACTTTAGAGGGGAAGGACTGCTCTACAGTGAAGCTATTATCAACCCCGCTGCGATGCTATAATTGCCAGCTACCAGGTCACCAAGCTAAGGACTGCTCTGCCACGCAGACGTGTGGCACCTGCGGGGGCGAACATCGAACGAGAAGTGCACGAATCGGCTAGACACCTACTGCGTAACGTGCAAGACCAAGGGACACCCAACCTGGTCGACATCCTGCCCAGGCTACGCTACCAGGTGTGCCAACCTCTCTGACAGAATCCCAGATAACCGCTATCGTTTCTTTGTTACTAGTGAAGCGTGGACATGGGAGCTCCTTGGAGCTAGAGAGATCGAGCAACGCTTCCGACCCCCTCGCACACGCAAAGAGCACACTTATGCGCCAGCACCACCTCCAGTTGAACCAACACTAGGCCCTCAGGAAGCCCACCCACGACCGGATAACTTAGCTCAACCAACACTAGGCGGATTGGTCATCCCTCCTAGACAAACAACACTCACCGAATACACCAACGCCCCAACCTCCTCTTCCCCCAGAACGCTAGTATCTCCAGAAAACCGCTCATGCCTAGACGACCAAACGCAAACAACACAAGACTTGGAAAACTCAGGATATGGCAACAAAATGTTAACACGTCTCCTACTGCTCACCACGACCTTATGAAATCAGTAAACCCAGACAACTGGGATATACTAGCTATTCAGGAACCGGCACTCAAAGATAAAAACGCTATTGGAATTACATCTAAATGGATCTCAGCCTACCCTACGAACCACCTTCATGACGGCCAACCTCGCTCTAGATCGCTTCTACTAGTTAATCGGAAACTCTCAACCAACTGTTGGCGAACAGTAGCTCTACGAACAGCGGATGTTACAGCAATCGAACTCGAAACCTCTCAAGGGAAAACTAGGATCTACAATGTTTATAACGACGGCGCACACGACGATACAATCGAACTCTTGGAATCCCACTTTGCAAGTCTACCCAGACACATCAACGTTATACTACTAGGCGACTTCAATCGACATCATCCACTTTGGGATGAACCAAGGAACGAACACCTTTTCACGGACGCACGAATGGAGGCAGCGGAGAAGTTGATAGACCTGACCTCGAACAACGACCTCGTTATGACCCTACCTGGTGGGATGCCTACACATAAACTGTACACTACTCAGAACCTTTCTAGACTAGACAACGTTTTTATTTCGTCAAGACTCGAAGACTACGTCGACCTCTGCACAGCCTCCCCAGACCCAAATATCACTTCGACCGATCATTTTGCAATCCACACAGTGATAAACCTCACGTGCGAAAGGGCGAAGACAGAGACTCGAAGGAACTACAGGAAGACGAATTGGGATGAGTTCAACGAAAAACTTAAAACACGAACTGATGCGCTGCCTACAGGAAAAGTCACCACGGTCAGGAACTTTAACAAGCGGCTAGGGGACCTGATGCAAGCCATTCAAGCAACTATCGAAGAACTGGTACCGGAAATTAAGCAAAGCCCGCACTCAAAACGTTGGTGGACTCCCCAGCTCACGGAACTTTGGAAAGCAAAAAACAAGCTGAGTAGAACCGTCAACCGTTATGATTACGAGATTGGTCACCCTGCATACGACGAACTCAAACAGGCTGAAGAAGACTTTAGGAACGCGATGAAAGACTCGCAGAAGATGTGCTGGAACAACTTCATCGACACAGCCGACGCAGACGACCTCTGGACAGCCCACCGATATCTTACAAGCGCTAAGGGGGATGGCGGCGCGACTCGAGTCCCCACCCTGGTAGTCGACAGGCCAAACGGAGAGCAACAAAAATGCGAGACGAACGAGGAGAAGGGATCGGTCTTCTACGACACTCTCTTCCCAACTCCGGAAGCCGATGCGCCTTTTGACGAAGAGGACTACATTGACGACGTAGAACCATTCCGAAGAGTAACAGGTGCGCAGCTGCGCCGCGCGATTGACAGACTTCAGCTGTACAAAGCCCCCGGCCCGGATGGAATACCCAACTGCATCTACATATACTGTGCCGACACGCTTGTGCCTCTACTTGTTCCCCTCTATCGAGCAACCTTCACTCTACAATACTACCCGCAAGCCTGGCGAGAATCAACCACCATAGTCTTACGGAAACCAGGAAAACCGGACTACTCGAAACCTAAAGCCTACAGACCTATCGCACTACTCAACGTCATCTCAAAGCTACTGTCAGCATGTGTGGCGGAGGAGCTCAACAGGCTAGCGGAAAAGTGGAACCTGCTACCGGAGCACCACTTCGGAGGTCGACAAGGACGCACGACATCCGACTCTATGCACACACTCACTTCGTTCATCAAAAACGCGTGGCGCAACGGAGACGTAGTAGCTGGGCTTTTCTTGGACGTATCGGGAGCCTTCCCAAACGCGAGCCCGGCCAGGCTGGCTCACAACCTTCGGAAAAGTGGAATCCCCGAAGACTACGTAACTTGGATGGAGCGTAAACTAGCCGGCCGGACTACTGTTCTCAAGTTCGACGACTACGAATCAGGAAAATTCGAAATCAAACATGGGATAGACCAGGGCTGTCCGCTCTCGTGTATTTTTTATATATTCTACAACAGCGATCTAATTAGGGTAGCCCAAGAACCAAAAGGGAGGGGCAAACGGGAGGAGCTAGCGGTTGGATATATTGACGATGTGGCTCTTTTGACGAGGGCGGCGAATATGGAGCAGGCGGAGGAGATGCTCAAGGACATGTTGGAAAGGGAAGATGGGGCGTTAAAGTGGGCGAAGCTGCACACCTCGGAGTTTGCGCTGGACAAGACGGCACTAGTTGGATTTACGAGGAGCAAGGAGAAAAAAGCCGAGGCGATTCAGATTGGAGGTGTGCTGATTGAGCCGGTTAAATCGCACCGTTTCCTCGGGGTGATATTCGACGAGGAGTTGAGATGGGGAGAGCAGAGAGCTGGAGTGCTAAAGACGGCTTCCACCTGGGTCAATCTCTTGAGGAGAGTGTCCAGAACGAGGCACGGCCTGAAGCCGGAGGCAGCGCGTCGTCTACATCAGGCAGTTTTTCTACCAAAAGTGACTTATGCAGCTGACGTTTGGTGGGAACACGTCCGCAGGAATGAACTCGGAACCAGAGACCTCGGCGCGGCGGGTTTCACGAAACGATTACAGACAATCCAACGTATCTCAGCACTCAATATAACGGGCGCCCTGCGAACATCACCAACCGACGCACTCGATGTACATGCCGGCATTCTCCCGGTGAAGCTAGAACTGCAAAGGGCCTGTCATCGGGCGGCGGTACGGCTAGCATCGATCCCGCAAAGCCATCCGCTCAGGAGTTTGGTCGACCGAGAAGGGAAACACATACCAGCTGAGCATCGTTCACCTTTACACATCCTATTCATGACTACTGAAGTTAATGTGGCAGATTTTGCACCGAGAGCCCAGAGCGGGGAATTACGGAGAATACTCTCAAAACTTAAGATCACGATAGACGAGACACGAGAGGAGGCGATAGAAGCTGAGAAGAATCTTGCAGCAGATGTAAAAATCTACACGGACGGGTCCATGAAAGACGGCGGAGTAGGAGCTGCGGCGGTGCTAGTCAGAGATGGAGCGGTGGATCGAACACTCAAGGTGTACTTGGGCTCAGACGAGGAGCACGAGGTGTACGAGGCAGAGATTATAGGCCTGCAGCTTGGTCTGCACCTACTAGAGACGGAGAGATGGCCGTTTGAGGACGCAGCTATATTTGTGGATAACCAGGCGGTGCTGCGCACGCTGGAGGCAGGAAAGACGAAACAGTTGTCGAACATGTTTGCTGACATGGCATCCTTACTGCGCAGGGTATCGGAGAGACACGGGCAGGCAAGAATCGAAGCAAGATGGATACCAGGACACGAAGGAGTGGACGGAAACGAGAAGGCGGACAAGGCGGCGAGAGATGCAGGGCAAGGCGGCAGAAGTCAAATCGAACTGCTCCCGGGACATCTGAGAGGACGCATACCGATCAATCCTACGGCGGCGATTCGAATGTTCCGGAAACTACTTTTACGCCGATGGAAGGAAGAAGTTGAAGACACAATAAGAAAAGACAGATTACAGAACCTAGACCCAACATACCCGTCGCTCAACTTTTTCAAGATGGCCAAGGCCCTTCCCCGACGCGATTTTGCAGCTTTGGTCCAACTACGTCTCGAGCACTTCCCGGTTGCAGCGTACCTCAGCCGATTCAAAATCATCGACTCCCCAACGTGCCCGAACTGCAAGCTTCAAGACCAGACGATATTCCACGTGCTGATGATCTGTCCGGCGCACAAGGCGGAACGGGTACTGAGAACGCGCGATTTGGGAGACGCGTCAAGATCGTTTAGGGCTCTGCTGGAACCAGGGAAGGCGACGAAGCATTTGATGCAATACCTCGAGCGCATAGGACTACTATAACGGACGAACAGGTGACTGTACCAATTCGCGCATTGACTAAAAGGATAACACCGCATACATTAGAACACATACACATTAAGATACACAAGATCGGGCGAAGAGAACCAGGAGACTACCAGAAAGGACACAAAACTCAGTTGCAGTTTTGGGAGCTCTGGGGCACTAAAACGACCTAGAAGGTCGGATGGCAGGGGGGCGTAGGCTCGTCTGCCGGGCATTGCTCGGAGTATTGGGATAACAGGCTCAGGGGCCGACGATGGGGCGGGGTAGAAGGCGGTTTCCTATACCACAAACTGTTGTAACTGTCTTACATAGCCGCGGGCTGAGCGGACAGAATAAACTGGATTACAACAACAACAACCAGGCACTACACGCGCGACAGGCTTTGGAGGCTCGACCGCTGGGGTCGCTCCGTTCCTGCGAGCTCCCTCGGGGAAAATATTGACGGGAAGGAATCTAAAAAGCCTAAGCGCATTCACTTCGCCCGCCAGAGACGGGGGTTCACAAAAAGTTGTTTCTACGAATCAGACGATGAACTCAGCAAAGATTTTGGGAATTACATCCGGCGGATGACACGCACTAGGGTATGGATAGTTAATCTTTTTAGCCTTTGTCGGGTTGAATCCTTTGAAGATATCATCGCTGATTTCCACCGTTCTCCAGCCTGGAGTATCTGTCAAAGCGGCCCTTCCATTACTTTGCATAACGAGACGCACCAGTTTTTTCTACCTCTCGACGACTTCCAAACGTCGAGTAAAAGACCAGGGAGGAAGTCACATCTTCATCTTCGCGCGTGACAAAAACCTCGCTCCATTCGTGTTTGCCCAATATATCTCTCATTTTCCTGTCCGTGAGCTCATTGTTGATCTGTATGTAACATCAGCATTGGGCCACTTGTGACAAGCGCACGAGTTTGATGCGTAGGAGTACCTCAGCGATGACCACATTTGGTGACTAGAAGGAAGAATAATGGGTGACGGAACAAGCTGTGGAGTGAAGTTACCAACCGAAGGTTTGAAGAACAACGCGTAGAGGTTCTCCGGGCCAACAAAGCAAGCCAGCCAACGAGCACATTCCTTGACGTTGACCTCTTCTTCCACTACGAAGGGCCTATTAGGGGCCGATATTTACATTCATGCCATCGCACTTACATGTAGCTAAGAAAGAATTAATATATTAGAAATGTTTCAAGCTCCGGATTAATCAAAGCAGACTTACCATGCGGGGGGTAAGGATTGTAAATGCTGAATCATGCGCCAGGCAACGATCAACGAGGCCCGAAATTCGAAGTGGGAAGACGAGCACTCACCTAAGATACTTTGGCTCATCGGGTCCGGGCGAAGGGGTCTTCTCTCTTTTGGGCATGGCTAACTGGTAAGGCGGACTCTGGAGACGGTGGTGGAAGTTGCAAAGGGCAGGATCCACATTACAAACGCCACTTATAGCCACCGCGGATCACTTGATTATCTAACCGCCAATCACAGTTGCAAATAACCAGTTCGAACCCGACGTCCACCGCCGAACCAAATGTAGGCACATTGAAAATATTTGGCATAGTCTGCTGGAATTTCTAACGCGCGTTGAAACCAGGCCACCTAAAGGAGGGAAGCGAAAATCTGCTGCTCCGACGCCGGTAGTTCAGCCTTCAACACCTCAACCTCCAGCAAGTCAACATTTGTACCTATCTTTCCAGTTTATGATGTCTAACTCCCCCACAGAGCTTTGTAGAATCGCTTTCATACGCACATTACCCTCGTCCATTTAAGAATCCGGCCTACACTAAAAACGTCAATCGACGAGCAAAGAGCGCGAAGCAAGTCCTCGGTGCGGAGCGAGAGAGAGAGAAGCTTGGTCGCGAAAAAGCCAAATCTCAAGGGATGGATGTAGACTGGGCAGAAGATCCAGAAGCTGCAACTTGTGGGTCAATTTCTTTCGGATCAGGAGCTGTCGACTGAGTGTTGGTTCAGTCACGTCGATTGAGGCTCCTCCCTCAGTTCTTCCTCAAAAACACTACTGCGACATTACCGGCCTGGAGGTTGGTCACAGCAAACTCGTACAGACAACATGAGACTAATACCCGCGTCTCTTTGTAGGGACCATACACAGATCCCGCTTCCGGGCTACGCTACCATGACAAGAGCATCTATGAGCTCATCAAATCCCTCGTACGTTTCCTCGTTCATGTGGTACGGATATCTGTTTAATCAACTAACTTCCACATCCCAGAACCCGGCATCTATGCAGGCATACCGCTCAGTTCGAAATGCGAATTCCGTCGTCAAGTAAACCTATTGTTAGGCATCTCTTGCTCGTGTGATTTATTTCTCTTGCTGTTCCCCCGCTTGATCCACATGAATATTTATTTGAACCCGACCAAAAACAGTCGCGCCGAAAAAATACTAAATCTCCAAGACACAGTGCCGGTGATAGTACACAAATAAGTACATCTACACATAAAAAGGGAAACAACAAAAATAAGTCATGTTGTCAAAACGTACGGGCAGATGTGTCCAAGGCGAGAAAGAAAGGAAAGACGCTTTGCCAGTTGGCTAGGTGGTGTGGGATCCGTTGAGATGGATATCGTCTTCTGACATGCTGGAGATGTTGAGGCGCGACATGCTCATGGGGGTCACCTCTGGGCCGTCCAGATCCTCGGAATCGGAAGCGACCGCGTTCTCATTATCGTCATCCATGTCCTCTTCCTCTTCCTCTTCCTCTTCATGGTCGCCTTCTACCTCCTCGAAGATCCAGTGGTACTGTAAGACACGGTCAATTCCGGATTTAAGCCAGAACTAATTCAGACTCACTTGAACAATCAGACTCTTGACGAGCTGGTGACGCTCCGCTATGTCGATTGGGAACGGTTTTGAATCGCCAATACGAGGCGGGAAGATGATACTCTGTGAGAAACAAGTGGCGAGATTGTCTGCGTTCATTTGGTTTTGTTCCTCAAAGTCGGTCACTCTGCCAGAGACGAAATAAGAATCAAGTATATGACGCGTGATATCGACTCACCGATCGAGATGTTCGAAAATAGTGCGCAGGAGATGGAAGTTGTTTGGTGGCAACATGTGGATGAGCTCACGTAGCCGAGTGTACTTGGAATCAAAGTTTGTGTCGCCTGTCTGAGCGTCAGCGGTGAACCTCCAGGAACGGAATGAAACTCACGCATTGCATTCATAAGGCTATGATACATAGAGTTGGTAAATACGCACTCGGGCAATTCACGGAACCAGGCTTTGAGCGCCGAGGTGCAAGTCATGATATCCATGTATGGGTCGAGTGGTGCGTTGAGAGCAGCCCCTGTAAATCGAGTCTTGGCATTCGCTCCCATTTGATAGCTGTAGTCATAACTCACCAGAATCAAAAGCATCGCAGAGTTGAGCGAGATCGGTGCTGGCAGGTACCAAGCGGTCTGAAGCCAAGAGTTAGCGCAGAATGAAACAACAATCTCCAAAAGAAACTGACAAATGCCGGATTCGGTGAGCCCCCGCGCTTCGATTTCCTGGATACACACTTTGACGATGCGTGGGACAGCCTCAGGAGGCGGAGGCTTGCCGTACTCGCGTTCGAGCAGCTGGATCAGCGGGACGCCGTAAACTGAAACAACTATTAGCTAGAATAGATGTTGCATCGGAATTGAACTTACCCGGATTGGGATGCTTCGCACTCGGCTTCCAACCCGGTGCACCCATCTCTCCAGGCTCGGGTTTAGTGCCCTGGTACGTCAACCGCCTCGCAGCGAACGTGTTGCTCGTGTCCTGCATCTTGTTCAACCATGCGGTTTCGTCGGACTGATCCATCGCTTGAAGGTAATACAATCCCCCATCCTCGGTCCGGACGCGAATCAAGAATGAACGCTGTTTGTTAACAAAATCCTGTGCTTGAGCACCAGCCAAGTTGAGCACCCAGGACGGCTTGCCGATCGGCTCAAAATCGAGTTCTTCAAGCGTGCGGGGCTCCATAGGGACCTTTCCGCTCGACCACGCGGCCGAGATCGGACGAAGCATCGTAAAGAAACCAGACATGCTTCTGCTCTTTTTACGTTGACCGTGATGACCCTTGGGGAACATTGCCTTGGTGATATTGTCCTCTCGACGTTCAGAGACGAGTCGTTCGGCCCTGAGCTCCTTTTGAAGTCTCTCCCGTGCGTACTTGTCTCGTTTATTTTTGTCCGCCTGCTCGATTACTAAGCGCTGGAACGGTCGAATAAGTTTCCGTGGTTGGGCGTGCAGTGGCGAGTTCATGTTCTCCTTGTGCGCCTCCTCCTTCAACACGCGCAGCTCGTAGTAGGAATCCGCAATCTCGCGTTGCATACTCGTCATCCGGTCCACATCCGCACGATGCGTGTTTGAACGTAGTTGCTGCCGCCGTAAGGGTTGTAAATTCGGCGCGTTTGAGATCAGGTTGAATAAATATCTAGAAACGTGGGTCTATAAGCATGCATCCACCCCAACGAAACGCCAAAACTCACCTGCGCTTCTCGAAATTGACCAACTCTACACCACTCTCGCCCGCGTACGACTTGTCCGGAAGACTTAATAGCTCGAGCATGCACTCGATCAACCAACCCATATCAGCCGTCATTCGGCGCGAAGAACGAATCGTCTCCGCCCTCGGTGTAGCGAGTAAGCTCGAAAGGGACTCGATGCTCGCACCTCGAGCAGCACCCACGTCTTGCCAGGCACGTGCAAACAGCCGGCTCTCGGGCGAACACAATGCCGCGCCCAATGCTGTTTCGGTGAATGTCCGGATGGATGGCTGGTGAATGTCCCTCGAATCGGCCGTCCGGAGCCGACAGACCTCGATAGTTTGCAAAAAGAGCTCGATGCGTGCCTGCCTAGCTTGGACGCCCAGCCGTGGAGCGACAATATTCATGATGGCCCACCGTCGCACGATGTCATGCGCCCTGAACACGCTTCGGATACTCGACGGCAAGTTGCGGACAAACTTGTCGGGCCCCATCTCGTTGATGAGCGGAGATGTGTCGGCCTCTTGTAGCTGGGTATAGATGTTCTGAATGGACAAGTCGTCGTTGGTGGCCATCGCGTCACTGACAACGTACCACCCCAGCCGATCCGCAGACTGAGTCTCGAGTAAATCCAACGCAACAACTAGGTCCTGCAAAACGAGTCAACGCCGTGTTGCCAAATACCAGCCTTGCACTTACCGTCACCGTAACGGGCTTGAACGCGGCCGCAGCAATTGCATCCAAATTATCGGCCAAGGTCTCAGGATCAATGTCATCCAAACTCGGTGCCGAGCTGCCAAATCCAGCCGAAGTGACGCCACCCGACGGTCCAGGGACGACTTCTAGAGCTGGCCGGCGCGTCACACGCTTGAACAAATCACGTAGGGAACCGAGCTCGGGAGCATCCGAATGGAACAAAAACTTGTGCATGCCGTCGAAAAACTCGGTATCGTCCAGCAAGTCTTGACCTCCACCGCCTTCGATGATCCAGTTTGTGAGCGTTTGGATGATTTCAGCCTTGTATTCGGCGTCCGCTTCAGAGCGAGACGAATGCGATACAAAACTCAGCTGCCCCGAAAAGGACTTGCGGGTCGCAGCATTCACATAGCGCTTCTGAATCATCTACAAAAACAGCAGTCCTTGATCAATCACTGCTCTTCACACTGAAGCTGCGATGCGCACCTCGAACAATACCATCGGCGTCACAAAACTCCTAAACAAGCCCCAGAAGATCTTACAATACTCCACATGGTCGACCCTCACGCCACGCGTTCGACCCTCGCGCAACGAGATTTCGCCGTTGTCATCTGCAGAACTCGTCTGCATCCCGACTTCCTCTAGCCCACTGATCAATACGTCCACGAGCCTCTCGAGCGACCCAGAGCTAACGAGCGCACGAAGTGGAGGTTCTTCCGACGTCTCGGCCACGACCAAACTCGCGCGCTGAGAGATGGACGGAAGTGAAGACCGACGGGAGCGTACGGCGCTCTGTTTGCGTTCAAGGTGAGAGGACGGCGTAGCACGGATTGAAGGTGTCCGGCTCGGCTTGCGTTCAAGCTTACTAGGCGTAGCCATCGGGCTCGGGGCAGTACCGCTCTGACCAAGAGCTGGCGTCATCGAACCTTCGTCCTCTTCTGCTAGACTCGCCGGCCTCGACACGTTCCTCAACATGGTCGTCGACCTCGAAGTCGACATGGGCGGACGCTCCTTGACGGGCTCCTCTTTCATGAGCTTCAGCACGAGCTCCCCATCAAACACGGTCAACGTTGTTTCGCCCAATTCTTCGCCGACCAGCCTAACGTCCTTGCCGGGACGCGCATCCGATTGGAACGCCCTGGTTCGCGCCACAACTGCCTTGACGTGTTCTTGACTCATTTCGCCGTCCACATACCCGGTGTTGGAGACTTTCTTGCCCCTGACGATACTGCTCCGGTCGACCATCGTGATTGTCGGCATCAGCTCAGGGAACAGTAGTGGCGCAAGGGGGTGAGAAGACTGAGGAGGCTTGTTCCTGAAAAAGTGGGGTGCATAGTGCCTGTTCCGCCTCGGCTCGATTGCGAAAGAAAGGGCATTGTAGTCTGCAATGCTAATGTTGATGACCTCAGCTCCGAAAATAACGCATATACCCACGCTGATATATACTCACTGCTTCCGATTAAGGCTTTCTTCATCCGCCGCGTACCTCTTAAAGTACCGCACAAGTCCGACTACGTCTTCCACATCCGAATCTCCAAGCGGAAGGCTCCCACTCTTGCACGCTCCCCAGACTGCCTCGACCAAGTCGACCATCGAGCGCACGCCCTCAAACGGTGCAACCCGCCACGCTTCGCCGCCCTTGACACGTGCGCGCTCCATCTCACGCCCAATCCGCTCACGCACGTCTCCTTCCCAGGGAGTACACCGACTTCCACCCAGGCCGCGCGCCTTGTCGTCTCGAGCCCAAGCACCAACGATATCGCGTTCCTCATCCGACATACGTCGAAACACGCGTTCCAATCGCGCAATCGCTCGTGCGCAAACCGCAGCCTGAATCGCGCGCCACGTGCATTCATCGCCGTTGATTCTTGCCAATTCGCCTATCACAACCGAACAGACTCAGTTACTTGGACCTGTTCGGCAGCATAGCTATCGCAACTCACCTAACCTGATCCACTTGCACAGCACTGCCGCTCGACCATGTGTCCTCGAGACCTTTACACCCTCTGGAATCACGCTCGCAGTCGCCCCGCCACTTGCGCTCGCGGTCGTGTCTGTAGGAAGTTCGTGACCCCCCATATCTGGTGACAGTACTTGGGTCATCACTAATCGAGTCAGCCAATGTGGCACGTCATCGCTGCCACAGAACAAGCTCGCTGGATCTGTTCCGCGGGGGAGGCGCATGAACCGAGACTGGCGAAGGTTAGGGTTGGATTCAGGCTGAACATGGGCAAGTGCGAAAAATATTTGGTTGAGGACTCGGAAACTCTTCGCAATCGTGACACTCGGTATCCTCAAAAAGACATCTCGGGCGAGTCGATCCCGTTCGAGCGTTGTGCTCAATTTGCTTGGTCTGGCCAAAAACTCGTCGATCGTCTCGGGCGTAAGAGCGGTAGCTGGGATTGCGACGGCGGACTTTGTCTGGGCGTTGGGGGTGTGATGGAGGTTGGGGTTCGAACCAGGCAAGAGGGACCCAAGCGTTTCCTCCTGCTTCGGCCTAGGTGAGAACGCCCCAACATAAGGGGAACCTATTCCCGCAACCGTGGCTCCTTCCAACGTGATGTTGTTCTTTGTCACCCACTCCTCCCAGTCCTGCCCAAGGCCATATATCCTCGCATACGTGCGAACACACCACTCTACCCAGTCCTTCTCGCCTACCTTGTCTGCTCCCTCCTCGGTCGACTGAAGAGACCGCGCCATATAACGCATAAACGACTCGTCAAAGTCTTCCTGCTTGGAAACCGCGCTCGGGAGGCAGAGCAAAACGGCGCTCGCGAAGGCCTCTCGCCTGCACCGATCCATGCCTATGGTTCCAAACACCACCTCGTGCACCAACGCATCGAGCGAACCTTTAATCTGGGTCTCGCTCTCGACCACCAATTCCGGATGTCGACCTCGCCCCCAGAATTTCCGTTTTGCCATTGGTCTGCTGGGCGCAATACTCGCTGCCTCATCGTGATCCTCTCCCTCATCCTGTTCTTCGATATCCGGCTGAACAATCCCGTTTGGAAACAGCTCACGCAACTCGGCGCTCGTTCCACTAGGGGGCTTGTAACACTGGAGCTTACTGCCAAGGAGGACTGCCTTGTATGGTTTGCCCTGGGAGTGTGCCTGGTTAGGATGATCGAGTCTCAGCAAAAATCCGGAGTGCATGATCTGCTGGGAGGCACGCCTGGAGGCCTTGCGCGAGGATCCTGCGGTGGGTGTAGTAGGCGTATGGGGCATTGGAACGTCTGGGGCGGCAGAGAGTATAATCTGGGGTGGCGCGGGTTTATTCATCCCAAAAGGAAACCCGAAATTTCGAACACTGTACCCTGGTCCAGCGGCAGCAGCCGGCGCCGTGCCCTGCACAAGGCTCCCAGCACTGGACGTCTTATCTTTTTCACTCGCATGTGAATTGGTGCGTTCAAACGAGGGTCGGCCAGTATTAGTAGAGGCGAGGGAATTGAGCAGTTGGGACGTCTGGGTACGGACGGGGATGCGCGAAGCTGCCGGAAGAGCCGGTACTGGTTCATTTGGAGCCGAGAGCGGAGGCTCCTTCTGTCTCCCAAAAGACATGGAGCGGCCATGCTTCTTGCCAGTCACTGGATCGACTCCCAAAGTTGGTGGTGGAGCAGGGGTTGGGAATACGACAGTGCCAGGACCAGCCGAGGAAGGGGCAGCCCGCGCACGGTACTCGCCTATCCGCATGCGCTGGCGATGGTCATCGGGGGGAGATTCAGGCGAGTTGGGGGCAAACTTGGATAGGTCATCGACCGATTTAGACCATTTTTTGCCCGAGGCCGAGCGCAAGTCCGACGTGGCGGACGTCGAAGACGAGGGTGGGATGGACACTGCGAGCTGGGACGTCGACCGGTTCATCGAGAGACTCAATACAGATCTACCCGCATTTCGAATTAGCTGATATTGCATTGAATGACGCCCGCGACTTACCGGCTGTTGCTTGGGCTGAGCTGGTCCTCGTCGCGGATCGGACGAGGGTCGGTTGGGGCAGATATCTTGGACGTCTTTTGGCGGGGGTCGGTGGGCGAGAGCGTGGAGCGCGTGCTGGCCGAGCGCGTGAACCATTTGGTCGGTTTCTGGAACAGCGAGCCCAGGCCGAGCGGCGACGCCGAGCGGGGGACCGACGCGGACGCGCTGAGACCGTCGGCGCCGACGCCTGGGTTGCTGCCAGTCTGCTTGGGCATTCTGGGGCGCGTCATCGGACCGGACGGCGAGGAAAACAGCGGCGAACACTCACTGGACGGGGCTCGGCGTGGTCGCTTGGATGGCTAATCGCGCCAGGGGGCAACCAGGCTCAACAAGGACCCTGAGACCCTTGCACATCTGTCGCCTCGATTCATCCCGCATCCGGGTCATTCAGCACCTGTGCACGTCGCCCCCGGCGCGTATCACGAGACCGCGCCCGGCCGACGTACGTGGCCGCGCCCGACTCGCCGGACGCTGATTGGCCGCCACAGACGCCGTACTCTGATCCAGGCACCCCGCCACTTACGTTTCCCCTCTGCTTGGCTGACCGGGGTGTCGGGCCCGACTCGTTCGAGTGTCCAACCCCCCCAGCCTGGCCTCGGCTCCGATGCCACGCTATCTACACGTGGCTTGCGCACCCCCCGAACAATCTAATCAACTCCCAGACGCGGATGTTTACCCGCTGAAACGGGGTATCCACGGTGCTCCGAACCACGAGAACCAGGAGAAACCTGGGCTACACTCTCAGAAGCAGTCAACAAGTAGGTCTCATCTCCTGACACCTGTATGCGCAAATTTTGCGCGAACGCCTCCCAACGAACACCGCCGAACACACACCTTTCCATCAACCACCCCACTTCCCGCTTTGAGACCCAACATGGCTCCTGCACCCTCGTCTTCTCGACCCACGCTAAAATGCAATCACCATGTTTCTATTTACAGAAACGATCGATCAAGGTTCAATTTGCATCAATTTGAACATTGATGACTAGCATAATATCCCACCAAATACAATCAGGAACACCTTACCCAAATATAGACCTTGAACAATTCGCCCAAACGCACAAATCACACAACTAGATTCAATTGTAGCATTCTTGGCCGAATTCGGCCTACATGATTCAACATTCTACAGGACACCAATAAATAAACAGAGTAATCATCCGATAAGTGCGGATGCGCGCCATAAGTAAATTACAGTACAAAACCCGATGGGGTGAGTGTTGTGAACGAGGAAAGAACAATCAGTCAGGGTATAGACGAACTCATGAAACATAGCGCCTCTGAATTCTGGAGGGGCAACCAAACCGGAACTATTAAGTAGACCCGGACAATAAAAACCTCGGTGCTGAACTAGTACGCTTGGGGCAATGCCCAGGGTGCGGTCCCTTTGCAACCCGTTTTGAGCTCTGGTGGAAGCCCACATGGATGCCGAATCTGTAATGAATATCACTCGTAAGATGGTGCTATTGACAGAGATTTGACAAACTTACGTGGGCTTTTGAATGTACCATGGGGTGACTGGATCAATGCGAATCAAGGAATCACAAAGCCTAGATGACCCGTCAGGAGAAATATTCGAATCAAGCCAGCTAAGATAAGAAAAATCGGGCTCACTCTGACGTAAATCGGGTGAAAGCGCCATGATGAAGAGAAGTGAAGCAGAGATTGCAGCAGATCCTAATTGCGCCGATTCAGCTTTGAGCAACATGTCCAACCATAGGATAGACATACGTAGCATCAAGTTCGCATTGAGACACTAAGCAAACAGCGGCGGCGAGGCAAAGGACGAGGATAGAGGCCAAGGCTACTGCAGTTGCTGCGACCGAGCTCATGATAGAACGATGGTGTCGAATGTGCAGCGGAAGGCGAGGGGACCTCTTAGAATGGAGAAACGCCCCAGGCGAGAGCCCCTTTTATTCCCCTCCTTCTTATGAGCAAGCCAAACACTAGGAAGCAGCGGATTTGGGGACGGATCAAATGTGATTGATGTGATTGCTGTGATTTGATGTGACAGCCATGATCTTCGGTGATCCATGAATTAGGGAACGGACTTGCATTGATGGATTGGCGCCTCATCACAAATTTGGCCCTCAAGTGTTTAACCTTGTGTATCGTGGGTCTTATTAGTGTGGCATTCTTATGCTAATAATTACATTATTGTAAGATGAAGGATGTTGTGCAGCGAAATCACACTCCCCTTCACCTTGTTGATATCTATGGCGACAGCTATACTACATACAAAAAAATAAATTAGCAAGAGCATGAATAACGCCATATAACGCGCAATCGCCTCCCATCTAGACGATAAAGCAGATGTGGGATCAGCTCGTCGTTGGGGTCCCCGGCGTAGTGGCTTCTGTCCCAAAAGCCGAGGTCGTTTTGCCCATATTGATTCTGTTGCGAGGCGAATGGTTTACTACCGGCGAGCTAATCGGTCAGTCATTTACGAACTCTGGGCTAGATTTAATATCTAGGTTACCGACAATTTTGCTCTTGACCTCTTCGGTTAGATTGGTTCCTGTATCAGAAAGTGGCGCAAATGAGAAGACTACGTCGATTGCGCTTTGCATACAGTAGAGGGCCGAGGCCCCTTTCGAGCAACCGGATGGAATAAAATGTTAGTTGGGCAAACAGGAGCCTGGCCCACGATATGGCTGGCAGTCATATTAGCTCCTTCATCGACAGTAGTTCTACAGTCCCTGGTAGTATTGTAGGGCGCTGCGTAGGCTGTGGTACTAGTACGTGTCAGTTCAGGTTATTTTCTACCGCGCCTGGTATGAATGATTCACCCAGGCACAGCGGACAAGAGTCGATTCTTGAAAGGAGTGCCAAGAGTACCAATCCTTCGTTCGAACGTGCCAACAAGGCACATAGAATGTGAATTAGAACAAGACTCTGCGGGTGCAGCTGTAACTGTATGTGCGGCTGCGGCCGAGCCAAAGACCGAAAAAATAGACTTTCTGTCAAAAACGTCAGTAGAGTACATGCAAAAAACACCGTAAGACGTTACCGGGATTTCAACTAGATGCATATGAAGAGTGAGTCAATGAATGTAGCGGCGTATCTGTGAGGATATATAGGAATTGTTCGTGCGGTTCGGGCATGATGTTGTCAAGCTCACCGCATTACGCAGCACGCGTTGTGGAGTTAGCTACCGGCAACTCCACTGAGGAACGGAGTTGAGTGACTATGTTGGGCGCGTAGCCACTTGGCTAGGGATAGGCTCTAGCATGAAGCAACCAATAACGGGAGTGCGACCACATTAGTAAATATTCATTTTTGCATTATAGTACGAATGAACAACTAGTCGCCACCAGGATATCGATCGCAATGCGTTGAGGTACAGTCACCTTCCATGAGCTAGTTACGCCTAGCGGCTGAATATAAATATAAATCCCAACGGCAAATGTGAATGTTCGAACAAACCATGTTGTCTAGATGTAACGTTCTGCAAAATCTATTTCAGCCGGTTGTATACTGGATAGCTTCCCGGAACGTCTAAATGTACATCTAGACTGGATGACTTCCCGTAAGGGCCAAATCTAAGCTAAGCTAAGCTAAAGTCTGTATGACGTCATAAGTTATTAATGTCTGATTACTCCACGTTGTAATCACTCCGCCTTTAGAATAGCTTAGCTTTAGTTTTAGCTCTTACGGGAAGTCATCCACTATCCACTTTAGAGCTACCTATATGCTATTGATATCAGTATTAATCATTATCTAAATATTCTGTTTGAATCGGCGATGGATCAGCCTTATGCAATTGCAATGAGTGTGCTAGCCAATTTTGCTTATTATAAACTTAGATAGACCGCATTAATGTTCAAAATTTGATCCTTATTCGGATGGCGGTGATTGGTTCGTAGGACTATACATAAGGCATTACAAGTACGACATATATCATGTTTCAGGCTCTCTTGACTCCTTCTAGCTTGACAGATGGGGGGCTATGCGGTTGGCCGGTCCCCGCTTGCCGTTATACCATTGTGAGAGCTAGTCTGCATTGGGCCCAAGAATGTACGCCTGGTATGCGGAAATATGCTGCTGCGCGGCGCAGAGCAAGAACCCGACCTCTGAGCCAGGCGCGATGGGTGGTTTGGGTACTGGAGACTCAAACGTGCTTGATTTGAACGGTCGATATAGCCCATTTGCTTGTTCTTTTAGGGTAGATATGGCTTCGTTCACGGCCTCGAGTTTGGATCCGCCGTCATTTGGAGGATTGTACATTGAAGGGATGTCGTCTAGGCTAGCGTAGGCGTGAGGGACAACGTCGAACTGGTTGACAATATTAAGATTCCAATTACGATAGCCTTTGGGCTGCTCTGCAGACGGGGGGAAGTAATTGCTGAAATTCTGGATAAACTTTGAGTTCCCGGGCGAAGGAGCTCCAGTTGGATAGACATGTATCCTGCTAAATGGAGCAGAACCGAACACGCCAACCTTGGCTAGCACATATGCAAGTAAAGCCGCGACTGCGCCGCCAACACTATGGCCGGTGAACACTATTTTGGCGTTGGGGTCTGCTGCAGCACGCTGGACGGACTGAAGGAGCGTTTCCGAAGTACTAGGCACTGGAGCCTTGCTGTTGATTAGGTTGAAGACCGCCCGTCCAAAACCATTGGCGATATAGGATGAATCCCCCAAGTCTTTGTTCGGGATGGAGGGCGGAGCGGTCTCAAGGCCGCTCACGCCTGAGCTGGCCCAAAGGTCGATATCTATGACTGAGCCAATATCCTCGATTGATCTGATTGGGTCCGAGGTCCCACCAGTAGCTCCGACAGCGATCACGTACGTTGTGTATGTTATGCCGTCATCGAACGGGATCGAGCTGCCGCTGACAATAAACACAGCATCACGTCCTGCGCTTTCGGGGGATGAATTGGAAGGGTTTTTCTCCCACGCGCTAGGGCCCCAGGCCAAATCGCATTTGGGATTGATGTTCTCGAGCGATTTATTCACCAGACGCTTGTTCTCTGGATGCGTACCACTATGATCGCATAACATATTGGCGACCTCGGAAATTTCGAATACTTGTTGGAAGACATTTTTGTTGATAGACATTGCGGGAAGAGCGGTACCTGAGGATATTTTAGGATGAGTTGTGATCTGAAATGAATTCAACGTACGAGGCGGGAGAGACCAGTGTGTGGTTGGAATCAAAGTTTGCCCCACCCCCATTTGTTATATACACAGACACTGGCGTAGAACAGGCGCCCAATGAATGGCACCCATTGGTTCACAATTGTATCGCATGATGACATCCGCATTGATGTTTGATATCCCTATCACGGGGGTATGGCCAGCCGGTAGCACAGGTTTGTTGCAACGTTTTCGTTGGTGGTCAGTTATCGGTTTAGACATCCCAGTTGCCGGAAGCACATCTTCGGCGCACATTGTAATCCTCTAGGAGTCACAAGTTCCCATGGCACCACAAGGAGGTTTTTGATACTCATACGTTTGAATGACTGCAGTGCAGGTGCTAGGCGTCTCGGTCACATGGAAGTTGACCACAGTTCTCAAATCTCCAGGCTGAAACTCTAGCCTATGGGTTGGAGATTGAATCGATTCCACTACAAGAAAGGATGTTGGGTCTTATTTATATGGCACAGGTTTAAAGGCAAGCCCACACTACGACTATATATACTTCTAGGCAGGGTATACCCACTTCCCAAAGCAGGGTTTTATGTTTAGCAAGAAAAATGGGCGCTATTTGAAGTGAGCTCTGTGAGTATTGCACACTTTCGGTCGAAAGCATGGGACTCCGGTCAGCTTGTATTTGCTGCGCCGGGCTTGAGTGTATAGCGTTTGCAGATCGCTATATCATATCAGCCCGGGGGAGGGTCTCGGCGCTACTAGCATATAGCCGAGGCCTGCCGGTAATGGGAGTGTCAATCAGAAGAGTGGGAGTCTCCACCGACCATTATCCGTCTGTCAACTCCCTAGTCCCAAACCCGGGTGGTATCCCATTGTGATGCTGGTGCAATCCAATGGCTAAGATTTTAAGTATTCATATGAAGGTGCGTTGCTTAAGATCAGAACTTCACCAAAGCCCCATACAGTATATCACTGCCCCTCTTCATGCCACCACTTTCCATAGTGCGAGCGGCCAACCTTGCTGAAGCCCCCAGATATTGGGAGCTACCGCTCTGATTGTTGTGTAAACTAGCGGTATTGGTAAGTGCTTATCTCGACTCGGCTCTACCATTCTCATGTTCGCTTCGTTTAGGTCGAGTGGACCCCGAAGCCCTTGCGAGCCTCACAAATGGGAATATTCATATCATTATTTTTGGTCGGAACAAATCAGCAGCCGAGCATATAATCCAGTCTTCGCCGACAGCATCCACATCTTCAAATTCTACCTACGAGTTTGAACGATGTGAAGCGACCCTCACATCCAACGTGAGGAACACGACGAGTTTACTTCTTGGATGTTTGTATAAACTCTACTAGATGACTTCCCGTAAGGGCCAAATCTAAGCTAAAGTGTGGATGACGTCATAAGTTATTAATGTCTGATTACTCTACGTTGTAATCACTCCGCCTTTAGAATAGCTTAGCTTTAGTTTTAGCTCTTACAGGAAGTCATCCACTGTCTCATGCTCTCACTGGGATTCTTATCACTGAAAGGACAAGAGGAGATGAGGGAGGGAATAGAAAAGAATGTTGCTTTATTCTATTATGCTAGTTGGTGATTTATATACAATCTGATCCTGTCGTTGGAAAGGGCAAAGGTGCAGGGGCAGCAGGCAGGAGTGTTGGCCATGCTCTATGCTGGGGAGTATGCATAACTGTAACATTATATTATGACATACCATTTCATGAACGATGCACATCTATAATCACAAAGTTGACAAGACAGATCTTGATCTGAAAAGAGGGTTCAGGCTCAAGGCCACCACAGACAGCATAACTGTGATGAGCAACTACATGTGTAAAGAGTTTGCCACTCCATCAGGAAACCCCACATGGCTATTTAGTCCACAAAAGCTAACACGTGCTACATAGCCACCCCCAGGCCCATTTAGTCCTATATAGGTATTGGAAATCTTGTTAGTCGGATTTAGCTACCCAAAGACTATGTCACAATAAATCTGCTTGGTCCCAGACTAGCACATGTCTTTTACTGGTCTATAGCTGTAGCATACATTTCTGTGTAATTTAAGGTTTTTTACTTGCAATACTGACCTGAAAGGTACAGCAGAGAGTTTAGTGATGGTAGACACATTGCAGGCTACAAAGCATGCATTCATTTCACTGTAGCCAATACACTAAATTTGATTTCACAATACAAGCTAGACAAAATATGAAACATGAAAGAAACAAGGATTCTACAGATTGCATTGAGCATTCTAGGGATTAAAGAGGAAACAAAGGGCAGAGGACAGTTCAAGGGACTGGAGAGAGTGAATTGACTGGCTAACTGATCTGCATGATGAGAAGCTGAAAGCAAGCAGGGTTAGAGAGCATGCTAGAAATAAAGTATAACAAGAATACTTGCCAAGCTAGGACTGCAGTAGCAAGTGGCAGCGCTGCTGCCAGTGTCACATCACTTTGAACATGAAGTAATCAATGTTTGGATTTAATTGAACATGTTTGCAAGCATCAAGAGTGTCAGTGGGTATTGTAAGCTGTTATGAATCACTAACATTTTCTATTCTTTTAGTCTGCTCTGCCAACCTCAAGCGATGCCTCTGTAATTAAATTGTTAAATACTTGAATTTGTATGTGCTCTGAATTGTACTATTTTCTGTTCCATTAAATAGTACAAATTTCCCACTCTCCAACGCATATTTTATTAAGTTTTTACAATAAGATCTCAGAGAGATATAGAGGTTGCAATATTTCCTCTTATCAGGAGATATTGATTACAACATTGCACTGCTCATATCTCGGCAACCGCTTATGCTATCAAAGCGATCTTGTGCTCTATCGATAGCTAATCTTCGGCAGTATCTGCTGCCCGAAGATCGTCGCGATCCACCAGATCCTTGCGCCGGAATGGCCCAAAGATCATTAGAATCTTACTGGACCATCAATCAAGATCTAATGACTCCAGTGAGTCAGGAGAGCTTCCCAAATTGATCCAGAAGCTTCTCTGACTCACTTTATGACTCACTGAGATGTAGCCTCTGTTCATTACATGTATATACTATGATAATATGATCTACAAGCCAATAGCAGGTCTCAGATGCATCAATGCCTTTGATCCACACCCTGTCTTTACTCTTTTATCCTATACTGGGCTAGGGTGTACCCCAAGTATAGCAGTACCCTCTTTTGATGATCGCACTGGCATGCATGTATCTATTTGGCTTTGGAATGCCCTCCTCAGGGTATAAAAGGACCTCCTCTGAGGCCCTTCCAGACCACCTTCCCTCCTCTACTCAACCCAGACTGGTTATTGGTTTCTTTTCTCTTTCTATTTCTCTTGTCTGTGTGTGATTTCTTATATAACTAGTACTGAGGAATAAAGTACCATATTAGTTATATACTGTCTGAGTCACTGTATCTTATATACAGAGATATATAAGGATACAATATTGCCTGATTGAGTGTGACATTAAGTACCAGCTATTAGAGGAAATCTAAGTACCTGTAGCTGAGGAAGTACACACTTTAGGCAGCCCACCATCTACCCTATAAGCTATTGCTTAAAGCCTAGTATTAAGATTAGTATCAGTTAGTCCAAGTGACTAGGGCTGAACTACATTTAAGATATCTAAGGGAACCTGACCATAGTAGTCTTGCTCTTTATACCTATAAATTAGTCAGTTTACACTGTGAAAGATTAAGACTACCTTGAGTGTTACTTGATTGCATTGCAACTACTTTGAGCCTTCTTACTCTAGTCTAAGAAGTATTGAGTATGATTAGTGTATACTAACATATCTACATTTGCTTAAGCTCTAGATATTCAAGTGTACCCTGACCCGTAACATAAGCACACCATCTTGCAGTGTCTCAAACACAGGTGTGAGTTGGCACAACATACAAATAAGTGAAAGTGGCACCACAGCAACATCATGCTCCCCATCAGACTTGCTGCACAAGGTGGTATATAAAACCAAGGTGCAAGAGAGTGAAAACAGTTTGAAGAGCTTGATATATGCTAACTTATCCAGGCCTAGATTTCGATAGCAAATAGGAACCTTGAAAATGACATGTACTCTCACAGTGTGATATCCTTTGGAGGGTGTTAGCCAGAAGCAGAACTATAGGGCATGGATAACATGTACAAAGAAGCCCTACGTTGTCTGGATATGCAAGCATGAGTGCAGTGTTGAAGTTAGCAGGCCAGGCTGTTGATGCTGGTGATGTGCAAATGACATCAGATTTTGCCAGCTCAGTTGGCTTAAATGGCAGGCAGGGGTGCTGCAGGGTGCATTGTGACCAGCAAGAAAATGAATCAAGTTGGTCAACAGGTGGAATGCAGATGGAGCAAGCAAGTGGAATGCAATGCAGGAAGTTGTTTGTGGCAGAGATAAATTTAAGTGCCTTGTGGCTTGTTGCAAGGCATGTGACACTCTTGTGCAGCCATGTGCATCACTTTGATATCTCCATCCTTGGTGCAGGATAGAATACTTGACTTGCTGCTCCACCATGATGATGTCTATCTCCTACACCATTGCTATACCCTACTTTGTCCTCAGCCATGGTGTCCTTGTCTTCTGACTCCTTGCTACCAGCACAGGAGTGTTTCATTGATAGATGAACCTGCCCAGATTTCTGTAAGTAATAGTGTTGCCTAGCTATTGACTCCTTCCACTGAACATACATTGCCATCTGATCTAGTGGTTCTACTTTGTTAGATGCTTGATATGGTGTTACAGGTCAGGGTACACTTGAATACCTAGAGCTTAAGTAAATGTAGATATGTTAGTATACACTAATTGTACTCAATACTTCTTAGACTAGAGTAAGAAGGCTCAAAGTAGTTGCAATGCAATCAAGTAACACTCAAGGTAGTCTTAATCTTTCACAGTGTAAACTGACTAATTTATAGGTATAAAGAGCAAGACTACTATGGTCAGGTTCCCTTAGATATCTTAAATGTAGTTCAGCCCTAGTCGCTTGGACTAACTGATACTAATCTTAATACTAGACTTAAGTGATAGCTTATAGGATAGATGGTGGGCTGCCTAATGCGTGTACTTCCTCAGCTACAGGTACTTAGATTTCCTCTAATAGCTGGTACTTAATGTCACACTCAATCAGGCAATATTGTATCCTTATATATCTCTGTATATAAGATACAATGAATCAGACAGTATATAACTAATATGGTACTTTATTTCTCAGTACTAGTTATATAAGAAATCACACACAGACAAGAGAAATAGAAAGAGAAAAGAAACCAATAACCAGTCTGGGTTGAGTAGAGGAGGGAAGGTGGTCTGGAAGGGCCTCAGAGGAGGTCCTTTTATACCCTGAGGAGGGCATTCCAGAGCCAAATAGATACATGCATGCCAGTGCGATCATCAAAAGAGGGTACTGCTATACTTGGGGTACACCCTAGCCCAGTATAGGATAAAAGAGTAAAGACAGGGTGTGGATCAAAGGCATTGATGCATCTGAGACCTGCTATTGGCTTGTAGATCATATTATCATAGTATATACATGTAATGAACAGAGGCTACATCTCAGTGAGTCATAAAGTGAGTCAGAGAAGCTTCTGGATCAATTTGGGAAGCTCTCCTGACTCACTGGAGTCATTAGATCTTGATTGATGGTCCAGTAAGATTCTAATGATCTTTGGGCCATTCCGGCGCGAGGATCTGGTGGATCGCGACGATCTTCGGGCAGCAGATACTGCCGAAGATTAGCTATCGATAGAGCACAAGATCGCTTTGATAGCGTAAGCGGTTGCCGAGATATGAGTGGTGCAATGTTGTAATCAATATCTCCTGATAAGCGGAAATATTGCAACCTCTATATCTCTCTGAGATCTTATTGTAAAAACTTAATAAAATATGCGTTGGAGAGCGGGAAATTTGTACTATTTAATGGAACAGAAAATAGTACAATTCAGAGCGCATACAAATTCGAGTATTTCACAATTTAATTACAGAGGCATCGCTTGAGGTTAGCAGAGCAGACTAAAATAATAGAAAATGTTAGTGATCCATAACATATGGCTCCTTTGCAATGTTGATATGGAGTTGTTCTGGTGCTTCAGTGTTGAAACCATCTGGTGTCCCAAACAGCTGTATCATGTACATGTAGTGCTGTAGCATATGTAGTTTATGGATGAGATGGAAATGACAAGCCTTTCCATCCTTAGTCTGGCCAAAAACATCCTTCAATCAATGGAATTTTGCTAGAAGCACATCAAGTTCATCAAGTTCCAAGTTGGTCAAGGAGGAGGCATGGGCAAGGAGCATGAAGTTGATGAGACAGTGTGCTGCTTTGACTGCTTTCTGGGTAAGTATCCCTTTGATTATAGCCATGAATATCTTCAACATTTCTCTTGCTTCATGCCCTGTCCAGTGTGAGACACCAGATATGCTGTTTGTGAAATGTCAAAGCCCCTGGTATCTAGTCATAGTGTCACAAACTGACACGCATATATCCACTCTATAATATTTTCTCAATTTACTACATTTTATGAGATCATCTTCAAAACATACTTGCCTTTTATGGTATATCTGTGTCATGTGACTCATGGAATGTTCCGGACTGGTAACCAAGATGTATTTCAACTCCAATGTGAAATTCTGCAGTTCCGCAGTCGCTTCTACTGCTTCTATCTCTTATCTGTTGTGACTCACTGTACAGACTTGTTTGTTATGATGTGGCTTGTACTGTGTATATAAACCAGGTCAAGTTTGCAGAGGACTCCTCAAGAACTTGACCTCTTGTCGAATACAAGTTCTTTTACTTTCTTACTCTTTTCTTCGTCACCTGACTTGTCGTTGTCGACATCAGGTCAAGTTCTTGACAATCGTAAGTCTCAGTGTTGTCTGGGATACTTGTCACAAACTGACATGCATATATCCACTCTATAATATTTTCTCAATTTACTACATTTTATGAGACCAGCTTCAAACATACTTGCCTTTTATGGTATATCTGTGTCATGTGATTCAGGGGGTGGTCTGGACCAACAACCAAGATGTATTTCAACTCTGATGTGAAATTCCACAGTTCCGCAGTCGCTTCTACTGCTTCTATCTCTTATCAGTCATGACTCACTGTACAGACTTGTTTGTTATGATGTGGCTTGTACTATGTATATAAACCAGGTCAAGTTCACAGAGGGCTCCTCAAGAACTTGACCTCTTGTCGAATACAAGTTCTTTTCTTTTTCCTACTCTTTTCCTTGTCGCCTGACTTGTCATCGTCAACATCAGGTCAAGTTCTTGACAATCGTAAGTCTCAGTGTCGTCTGGGATACTTCTGGAACGCCGTTGGCATCGTCTTGAGATAACTCCTTGTTGCCTTCCCCAATCCTACTCCACCTATCCACAGCCACAAGATATCATTGCCCTATACGCGCCTCTGTGAAACCTTGCATAGCCAGGCCCCTCACACGTTGTAACAAGCTTTGGTTCTCTAATCTCTTTCATCAACAAGAGGTGGGGTTGCTCATTGCCCTTAAGTAGCTGAGCAACGGAGGTCACCTTCCTATTCCAATAGACTTGGGAAAGGGTCTATTTTTCTTTTATCTTGCTTTTGCTCAAGTACGTCTCTGACGGAATGCACAGCCCTCAAGTGGCACAACCTTTTACAGAAGACCAGCGCTGCCATCTGTGTGGGTGGTTCGGACACCTGTCAATCCACTGCTTCACCCTCAACTCAGTCAAAAGTATCCTTGAAGAAGCTGGGCACATCAATTTCAACCAAGTAGTAATTATCAAAGTCTGTCCCCAAAAAGTCGGACACACCCAACAAGCCTTTGTTACTGAGCCAGGTGCCCCTGAGTGCAAAATTTGCCATTGGGCAAACGGAGCCACCTTCCCAGTGTGCTGCCCCTATTGTCCTAAGAAGGACAAATTCCTTTACTATTACACCATCCCCTGCAACCAGCTATAAGCTGGAGAACCTTGGTCAACAGCTTCTTCGTCACCTGTTAAACACTATCGAAAATTTCCAAGACAGGTACTGTTATTACCAAAATAAGTATGAAGAAACCTGTGAAAAACTTCACAAAGCCAAGGCACGTTGCGCATACTTAACCAAACATTTGCGCGAACACCAGGAGGACTACCTATCCCTCCTCCTAGACCATCTCAGACTAGAAGCTATAGTCCAAGAAACAGTTGAACCCCACAAGTACGCCTTCCCCATCTTCTCAACACTGTCAGACCTCCCTCACCCCACCTTTCTAAGTGGCACAGGCTCGCCAATTCAGGAAGAAACACTCCTTCCAGCAGCCCAAATCAGTTTTCCCCAAGGAAGCGCTCCTTCAGGACCAAACTAAACTAAAGAGGGTGGAGTGCCCCTATTGTTGCCAAGACACCAAAAGTTGGGACTTAGACAATACTTGGTTAAGGTTTGCAGGAATCAGAAACTTTGAAATTTATAGACTTGTGCAGGGAACAGAAATCCTCTACTATCAAAACAATTCCCAATTCCCTGTACTTCCTTATTGTCTCTGTCGTCTTTAGAATTTTACCAAGTCTTCTCTGAAATGGCGTCACAACCCTCTACCCCAGCTTGGGCAAATATGTCTGATGGGGAAAAAGTCATCTATATGCTCCAGTCAATGGACGAACTTCGAGAACAAACCAACAACCTCCAAAACAACATTGGAGACGTAGAACATAACAACAAGACATACATGGATACGCTCAAAGCAAGGCTCACCACCAACCAGACAAAAATAGATGCCAATGTGGCTGGACTGGCCACCAGTGTCAATAACCTTGTGGGCATGCTAGCAATACTTCAAACATCGATCACACACGTTGAAGCACAAATAAACACCTCATCAGGTGGCTCAGGTGCCACCCAAGCACAACCAATCACTGGTACAACCCAACCACAGCCAACAGCTACTACTACCACTGGCGGATCAGCTGTAAAAGTCAAGATGGCAGCTCCCCAAAGGTTTGATGGCACAAAGCGTGAAGAAGCCATCTCATTCAGGATCGCATGCGCACGATACATCAATACCAATATGAGTGGGCACTCAGCTGACCAAGTGGTCGCATTTATCACATCCTATCTTGAAGGATCAGCAGCCGAATGGGTCAACTCATATGAAGAATTTGAAATTTTAAACCCTGGAACTGCGATCCCTTGGCTTCACAATGCCAGTTTGTTCTGGCAAGAATTTACTACCCGTTATGGGGATCTGAACTGCACCAAAAATAACTGCAACAAGTGGCAGAAACTGAAACAATCCAAGACGGTTCAGGATTACCTCACCCTATTCAATCTATATTCCACAGGTCTCAACTACAACAATGCTGCCATGCGTGATCAGTTCTATGATGGTCTATCATCAGACGTAACAGATAGCATGGTGGCCCAAAACTATGACCCCCACACCAAAACCTTTGCCCAACTCACTCAGCGAGCCCTAGAAATTGACTGCCACCTCATCTTGTTCAGTAGCAAACAAACGTCTCATGGGAGTAACAAGCCCAGCAGCAATGCCTTGTCCAGTAGGCCAACCAATAACCCCCAAAGCACTCCCCAAAAGGAGAAATTCAAAAGTGGGGAACAGATATATAAGATTAAGGACGGGAGAGCTGTAAAAGGTCAGATTGTGGCCATTGGGCCCAATGCGAAGGGTTTCACAGTTCCAACTGTCTGCTACGATGGCAGCAATGCCAATGTACAAGAATCCTTCAAGGACATAAAGAAGGATAATCATCCACCGGCAGCCCCCAAGGCAAGGGATCCAGACGCAATGGATTTAGATAGTGCAGGAAAAGGAAAGGGGACAAACACCTGCTATAACTGTGGAGGACGGGGTCATATCACAGCCAAATGCCCCTCAGCTAAGATGTCAGGATACAAGGCAGTGGTCAAGGATGTAGAAACAACCAACAAAGAGTTGGTAAAAGAATGAGCTCAAACCGTGCCAGGGGGGCGGTCTTGGGTGCTATGTTACAAAATGTGCACAATGAAAATAAAAATATGGAAATGGAATGTATGTCGTTAGGAAACCAATCACAACTACAGTTTTTCTTCCATGCATTCCCCCTGCGCATAACCCCTGAACGCAAATCTGCATATAACATGAAAAAATTTAACGGATGGGCCATGATTGACTCAGGGGCCACGTCAGTATTTATACATGAAGATTTGGTTAAACAATACCATATTCCTACCGTTGTCCTAAAAACACCCAAGAAACTAAGGGTAATCGATGGAAGGGAGATAGACTCTGGGTCTGTGACCCATTACTGCACCTTTGAGTTGTGTATTCAAGAGCACCAAGAGATCCTCAGTGCCTACATTGTGAATGTTGGCAAAAATGATCTAGTTCTGGGCATGTCGTGGCTCAAATTCCATAACCCAGACATTGATTGGGAGGGGAAAGATATGAAGTTCAACTTGCCAATATGCTTGAAACACTGCATTACAAAACCCCTACATGTGCAAGCAAATGAACCCAAGGAGCTCCAGTTGGACTCTTTAGATTCCCTCCCAACCAAATACAGGGAGTTCAAGAAAATATTTGCTGAAGAAGACGACATCCAGCCGTTACCACCCCATAGGAAGTGGGATATGGAAATAGATTTAAAACCAGATGCCAAACCAAGGCATGGCCCCATATATAGTGTGGGTGTCAAGGAAGATGCAGAATTGCACAAAACCTTGGAGCGCCAACTGAAAGCAGGGCATATCAGACCCTCAAGGTCACCAATGGCATCTCCAGTCATATTTGTCAAAAAGAAGAATGGGAAGTTGTGCATGTGCATTGACTACTGGCGACTAAACAAAATGACAGTCTCTAATGTGTACCCACTCCCACGCATCAATGATATTGTGGAGACGCTGCGTGGGGCAAAGATATTCACCAAGTTTGATCTAAAGTGGGGCTTCAACCTCATACGAATTTGGGAAGGGGACGAATGGAAAGTGGCTTTTAAGACCAAATATGGGCTGTACGAGCCCTTAGTCATGCAATTTGGTCAAAAGAACGCACCAGGAACCTTCATGGCCATGATCCAGGAAGAGTTCCAAGACATCAAGGGCATTTATGTGGTAATCTATATGGATGACATATTAGTATTCTCCAAAAACCAGGAAGAACATGATGAACATGTCAAGGAAGTCTTATGTTGCCTTCAAAAAGCTGGCCTATATTGCGCCCTGGAGAAATGTGTTTTCAATGTCACTGAAGTTGATTACCTGGGAATAGTAGTGACTCCCCAGGGAATTAAAGTAGACCCAGCCAAGGTCGAAAAGGCTGTTGAATGGCCAACCCCTACCAACCCAACCGAAGTCCTGGAAGGGTTGGGGTTTGCAAATTGGTTGAGGCACTTCATAAAAGACTTTTCGAAAATTACAAGATGTCTTTATGAACTTGTCAAGAAGGATGTAAAATGGGAATGGACAGGAGAAAGGGATCAGGCATGGAATCTGCTGAAGCAAAAATTAAAAGAAGCCCCCCTCCTAATTCAGCCAGAACCCAACAAACCATTCATTTTGGAAACTGACACCTCAGGCTATGCCACAGGCACTGTATTATTGCAATATGGAGAGGATGGAATGCTCCACCCAATTTCCTATTACTCCAAGGCAATGGTCCCAGCAGAAAGAAATTACGATATCTACAACAAAGAAATGCTGGCAATTATAAAGGCCCTCAAACACTGGTGTCATTTGCTAGAAGGGGCTGAACACCCAGTAAACATTGTTTGTGACCACAAGAATTTGGAGTATTGGAAGACAAATCAGCCACTGAACAGTCGGGTCACAAGGTGGCATGAGTTCTTATCCAGGTTCGAATTCAAGATTCTATATATTGAAGGGGTGAAGAATGGCCAGGCAGACATACTCTCTAGGCTGTCAAGACACATCCCTAAAGAGGGGGGTGAGAGCCAAGCTCTGCTTGCGCAAAACCAATTTTTGGAGCTGAAATCACTATGCCTGCAAGCAATCATGCCAGACAATGACCTAGAACAACTCATTAGGGATGCTATCCCAGGGGACAAACACCTATCAAAAGTCCTAAAAGCCCTAGATGACAATGAGAAGGTCAAAGATTGGGAATGGGACGAAGGACTCTTATGACACAAGGGCAGAATCTATGTCCCAAATAACAAAGAACTTCGCAAACTGGTCATCGAAAGCCGTCACAACAGCCCAGCAGCAGGACACCCAGGACAGTTCAGAACATATGAATTGTTAAATTGCAAATACACGTGGTTATCAATGAAAAAATCAGTCAACAAATATGTCACACACTGCAAATCATGCATCAGAAACAAGCACAGCAACCAAGTTCCCCCAGGGCTCTTAAACCCAATACCTGCACCAGAAAAACCTTGGGAGGAAATTACTTATGATCTGATCACCAGGCTACCCCTGTCAGAGGGGTTTGATGCCATATTTACAGTTGTCGACTGCCTGACAAAAATGGTCCACTTTATTCCATGTCAATCAGAAGCCAGTGCTATGGATTGCACCAACTTGTTCCTAACATATGTATGGAAACTTCATGGGCTACCACGGAAAACAATCTCAGACCGCAGCCCCAACTTTGCATCCAAATTCCTAAGGCACTTATACAAACAACTGGATATAAAACCTTCCTACTCCACAGCATACCACCCTCAGACAGATGGCCAGTCCGAACAGGCCAACCAGGTAGTGGAAGGGTACATCAGACACTATGTATCAGACAGACAAGATGACTGGGTCTTGCTCCTACCATTAGCTGAATTTGCCTACAATAATGGTGTCAACACCTCAACTGGCAAATCACCATTCTTTGCAAACTACAGTTTCCACCCAAGGCTAGCAGTTGGGGACAGGGAGGAACCAGAACTCCCTTTAGCGGACAACCATGCAGAATGGCTCCAAAAGGGCCATGAGGAACTTAAGGCAGCTCTGGAAATAGCAAACCAGAGGATCAAGGAATACTACGACCAGAAGCATCAGACTCCTGAAGCTATTAAGGTTGGAGACAAAGTCTGGCTTGATACCAAAAACATACAGACACAGCAGGCCTCCAGAAAACTGGCCCACAAAAGAGTTGGACCATTCAGGGTGGTAGCACAACATGGCACACATGCCTACAAACTGGACCTACTGATAACCATGAAAATACACCCAGTGTTTCATGTCTCACTCCTGACCAAATATAAAGACAACCCCTATGGCTGTCAGGTTCCCCCACCACCACCTGTGGTAACTCCTGAAGGGGAAGAAGAATTCAAAGTGGAACAGATCATAAAGTCACAATACAACAAAAGATCTAACATCTTTGAATACTATGTCAAGTGGCTTGGCTACAACAAGCAACAATGGTTAACCTATGATGACTTGGTGAACGCACCAGAACTCATTGCCAACTATGTCAAGTTGCACCCAAAGGCACCCCAGGACCCCCATGCCTTGAAGGGGGGAAGTGTCACAAACTGACACGCATATATCCACTCTATAATATTTTCTCAATTTACTACATTTTATGAGATCATCTTCAAAACATACTTGCCTTTTATGGTATATCTGTGTCATGTGACTCATGGAATGTTCCAGACCAGTAACCAAGATGTATTTCAACTCCAATGTGAAATTCCGCAGTTCTGCAGTCGCTTCTACTGCTTCTATCTCTTATCTGTTGTGACTCACTGTACAGACTTGTTTGTTATGATGTGGCTTGTACTGTGTATATAAACCAGGTCAAGTTTGCAGAGGACTCCTCAAGAACTTGACCTCTCGTCGAATACAAGTTCTTTTACTTTCTTACTCTTTTCTTCGTCGCCTGACTTGTCATCATCGACACATAGCCTGAAAGCAACAATCCATTTTGTCCAAGCCCATTAGGTCTTTACACCAGGGAACCAAGTGATCCAGAAACACTCCTGTATGCAGCTGGTGTAGTAGGTCAGGGGTTATGCATTGGGAAAGATTAACTTTGGGTAAGTCTTTCCAAAAAGGCCAAACTGGGCAAAGCCCTAATTGCACTATGGTTGATTTATTACCAGCTTTGTAGTCTTCTATTGCCCAAAGTGTTCTCCATTTGAACCAATGTTGTGCTGGGGGTCCTAGATTGCCCATGTTCTTGGTGACCTCCTTGCAAATAGGGCAGTGTGTAGTACATGCAACAAGGCATTGCTCTGGGTGGTCCACAATGTACAATGCTAGAAAAGGGTAGCATCTCCACACCCCTCTGTCACTACACACTATTTTGACACCATCTTCTGAAGCTTGCTTGAGTGGTTGAAGCATAGCTTCCATACAGGCATGGAATATTTCCCATGCATGTTGGCTACAGCGTTCCTGGTCAGGTTCATGTGAGAGGTCCTTAGGTATTGGTAAGTACCCTAGTAAAACCATAGTGTGTTTTGAGGGCTGACAACAAATCTCCTTGTCAATGTTCCCAATAGTGACATATACAGGATATGCCTCCTTGCCACCAGGGAGGATGTTGAGGTGTGTCTTGTCCAATGACAGGATGATTTGTATAATGGTTCCATGCTCATCTTGTATCTGGCACTATGAATGAGGTGAGTGACTTTCAAAGTTATGTACAAATTCTTTCTGACCTGCATATACCACATCCAATCAGCAGTACACATTTCATTTTGAATCCAAACTCTGCAACCTTTATCAGCATATACTTGCTTTGGAACAAACAATATTTGTTGTTTAAAGCAAGGGTTGCCTAATAACATTTGGATGACATCCAGTATGTTCCTAGCTTGAAACTCCACAACATTGGCACTGTCTCCTGGGCCCACTACAACCTTGAAGCTAAACATTTGTGGCTCCTGTGGTAACACCTTCAAATCAGCACTAAACTGCTTGTTGTTTTTCCACAGCAGGTGATGATTCTACAGGTTTGGTAAGTACCACATTATTGTCCATATCTGCATTACTCCTTACCAGCTCTAATTTGAAGAACATTTCCTGCTGCCTTGAGCTCATGTTAAGCAAGTTGATGAAGTCTGCCATCTGGAAGTTGGTGTCATTTGCCAGCCATCCAGTGACAAATTCCTGTGGATTGGGATCCATGCTGATTCATATCAGTTGACCTGCATTTATATTGGGAAAATAGTTGATTATTTCAGGTGCAGCATGACAAGGTAAGCTTTGTTCCAAGGACTCTGGTTCAAGTGGATCTCTGGGTTTACATTGTCAATAGAGAATATACCAACAAAATTTGAAAACATGCCTCTGTATGTTTGCTTCTTCAACCTCCAATTGACCATTGACTGTGGAAAGGTACTCTTTAAACAGTAAAGTGGCACCCAATATGTCCTCCCCTTCAACTGTAGTGCCTTGATTGCTTAGACCCCCATCCCATTCCACATCTTCCATTCCATTGCTTGCACCTTCCTCTACCTGCATCTGGTGCCTGCCCATGTTATCAGGAATTTCTTCAGGATCATCCAGATGCCATGGTGCATAGTGCTTTGATTGCTTGCAAAGCTCATTGCAATGCTTACGCTGACACTCTTCACTCTGACCTAGATGGCAGCTATGCTGGGCATGGGTAGTAAAAGCATGGGGACAATAATTGCAATAAAGAAGAGGCATAGTAACTGGATGAAGAGTGGCAGATGTGAGATTTCTATGGGTGGCTTGGATGGCTTGTAAGTTAGCTATATGCTGAAAGATTTTTTTGTACCAAGCTGCAAAACCAGCCAATTGACTTTGCCAGCTTTTGAAATTGACCATAACAGGCAAATGACATCATTTTATTAACAGTTATTGGCAACATGCATACCCCCTATCCTTTTCCTGGCACACAAATTGTGGAGCCCCAAAGTGTACATGTACACTCACGCATTTGAAACATGAAAATGACTCTGCCCAGTACTGGTTGCTACTGTGCAGCCTCCAGCAAAAAAAAAACCACAGAGGATATAAATTGCACTGGTGAGTTGTTGCCACATAATTCAACCTTGCTCCCAGCTTCTGTTTTGCTCCCTACTATCAAATGTCTCAACGTATTGCTAGCACTACTCTAACAACCTGCTCTGGAGATGCAATCCAAGTACCCACTCAAGCTAAACAAAGTGGTCTGTCTGTCTATCTTACTACAGTAAGGTACTAAACTTTGTTGACAGAAGCAAAGCTTCAGAGAGGCTGATTGAATAACAGAAAATGCAAGAGTCAAGCTTCTCTTGCAGCCTGTTGCACCACTGCCAAATCAGAATCAAAAAACTTGGGGTTGCAGTATGTGCAGGCTCAGCACCAGACACCTACTCCCACCTCTTGCTTGGCAAATGCATCTCACCTCAGTCAAGGTGAGCTGGCTTTGCGCTTTCAGTTCTTCTATTATATAGAGATCCAGATTAGCTAACAAGTTCCGTTGCAGCAAAACAATCTGAGGTGACACAGAGTGTCTTGACTGAGCCTGCTGATCATGACCCGATCTTGGAAGACCTTCGGAAGGATGAGGCAAGAGCAAATGAGATCATCAAGTGGTTTATGGATCATAAAGCCAGGGATCTATCGACACTTGATCTTCCACAGCTTGAGGACTTGTGTGCTGAAGAAGGCCCTGGAACAACTTTGACCCAGGACTATAACCCTTATCCTAACGTGTGCATTTATTCTTGTTTAATTTACAAACACTTACTTTGCAATATTTTAGGTTCGAATTGAGCAACGGCCAACTCAAACTGTCAAAAACACTCCATTTCGTCCCAGTCGTGGTGATATGCACTGCTTATCTGTGCTTGAAACGATAGACTGACGCTATTCTCAGTAGAAACCAGCAAGCAAAAAGCTTCCGCTGATTTCAGCAACAACAAACCCATCCCAAAATATCAACGCAACCTGACCAATTTCTTGTCTCACACACCCCAGACAAACCGGCAAGAGTTGCTTCCATCTCCTCGTTGCACTGCAGTAAACCCTTCGGTGACACACTCAACAACGGCCTCAAAGCAAACAAACAACCGTGTTCGTCACTCACACTTGTCGACTGTCCGCCACTCCAACAAACCGGCAGCACACAAGGATGCCTGACAGCCCTATGCTCCACGTCACAGTCAAACTAACCATTGCCGAAGCAAAGGCAGCTTGAATGTGCCTAATGGTTCGATTGATATAGATCCCGAAATGGAGTCAGACGGCGATGATTTGGCCGAAGAGCACACACCAAGAGAGGTGAGATTGAACGCACTTGGTTTTTATGGTTATGCTCACTGATTTAGAAACGTAAACGCGATCGTCCGAACCGAACTGAGTGGGAAGGGCATACACTTGATCTTGTCGAGCGAACTGCAAGTGACGCCAAGGCGTTTCTATTATCGGTGGGGTATATGAAGAATTACGAAGATCGTGAGGAAATCATAATGCAAGCATGGGAGCGATCAAACCTATACTATCGATCAAAACACCCACACAAGGAGATAAATCGGCGGCAGATTAAATACGTGAGTCTGATTCACAGCTCTAGATTATCACTAAATTGCTTGTTTAGATACAAGGATTGTTTTCCCCAACCCGTAAACTCATGAAGACCCGGCTTGAAGCCATAGTTGCCGCACACTACCACCTTTATGACGGTAGCTCACAAGATATCTCAGATCGTGTTGATAGCTTAGTTCTGCACGGTTTCCACTCTCTGGTATTTATATTGTGCATGTATCGTGTTACTAATGTTAACCTATTGATACTTATACTATAGGATAGCGAGGAAGGACCATTATACTTCGAAAACCCATTACTAGAGCGGGTACTAGCGGCACTGCTGTTCCATGGGCCTAAGGACCTTGGGGTAGTCTTCAACTCGTACGTCAATCCAATCCTGCCGGAACTGGTTGCATTTGGATGTGCAATGGTAAGACTCTATTTGTATTTACGTACTAATCTGGTACTGAAAGCGGCATGTAGGTTCGCAATATTATTGAAGAACACCAGAGCGGCGAGCGCGTCAGCAAAGCAACAACGCTCGATAACCTACGCCGATTCTACAATACATACATAGCAAGCCTTCATAACCTTCGAACCGACGATCGAGCTCAATTTGAGGACCTGTTAACCAGGTTACATGATGAATGCTTGTACGTCCTTCTTTGATTACGGTCTGCTACTCTAATACCCTGTTATATATAGTACACTGTCTCGTGCAGTATTGGACTACTCGAATGAGAGCGTTGACGATGTGATACCTGTTGGAGCATTCATTCACAAGAATGCTCAGCGTTATGTTCCACGCTACAAACCAACGGACGTACAGTCTGCCTTACAGAAAGGTTAGCATGTGTACAAAATGTTATACCGCAAAACTGATTCTTTGAACAGGTCGGATTTTTGAGGATGAGATGGATGATCCTGAAGATTATGACGAAGAATGGGTTGGAGGGGAGGAAGAGTTCGACGACCAGGAGGAATCCGAGCAGTAAGCTAATCTGTCGAGAGGCACAATAGATCATACTAACAGAAACTCGAAATAAAGGTTTGGTCGGCCGGGACCTGGGCCTGAAACGTCTAGGGCTCGTCAGAAACGGTTTGTAGCCGAATTATACAACCATGACGGCGAAGGTTCTGGTACCGAGGCCAATCGCGAGGATGGTTTAGGGCAATTCAAGTGCAACAGGACCAGTGGAGGTGGCGCGCAGCAGCGCAGCGCGCCTCTGTACATATAGACTGAACAGTTATCGACGTCTTTTTGTCAGTATATAGAAAATGGGTTCGAATTACACAGTTGTTTACTCCTTATAATACATCGATCCGACGCTTCAATAACACGCTTGATGTGATAACCGACTGCTATAATGGCGGTTGTTGCCTAATGTGTGCAACTTCGTGTTCTAGATGTATCTGGCACGATATAGGGGCTAAATAACGTCGATTTAGGTTCTATCTATACGCAAAATAGTGCTACATAGTCTCCGGATGCCTAAATAGCTCATAATAGCCAGGAGCCGACTAAGGCGGACAAAAAACTCGGGGACTTGCCTAAGAGGCCTATGGGCCTAAATAGGGCTAAATACGACTATTTTGGCAAGTCACACCTGCCTGAAGTCAGTATCTCAATATAGCGTTTATCGATGCGTGCCCAGTTGCCACTCGCACAGGGCTAACAAAATCCTATTAGTCATTGAGTCTGCCGGCGCATATCGCGTGGCCATTTATGGTTTCACCTGTTGAGTGTAGCCAATGGATGCTCTACACACCCTAATCGACCTACACTTCTCAAAACGAGCTTTCTTCAGGCAAGCCAAGGTGGTTTATAGCCTGTATTTACAATGTTTTGAAAGGATATACATAGTACCCCCGACCTCCGCAAGTTTTTATGGGAGCGCACACCTGAAGAGGCCTGGTGAATCAATCCAAGTTTGTTAATTTTTCATTGCGTTCATATGTGTTTCGGCTGCCTCATAATCAAGCTCCAGATGTTGCCACATATTGCTAGTAATGTATTTGGCGGTCTCGATCGTCCGGGTCGAAGGACGCGTCGTACTTTCATTGTCTTACCCAAATGAGTAGCTATGATAATTTATCCCAGTTGAAAATAACCACCAATACATAAACGAAAGGATCGGCATATGCGTTATCTGATTCGTGTGTCATATACGGCTGGCATACTGTATACCCCGGGACCACAGAAATTGACCATTTGCTGCAGAAGCTGCTAATGTTTTGAGATACCATGCTACCGCTCCAATAGGATTTCAATCTGCGGCTTGATAATGCTTTTTGATATTACGTAGGGTTTCTTTGGTAGGCAGACTGAAAGGGGGGGTTCACACAATCAAGTACGCTCGTGGACCGCCCCTAGTCACTTGCCGTGGCCTAGTTCTGTGATAAAATGTAAAAAGGGCTTGGTATAAAACTCAGGAATTTATTTAGTTAGTTAGTTCGGGCACGGCGTTTTTATTGCTGTATATGCACCTCGCCAGATTTTGATCGGTGCTGTTGGGAGGATCCTAAGCGCCGCAGGCATTGGGCCGAGGCCGATGTTGAACTAAGAAACGGTGACGAATGCTTGGCTTGCCGGTGGCAGTGTCGGTGCGACGGGTGGAGGTCAACCGTTCCAACCTATCAACCGCTTATTCGCGACACGCGTAGTGAGAGGCTTACGCAAACCAACGGCCGGGAGCCGACGCTCCTATATCAAGGTGCGTAGCTTGAATCCAGAACCACACATATCGCCGCTGCCCCTCATGCCACCTCTTTCCATAGTGCGATCAGCCAACCTCGCTGCAGCTCCCAAATATCGACCCACAGCCCTGGTTGTTGGTGGGACCAGTGGAGTCGGTAAGTACCTGTCTCCATTTTACTATCCTTTGTTATTCTCATGCTAGTCTCCTCTAGGCCAAGGGATCGCTGAAGCTGTTGCAAGTGTCACGAACGGGAATGCTCATATAATTCTTTGCGGTAGGAACAAATCGGCGGCCGAGCACATAATCCAGTCTTTCCCGACTGCATCTCCACCTTCGACTTCTACCTACGAGTTTGAACAATGCGATGCGACCCTCATGTCCAACGTGAGGAACACGACCAGCTCACTTCTTGGACGTTTGGACAAGCTCAATTATCTCGTACTCTCGCCCGGATTCATGTCGCTTAAGGACGAGACGAAACGAGCGAGGGGATAGACAAGAAGCTTGCCGTACACTATTACGCACGTTGGCGATTCATATACGATCTGATACCGTTGTTGGAAAAGGCGAAGACACAGGGACAGGAGGCCCGGGTGTTAAGTGTGCTCCACGCTGGAAATGTACGTAGAGTTATCACGTTCTACTGAGACATATTAGCTTACCAGCTATACACATCCAGAATGGGGGAATTAATGAAACGGATCTCGATTTGAAAAGGGGATACGGGCTCAGTGCTGCCGCACAGAGCGCGACCGCAATGAACGACTACATGTGTGAAGAGTTCGCCGCTCGGCATCCCGACATATCCTTCATACATAGTTACCCAGGTGTGGTTCGCACAGGCATATCGAAATCTCACTGGTTATTCAAGGTGTTGGAGTATATGGCGCAGCCTTTTATGGTTGAGCCTGCTGAGTGTGGCCAGTGGATGCTTATACTCTACTCGATCCACAGCTATCAAAAGGGCTTTCTTCAGGTGAGCTAGAGCGATTCGTAAGGTGCTGGAACAAGCGATGATGTTAATAATTCAGGGACAACCACGGAGACGATGCCGGAAAGAATCGATATAGTACTCCCCAGCTCCGCAAGTTAGTATGGGAGCATACACTCGAGAGGACTAGCGGATCGACCTAAATTCTCCATTCCCCCCTTTCATTCTTGGATGCTCTGGCTGTTCCATGAGAGGCTTCTGGTAGTGTTTAATCACTTTTAATGCATACTCTTGATTCTCTTGGCTGTTTAATTCTAGATACGCGTAACGCGTAATCATGGTTATCTTTGTGCTGGAAGGAAAAACAGTATTATATTCTCCAAGATTCACCGCCGCGATATTCCTCAACAAGGCTATAAGTCATCACGGGCGCATATAGCCGGAAAAATTAAGGCTGCAATAACTCTTGGATCGCACCGGACAGGACGATAGCATGCCTCACTCAGAGCCACAAAAATCGTCTCTGTCACAGAAGCTGGGAATATTCCATCGAGACGCTGGACCAAGGGACACTGAGGGGAGGGGGGTACCCTGATTCCACCTACTCCTCCTCCTCCCGACCTCCACTAGCCATAAGATATCCCATTCTCCCATTCTCTGGCGCTGCGCTGCAATCATGATTTGATGAATTGTCTAGCTGGCCATCTGGAACCACGTTGCCGCACTTTCTAAGCGCATTGAACAACGCTACGTTACTCGTAAATCCATTAAAGGTGTTGACAAATAAGATAAATTACGACATGTGTTAAATAAGGCCTACGTTGGATTGCCTTGAAGAATCACCCAGAGTACCGCGATTGGTTCGGAGAAGTTGAGCAGCTGTTTCCCGAGCAATGTGCCGCTCGATCAAGCCATTCCCCACAGCAACCGTGATCCAATTCTCGACACTTTTGTCGTGGTGCACATTGTCAGCGGATTGCTCAGGTGAGGTCTGCAACCCCTGTTGCAATTAGGCCCGAACAAACTGACCAGCCGGGGGGTAGCTTCCCTCGGGTATCCTCTAGCGTACCTCAGGCTCACGAAGCGATATTCGAGACAAATAGTGGTACCCTAGCTTCCATCATATTTTGCTAAGTTTTCGTATGTGATATATTATATGATGGGCTCTGATACAGCGAGGCTTGGCTCGCTTAAAGTCTGGAAGAGACTTGCACGCACTCAGATCAGATAAATTTATGGCATGCCGATTACATGCTTTGAATCCCTAAAGCGTACATCGGCATCGATAATTCCAATAAGAAAAACCCGCTTATAACTTTTTCCTGATGAAATCCGCGGCAATAGTCGTGCTACTCCAAGCGTTAGGCACGTAGACCACAGCACATTCAGGTCCAAGTACTTGCCTGTTATCCCATCCATAAGCAATATGCTGCGTAATGTTCTTTCCACCAGGTTGACAAACCGGGTCACCATCGTTGCAAAAGCTTGCTGTCGAATGTGCGAACTATATATTAGAACTCCCCTAGCAGCCAGTGTTGAGAGACAACGCACCAATGTTCTGCGAAGCCTTAGTCCCATAGTTTGGCGTGAGGTTCACGACAGGAGAATTGATCGGCCATGGGGTGCTGGTGTTGTGATATGGATCCCCGAACGTAACAATAGCAAGGACCTTAGACTTTACAGTATCCGTAAGATTAGTAGCTACCAACGTTGATAAGTTTCGGCGTATTTTAGACGTATAAGGAGGATTTATGCTGCCATACCGTGGATAACCATCGCTCCTTTGGAGTAACCGCTGAGGACGAAGCGTTGTCTTGAGCACTTGGATGCCTGGGTAGTAAGATATTTCGCATTCATGGCCGCCCCTTCTGCAAGGGTTGTGACGTATTCGTAGCTCGTATTGTATGGCAGGGAGTAAATTGTCGACCTAAAGAGGAATCAGCGATCGTTGTCCCAAACCCAAAACAACACCGAACTTACTCATGCGCAGACTTTTTGAGTGCAGCGGCCAGCGGCGTACCGACTTGCCCAAGTCCTTCTTCACCCGAGCCTGCGAGATGGACAACCTGAATTGGTGAACAGGGTTCGCGAGTGTCGTGTTCGCTTGTAGGGACTCCGAGAGCAGCCCCGGCGAGAGCGAGTAAAGCCTGAAATCAATACGTATCAGTCTCAGACTAGACGAAACAGAGTATGGAACTAACTACGAATTTGTTGAAGAACATGGGTGGCTTTGTAGAAAAGGTTCAAGTCAACCACTTGGGCTGGCCCGACGAGGTCAGACTGCTTTTATACCCTTAAATTAACCGGTCTGACTGCCAAGATTCCACTTCTATAGCTAAGCGCATAGTTGAGGTTACGAGCCTGGTGGCTTCTGGAGGGGACACATCTCGCTGTCGGTTACTCGGCTGGTTGATGCCGGCCTAGCAGCGTACGACGAGGTCCCAAAGAACGTGCAAGAATTAGTTGGAAGCAATCGAAGCCCCAAGTGGTACGTGGATTGCTCCGTTTAGAAACGGAGATAGTAGTTTATACGATGAATCACGATGTTGAGTGTAGCGGCGGACTAACGGGTATTCATAGTCCACACCAGTTCCGCTTCGCCCAGTACCGGTTGGTTTGTATTCAATATCAATGGGAGATACTGGGATTACATCCAACGGATAAAATGGCCCATGGTACATGGTAGTGGCTCGGATAATAGTCGAGTTGAATACTTTGTAGTTTCAGCGAAGTGGTGGGAATTCACCGATGAGAATCATTTGAATGACGCAAAAGAACCAACTTTCGGATAAATCATATAGCTCCAACATCGACAGGGTAAATTCTCAGGCGTGCCTTGGCGGTTACTCTCTCATCATACGTGCGCCATCAATGGCATAGTTGTCATAAGACCGCAGACCGGATGCTACCGACCCTTTACGTCAATGTTGCGCGGCTGGAACTCGACCGGCAGCGGTTGTCGCTAAATAATGTTGCATTTATACGCGTTCTAGCTTGGAATTTCTAATCGGGTTGTTGCAATAGGTCAAATTCGAGAGCTCCAGTTCGTTCGTCCACATTCCTGTGAGATGGTACTGGCGTTTTCCGATTCAATACATAGTGACATCGGCGTATTGGGGCATGCATCGGATAGAATGAAAAATTGATCAGACGAACTGCAAAATTTGTGAAAATTAGCAGGTTCTAGCTTTGTTGAAAGGCGAACAATGGGGAGGGGTTTGCGAGGGTGAGACGACTGGATATGTTCGGCCAATTTACCAGTTTGTGAAATCTATATCAAGCACCACAGATAGCGCACGGTTCGGTTCTAAGGGGTTGGTATTTCCTACACTGATCAATGCTTAGCTTATATATGCTTGCGGTAGTATGGCACGAACCACCACACATGAGGGACCCCTAACTGAGCTCCACTCGACCAAACAATCACAAAACCTGATTCTGACCATCACAGTTTGCCAGCATACCTTTTGGATCTCAAGCTAGCCGCAACATATAGTTAAGAAAACTCAAGAAGCGATGATATTTTCATAGAGACGTCCGTTTCTTTGATATGGAGGGCGTGAGAATCGCTCGGATCGTCCTCAGACGAGCTCGCCTCGTTGAACGACGGATTTAGCCCGGTGGCATCACACCCGCTTACTCGAACTGAACTCATTACCGTTGTGTGTTCGGCCGAGCTACGTCAAATTGGCTTTACTGCCAAACTATATGTTCCTCACCAGTCTGTTTCCCATCTCCTGATCGTGTTACACCCGACCATTCGTTAGATCAATTCACGATTGGAGCTTAAACGAGTTATGGCCAAAGGACCTTGTATGGTTTCCCAAACTAGAACACCTGCACAAATGATGAACAATCGACTCTCCAGTGTTTGATGATGGGTTGTGGCCTCAGGCTCGTGACAGTGGATTGTGGGTAAGCAACTTCTTAACATGGATTCTCTGGTCATGATCTGTTTCTAACGGTGTGCCTGCCATCTAGGATCAACCTATATCGTTATGAGTACGAATGTATATATATTTGATACATATTTCGCTGGAGATTGTAAGTTACTACGTCATTCGGTCATACATGCAGGGAAAGACTCTTGGGGAAAACTGGCGTAAATCCTTTGTGATGTGCCGTTGCGAATTTCCCGCTTGAGACGCCAAGCTGCGGCCTGTTGCAGTGTCAAGACCGGAATTCTTGAGGCCCAGCAGGTGTTTCCTGGATCCCATCCCCCCAGGTGCAGAGCCGGTTTGATTGGAGTCATGGATATACACATAAGCCGGGAGGGGATTCCAATGCTCTCTGTCGGCGATTTTTGACTCTGTTGAACTTCCGTTGAACTTCCCCGAAGAATTTGCGGTCGCTGATATATTTACGACGATTTCTTCTAGTATGTTGCTCCAAGTCGCTTGGTTTGTGTCTCGGGAACGCGGTGGCCCTACTGGACGCAGTATATGCTGCCCGTGTTGAAAGATGAGCCACTGAGGACCTGGAAACAGCGTAATGATTGGACACTCGGCTTCTGGTATAAATGACCTGTATTATGGATATGGTGGACATATGATGATTATAGGGTATGTACACTGGCTCACAAAAGAAACGCAGCACGTGACGGAAAAATCTTCGAGCTCCAATCCTGTGCGACATACTGTATTTAGAGAGTACATGCATTAATAGATAATATGCGTAGAGGAGTAGAGTGTAAGCGTGTAAAATATCTAACGGTTCCGCGCAGTTCTCGCGGTGAGAGGGGACTTGTAAGTCGTGGCTAGCTGCATTACTTTTGTAATGTAACCTCGCCTTCAGCCATTCTCACGAACTCACTGCTCTTTCGCATGTTCACCACACCAAGAAACTCACTCCGTAGGCTATCTGTCATGACTCGCTACGCTACACCCGAAGTTCGTGCTCGAATCAATGAGCTACGCCATCAGGGGATGTCATTCCACAAGATCGGACCTACAGTCGGAGTTCACCCAACTACAGCTAGTTGCATTTACACCCGCAATTGTAAAACCCGCAGTTTGACGTCTGTAGCTGCCAAGTCTGGTCGCCCACGCATTCTTACTGTCTCTGACGCCAAATTTGCTGGGCTCTCACTCGCTCGAGGCCAAACTAGTAATGCAGTGCAGGTTTGCAACCGCCTTTTCCCCCATGTCAGTGTCCAGACTGTGCGCCGAAATCTCAAGGGGATTGGGCTTAGAGCATATGTACGGCGTCGCGTTCCACTCATCTCACGCATCAACAAGCAAATTCGGCTCACCTGGTGCCAAGAACGAGCGACTTGGACGGCAGCTGATTGGGCTTGCATGATGTACTTGGATGAAAAGAAAGTCAATTTATTTGGCTCGGATGGGCGCCAATATTCGTATAGAACAGTAGGGAAGTCAATGGATCCACGATACACTCGAAAAAACCGTGAAACACGGTGGTGGTAGTCTCATGACATGGGGGGTCATCCACCAACATGGTGTTGGGCAACTTGTCCGTATCCACGGAACCTTGACTGGGCGGTATTACACAGAAATACTACAGGAGGGACTTCTAGGGACGCTGAAGGACGCAAAACTCAAGAAAAGTCAGATGATATTCCAACAAGACAACGACCCGAAGCATACCTCGCATGTGGCCCGAGACTGGCTAAGCGCCAAGTCAATCCACATATCGCCATGGCCGGCTCAGAGCCCGGATTTGAATATAATCGAGCATGTATGGAGCTATGTGGATCGGAAGGTTCACTCTAGGTGTGTTTTGCCAAGTAATCTAGAGGAACTATGGGACGCTTTTCAGGAGGAGTGGCATTGTGTACCTCAGGACTTCATTGATCATTTGTACGAGTCCCTCCCTCGTAGAGTACAAGCTGTGATCCAAGCAAGGGGTGGGAATACAGAGTATTGATCTTCTTTCATATGTATATACATAAAGATTCATCTAAAATACGACTGTGCCTTGTAGATTGCCTCGGAGAAGTCTTTCGTAGTGTTACATTACAAAAGTAATGCAGCTAGCCACGACTTACAAGTCCCCTCTCACCGCGAGAACTGCGCGGAACCGTTAGATATTTTACACGCTTACACTCTACTCCTCTACGCATATTATCTATTAATGCATGTACTCTCTAAATACAGTATGTCGCACAGGATTGGAGCTCGAAGATTTTTCCGTCACGTGCTGCGTTTCTTTTGTGAGCCAGTGTATGTGTGAGTTCGCATAAATCCCAACATATATTCTTCATATGATACTAACAACATTCAAGACAACCGGCACCTGACGGCCGATGATCGTGCGTCTCTTAGGTTTTTGGCCGCCCGCCAACGTTCCCATTTTTCACGGGAGATATACGACGACCTCCGTCTGAACGCCTGCTAACGCCTTGGGCTCCCAAGCGATTTTGTCGCATGGCGACGCCTCAAGATTCTGGCCGGCCTCGAGTCCCGCGCATACGACTGCTGCGTGAACTCATGTCTCTGCTTCCTTGGCAAGTTCCAAGACGACGTCCGCTGTTTCTACTGCAAGAGCCCTCGCTTCAATGCCGCTGGTGAGCCGCGCCGTGTATTCAACTACACCCCCCTTATCCCCCAGCTACTCGGACTATTTCAGGATCGCGACATGATCAAGAAGTTACGACATCGCGTGAAACATGATATATACCGAGCTACCGAGCCTGGGGTGATGGAGGATGTGTTTGACGGTGAACTTTATCGTACGCTGCGAAATACGAGAGTTAACGAGAATAGCGAATACAAATTTTTCGACAATCCTGATGATATCGCACTCGGGCTAGGCACCGATGGCTTTTCTATGTTCAAGCGTCGACACGCGGGAAACTCTACAGCGTGGCCGCTTATTCTAGTCAACTATAACCTTCACCCTAGCATCCGGAACCGCCTCGAAAATATCATCTGCGTCGGCGTCATCCCAGGACCGAAAGAATGCAAGGACATCAACTCCTTCCTCGTTCCGCTAATCGAAGAACTCGAAGAACTCGAAAACGGTGTCGAAGGCAGCAAAGTTGCATCTGGGGAAGACCAGATACGTGGCGATGGAACGCTTTTTGTCCTGCGGGCGTTTCTTATTATCCTATTCGGCGACATCCCAGCGATTTCGAAGCTGTTACTACTGAAGGGTCATAATGGGAAGGCGCCGTGTCGCGCCTGTCTCATCTTAGGTACGCCGTTTGTGTCGGATAAGGGACATGTAACCTATTATGTGCCCTTGGCCATACCAAACCGCGAGGCGGTGTTCCTCCCTGAAGGACTAGCCATGCGTGGTCACGACACTTTTTTATTGTTTTACGATCGTTTGGAAGCGGCCGAAAGAGGAGCACGCGCTCAACTTCAGACGGATTCCGGTCTCAACGCTCGGCCGCTTTTCACGCGCCTGAAGTCGATCGATCTTTCGTCTTGTGCGCCGTATGAACTAATGCATTTATTTTTCGAGAATCTAGTTCCGAATATGCTCATGCACTGGAAGGGAATCTTCAAGTCGATCGAGAACGACGCCGCTTACCGAGTATCCGCACAAGACTGGAAGATAATAGGGGAACTCACCGAACAGGCCAGGTACACGATACCAGGTCAATTCGTGGGCACATTGCCGAACATCGACACCGACATGAGCCTATACAAAGCCGAGGCATATGCCTTTTGGTTCATGTATCTAGCGCCGATCTTACTCCACAACCGACTCGCGCAGGTGTATTACGAGTAAGTTTCCCCTTTTGCAGTTTGGGCACTTGACTGAACCAATATCGTAGACATTTCCTGGCTATGCGCGAGATCTTCATTTGGTGTCTCGATATGAAGATCACCCCCGCGCAGGTGGACGAACTCGAGGTCATGATTAACGAGTGGGTTCAAGAGTACGAAAGGTATGTAACATTTTAGCCTTTACTTTTGATCATCACTGAAACGAGCAATAGCCTCTACTATCGATACGATCATGATCGACTTTCAACTTGCCCGGTGACCATACACGTGCTGCTTCACATCCCACATTACATTCGACGCGTGGCCCCACTCTCACTCACATGGTGCTTCGTCATGGAGCGCTTCTGTGGCTATTTGCTCAGACCAGCGCTCCAGAACCGTGTTCGACCCTACGAGTACCTCAACAACTTCATACGACAGCGTGCACAACTGCAAATCGTCGCGCGTGTGAACAATATGCCTTCCCTCCTCAAGCCGATTAGGACGTTAAACGCAGTAGGTAACGAACTAATTTCCACCAAGGAGACAGTATACCCGGGCTGTAAGTCGCTCTCCTCTTGCTCGATTTAGTTTTTTTCCTGAATATTTGTCGCGCTCTTTCCAGTTGAGGACTACGTGATCGGTCAGCCAGTAGAGCTCAATTACCGCGCCAACGACGAACTCAAGAGACAAATGGCTCGGTATTTCATGCTTCCGGAGGGCGGGAATTTCACGCCAGAACAACACCGTGCACGAATCGACTGGACCACGTTGGTACGTCATGGCCGAGTTCGTTTGGCCAGCATGGGAGACCGAATTCGAGTGGCTGATCGCATCGAGCCGGACGGAAAATCTCGCGACAACTCTTTTATACGGGTAAGCCATTTATCAACTCGTATTGATATCGGACCACGCCACTAACTTCTCGTTTTATCTCATAGTACGAGCTTCTGCCAGACCGAAACGCCAGGTTTAGGTACGCAGATGATCAACCAATGCGCCTTATCAATTATGGCTGCGTGATCGACACTTTCTATGTCGAGTACGTTCGTGATCGGGTGTAAGCGTTTCTTATTTCCCATTCATTTCGTGTATACTAACAACACTCTAGCGCAAATGTTCGTGTCCCGTATATACTCGCTCGCGTCAAGGAGTGTGACGGTACGAGAGGTCTTGATGCGACACTACCCGAGACCCCCATCGTCACATACAATCGGCTAAACGCCCCGACCGTCATTAATCTCAAGACAGTGCATTCTGCCGTCGGACGAATGAAGATCGGTGGTTGTAATACCTATGCGATCATCGATCGGAGCCGAGGTGCACGTACGCAATTCAACGACGAGAATGGGAATCCCGACCCCGACCTAAACTAGACACATCTTCACTCTGCTATTTGCTCGACCTTGCCTTCGCTCCATTCTGATGTCCTCATCGTGTTCTTTTCCTTACTCTTTGTCATACCCGTTGTATTGATAGCGCATGTATTGATAGCTCGTGTATTGATAGCTTCAAGTTGTATCCTACTGATGGTTTACCATTCGCACATCAGTGATTTGGCTTATTCGAATCTATTGTTCCATCTACAATTCACATGAGTGGGCTAATGAGCCCGGACTTTGATGAATTCCCGACTATCGGGACCGAGTGGACGTTTGTGGCACTTCGGGCTTCCAAAAAGTCCCGCAACCATATCAAATTGCCTTCTGATCCATGATTCGATGTGCCAGAAAAGGGTCTGGGGGGTAATTTCCCTGAATGAAACACATATAAGTCCCGTCCGAAATGTCCTTAAGTCCCCGGAGTTAGGTTAACTCCCGACACTTCCTACGGTGTAATCTGATGAAGTGCAGGCGTTCAGCTGAGAGGATTAGTCGCGACTTGCACGAGGAGGCCAGTCGACCTTGGAAATTGGATAAAATTCAGTGCCTTTCCTGCCTATGGTCCCATGATCATTGGCACCTCTTAACTGGGCTATGCATTTCCGACCGCGGCCGCCAGGTTGATAGGACTTCTGCACCTTCGAGCTATCTTGCGTCTTGGCCTACCTCATTCGATCACTCAAAGGTCCCGGGTGTATTGGGCAACGATTCTTCGTTTCTGAACTGTGCGATCAGCTGGACCCACGAATACTGCAACGGGTGATTCGGCAGGTCACTTGATCAATTGGTCGCTTAATTAAGACTGTTCCTGCGATCAAATAATTGGCTTCTTTACTTGTTCAATTGTTCCCGACAGTTTCTCTTTGCTAACGTGAATACGGAGCGCTTGTCGGCCGGGAGCAAGATTAAACCGACTACCGACTACACGAGTAGTCAGTCGTCTGGCGTCACACTACTTTGGTATCGCTGCCCCTTTCGCCATGGTCACTGGGCGTTAAAATGTCTGAGAATGGCTGATTCGCTCTATGAAGAAAGAGCAACTCGGCCACCAGGGGGTAAAATATAGCCGGTGGTTGAAGTATAAAAAACGCCCAATACCTATTAGCTTTGGCACGTTCACTAGTTCACTGCACCACCTTGAATAGTCCTACAACATGTTTTTCAAACATACACTCGTAAGATTTTTTCTTTAATTTGGCCCAGCTTCAATGCACATGGCTCAACGAGTGCATGTAGGGATCGCTTGCGGTTGTTTCCTATGTTCTTGGTGTTCCCGTTGATATCGTCCGTCAATCCTCCTGCTCATCCCTTCAGCTTGTCCACGCCGCGGGCACGACCGAGTTTGGACTGGGGACTGTCGGAACACCCCTTGCGTCCGCACTCGCATCAACTGTCCCAGGGTGATCGTAATAACATGCGCATCATAATACCCACCGCTGACGCCGCAGTAGAACCACGATTAAGTCCATTACTTACGACACCAGCGCCGAGTATCTTGTCACGGTCGCTGCCGGTGCTAGAATTATGGAAAAATACCTTATCTCCCAAGCTGCTGCATGCCCTAGCCAGCGCTTTGTTCTGAGTGGCTACTCCAAAGGAGCCCTGGTTGTACACGGCAAGCGCACCTTGGACTAACATAGACAAAACCTTATGCATTATTCTTGGCAGGAATGAACCTTTCGAGCAATCTTAAATCCAGGGTGGCAAGCATCCTTGTGTTTGGCGACCCAGCCCGTAACGTCAATAGCCCATGGCCAATCAACTCACCATCAGTCGACCTCGCACCGAAGGACGGAAGTACGAATTCGCAGAACATTGCCAGCTTCTGCAACGTCGGTGATTTGTTTTGTGCGATCCCCGGGGTGAGCCTCCCGGCTCATCTTGCTTATCCTACCGACGGGAGGTGAGTAATAGAAAAGGGTAAAGTTTCAGATGCTAACATATTTCCAGCATTGGGGTCGCTGCAAACTTCGTCAAAAATAGGGCTTAGAGCCTATCCAGATGCCCAAATCTACCGATTAATCTAATATAAATTCGCGAATAAATGAATGATGTTCCTTTGGGTTGAGATCTGATTGCGACCGATTCGTTGGGCGGCGGCTTCGTGGAACATTGATGCCGAACGAGTGGCAATTTTCTTTTTTTTTTTCACCCTCGGGATTGGGGATATCAGACCTCAGTAATTTCAAAGAGCGGATCGAGCGACGATCCGCTGCACACAACGCGTTCTTTAGATTTAGTCGTGGCTGGGACAGTGTTTGACGAAAGCAAATAATTTCGGTTCGAGCTACATTGGTTAGGATAAGCGGGTATCCCTGCCAGAACTTCCGCGGCTATCAGAATCGGTAACCACCAGCCAGACCCATAATGTTAGTCGGGTCGTAATGAGCTTTAATCTGCTTCAACCGAAACATGTTATCCCCGTATATGCTGCATACCGATGGCTTCAGAATGTAAGTGAGAAATTTTATGTACGAGGTACTCACTACTGCAGGTCCTCGGCTGCGGAAGCATAGTTGCCATACTTGATTTGCTTCGACCCTCCGATATCTTGGCCTTCGGCTATCGCTTGGTCCGTGATTACTCGGACGCTTTCCTTCTGCGCTTGAATAAAATCATCGTCATAGATAGGTAATCCCCAGGCAAAGTACAAGTTGAAGGGTATCAGGTAGTTGTCGTGAGGATAGGCTCCACCCTTGCTTCTGCTAGTCATGGATGGCAGGAAAGGCTCAACTTGGTAAGACAGAAAAATGCCTGTTTTCAATAGGAGCCTTTCGCCCCAGAACTAGAGCCTGCGTTGAGGTATGGACATTATATTTCTACCAAGACACACGTACTTTGGTCTGGTTTAAAACTTGGTTGAGTAAAGCTGGCGAATAAGTCTTCAACGAAACAGTGTTGAAAGCACCACTGAGAAGAGCAAGCGTTAGAAAGACAACTCATCAAAATATCAGTAAAACCCGACCGATTGCCATAAGTCGCATTGGCTGGACTGGCCTTCACAAGACTCGTGAGACTCCGTGTTGAGACGTCAGAGGTGAAGTGTGGAATTGATTGGAATCGTTCAAAGATCCCTGCTGGGGGGGTCGGACCGTCATAAAACATCAAAAGTGAGACCCCGGGCTATCGGATCCACGATTCAGGTCAGCCAACCATAGTAATACAAGCGAAACTTAGCGTCCATATATGTCAAATAACTTACCTGACCGAGCAGAAAGTTGAATGTGGGGATTATAGCAGCCTTTGGGTCTGTAACCTCGTTGATGAATCCGATGGTTGCATTGGTGATTCGGTCAAGCTGATCGAAGGTAAACGTCTGAAGGCCACCCCACACCTCTCCTTGAGGAAACGCAAGGAGAGTAAACTTGGTGACAATCCCAAAATTGTTGAAACCACCCTGCACGAAGTGTAAGATGTGAGTCGGTATTTAAAATACGAGCGTACCTTCAACCCGAAGAAGAGATCTGGGTTTGTCGTTTCAGTCGCTGTAGTCACGGTGCCGTTCGGCAGCACAACTTCGAACGCAACCACGGTATCGATGGTCAGCCTTATAGACGCAAGTTAGTAGAATTCAGGGACGAAAACATGAAGGGAGGACGAACCCGTACTGATTGCTTAACCAGCTATAGCCCCCACCAAGTATGAATCCACCGACGCCGACACCAGTAACTCGACCTCCTACCACAGTCACACCTTGGGGTTGAAGTGCAGCATAGACGTCATCCCAAACCTGAGAAAACAGGTCCTTGAGTCGAGTTCAATAATGAAACAGCCGAGATTGCCTACGAGACCAGAGCCGATGTCAACAGTCCCCACGGATCCATCAGCCGCCACCGCAGCGGGGTGGTAATTCACTTCACTAAACTTAAATAGTGCGATCTGAACTCCAGGGGTGGATGAGAACCCTGGGTTAGTGGCATGACCACCAGAACGGATGCCAAACGGTGTAGAAGTATTGGAAACAATCCGTAGCTTTTGGAAAGGAAATGAATGCTCGTCTCCGTGGAAGCGATTCGGCCACCTACAATGGTTGAGATATCTTGAGAGTTGGCTGGTTCGACCACGCAAGCTGAGATTTGGCTGCTAGAGGAAGCCCAGTGACTGATTCCCTTCGTATAGAGCGGATGGCCTGAAGGAAGGAAAGCAGCAATAGGGTCAGCAGACCAACGATGGCAAAACATGTACAAGAACTCAACCGAAGTAGTAAACTCCAGTGGATTGGGACACCGATTGTGCAATGGACTCGCATGTTTTGGTATAATTGGTTGAAATAAGGAGAGTATTGATAACAGATGGGATGTTGGAGTTAGCGCTGCTGAGACTAAGTGTAGAGACAGTGAGCCCGAGTAAAAAGAGCCAAGACATGTTTCTTAAAGAGAGTGGAAGGTTGACCGACCCCGAGGCTGATGGGCGATCTGCTTTTATAGCAGGGTACACAACAAAACTCGACACACCAAACCTACCGTTCTTAATTTGAAAGAGGACTTCTGTATTGCGCGATGTGTCATTTCACTCAGCCCCAGGTAGAGCTGCTGGGAAGGTGGGCTCAACAAGCCGAAGCACGAGTAATTTCAACGAGTATCGGCTGCCCCTCCTCGCCGAATATGCCAAGTCAGTAAACCGAGTTAGATACGTGGCTTCCGAGCTTATCGAATCCAAGGTTTGTTATTGAGAGTAATGCTTCAAAAGATTCGGCCGATGCTACTGCTACAGTCGTATGCTATTTCCTCTAGTCACATTATTTACACTATACCCAGTTACAGCTCAATCAACCTCATCGTAAATGGCTTTGATAAACCAGGTTGCCCGAATAATAGGTTAAAGCAAAACTAGACATCATTTTTCGGAATCTGAGACTCGAACTGTACATCTGGTATGAATTATCGTGGATGGCGGGAGGTCCCAAAAAATGCAGAGGAGCACAAATAGCGCGTTTCTTTGATGCCAAACTAAGGTACATCCGAGGATGGTGTCGAGAGATCACTGACGGCATCTTGCGCATCACCCATATCTTTCTGGGACACGGCAGTCATATTATCACAGGTTCCTCGGGCAGGTTGGGGGGTCGCTCGGGCGTAGAAGCAATCATAGAAGGCTAGACACGCAAATAAAGGTAAACAACTGCATGATCTTCATGGGTGTCAACCTGTGAATCAGGGCAAGTCTCTGCAAAGCGAGCTCCCGATCTCCGGCCACGATCCGGCGAAAGGCTCGACGTCTAACTACGTTCCCGAGTACATTTGCAGCTAATCTAGGCCTAGCTCGTTGAAAGTGTAACTAGAGTGCCGCAGGATAGACTCAGAGTTGGGCCAGAAGCCCTCTAGGACACGGCTAGGGATTTGGCCTTTCGCCCAGGCATTTTTTAACTCTTCTTCGAAACCACTGCGCTTGGTAAAAGAAAACGAGGGACTCTGTGCTTAAAACTCAATAAGTTGACTCTACTTCTGCTTGTGGGACGCCATGACCCGCGTTTGACGAGCTGGTGGACAGGCGAGAACTTTGTTTACTGACATATTATATTAGGCGTTACTCGAGGTGTTGCAAGTCGACCAGGTACTGATGCAGCAACTCAAAATGCAGGCTAACAGCTTATAATTGAGTCATGTAGGACATTGTCAAAGGTTTACCTAGCGTAGACAAGGCCCACGGACTCACTCATTGGATAGCTGCTGCATCTCTTAGACGTGGGATACATAAAATGCCTATGTGCGTTGGCTAAGTCCAAGCTAGCGGCGTAGGGCATACCTGCTTCAAAATAGCCAATATATATATTACTTAATTAGATAGAAGGGAGAAGCCGCGAGACCCCATGGAACTATTGACCAGGCGCTGTAGGTCAACGGCTTCATATTTTCGAGAAACATAACCCTGCTGGGCTGAGCAGCCTCGAAGGAAGGGATGGGATCTGACGTAATTTGTCGATTTTGATACCCCACCATGATCCTCCAATGGCATTTGTCATGATGTTTACAGGCAACCAACGACTCGCTTTGAGAGTTTCATTAACGGCAACCCCAGGCTCTGAGGCCTGTCACGTAAAGCCCGAGTTTAGAGCCTCGGCAGTATCGCGCGAGGCCGAGAATCGATGAATTAGAGACCATGGGTGGGGGATTTCTCCCCCAGAACCAGATGCATACACGTGATGCTACCTTATCAGGTGGCTTCGCCGCCCAACAGCTCTGTGCGACAGAGGCGTCCTGTATTTTAGGAGTGGCGCCAAATAAGGGCCAGCTATATAAAAATGTACCCAAACGTGGTGCACAGAATTGCTATCGGCGCTGGGGCTCCACAAGAAAAAGCGGATCACGGCGAGCTCCACGCCACCTGTCCAAGTTTTGACACAAAAGAAGCAAATTACCTTGCACAGACGGCCTTGAAACGAGCCCATTCACCTGCTCCGAAGAAACAGCATGCCCCAGGTTTAAGGAGACAGGCAGAAGATAGCCGATATGTATGAATTTATGCTCCCGCATTCAGGGAGTCGTGATTGCCGAGCGGCTAAGGTTTGGGTAATGTCTGCGAAGGCCTAAATGTTGAACGAAGGTGACACTTTACATGTAAACCCGAACTTGGGCTTATGATTCCCTCATGTTTCTCTAGCATGTTCCATTTATCTTACATGTGAATCGCACCGCATGTACCACCGCTTTCGCAAGCGATGTATCTCCACGTCTCCGCTCCGCCTCATCCATTGTATCGCATATATAAACCAATATACTGTCGCCTCACTCTTCAGTGACATAGAATTAAATGAGAAAGGACGTCTGCCAGTTTTTCGCCGTGCTCGTATATCTTTCGCTCAAGCATGTATAGTATGGCCGACACCTTGAGAAGGTTGTTCGTCGTAAAAAGGTCCTTTATTTCACTTTGAAGCATTTGGACCTGCAGATCTTCAAGATAGGAAATGGCCGAAAACGGTCCCCAAGTGGCTTTCCATGAGGGCATGCCTCCACATATCATCTTCCAAGCCTAGGCCACATGGAGGGTGGACCTCTATACAAGAGTCAAACATCCCTCTATTATCGTCAGACCTGGCGAGCGACGCCTCGACAAGGGATTTTACCAAACGTAGCGTTTAAAAGCCGGATGGAGACCCAGTTTGGGGCCGGAAACTCGCTTACTGGAGCATAGGATACGTAGTTGGTTAACTTCGCCGAGAAACCGTGCCGAAATATCCGGACAGTTCTGCGCGGGGACTATATCTAAGAAAACAATTAGACGCACAGGAAAAGTTCCCCTACCTTGAGGTAGGATGTTATAATCCCTAGGTAGATCATGAGATCAAGACCGCGCGGATCGCCAAAACGAGCCTCGCACGTATCCTTTAGCCGGTCCGGCAAGAAGTTCAACTCGGAGGTGAGCTGTGGATCACGGCCGAGCGGGAGTGGTAGGGAGTCATTTCCAAGATCAAAGTCGCCGTCGTGGTAGAAGACAAACGAGCACGACTCCACCACGTGTGACTAGAACGAAACGAGCCGAAAGGGACATAACGAATAGTTTATACGGTCCCTAGGAGTTCATGTGTTTATTATGGACGTAATAAATAACCTCGAGCCATTTGGGTGACTTTGGAGTAAATCGCCGTAATTTTCCTAGATAGTCCAGACAAAAGAACTAAGTCCGCGTATTTATTAATATCGACAGTATACTCAGACCAGGAAGTATGCAGCGGATCGCTTTAATGAAAGCTATTGATGCTCCTCGCGTGTGAACTCGAGTGATTGGTCACGTGTCACGCCACGGTCACGCCCGCAAGAAGCCAAACCAGCCACACCCAAGCCACATCGTTTCTGAAAACGGCTCACATAATCGAACCGCTCGAGACCTCGTATCCGTATCTACCAACACACTTATCTCTCGACGCGTGTCGACATTCTCTTCTATCCCCACCAATACACAATCTCACCCCTCGATTGGTCCGAGATAGCACCAATCGTTTCACCGTGGTTACGCGAGGGAGCCCATCGCATTTCCTTTCAGCCCCGAGACCTTGCATGGTCCAAAACGGGTCGTATACACTCGACACGTCGGCCGAGCGACTTTTGCCTGTACGGAGCGCGCATACAAGCTAGACGTCATTCCCCAATCCGTTCACTGCCATGCCGTAATGTATGCGCTAGGCCAGGCAAAAATGAGTTCATCATCCCTGTCGTGTCCAGCGCAACTGAGCACGCCATACGCCCCTTATCTCTCAACACCAATCCCACACACGTCCGTTTTTTTCTTTCTCTCGGCGTTCGGCGCGCCGATGAAACACGAGCGCCCTTTTGCTATCACTCGACCGAACTAGGCTGCTATCTCACTACGGGCCCGGATGTCTCACCCCTCCCCACCCCTTCTGCTCCTCACACGGACAGACGTGATATCACCAGGCGCACACGACGTGTCCTTTTATATCTCTTATCGGGACTTGTCTAACCGAATCTGGATCTACTTATCTCCACGCCAGAGTCTATTTCCCCACGTTATCGTCCCGCTTGGCCCCGCTTGGGCTTGGGTGGAGCACCGCTTGCCTACCTCTCGGGGCCGATATTCCACGAATCGGATTGGGCCTGGGGTTCCTTTTATCGTTCACACGAGAGGCGTGAAGTTGAGAGCAATACATTGAGGGGGTATGCGATCGACGAATCATACAATGTACACATGCAAAAAAAAGACAAATAGGATAGCCTTAAGAGAAAAAAGTTCAAGACCAGCGTAACCCCCGATGAAAAAAAAAAAAAAAACGCCCACAAGTCGAAACACGACGGATAGGTGAGGGGTAGACAGATGGTACGATAAGGGCACGGCCGAAAGGATCACGGCTCGAGAAAGCGGACACATATAGCATGGCTTTACGGCAGCGGCGCATGCGTTTATTTTTCACTTGAGCGCGTGGCGCATACAGGCGTGTAGGGGTCAAACGTGTGGCCAGGGGTTGGAGTGGGAGTGGGAGAGCTGGCGCACGTTTGTCGCTACCAACCCTGAGGATCTGCCTCGCTTGCGGCAACGACCGTGCGGGCGCGCATGGAACCGTACATGAGAGCACTCATGCGTTCCCGATCTGCGTCGTCGCCGCAGTGGTCCATGTCCAACTCGGGTTCTTGGTATTGTTGCTGTTGTTGGGTGATGGGGGAGAACTGGGATTGTTGAAAGGGATATGATTGTGTGCTCGTGTAGGATGATGCCGAGGGCGAAGGGAGGTATGTGGGGTAGCTGTGGGCCTGGGTGTTGATCGTTGGCGTGGGGATCGCACCCGGGTAGCCATTGTCCCAGCTCTGTTGCCGTTGCGGCTGTTGTTGGGGGAACATGTCGAACGCGGGGGAAGGTTCGGGCGCAGGTGGGAAATAGCCAGACCCCAGCGGCGGCGGGCTGCGAGACAAGTCGACGTGGGCGGGCGTCGGCGAGGTGTAGGCGCGGCAGGCGGGGTACGGCCTCGCCCTCGAGCCGGCCGCCCTCCTCGCTGCGGGATGGTTGGGCACGTACGTGGGCTCTTCGGCCGGCATCTCGAACGCAAAGAGCGCATCCGAATCCGGCGCATAGGGCGATCGCGGCATGCGACCCGGGCGCCGGGCCGTGCGTTGGGGGCCGCCCCAGCTCATCGACATGGGCGTGGCGAGCGGCGAGGCGGGGAGATCGGGTATGAGGTCTGGCGTGGGTGGAGACTGGGTGGCGATCAGCACGATGATGCGCAACCAACTGCACGGTGGGGACGTACCAGCAGCCGGGCCTGGCTGTCGAAGAACGTCGGCGAGTGTTCAGAGAGCGAGCGCAGGAATCGGAGCGCGTTTTGGCCAGCTTGGCTCGTGCCGGGTGTGTCGACGACGACTGGCTGATCTCAGCCCCAGCGCACGCGAGAAAAAAAAAATGACGGCGACTCACGACCGTACTTGGCGGTGACCGAGTCGATGCGAGTGGTCTCCTGGGCGTGGTTGAGCCAGGTGTGCAACGCGGTCGTCATTATGTATCCAGGCAGCAAATTCTCGAAGTTAATGCGAATATCCGGGGACGGTCAGCTGGTGCGGTACTTATACCGTCGGCTCAAGCTCGCACTTTCTGCGCACGGCCTCGGTCAGATTGCAACCCGCGCACGTGCCCCGACCCATGACCTTATCACGCTTGTCCCACGATAAGCCCGTCACCCGTCACGCCCCAGCCGACACAAATACAACACATACATCGCCGCCCCAAAATCGATCGCACCCCATTGGCCAATACCCTTCACCGGATCCGGCGTCCGATGGATTCCCCCTATCAGCCCAGACGCGACCGACTTTGCACACACCATCAAGTCCCAGGCCTGGACCACTCACGGAATGCGCAAACTTTGTCGGCCACCACGAGCCGGCGGTACTCGAATCTCACGATCTTCGTCGCTCATAACGGACCTTCTCGATCATATGTCGCCGCACTTGCCGATCAAGCGTCTGCCAGGCTTGGCAGACGCCATCCTGTGTAGGAATACGCATAGAACTCTCGGTCGAGACAAGGAAACATCTTGTTTCCCGCACATAGGGTCAGAGATATTTTTGCTCGGGCACGACTCCTGCGTGTGCATGCTTTAGCATTCAGGTCCAACTCGAACAAAAGCTCCACAAAGAAGAGCCCCAGCGAGCTGTGAGAGCTCTTCTTAGCAGAGAAACCCATCAAAAATATAATAATAGGTTGCTCAAAACATGCTGCTTGTGCACTAAAGCCATGCTTCGGCGTCCGATGGATTCCTTATTAGGCTCGTTGTAGGAGTCTCAACTCCGCCGATCGCACCACTACGTAAACTCGATCTATACCCCCGCGATATGCATATCATAAGGGCCTGGACTACAGAATCCATCATGTGCGTGGATTGACTTGCCGCGGGTAGTACCGGCGGCCCCATACCGCTTCGTGGCTCTCAACCACGGCACCAACATGCCCGAGGCGGCCAAGTCTGAATACGAATCACCATGCCCAAGCGGACTTTGCAATTCCCCCAGAACGCATTCGGCCTGCAGTACCCGAGCAAAGGCCCGGTGACACCACTCACCCAATTCTGTTGGAACACTCACGGAATTAACGGGGAAACGTTTCGGTGTTTGTCGCGGATTGTCGAGCGATTTTAAACTCCGACTTTGGGTATAGAGCAAGTATTGATCCAACTCGCCTTGGACGTGTACTAGAACATAAAATTGGATTTGGTCCACTTGTCACTCCCGGGGCCCGTAGGACTAGGGTATGTATCACATGTATTCTACTGCCCCCAAGGCATATGTGATATAGTTTTGACTCACTACTGAACCCGAGATCTTAGGGTCACAACAACAACCTCGAACATTATTAGTCTCCAGGTACACGGCTGCCTTGGCTTCCTCTCCGAGCTGCTTTCATTTGGTAGTCTCGGCTGCACCCACTCGCCGCGCCGGGGGATGTCACGATCAACGGTCACTGCATCAAACCATGTTTACTCGGCGTTTGATCAACTGATTGTGTGGCACACCCCCTCGTTGTCTCGGCTCCAGATTTGGTGCGCAGCTCGGTCCCACCCCTGTCAAAGCATCCCCAACCACTGCGGGTCGATTTGCCGCCAGCTCAGCCTGATTGGTTGCCCCTGTAAAATTTGGAGCCCCCCCATACGTGGCGCCTAACAGATCAATAGAAACGTAGCCATGATCCAGATCACTCACATGTTCTCCAATGAATTCACACGCCGTGCCGCCGGCTCTGAAACTCCGACTGGGATCCTCTGTGGCTCAATTTAGACGCGGCGATGTCATGTTGCCTTGCGGCGTAGATCTGCCCCCCCGGGTTTAAGGCTAAATAGAGGTAGGATCCTGCTTGACGTGCAATCTGGATTGACGCCGTTGCGGAGAATATGGCCGCACATGCGTTGTCTCGGCCGAAACTCTCGCTGGAGGACATGCTGGGATAATTGTTTTGCGGACACGGAGTTAGAGCATGCCTGGCCTTGCTGAGCCCCGACACTCTCCCAATAGGTGCACTCATTCAGTCGGCACACGATGGCTAGCACAAACCTGGAGCTCAGCCGACACATGACCCTCCCACTGACTTGGGCAACTGTGGCGCATGGTTATTCAACCATCACCTGCAGGTGATGTACACATTTGCTGAATGGGCCACCCCCCTCGGGATAGGCGACCAGGAATACACATGGCAGGTAATTGAGCGCAAATCACACAGCCGCTTATCCCGTTATTTTTCTGCTGGTTGGGCCGTGCAATCCCTCACTCCATTTGTGCACCTCGCCGTCCCATGTCGTCAAACTAGAGGGGCAGACAGCCCACGCTGCGACTATACAAATTACCCTCCGTCTTTCGCCACGCGTCAATATTTAGCGCCGTGCCGGTTCCTCCCGGATGCTCCCATATCCAGCGATCGCCGCACAGTTACCAGAAATTCTCATTTCCTATAAAGCAAATATCAAATACATATCTAAGCGAGCACCGTAACGGGGCGGCTGAGCGCTAAACGTCATCTGTGCAGCGTCAAAACTCTCTTTTGGGGGCTGAGCCCCTATTCGATTTACGCCTGCGGAGCGACTCGATTATCGAGGTTCATCTAGCCCGAGCCGAAGCCGGCGGTACGAACTGTGGGTCTTTGATGGACCTCGAGGTTCCCTGGGGTTGTACTTGGATAGCTTGTGAGCTTTGCGCCGCAAGACAGTTGGTGAGACCGATACATCCGTACATGTTATCCCCGCATTCCATACTCGTAACGTTTCAATGGTCCCCGGGGTACTCCATCACGCGTCACACAGCGGGATGCCGCTTATGTAAAGGCGACTGTTGTTTGGCAGTGTGCCGGTCACAGGGGACACACTTACGAGTCTTGTGATTATTGAGCCTGGTTTATGGTTTGTGGTGCTCTATGATGACCCAAGGACATGATTGTGCTCGGATGTCGAAGTAAATGTATTCCACTCTGCCAGCGAGTCAACCGGAGTTGCTCATCACGGCTTACTTCAATCGGCTGCAAAGGGACTAGGATAGAGAGCGGTTGAACGGTAGGTTCGCATACAGTTTCCGGCCACTGTTTGCCGCCAAGTCTTCTGCATCGTGCTTAGCTCTGGACTTCAATGTATATTTACATTGTGGAGCCAGGTGCCGGCTTGGCTCTTTTGCGAGTATGCCAGAAACGAGTGTAGATACGAGTGAGAAACTAGATAGATGAAAAATTTACCGACGCATGTAAGCGATCGGTACTGTACATTCAAGCCACCTATAAGTGCCGAGTAAGCGCACAACTAACCGAAATCCAACAGCCTCGTCATCCCTGAGCCCCTATTTGAGGATTTACATAGACTACTTGGCGCCTTGTGCACAGCTCATTCATTTCTGCTCTCGCTCATCGCTTCGTTTCAGTGATTCTGACGCGCTAGCTTGATATTTAATCATTTTTTTGGAGTCCAGTTTATTCTGTCCGCTCAGCCCGCGGCTATGTAAGGCAGTTACAGCATTATATAGTATAGGAGACTGCCTTCTACTCCGCCCCATCGTCAGCCCCTGAGCCCGTTTCCTAATACTCCGAGCAATGCCCAACAGACGAGCCTACGCCCCCCCTGCCGTCCGATCCCATGGTCGTTTTAGAGCCCCAGAGCGTCCTATCATGCAACTACAATCGCTTCCCAATCCTAACTTCCCGGCTTCGTTGGGTTTTAGTGTGGCTAACGTGCGTTTTGTGGTCTTTTTAGCTCTTATAGTAGTCCAATTTGCTCCAGGTACCGCATTAGGTGTTTCGTCGCTTTCCCTGGTTGTAGCAACTCCCTAAACGACCTCGAGGCGTCTCCCAACTCTCGTGTCCTTCGTGCGCGCTCAGCCTTGTGAGTCGGGCAGGTCATCAGCACATGGAAGACCGTCTGGTCTTGTAGGCCGCAGTCCGGGCACGTCAGGGAATCGATTATTTCGAATCTGCTGAGGTATGCCGCTACTGGGAAATGCTCTAGACGAAGTTGTACCAGTACTGCGAAGTATCGTCCGCAGAGGGTCTTGGCGGCCTCGAAGAATTTGAGAGATGGGTACGTTGGGTCCAGATTCTGAAGTCTCTCTTTACGCGTTGTGTCCTCGACCTCCTCCTTCCGTCGTCGTAGTAGCTGTTTCCTGAACACTCGCTTGGCCGCCGTGGGGTTGGTTGGTTGGTATCCGGCCCTTCAGGCGTTCTGGGAGCGCTCTGGCCGGGCTCCTGCCGCCTTGACCCGCCCTCTCGCCGCCTCGTCAGCCTTCTCGTTTCCATCCACCCCCTCGTGTCGTCTAATAACCTTGCGTAATGATAGTGCCATGTCAGCAAACATATTCGATAGCTGCTCGGTCTTCCCCGCTTCCAGGTATTTAATCATTGTACGCATGATAAGCATGAGCATTCGGACACTCCGGGTCAGTCAAACTACTCGCGAACGTGGGAAGAACCTGTGAGGACCATACCGGAACGGCTGTATGCGGTCTCCATTTGATAAGATACCGTAACGTATGAGGAAAGTAACAGAGTGTTGCGGCGGTGGTTCCTGTGACGACCCGTGTTTAGCAATGACTGGACTGCCTACTCATCCATGCATTGTGGAAACCGACAATATTTACTGTGTTTTGCCTTGGATCAAGACCGACAAATTTTTTTCCCTCTCCACTGGGTGGAAGCTGGAATCGCCTGCTCGTTATCAACTTTGGTTTATTCCAAGACCGACACTATGAATGGAATTGGCCCCACGGCCCGGATTTCAAAAGGATCAACCTCTATGGAATTACTGCTGGCACATTATTCTCACTTTACGCCAAATTTTGCACCAGCATTTGTCCACGCCAAGTGTGCAGTTCTGGCCGGCAACCAAACTGGAAATTCAGCCACTTGCATTTTCGGGTACTGTTAGCATTGTTGACGAATCGCTCGTCCCACGACAGATTGAGCGGAGCGAAACCCCATGGTCTTGTTGGATTTGCAAGAAAATGCCATGCACCGAGCAAAGTCAAAATGCACAGGCACACCAAGTCAAACGGGTCGTAGCTCGGACACTTGTTCGACCAAAAGCGTTTTGTTTGTCTATCATGTTAACGCTGTTTTCATGGACTTGACATGAACAAAAGAATATCTGTAGAAGACGCAAGCGTATTTCGTCAAATGCTTGACAACCGGATCCGATATCAGAAGTTCAAATACATATTTGGGTTCTTGCTGCAGAGGTGTGTAATTCTATTTACATATAGTGGCAATGGATGAGCCTCGGTCTAAGTCTATGCCAAAAGGTATACCCCTGAGTATGCGACAACAAATGCGTCCATCAAGGATTATCCGAGCGGCGAGACATTGTGCCATGGCATATAGCGGCGCTCCAACCGTCCTACTGATAACTAGCTTATGGAGCCAGGCTCGGTTCAGATATGGGGCAACTTTGACAAATACGGGAGCTGTATGAATCCTCCTGTATGCTGGCTATTGGCGTAAAGAAAAGATACATGGGTACAAATTATAGGACTTTATCTCCTCGCTCCGCTACGTTTTGATAGATGCATCTGTTGTTGCATCCTCAGGGAACACCCCATCTGACATAGGGTTGGACCGAAGCTCGTCTTAATATAACTTTATAGAAAAAGAATTACACGCCTCTACAACCGGAACTCATATCTGTATTCAAACCACTGATAGCGCATCCGGTTGTGAGGTATTCAGCGAAATACCTGTTTGCGCCCTCCACGTTTTTGTCTCTTCTTTTCGTTTGATCGGGTCGGAGGTGTATACAGGAGCAGTCACGATCATTCCATCCCCTCATTGCACCATCATTTCGCACGCGTTGGGCGCCCACACAATTGCACCTAATAGTCCAGACACCAAATCGCAGCCTTGTGTGAGGATTGGTTCACAAGCCCGATGCGATATAGCCATCAGTCGTCTTTGGGAACTTTCGTATTCAAAACAGAATCGATCTTCGTGGGGCTCTTGATCCGTGAGAGACAACACGATACATACCGACCGTCGGTCAAACGCCAACAGCCGCGATCAGACCATTTCGTATGCTAGCCAATGAGCCAACCTTGTATGATTTAGGTTGTAGCTTTGCCCTCTTCCCCCGAGGGGCACTCACTGGCGCGTGCAGCCCCTATCCAACTCCAACTCCATACTCGCACCAACCAAGAACTCACAATCATGTCGCTTGGCGTTTCCAGGAACCGAGATATCGAGTGTCGTCCATTCTAGCCGCATTGCCCAAGTTCCATTGAATAAACGTGCGAGTCTCTATTTGTCCACCCGCGGGGTGCCGAGGTCATAGCCACGAGCCACACTGAATCGTGGTCATGCGACCCACCATGGGTGCTGCATCAAGACACCTGAAACACTCTATCCGATCGATAACCATCTCTCACGCCACATCAGCAGTTTTCCAGAAAACGTTCCATGTCATTTCCACTTTGTAGAGGAGTCATCACGTTTAAGAGCAAGTACTGACACAACAACAAGACAACAGAGCTCCGAGGCCAAAAAAAGAAAGCAAGAGAAACGAAAGGGTTACGAAACCCGCAAAATGAAAGGAATGGTAATACACGGGGGGTGCGGGTGCTAAAATACGCGAAAAAAAGAGGTGGCAGGGGGGAAAAAATCCGAGTTGGGGAAATCAAGGACGCGCTGACCTGAACGCGTCACTCTCGTCCCAACCTTCTATCAAATCTGTTCAAGGAATCGCTATTAGAATCGAAATGCAAGGCAGATATATAAGCGCGACTCACCAATCGGACTTGTGTAGTTCAACACCATCGGATGCAAGGCCGTCTGCCTCCTCATGACACCTCCCACCCGGGGCGCAACAGTGGGGAGAATCACCCCGTGCTGCTGGTACTGGGAATAATCGACCATCTCCCATGCGCCTCCGCCCGTTGCGGCCGCACGGTCGATCGGCGCTAGCCCAATCCGCACTTGCCGGTCCTCATAGTCCCGCTTGAGGGGAGGAACATACGCCGGCTCGGGTGCGGCATCAAACATGGCCGGATCCTTGACGTCCTGTGGGCTCGAGGCGAGCTGCTGCGCTTGGTTTTGGTTGTTTCGGGAGCCGATGTGCACGCCGCGCGAGTTTTGGGACACGGTCTTTTGGCGTGGTTTGTAGCCGGCTTCTTTGGCGATCGAGCGGGGGAAGAAGATCTGTTACGAGCGGGGGGGATTAGCCGAATGTTGTAAAAAGAGGAGGAGATAGGGTGTGGAGCGCGAAGACGGGGATACCGGGATTTGACGAGAAATTTTATTACTCACGAGGAGCGTGATAATTGAGCTGACGATGCACCCAATAGCACCAAGCATGGCCAACAAATCGGTCCAAAATGGGCTCTCGTTGATGTGGTTGTGGGCGGGCTTGATTCCGTCGGCGGCGAGGGTCATCAGTGGCAAGACAAACATGAACCTGAACACGACTCGGATGATCTACGCCTTGACGTCAGTGGGCGTACGAAGAGGGATAATGAGCGGGCGTACATTGAGCTCATGGAACGTGCTCAGGCGGACTACGACCTCGGGTTCGGCGCCCTCGTTCTTGACTCGGCGCAAAAACGCAGGGAAGAGCCAGAGGACACGAAGGAACCAAAGTGTGATACCGAGGGAACCGATGGAACCGACGAAAATCGTCCACGCCTCGCACTGCCAGGAATTTTAAAATCCATTTCCCTTGGCGACCGTTGAGAGCGACTCACCTTGAGCGGATTGTCCCGCGTGAACACAGCCAAGACCGGCAGTCCAATGACGGCGGTCAAACTGCCGACGACCCAGCACTTGAAATGGATGCTCCTGAACCAGCTCGTCTGGGCTGCGCCGACGTTGATGAGAAAGAGCCAAAAGCACAGCTCTTCGAGATGGGAGACGATTTCAAGTGCCCAGGCCACGGAGAACATGATGTAGATCGCGGTGAGCCATGTGCGTTGCGGGTGGGTCCAGAGTTGGTATGGTTTGGGAATGATGCCGATGCCGGGGAGGACAATGTAGCCTTCGTGGTATTTTATCACTGTCTGTTGTCACGGATGAGATGGGGAGCGAGGATAGGACGACAAGAGCGAACCATTGTTATACTATATACCATTAATAATGGTACGCTGCATAAATACGAGTACTGCCAAGAGTGAGCTTCTAGGGTGGTGCCAAGGGATACGTGGGTACTCACTGTCATGACGCGCTTGAATGCACCCGAGTTTCCTCGATTCCATCTAGTCGATCAATGAGCATCATGAAAGAACAGTCGAGGGAGGGTACGCACTTGACGCAGGCAAAGCGGTCAAACTTCCAGAGATGGGTGACGAGGTAGCAGAACAGCTGTGTGGCTTCTCAGCATCGGCGAACGGGCGACCTAGGCACGCGACTCACGATGGTAGACAGGATTGCCCATAGTGCGCTTGTGGCAGGTGATGTGTGCGTCATGCTGCCCGAGGGAGAGACAGACGAGGGGGGAGAAGGAGCGGGAAGGAAGGAAGCCTAGGTTAAATGCTGCCCGGCCGCGTACGCGAGGAATCTGTGCCCGAGTTGAAACGACCAGCGGGAGAATTTCGATCAGAGAACGCAACCTATTTGTCCAGTCGTGAGTGGAACAGCCGAGGGATAGGCAGGGCGACTGACCGAGCGGGTTGCGCCCGTCTGGATATATTATTTTTGAGGTACGGCGGCGAGCGAGGGGGAAACGGGGAGATGCAGCATCCTTCAGTGGGGCACGGATATATAGCGCAAGCACGAGGAGCTTCCACCAGCCAAGTTCGAGCCATCCCCCGGCGGTCGTGGACAGAAGCCGGATACACGGACCCAGCACACCGGATCCGGTCCCTGATCACGATCACACTCTCTCTCGATACTCCATAAATAAATATCCAGGCTCAGCTCGTTGCAGCCTCCAACGGCGCGCGCGCAGTCTGGGGAGCGCGGGGGCCACAGGCTGAAGGCTGCTGCTGCCCGACGCCTGCCTGCTATCAATAGCACCCAGCATACACCCCAATCACCCACCATTGTCTTCCAAGTCCGGTTGTCGGCATAGCCAGAGCCAATTCTCGCCCGATTAGGTCTCTATAGAGCCTAGCGTCCGAAACGAGCCGAATGCCAATTCGCCACGCTCCGGCGCCGGTCTCGTTAGGTAAACCCCCAATCGGACAATGCGTAGACGCGGTTGGGTGGCGGTCGCACGAGCCTGGGGAGTCAATCGCTTGGCCATGTGCACAGCATGATGAACAGAAAATGCGCTTTTATTTCCGGCGCCAGTACACTTGCGAGATTTATGGTTCCGGCTGCGGACCACAATATCCCTAATAGGTACGGAAGCCACACGTGAATCGTCGAGCTTGTGCCTGTGACCACACCGAGTGCGCGCCACTGAACTATCCGAGCCCAAAGCGCTAACAGAACCGCATGCTCACCTCAGCGTTCTAGCTACGCCTGATAATCACCTTTCATCACCCCGACGACGAAACGTCTGGTATTGATCTTCAGACGACTCTCTCACTGTTCAACTTCCCATCGTGGAAGCCACCCAGCAAAAACGCGGAGAGTTGCTGCCCGTTGCCTATCGACGTCGATCAGGGCCCTACTTCCGGTGGCGTCTCACTTGGCAAACAACGAGCGCCTCCCGTGCCTTTTTTTGGAATAACCCAAACATCGCGTATGTAAACGATCTGTCCCTGGGCGCTCAAATGTCGCCCGAGTTCGGGCATCCCCGCCTTCCTCATCAAATCGGCCGTTGCTTCCTGATGGCCATGTGGTCGCATTTTTGCTGGGCAGGTGCCGCGTCAATATTCACCCATCAAATGTCGCAATAATCCCGGCCCGTCGCCGCAACCGCCGCGCCGCGCTCCATCGGCCGGTGACACATTCCATGCGCACAAACATATCCACCCGACATCTCGGCCGCCACCCGCTCCAGGGGAGAGAAACAGACGATGAAAAATATCCGTGCTCAGCCTGACGAAGTTCAGAATTTAATCAATGTTCATTCAAGATCAGACATGCGTTAATTCTCCCGGGGTCAAATCTGCGTCGCTGAAACGACCACGGTTAGTTTCCGGTGGAGAAGCTTCGGTTCAATCAACCCACGAGGAAGACGACCGAGGCAAATGTCCGTGGGATTTGCCATGTTCTGGATTGGGATCAAGTCGTTAGATAGGGATAGATGTCAGCTGGAGACGGGGAACAAGAGAAGAGCTACTAGTCAGAGTTACAAGTTCTCGAGGAGAACAGATGAAAAGCCGGCAGCTAATCACCATCCATCCAAGCGCGCAAAGCACGCCTGATAGAATCATATGGCCCCGGCGGGACTCATCTCGCAGTGCAAGGGAAGATGAAATATATCGGACAAAGCGGTCAACTCACCAGGTCCCATCATTGACTTCCTCGCTCTCTGCTGGTTTGGCTGCACTCCACTTTCCCTTCGGGTGCCAGTCGTCTCCCCATTTTCTGATCCCTCCAAACGGTCGTATCCTGAACGCTGGTCTCCATCCTGATTCGTCTGCCCACGCGATTGCAGCGTAGGCTTGGCGATACTCGTCGCCTCCTTTTGGCAAGTCACCGAGCTCGTCTGGACCTATGGGCGGCCAAGCACCTCGCCATGGCGCCCCATCGAGTTCCTCGTTGCCCTTCTCCCCATATTCGTACGCCGTAGTTAGCTCGGATCGAATCCAACCAGCATACGCAGCCAGAATCGATTTGCGCGCGTTGGGAGACGCAAAGACGAGCAAGAGCGATTTATCGTAAGGGCGAAGCCGAAGGATCCGTTTTGGACGAGGAAAGTTGTGGTTGCCGAGCAGGTAGGCTGGCGGCCGATAAGCCAAAGGTCGAGGTTCGGCGCGTTCGCTAGATGTGCTCCAGCTGAGACCCAAATGTGGGCTCGAACCAGGCTCGGCTGGCCAGGGTGGGGCATCGGCCTAATGCAATTCGATCAGATAAGGGTATGTAACCGAGACAGCAAGACATCGACTCACCTTGACACTCGACTGCTCATGCTCGTCCAATTCGCCTTCCAGCCTGGGATTTTGCATGGCAACCATATGCTCCAACCATGCCACGTCCTTTAACGCCCTCGTATGAGGCTTTGTCCACTCGAGCCGACTAAGACAATCGTTCACCCGCTCATGCACGACCCCAGACGCAATCTTCACATTCAACTGGGCAACCCAATCCGTTCGCCCAGGCGCACCATACAACTCGACACATCGCATGCGAATGTACGCATCCGGCTCGGATTTCGTAAACGCGTGCGTTGGGATAATGCGCGCTTGTTCGGTTGTCAGGTAGTGCGGTCGGGAAAACGCGTTGGCGGGGAAGATCGTGTGCACTCGGAGGCGAGAAGGGTCGGGCGTGATGTTCGCGACTCCGGAACGACGTCCGATGAGTCGGACTTGGGGATGGTGTGGTCGCCGAGGTTTGGACTTGTTCAGTGTCGACTCGGATGGTTTGGGAGCGCTAGATTCGGATGGTTGGGGAGAACCGGATTCGGTGGCGTTGGGACCTTGGTTCCTGGCACTGCTTGATTTGCGTCGAGCAGCGAAAACGCCGAATGAATTGTCATGTCCCGTGCGGACCGCGTGTGCTCGTTGTGCACATGCAACTTGAACAAAAGAAAGAGTGATCAGTATTTCCGAATCCATCGTAAGATAGAAAGGTCTCACCACCAGAACACGTTGTGCCTGTCCGTTGTAATATTCCAAGAACCACCGAGCGGGCAGTACTTTGCCTATGATGGTCGTCAAGTTCTAGAGTCTAACTTTTCGCCTTGTTACTCACAGACATTTTTTTACGTCTAATGGCAATGGCAAACCAAACGAAGCATGCGGGAGGGATTGGCAAAGTACCAAACAAAGTGGCTATGATCACGTGTGAAATACGGCACGTGGCCACGCTTCACAGCTCACAACAACACACCACCACCGCCCCAATCCCCCAATCCGAAAACGAATGGGAAGAAGCAAGGCCAAAAAGCAGCAGGTCGCGGTAGATGAGCCCGGGCCTGATGATTTTACGTATTTGGCTGTGTTTTTCCCGGTTGGCCGGAATGGCGCTGCCATGGCGAAGGATTCGGATCCGGAAGACATGGCCGCAGCGATGCGGATTGGAACGTGGTTGCATTATGCGGGGCTGCCCATTCGAAAGCTGTTTTCTCGCAAGTCAGTGAGTGCTTATTCTTCGTTCGAAGGGCAACCAGGGTTTTGAAGTGCACCAGGAAGAGCATGTTCTCGTCGAAGTTCGGGAAGAGGTGCCTCAGGATGTTATCGAATCCAAATTAGGCGCTTACAGATGGGCAGATATGCTTTACACTGTGCTTCCAAAGGATGCCGACTCTGAGTCCATTGTTATGCGCGCCAAGGTCAGGTCTCACGATGCCGTAGAGAAAATGGGAGGTAGGTAAACCCAAACGAAAACGACGAGCAGCGGTGCTTAATCGCATGTAGGAATGGTATACTTTTCGGTACCAAGAATCGTACCAGACGGCCCGCGGTCTCAGTCTCGTTTCAAAGACCCCTTTCCCCAACCCAAGAAGTACTTGTCAACCGAACCTTCGAAATTTAGCGCTATCAAGTATCTTCCACTGCCTCCACAGCTCGTGATTCCTCGTGCGTATCGAATCACTTCCATATTTATTGGGTGATAACAGTGCATATAGAGGTAGATGTCAAGCCAAACATACATAACGATTTGGACGACACGAAACTCGACATCAACCCAGATGTCAAACCGGACATCAAACCAGACGTCAAGCCAAGTATCAGCTCAAACGTAAAGTCTGAATTTGGTCAAGGTATGAGGACTAGGGTTTAGCTTGTGTCCCTCTGAGCGCAAGTGAGCCAGATATCAAGCCAAGATCCATAAAAGGGGAGCTTGGAGATATGGTGCCAAACTATGACCCAACGACGGAGGAAGGTGCGCATATATCCACCCTAGTCCACCGTCACCCAACGCGTACTATTGTAACTCAGATATAAAACCTTCCGTTAAATACGAGGACAAGAAAACAAACTCTTTGATCGAAGCAGCGTCTATCCCCCGAGACATTGTTCCAAACCACGATCCGACACGCGAGGCAGATGGTAGGGATATATGGATATATCTAAGCAGCTTGAACTAATCCGCATCTAGATGCCAAGCTGCGTGTCAAGAGCGAGGGTAGTGAAACGCTGAAATCCTCGGTAAAAACAGAGTCTGTTCTCGACAATATGGTGCCAAACTACGATCCTACTCGTGAGGAAATTGGTATGTGTTTGCTTGAGCAAAGCCCCGGCGAGAAAATCAACACAACGCTTCTCTCCCTCTAGATGTCAAGCCAAATCTACACTCTGGTATGGTGACCACGAGCCCGCACGCGTGAAAGTGCTCGCTGACCATTTGTCAGTGGAAGCAGAGCCCCCAAACACAACCCAGCTACCTGTCAAGGCTGAAAACGGTGCGCGCTTCTGGAGACCTTTCCCGCAATCAGGGTGTTGACTATGATCTCATTCGTAGCTTGCCAACCAAGAAGCGCGGAAACTATGAGCGGTATACTCTTCCGTTCGTTCCTCTCACGTCGAGACTCATTCCACCGAGCCAGAGCGGGATGTGACATCAGAGGCTGTTTTCAGCAAGGGCTTTGGGGACCTTCAAGATATCAAGGCTGAAACCGAAGGTATGCTGCATGCCCATTGTCATTTTGGCATGATTCACATGAGTTCAGCACGCTTTGGGGTGCCACATGGCCAGAAGCAATCAAATTTCGCCACCACAGGCTCAAAGCGGCTGCCGAAGAGGCTGAACATGAACCGGGTAAGGAAACTGGAAATTTTGGAGTAGAGAGCTATGTTGATTCGATGGCGTAGGTGTCAAACGAGAGAGACGCGACGAGCCATGAGAACTTCGCCAGTCCTTTTCTTGAACATACCAATAGAAAAGTTTCCAAACCGAATGGAGTTGTCGGATCTGTGTGTATCCGAAGCTCAGCTCGTGTCTGTATGACAGTATACATCTGAGAAGCTCTGAAAAGTCGCCTTTCTCCCGAGGTTGCCTAGGACACCCACAACTCCACTATTATTACACCAGCTGGTGGGACCTGACACATTACTTGCACATTATTCTCGTTTATCTTGACGTCATATTTATTTTTATGTCAAACGAAACTTGAAGCCAACAAGTTGGTTGCAAGGCAAAAACGTATTGGCTATTGCAATCGACTCATAGCAAATCATGTTATGAACAAGAATGATCGGAAATAAGAAGGGTCCAAAAAACGGTTCGCTTATCCGTAGTGCATCATCGGCGAGTTCGTAGCGCCTAGACTCTAGCCTTGACGAAGCTTGCAGCAACCTCAATACTATGATTCGATTAGCGCCTAATTTCTTCTATCTGTTAAAGCCACTTACCTCCCGTCTGTTGGATATGCTAAGTGAGCAGGAAGGCTATACCCAGGAACGGCGCAGAACAAGTCTCCAGTGTTACAAAAGCTTGCAATATTCTGAGAGCTCGTGCTACCATCTTTGGGTGTCAGATCAACAGACGGCGAATCAATTGGCCATGGGCTGTTAATGTTTCGAGCCGGGTCACCGAAAACCAGAACCACTGCCACCTTAGACTTGAGGCTGCTTGAGAGATTAGTGCCTAGAAGCTTTGATAAGATATGATGTTGTGATAGTACTAGCCGTGAGATGAAAAATACGGACGGTGCATGACGAGGGCACCCTTGGAGTAGCCACTCAAGACGAAACGCTGGTTTGGACAACGGGTGGCTTGAAGAGCTAGGTATTCTTCAGTAGTGGCCGCGCCGGCGGCGACCGTTGCAACGTATTCGGCACTAGTATCGTAAGTAATCGAGTGCGTTGTCGTTCTGTCGAGTTTGAGTCAGCTTTTAGCACGATGATTGGAATGGTAATTAAGCTCGCACCCTGGAACTGCCTTGGCGAGCGCGGCCGCAAGTGGCGTTCCGACTATGCCGAGTCCAACTTCGGTCGTACCAGCAGCATGCACTAGCTGTAGGGCGGAGCAAGACTGGCGGGGTTTGAGCTCAATAGGCGTGCCAATGACCGAGGCGACGAGGGCGAGGGGTGCCTAGGTGGGGACGTTAACCTGTATTCAGGCTCAGAAAGTAAAGGAGCGTACTATAATGTACTTGGGGAACATGCTGATCTAGTGTATTGACTAGTAGAGGGGATACAAGCAGACTGGAACGTTGAAAGATGTCCACCGCTCGTGGTTGGGTTTTATACTGCGACGGCCGGCAATAAATGGGCTACTAGTTGCCGGCCATTGCTAATTACTGTCATGCTGAAACCCTCGTACATCTCGGTGCGCCAGAAATACACAAGGATAGCCCCCGTGCTCCTGCTCTCCTGCCTGAAGATACAAGGGCGGTATTACCTGGTTGGCTGCTTTGTAAAGCCTATACAGGGGTAGCCATACACAGGTGAGCTTCGTTATCGACTGTCTAGCTACCCTTGTACTTCACAGAAAAAGGTTTGAATTCTTCAGCAGCTCCGTATGTACGTGTGCGTGGTGATATCTCGACCCTTGTGTTACGTATCTACATTGACTGTTTAACAGAAAAATCTTCATCAGGGTTACGAAAACGCCCCCGTCAAACCACAACCTATAATCGACTATCGCTTGTCATCGTCGGTGCTGCCAGAAATATATTGAATTGAATCGGTGTTAAGAATATTTCCGTTTAATAAATTTGCCTCGTACGGGAATACATTGTACCCTCAGGTCTTTCTTTGCCCAGTTTTGGTTTCCAGTTTGAGGGCTGATAATTTTTTTCATACATACCAACGGGGTCTATGCTGGTTTGAAATCGGATCTCATGAACGAAAATATATTAAAAAGGGCCGCATATAGCAATGCTCTTGTATTAGATCGAGCAAAAATGGGTTGGAGCGGCTGGATTGTGCATAATCGAGACGTAGTTTAGCTCCCATGACGCGTCTCAAATATTCGGTCAAAGCAAGAACGAACTAGAGCGCTGCACAGCCACCTGCAATTTGCGCCCAAACGCCCATGACAAGCGGCTCAGCCACATGCTCCTTAGCAGCATCGGACAAAACAGTGAAATCTGATCCCAAGTAGGCAGTAGTTTCGCAATTGACCGAAAAATATGGCGCGCCCGATCTATACTCACCAATGAAAGCTCTCTTTGTCATAGATAGTTATGGTTAAACAGGATTTGGGAAATTGCAAAGACTAGCCACCTGACAGATTGATGGCGTGCTCAGCACTGCTGTCGTAAATTGCTGGCCTCTCCATCACCCTCTTTTCCCTGTTATATGCGGATTCCCCGATGAAAAGTCGGATATGTGCTCAGGTCGAACATGGATATCCTAAGGTAGTTTATCCCGTTTTGCTGAGCCGAGGTCTTCAAGGAATTGCACCAGTATTATGACATGGATGAGTGCGTAATCAAGGGGTGTTTATGTGTCCACGCAAAAACCTTTGGTGAGCTTTTGATCCGCCTCAAGCCTATTCTCAACTTCAATGCACTATGTCTATAAACTAACGAGCGATAGTTTAGTTTATACACTTCCCCCAATGAAGCTCGAATCGAGTTTAGGGCATTAGAGTAATAATTACAAGGATATTGTTATATGATACAGAAACAGCATTTCCATTCACATCGTTACCGAATATTTCACTCTTCGCGTGGCTTGGGTACCTTGACGAGCCAGGGCAGGGTCACAGCATTGAGCCGACGCAACCACTAAACAATCCATATCAACAAGGTGAATTCCAATTGCTAAGCTCAGAGGCTCACTAGGGCACCAAACCGCGTAGGCTGGTCTTGACCGTTCCACTTGTCCTCGAGCTTGATGATCTTGTCATTTTCGTCCAGGTCAATGACCACAGTGGAGTCCATTACCTATGAGCGCATCCTAATAAATATTCATTTCTAGAGCGCTTATGTTGAAATACCTTCTTGGTTCCGATGAACCGGATAGTATATTCTTGCCTTTGTTCGTATACGATTCGGTTAGGGGTTTCCGTAGAGGAAACAACGTTGTAAGAGCGTGTGCGGGAAACGGGGAAAGCTTTCGGCTGCAAGACAGTTCAGGCTCAGCGCCAAACATATGAAGAAAGGCATCCTCACCATTCCGTACCACTAGCCATTCACAACAAGGTATTAAGCCAGAGACCGAATGGGCAATTCTATAATTGTCTCACCTGCGGAGCGTACTCTTTGTAACCAAGACATTTGCTGAGCGGGTCTTCGAAGGTAGCGTCAAGTCTCCAAGATCGGTGAAATATGTCTTGGCTCGGCTGAGAGCTAAATAGCTGTAGAAATGATTTAGCTCCAAATATCGTCCGTTACGACTACTCTACTCTACATTCAGAACATCGTCGACGATTTGCTTCCTCTTTCCATCCAGCGGGATACCGGAGTTCTGTACCTCAACACCATTTCCGAGTTTCGAGGTTTGTTGAGTGAGGATGGATGTGGAGGCCATGGCGGCAGCGTTAAATACGCTTTGAGAGGCGAAGGTTCTTGTTGCGTGCCAGTTCAAAAGCGGGACAAGAGCGAACACAAGACGATGTGGGCGCATATGAGATGAGTAGTGTATGTCGAACGAACTGAGAGAGCCTATATATACTACTGGAGTGGCCGAGGCCGACGCAAGCTGATGAGAGGAACAGTAACATTGAGGTCATCATGTGTGCGTCACACCTTCCAGGAGACGATCGAGGGGAGGTGGCTGTGCTGAGATCGGACAACGATTTTGTAAGCGGTGGGACTCGGCCAAGAAAGACCATGAGTTAGTGCTGGCTCCCACAATCAATATATTAGCAGAGATAAATAACTTGTTTAGTATGAAATAAAGGGACAAGTAGGCTGATTGGATGATGAGGATGCGGCAATTGCGTAGTCAGGCGAAGTCTTGTTCAGCATGAGTATCACCCAAGAAAGGATGAAGGAAATGCGAAAACCCAGAACTCCGGGGTCGAATCACGCAGCACAGCGATTGAAATTGTGTATTCAATGATATTATTGGTTGGAAATTACCGTTTTCAATTACCAGCATTTAACAGAGCGAATGAGTCATAAACTGTGAATAGAATCTGGTCGATCACTTTCGATTTGATCCAAGCATGTATGCACTATTTATCAGTTAGTTGAAGATAGTCGCAAGGGCAGAGTCGACCTCCCCAAAGCTGACGGATCATATAGACCTAGAACATATATAAAATAGGGCTTGGTCGTTCTCTCAGCACGAATGAACCGTATGCCGGATTGTGCTAGGTCGGAGCGTGGCGTCAATCGGGGGACCATAGCACAAGGATCCAGTGAATGTCTAAAAATAATCTTGACAGAACCCATCTGTGGCTCAAGTGCGTCCAATAGGTGGGCTTATCAATTGTTGACATAATTAGGTATTCATGAAAGCTTAGAGAATTTCACAGGCTGTTGTCGTTGTAAGAACCCCGCTCTCATATTCATAGTGAGTTAATAGATACGGACTGAAAGTACAAGTGATGCTATGTAACGCGTGTTGCCGATGCTCTAAGCTAGATTCATACCAAGTCCAGTCTACTGGCTTTCGTACTTCGTACTTCGGTATATGGATAAGCCATGGGACAGCGATCGAGTTTAGGCGGCGCAACCACTGCTCATTCGAAGTTAAGACATTGCTCTCCAACTATCTGAAGTTGGAAACAACTTGCCAGGGCACCAAACCGTATGGGCTGATCCTTCCCATTCTATTTATCTTCAAGGCTTATAATCTTGTTGTTTTCATCCAGATCAATATCGATGACCGAATCTACCGCCTAAAACAATACAATTCGATCAGCCTATTATACTCCGCAGGGAAACGGAGGCAAACATACCCGGTTGGTGCCAATCAACCGAAAAGTGTACTCTTGCCTGTGCTCGTAAATGGTTCCCCTCGGACTTTCGGTGGAGGAAACGACTTTGTACATGAGGGTGCGAGCGTTCGAGAATATTTTTGTCTACATGGTGTTAGACCACGCAGTTGCCATACGGAAACAAAGTCACATTACCAATTCATACCACTGGTCACCGAGAATTCCTTTTAACCTTAAAATAACATACTTGATGCCTATAATTGTCTTACCTGGCTGGCGCATTCCTTGTATCCATAGCATTTGCTAAAGGGGTTTTCGAACATTGCGTCGAGCCTCCACGAGGAATGGAGGATTTCTGGGTTCGCTTGACTGCTATAGAGCTACACATGAATTCCATGTTTACTGCTATACATAAACCCCGGTAGGTAATTGCCACTTAAGTACAAATCATCCTCAACAATCTGCTTTCTCTTGCCTTCCAGTTGTACAGCGGCTTTCTTCACTTCAAGGCCTCTTCCAAGCATCAAAAATTGTTCAGTCAAAGTAATGGTAGACGTCATAGTGTCAACAGAATGAGCGAGCTGATCGTATGCAGGTGTTGAAGGAGATGAAAGCTGGTGTAGGTTAGCGAGTGTCTGTGTTTTGCGTTTTAATCGAGAGTACAGACGCAGTATTTAGTCTTGGGGTTACAGAGGCCGACGTAATTTGATGCAGATAGCACCACTATTGAGGTCACATCACGAGCACTGTGTTTTGAGGAACGATCGAGGGAATGTGGCTGTACGTTGATCGCCGATTCAAATTTGAGATGAATTCGTCCTTGTCCATAGACCGAAGAGATGCGTTCATATTTTAGTGCTTAGATCGGCGAGGGGGCGTTCAAATGAATTTCGGGTTGAGTGGTGAATACTAACATAAAAATATGGGGCAAGCTAGTCCCCAACCTCGGAGTCTATGCCTAGGTGGTTTTCTGTTCGTTTTCCTTGGCCGGTTCTTCCTTTTTCGGCGGTGCCATACCCATCCATCCAAGCAAACTACCACTCATTTCCTTCAATTGCTTCTCTTTGTCTTCTTCCATCATCTTTTTGAACTTTTCGGAATTGGCAGCCCAATACGCCTGGTCCTCCTGGTAAAGCTTTTGATATTCCTTCCGGCGTTGCTCCAGGTAGGTAAGAGGCGGCTGGTCTGCGGGCTGCTATGCGCTTAAAGTATGAGCCTTGTACGGGAAAGCTCGTAGCTACAACTTACGCTCTTGGTCGCTCCACCAAATCCAAAGAGGCCTCCGATTGACATGCTTCCACCTCCACTATGTCGCCGATTTTTCTCCCACTCCTCTATAACTTTTCGTTTCTGCTCTGCTTCAACAGCCGCATAAGCTTTCGCAATATCCTTTCCTTGGTATGCCTTGAGGATCGGCCGAACGTCAGGTGGGTTATGAATTGCGATCGCTGTGGCCAAATGTTAGCGTTTGGACCGATCAAAGCAATATGAAGGAAAGTCACCTACATTCCAAGAACGGAATCAGTCCAACCAGTCCACCTGGGTCGCCACTAGATCCATCCGCTCGCCATTTTGGTATAATGACGGCGTTCTCTGGTTGCATTGAGTATCGCCCAGGGTTCGTATCAATTGCGACAACCTTGGAAAGATCTCGGTTCAGGTACGATAGATCCTGCAGATCAGCCGTGTCGTCAGAAAAGTTGTTTGCATGACAAACAATACGCATACCTTTACAAGTCCGTCCTTGGTGGTACGAGTCGCCTCCCGGAAGAGTTTATAATAATAAAGGCACCAAATGGATCTAGTTTTTCTACGATAGGAACTGCAGTCTAAATACTGGTCAGAAAGGAATAATGATGGATGTGCATGATTACATACGTATGCGGCTTGGGTCGTAAACAGCACAATCTCATAGAACTGTGACAGGTATCCGAGGAAGTAGTCTACTCCAGGGCGTCTAGCTGTACGCCAACCATGTTGTCGCTAGATTGATTCGAAAATGACGTAAGACGAAAACAGCGTAGCGACGCAAAATGAAAGGATACATACGTCCCATGTTGATGTAACGAGCAGATCGTCGAGCGAGATGAGTAGTGTCAATGGTCGTTGGTGTGGGGGTGGCAGTGGCGGAGGCAAAAGTTCGGGCCAAGCCGGTTTGTTGAAATACTAGTAGGCAGTGTTAAATCCTGTTCCAAAAGTCTACCCGTCAAACGGGCTCACATTGAATGCATCCGTTATCCTCGCCTTTGACCTTCCAAACATCGATAATTCCTCCTAAACTATCGTCAGCATCCTATATTGTCTGATAAATTACTATACCCACGCCGCCCCCGACAACATTCTTCTCTTCCTCGCTTTCCCATTCTCGCCCCATATACGCCGCACCAGCTAGCACGCCGGACAATGCAAGAGCAAGTGTCCATCTCGCCAATGCTCGCTGTTTCCTCTCGATCGTACTCAGAGAGTCTTTGGCTGACCTTGCTCCAGTTCTTCCTTCAGATGAAGGTTTAGTAGTTTCCGCGTTCGACGGAGGGGGTGCTTCGATTGGCGAGATATCGAGTGACGGCAGCGATTTCGGTGTCAGTGGGTCTTTGGGATCAGTTGGGTTTGGTGGCGGTGGCGGAGATGCCGGCGGTGGTGTCGTTATGTATCTTAACGAGCACTGCAATGCATAGTCCCCCCGCCGCTGGATGACAGACCGAAATGCAAGGCGAGGAAGAGACATCGAGGGCGACTGGGAGGCAAAATCAGAATCACGTGACCAGCTACCATTAGTGGATGTGCCGCTGGCTAACGGACCGAGCCAATGGCTTCAGTTTCGATGTTTTCGCCGAGGGCGGAATTTTTTTTATTTATATCAATTATAAAACACTTTATTTTCGTCCCGCTACAAGATGTGAGTGCGCGATCACGAGCCAGAAACGCATATATCTTGGACATGTGCCCTAGAACCGGAATCCTCCCGCAAGTCGCATGATGTTGTTAGGGTCGTATTTCTTCCTAAGGATGCGAAGTTTCGGCAGGTTGGCGCCGTATATCCTGACGAGAAATTTTAATGTAGGATAATATTGCCTCAACTTGAAATACGAACAATTTCAGGTCCTTGTCGGCAGGCGAATAGTTCCCATATTGAATCTGCTTATCCCCAGCAACATCTTGCCCCTCCGCAATAGCCTTGTTCAAAATGATTTTTGCACTCTCCTTAGCCATTCTGAGGAAAAGCTGGTCGTATTGCGGGTCCGACCAGTACCAGTTAATGTTGAAAGGGGAAAGAAAGTTGTCGTGAGGGTACGCCCCACCCTTGCTCCTCGTGCTCATTGAAGGCAGGAATGGCTCGACAGCATACCCAAGCATTGCCCCTTGCTCGAGTGTTTTTTGGCCCCAAAACTACATATAATGATATAGTGATATAGGCGTGATAGCACCGCAATCTTCGGTAACACATACCACAGTCTGATTATGGATTTCTTCAAGCAAGGACTTTGAATAGTCCTTCAAAGCAACGGAGACAAAAGCGGCTCTGAAGAAATAATTTCAGAAATGTTTTTTAAAAAGCCAAATAACTTGGACATACCTAAGGCCATACGTACTGTTCGCCAAACTCGAGGCCACTAGACTGTTCATACTCCTAGTCGAAATATTCGAAGAGATGTGCGGAATAGATGTGTAGCGTTCAAATATTCCCGAAGGTGGTGTTGGACCATCATAAAACAGCAGAAGATTAACGCCAGTTACCTATGATTGAAACGGAACTTCAGCTTGCGGGTGTTGTAACTCATGCCGGAGCTTACCTGAGATCCGTTGACCGGGAGAGCAAAAGTAGAAGGAATTATAGAAGCTTTCGGATCCTTGACATTTGCGATGAAGTCTAATGTAGCTTGATTGACTGCTGCGATGTATTCACCCGCATAGACTTGCACGCCGCCCCATACTTCTTTCTGCGGGAAAGCCAACACCGTGAACTTGGTGACGATTCCAAAATTGTTGAAGCCGCCCTAGGAGGAATACTATTAGATGATATGACAATAGCACACTATCACAGATTTTACCTTCAAACCCCAGAACAAGTCGGGATTCTTGGTTTTACTTGCGATAGTAATGTTGCCACCTGGGAGAACGACCTCAAAAGCCTTGACAGTGTCGATGGCAAGTCTTGTGGGCGTAATCGTATATTGAATCGATTCCCCGAGAAACAATAATCAACGTACCCGTATTGGTTGCTCAAGAAGCTGTATCCACCACCAAGTATAAAGCCGCCGACACCGACCCCAGTAACGCGAGCGCCAACTGCAGTTACGCCATGGGGGGAGAGCCCTGCGTAAACATCGTCCCAGATCTATTGAAGTCTTATTTATTGCCATTGCATGGTGAACAGTCGAGTCTTACCAATCCAGATCCAATTTCGACTGTTCCGACCGATCCGTCAGCCGCAAGTGGCGCGGGGTGATAAATAACCTGGCTGAGCTTGAATAGCGCGATTTGGACCCCGGTTGTGGATGAGAAGCCTATGTTGGTGGTATGTCCACCGGAGCGAATGCCAAATGGTGCCGAGGCATTGCCTACAATGTTGAGCTAAAAAGAATCCATCAGAGTTATGTTGAATGCATAGAAACGATTGCAATGAGGTTCACGATAGTGGAGACATCCTTCGCATCGGCAGGTTCAGTTACACATGTCGAGTTTTGAGCGCTAGCAGAAGACCAGTGGCTATTTCCTTTGGTATACGAGGGATCGCCTGATTGTACGGTCGCTTCAGTAGCCGAATGCCACAGTGAATAGAAAGGATCGCACCAGCATAATGCACCTCAATACCTTTCTGGTCGATGGCCTTACAGGCTGCAAGTGAATTTAGGTCGGGAGACGGTGCAGTGCGGGCTTCAATATTGGCGTTGAGGGCTGCCGAGAGCCCAGCAACTGAAGTCGCGAATACGAAGCAGTCTCGTAGCCTCATGGTCCCCGGAATGGAGGAGAAGTGTGGGCTATCTGATTCATTGTGGCATAATTTATACTGAACTCAGAACTTCCACTCGAAGCCCAAGTGGACAGCCTCATTACGTTCTGAAGGTCGGCCGGGGGCTGAAGACCTGGCGACTGGTGCGCGCTGGAACCTGTCAGCCCCAACTGAATTCCCTCGGACACCCCTGCCTGGCGTCATATACATCAATGATGGCTCCCAGACGTCGGCGCCTGAATGGAGTAATTCTCCTCCGCCACATTGCCATACATGCGATATTTTTAGTAGATAAGCTATCCTCTCGTCGCACTGCGAAGTTAAGGCCATGCCATAGAGCAACCTTATCTTTGCATATGCACGCCGAATGGGTTAGCCGGACTTGGGTCAGATAATATAGACGCTGCATTCCATCAAGAATAAACTATAAGGTACAGTTGACCGTGACCGGCGAATCAAGGCGGGCAAGACGATGGATATTTATCGGACTGGTCCATCTAACGGTTTCCCACTCGCGGCTGCAAACAGCAGAATGTTACCTAGAACCTCGCATAACCTCGATCGGTCGCTGAATTTCCAAATCGGCCGTGCGGCGTCATCTAAACCGTTAGGCCCGAGTGGAAAAGGGAAAGAAAATGAAAAACATAACACTCAGCAATGCAAGCCCCAGGTTGTTGTTGATGCAAGCGCTGAGCGGTTCACAACACATTTATGCGTGGTTTCTCTATCAGGAAAAACCCCCCTGAATTATTATTGTAAAATACAAGAAATAACTGCATATAAATCAGTTGCAAGAATTGCTGTCCCCCCCTTTTTTCACCTATAATAAACTGAGGTAAGGTGTTGATTATAGGCAATTGCAGCAAATAAACCAGGATTATAGCTATAAACCCATTTGAAATTCCCCCAACACATCTCCAAATTGCTTCCCAGGAGACATGCAGGTTTATAAAGAATGGATTTCACAAATTTCCAAAAATTTGCTCTAATTTGTGAAATCCTGATTTATAAAAAATACATTTTTTCCTGATGCATTCATCACCCTCCTTGATCTGAACTAGGTTGTAGCCCCATTTCAGATCCAAGGTAGTGAATATTTTTGCACCCTGAAGTTTCTCTACAAGGGTAGAAATGAGTGGGATGGGGTATGCATTTTTCACTGTATTGGCATTGAGTGAGTGATAGTTGACACACATTCTCCATTTGCCATTCTTTTTGGGGACAAATATGACCAGAGAGTAGGGAAGCTGTGCCAGTATTTTGCAGGAGTCCACACACTTTTGGTGATTCCTGTTCTGGCTCCAGCTCCTGCATGCCAGTAGCCAGACTCTGTACAGAATTCCAGGACTCCTGCAACCCTCTATGGTGAGAACTCAGTGCATCAAGTTAATTGATAGCTCATTAGATGCACATTGCTGAGCACTTTCAAACCATATATAACACTTACAGTAATAAATTAAGTGAGGTAAATTGATGCTGCTTTTCTGTTTTCAGCATTCATCCACTGAACCTTTGTGTCAGTGGCAACAAGTCAGGTGACAGCATGGATGCCTGAGATCACAAAGGCAGAGCCCAGGAGCAACTTGGCAGCAATGATGAGGGAGGTAAGGGCAACAACAACACATTGCAAGACAGTGAGCAGAGAGAGAACAAGACTTGTATTGACAAGGAGGTCAAGTTCATGAGGAGGCCTTGTCAAACTTGACCTGGTTTATATACATTCTTCAAGCCACATCAGAACAAACACAACTATACTACAAGTCACATTGCTAAGTGATAGAAGCTGCTGCAGAGCTGTGGAATTTCACATCAAAGTTGAAATACATCTTGGTAAGCAGTCTGGAACATTCCATGAGTCACATGATACAGTTGTCCCATAAAAGGAAAGTGTGTTTTGAAAATGTTCTTAAAAAATGTAAAGAAATTGAGAAAAAATTATATGATGAATATATGCATGTAATGTTGTGACCCTCTGGAGGCTCCCTTGTGGAGCACTTAAGTAGTGGCTGCGTTGACGGTTTGGTGCTATGGGGTATGTATTGGGTGTTCTAGTTACAGTGTTTGCTATGGTCTATGGTGGTTGACGAGATAAAGCAAGCTGAGGCGTCCAGTCTTGCTTTATCCTCCTTATATATACCTGTGGCTGCGGTGGCTGCGGATGTATTATCTAAGCACACTCTGCAGTAGGTGTAGGTTATGTATAGTACTATGGGTTAGGTAATTGTTTGTCTTAAGTTTGTGCGGCTCCGAATCTTATAGAGCCGCGCGAGGTCCGAGGGGTAGGCGCTGAGGTCACGTGATCCTGCCGTAAGCGCCGAGATCACGTGACAACTCGCTCCTCGCTCCAAGTAACAGTGGAGAGAAATGCTGGAGCGAGTTCAGGGTAACCACCGTAAGCGCCGGCTAAGCGCCGAGGTCACGTGACCTTGTTTATGGCTTGTTCCGCTTAGGAAAAATGCCATAAATCTGTAGAAATATTTGGTTGTTTTGTTATGTCCGTTTGACGGGTCATAACATGTAAGGTCATGACACTTTGTTCCCCAGACTGTGAGCAAGCTGAATGTACTGGTGCTCAGGGTGGCATGCCATAGCCCCTTCCCATCAAAATAACAGAACCCACCTTGCAGATCTTGGTTGAAACAGTGGTGGCAATAGAAGACCCTTTCATCTTAGGCCCTATGCCTTTTGATGCTGTTGTCTGGGCTGACCTTCCTTCCTCTTTCCTGCCAGATTTTCCTGTCCTGGCACATTCTGCTCCTGCAGATACAAGGGCCTCTCCCTTGCAAAGGTCCACACCTCTTCCTGTCCTGTCTGCTCCCTCACCTAGAGAGATGTTCAAGTTTGCTTCCTTTCTGAGCCAACATACCAAGCCAGATCTGTCAGAGGAGATGGATCATGACCTTGTTCAGCCTCCTAGGAACACCCCAGAGTCCAAGCTTCCTCAGGACCCTTTAAATTTGACATGGCAGATTGATCAGGATGTGCAGCAGCTCCTGCAAACTTCTCAGAACCATGAGCTAAGTTGGATCATCCTCAATTTAATTTTGGCAAAATATGGACTTTCAGTTCTTGCCTCCACTGAGATTGGTATTGCAATGTAGATCTTCTTGTGCTTGCTTCCACTTATCTGTTGTCATGTTCCTGTTTCCAAGCTTTTGCATTCCATCTGTTTTCCTTCCTGCTGCTCCTTTGTTGTACAACTTGTGTCAAACAATGTTCATCCATGCTTCTGTTCCCTACCTACATATGAAATTCCAGCAAGGAAAATCAAACCATCACAAAAAAAGGACCATAAAAGGGACACTTGTTGTTGACAACAACAAGTCAGGCAACAAGTAAAACAGAAATCAAGAGGAAAAAGAACTTGTATTTGACAGAGGTCAAGTTCTTGAGGAGTCCTCTGCAAACTTGACCTGGTATATATACATCTCATGAGCCACATCATAAAAAACAAGTCCATACAGTGAGTCACATCTGATAGAGGATAGAAGCTGCTGCAGAGCTGTGGAATTTCACATCAAAGTTGAAATACATCTCAGTCAGCAGTCTGGAACATTCCATGGGTCACATGATACAGATATACCATAAAAGGCAAGTATGTTTTGAAAATGATCTCATAAAATATAATAAATTGAGAAAATATTGTAAAGAGAATATATGTGTGTCAGTTTGTGACACTTCCCCCCTTCAAGGCACAGGGGTCATGAGGTGCCTTTGGGTGTGACTTGACATAGTCAGCCAGAATTTCTGGTGCATTCGCCAGTTCCTCATATGTTAACCATTGGTGTTTGTCATACCCAAGCCATTTAACATAATATTCAAAGACATCAGATCTCTTGTTGTATCTTGATTTTATGATCTGTTCAACTTCAAATTCTTCTTCTCCCTCAGGAGTTACCACAGGAGGTGGTGGGGGAGCCCATTGTCCATACAGGTCCTCCTTGTACTTGGTCAAGAGGGATATGTGAAATACTGGGTGTATTTTCATAGTCAGCAGTAGGTTGGGTTTGAAGGTGTGGGTGCCATGCTGTGCCACTACTTTGAAGGGTCCAACCTTCTTGTGGGCCAGTTTCCTAGAAGCCTGCTGGGTCTGGATATTTCTGGTATTGAGCCAGACTTTATCCCCAACTCTAATGGTCTCTGGGGCCCAGTGTTTCTGATTGTAGTACTCCTTAACTTTCTGGTTTGTAGAGAAGCTGTGCCAGAATTTTGCAGGACTCCGGCACCTGCAGCAGGACTCCTGCGCTTTTTGGCCATTCTGGCACTGGCACTGGCACTGGCTCGCCAGTTGCCAGAGTCCGTGCCAGAATTCTGGCAGGTGCAGGAGCATGCCAGAATCCCAGGACTCCTGCAACTGGCTATGGTCAGAACTCACCACATCAAGTTGTGTAATAGCTCATTAGATGCGCAGAAGAGAGAGCATTCCAATGATATAGAGCACGTTTCATACGAAATTCATTCTGGCAAATTTTACGCAGTTCTTTTGTTCGGGTCTTTGTGGCCAACATTTCCAGGGCCATAAACCTCACCACAATCTCTCGCAAAGTAGCTCATTAAATGCGCAAAAATCAGGAGATCACAGATATGTCATTTGCTCCGCGCAAAAAATTCGATAACGCATAGTTCGCTCCAAATTGATGCTCAGGAAATATTCTGGGAAATGCACACATGCTATTTCACCACAAAGAAAGCTGTTTGAAGCTTATCCGACCAGCTAGCCTTTCTCCTGAGCTTGAAAAAACCCCTACTGACATTATATCTAGTAAATACATTGACTGGATAACTATGAACCGGGGTGTGTGCAGGCAACCTCACTGTCAACCCAGCAGAATCACTGCACATGGTCGGAAATTTATGTTATAAGCTTGTTCCAGATGTTTCAGGTACCTGAGATAGGGCAATAAGCATCCCTGAATCTGTCTGTGATACTAAGAAAGCCAGAATAGCACTGTGTGGGTGTCCATGGCACATTTCAGGGGGTTTTCAGCATCAGGGGCGCTGTTCCCCCAGTTTCACCAGCTAAAACACCTTCAATCAGGCTGGTTTTTGGTATATAGAGTCCTTATGATAATGCGCATCGACTCCGCGCAAGGGAGCGAGGTTTGCACGGCTGGTTTCACTAGCGCTTGTGGCGCTGTTCAGGGGTTTTCCCCCTTTATATTGCTGATAACTTTCGATAAAAGCGTTCGTTTATTATGAAAATATGTGCATTCGATTCCTCTCAGTGAGACGAGTCGATTGGTATGTATATCGCCCCAATTAGAGCTCAGGATAGCGAGCTTGAACATCTGCGCATCCCCCTGAATATTTTTCTTAGACGATTCTGCGCCGATACTGCTCATTTCTTAACCGTTTGTAATCAAGTAAAGTACAATTTGATCCGCTGAATTTTGCGCATTTTATGAGTGCTTAATATATGCAATCCGTGGTGGTCATGTACAGGTGACAATGTGCCAGTATTCAGGTATGCAGGTATGCAGGTATGCCAGTACTGCAGGACTCCGCCTAGGACTCCGGCACCCTTGAGGCTATTCTGGCACCTGCACTGGCAACTGGCACGCCGGAATTTGCTGGAATTTTAGCCAGAATTCTGGCAAGTTCTGGCTGCAGGAGCCTGGCACAGCACCTCTACTGGTTTGCCACCTCCAAGGCAGCCTTGAGGTTGTTGTGCCCTTTTTGGAGCCATTCTGCATGATTGTCTGCTAATGGAAAATTCTGTTCTTCCTTGTCACCAGCTGCCAGCCTTGGGTGGAAACCATAGTTTGCAAAGAATGGGGATTTGCCAGTTGAGGCATTAACACCATTATTGTATGTGAATTCTGCCAGTGGTAAAAGTGAGACCCAGTTGTCCTGTCAATCTGATACATGGTGCCTAGGGTACTCTTCCACCACTTGGCTAGCCCTTTCTGACTGGCCATCTGTTTGGGGGTGATATGCTGTGGAATAGGAGGGCTTTATATTTAGCTGTTTATACAAGTGCCTTAGGAATTTGGACACAAAGTTGGGCCCCATGGTCTGATATTATTTTTTGTGGCAGGCCATGCAGTTTCCATACATATGTTAGGAAAAGGTTTGCACAATCCATTGCATTGGCTTCTGATTGGCATGGTATGAAGTGGACCATTTTTGCAAGTTGGTCAACTACTGTGAATATGGCATCAAAGCCCTCCAACAATGGCAGTCCTGTAATCAAGTTGTAAGTGATTTCCTCCCAGGGTTTTTCTGGTGCTGGTATTGGGTTTAATAATCCTGGAGGGACTTGATTGCTGTGCTTACAGATGCAGGATTCACAGTGCATGACATATTCATTAGCCAACTTCTTCATAGATGACCACATGTATTTGCAATTTAGCAGCTTGTATGTCCTGAGCTGCCCTGGGTGCCCCACTGCTGGATTATCATGGCAGCTTTCAATTACTAGCTTGCAGAGTTCTTTGTTGTTTGGCACATAAATCTGACCTTTATACCTCAGTAGTCCCTCATCCCATTCCCAGTCTTTGACCTTCTTGTTGTTGTCCAGGGCTTTCAAGACTTTTGTTAAGCACTCATCCCCTGGGATGGCATCCCTTATTAGCTGTTTGAGGTTGTGGTCTGGCATGATTGCTTGTACCCATAGTGATTTTAATTCCAAAAACTGGTCTTGTACAAGCAGAGCTTGGCTCTCACCCCCCTCTTTAGGGATGTGTCTTGAGAGCCTTGAGAGTATATCTGCTCTGCTGTTTTTGGCTCCTTCAATGTACAGGATTTTGAATTCAAACCTGGACAAGAATTCATGCCATCTTGTGACACAGCCATTAAGTGGCCTGTTTGTTTTCCAGTATTCCAGGTTTTTGTGGTCACAGACAATGTTTACTGGGTATTCAGCCCCCTCCAGCAGGTGTCGCCAGTGTTTCAGGGCTTTTATGATTGCCAGCATTTCCTTGTTGTATATATCATAGTTCCTTTCTGCTGGGACCATGGCCTTGGAGTAATAACTAATCAGGTGAAGCATACTGTCTTCTCCATACTGCAAAAGTACAGCACCTGTGGCATAGCCAGAGTTGTCTGTTTCTGGGATGAATGGTTTACTGGGATCAGGCTGAATTAAGAGGGGAGCCTCCTTCAATTTCTGCTTCAACAGGTTCCATGCATTGTCTTTTTCTTCAGTCCATTCCCATTTGACATCCTTTTTCACCAGTTCATACAGACATTTTGTGATTTTCAAAAAGTCTTTGATGAAGTGCCTTAACCAATTTGTGAAACCTAGCCCTTCTGGGACTTTGGTTGGGTTTTTGGGTGTTGGCCAGTTGACAGCCTTTTCTACCTTGGCTGGATCAACCTTTATTCCTTGGGGTGTGACAACTATTCCCAGGTACTCCACTTCTGTTACATCAAATACACCTTTTTCAAGGGCACAATATAATCCTGCTTTTTGCAATCAGTGTAAGACTTCTCTGACATGTTCATCATGTTCCTCCTGGTTCTTGGAAAAGACCAGTATGTCATCCATGTAGATCACAACATATATGCCCTCAATGTCCTGGAATTCCTCCCTGATCATTGCCATGAAGGTACCTGGTGCATTTTTCTGGCCAAACTGCATAACCAGGGGCTCATACAGCCCATATTTGGTCTTAAAGGCAGACTTCCATTCATCCCCTTCACAAATCCATATGAGATTAAATCCCCACTTCAGATCAAATTTTGTAAATACTTTTGCTCCTCACAGGGTTTTGACAATGTCATTTATGCAGGGAAGGGGATACATGTTGGATACTGTCATTTTGTTCAGCCAGTGGTAGTCAATGCACATCTGTAGTTTACCATTTTTCTTTTTGACAAAGATTACAGGGGATGTCATGGGTGACCTTGAGGGCCTGATATGTCCAACCTTCAGTTGCTGGTCCAACGTTTTACACAGCTCAGTGTCTTCCTTAACCCCTGCACTGTATATGGGTCCATTGTCAACAACGACAAGTCAGGTGATGAGGAAAATAGTAAAGAAAAGAACTTGTATTCAACAAGAGGTCAAGTTCTTGAGGAGCCCTCTGCAAACTTGACCCAGTTTATATACATGATACAAGCCACATCATAACAAACAAGTCTGTACAGTGAGTCATGACCAATGAGAGATAGAAGCAACTGTGGAACTGCAGAATTTCACATCAGAGTTGAAATACATCTCAGTTATTGGTCTGGAACATCCCTTGAGTCACATGACACAGATATACCATAAAAGGTAAGTATGTTTTGAAGATGATCTCATAAAATGTAATAAATCAAGAAAATATTATAGAGTAGATATATGCATGTCAGTTCATGACTGTCACGAACTGACATGCATATATCCACTCTACAATATTTCCTCAATTTATTACATTTTATGAGATCATTTTCAAAACATACTTGCCTTTTATGGTATATCTGTGTCATGTGATTCAGGGGATGTTCCAGACCATTAACCAAGATGTATTTCAACTCCAATGTGAAATTCCACAGTTCCGCAGTCACTTCTACTGCTTCTATCTCTTATCAGTTGTGACTCCCTGTATGGACTTGTTTGTTATGATGTGGCTTGTACTCTGTATATAAACCAGGTCAAGTTTGCAGAGGACTCCTCAAGAACTTGACCTCTCATTGAATACAAGTTCTTTCTTTTTCTTACTATTTTCCTCATCGCCTGACTTGTTGTTGTCAACATCAGGTCAAGTTCTTTCAATCGTAAGTCTCAGTGTTGTCTGGGATACGTCTGGAACGCCATTGGCGTCATCTTGAGATAACTCCCTGTTGCCTTCCCCAATCCCACTCCACCTATCCACAGCCACAAGACATTGTTGCCCTATATGTGCCTCTGTGAAACCTTGCATACCTATATAAGTTGAAGCGCTACTGGTCTTCACAGATGCAGCTGCTCACTGACCAAAGGTTGGGTCCCTCACACATCATAACAAGCTTTGGTTCTCTAATCTCCTTCGTCAACAGGAGGTGGGGTTGCTCATTGCCCTTAAGTAGTTGAGCAACAGAGGTCACCTTCCCACTCCAATAGACTCAGGAAAGGGTCTATTTTCCTTTTATCTTGCCTTGCTCGAATACATCTCTAACAGAGCACATGGCCCTCAAGTGGCACAAACCTTTACAGAAGATCAGCACTGCCATTTGTGTGGTTGGTTTGGACACCTCTCCATCCACTGCTTCACCCTCAACTCAGTCGAAGACATCCTCGAACAGGCTGGGCACATCAACTTTAACCATGTGGTAATTGTCAAAGTCCAACCCCAGAAAGTCAGATGAGCCCAACAAGCCTTTGTTACTGAGCTGGGTGCCCCTGAGTGCAAAATCTGCCATTGGGTGAATGGAGCCACCTTCCCAGCATGCTGCCCTTATTGTCCTAAGAAGGACAAATTCCTATACTACTACACCATCCCCCGCAACCAGCTATAAGCTGGAGAACCTTGGCCAACAACTCCTTTGTCACCTGTTAAATACCATTGAAAACTTCCAAGACAGGTATCGTTATTACTGAAATAAGTACAAAGAAACTTGTGAAAAACTTCATGAAGCCAAGGCCCATTGCACATACCTAACTGAGCGGCTGTGTGAACATCAGGAGGACTACTTATCCTTCCTTCAAGACCATCTCAGACTAGAAGCACTAGTCCAAGAAACAATTGCACCCCACAAGTATGCCTTCCCTGTCTTCTCAACACTGTCAGACCTCCCTCACCCCACCTTTCTAAGTGGCATGGGCTTGCCAATTCAGGAAGAAGCATCCCTTCCAGCAGCCCAAATCAATCCTCCCCAAGGAAGCACTCCTTCAGGATCAAACTAAACTGAAGAGGGTGGAGTGCCCATATCATTGTCAAGACACCAAGAGTTGGGACTTGGACAATACGTGGTTAAGATTTGAGGGAATTGGAAACTTCGAAACTTATAGACTTGTGCAGGGAACAGAAATTCTATACTATCAAAACAACCCCCAATTTCCTGTACTTCCTTACCACCTCTGTCGTCTTTAGAATTTACTTGAATCCTTCCTGAAATGGTGTCACCAGCCCCTGCCCCTGCTTGGGCAAATATGTCTGATGAAGACAAAGTAATCTATATGCTTTGGTCCATGGACGAATTGCAAGAACGAACCAACAACCTCCAAAATGACATTGGAGATGTTGAACACAACAATAAAACCTACACAGACTCACTCAAAGCAAAACTTACAACCAACCAAGCAAAGATAGACACTGACATGGCAGGACTGGCCACCAATGTTAACCACCTGGTTGGCATGCTAGCAATACTCCAAACAACCATTATGCACATTGAGGTGCAAATCAACACCTCCTTGGGGGGCACTGGAGTCACCCCAGTACAACCCTCCTCCAGTATGGCCCAGCTGAAACCAGCAGCTACTACTCCCTCTAGTGGGTCAACAGCAAAAGTTAAGATGGCCACCCCACAAAAATTTGATGGCACAAAGTGTGAAGACACTATTTCATTCAGAATCGCATGCACCCAATACATCAATACAAATATGAGTGGGCACTTGGCTGACCAAGTGGTTGCCTTTATCACATCCTATCTTGAAGGATCTGCCACTGAATGGGTCAACTCATATGAAGAATTTGAAATCTTAAACCCTGGAACTGCAATCCCATGGCTTCATGATGCCAACTTGTTCTGGCAAGAATTTACCACCTGTTATGGGGACTTAAACCACACTGAAAATAACCATGATAAGTGGCGGAAACTGAAACAATCCAAGACGGTTCAGGATTACCTCACCCTATTCAACCTATATTCAACAGGGCTCAACTACAATGATGCAGCCATGCATGACCAGTTTTATGATGGGCTATCATCAGACGTAACAGACAGCATGGTGGCCCAAAATTACGATCCCTGCACAAAGACATTCGCTGTCGACAACAACAAGTCAGGCAACAAGGAAAATGGTAAGAAAGAGAAAAGAACTTGTGTTATGACCCGCCTAGCAGACATAACCTAACAACCGAATATTGGACAGATTTATGGCATTTTTCCTGAAGCGGAACAAACCATAAACAGGATCACGTGATCTCGGCGCTTACCCAACGATTAAGCGCTGGTGGTTACCCTGAACTTGCTCCAGCGTTTCTCTCCCATGTTAACTGGAGCGAGGAGCGAGTTGTCACGTGACCTTGGCGCTTATCCAGCGATTAAGCGCCAGGTGCTTAAGTCCAAAAGTCACATGACCCTCGGACCTCACGTGGCTCTATAAGATTCGGAGCCACACAAACTTAAGACAAACAATTACCTAACCCATAGTACTGTACATAACCTACACCTACTGCAGAGTGTGCTTAGATAATATGTCCGCAGCCACCGCAGCCACAGGTATATATAAGGAGGATAAAACAAGACTGGACACCTCAGCTTGCTTTATCTCGTCAACCACCATAGACCATAGCAAACACTGTAACTAGAACGCTCAATACATACTGCATAAATACCAACCGTCAATGCAGCCACTACTTAAGTGCTCCACAAGGGAGCCTCCAGAGGGTCACAACATTATAAAGCAAGCTCTTAACTTAACTAGTGGCGAACATAAGTATACTACACAGATACTAAGGGCTGAGTACACGAGAAAACCAGCTAACTCCTGTGATACATAAGAGAACATAAAGAAACTATGTCACAGAGACCACAAACTCGATCTCAAAGCAGAGTGGCAAATAGTAGGCCACAATCACCCAAACCCATTGCTTCCCCAGAGGCTGAAGGTAACCCAGATGAGACCCTCCAAGGAATGCCAGGGGGGTTGCCACAAAACCCACAACCAGTGGCTCAACCCAACCCCACTTGGGCCCCCATCCTGGGAGGGGAAATAGGGGGAATACCACTCCGCAGCCCTCAACCGCCAATTCACCTGATAAATCCAGACCCAGAAGATATCTCAAATCCAGAGAGGGATGAGGTAGAAGATATGACCTGAACCATATACGAATAAGGCACGGCCTTGGCGGAAGAGGCAAGGACACAACCCCAGCCAGGTCCCGGAACCATAGCCACTGCCAACCCTATTCACACCATTGCCATGGCCATCAGGGCGGGGCTCAAGGAACTTAGAGACAATAATCATAGGGAACTAGAAAAGGCAATCACGGGTATAAATCAGTGTCAAATATCACTAACCCAACAAGAAGGAAACGTGGACTGGATGGTAAGGTCAATGGAAACATCCAACAAAAATGTCCTCTATGTGGCAAAGAACCAGGACGACCTAAAAGCAGAAATGGGGAACCTGATAAAAGAATTAAAGGACATCTCCATGGAAATAAACCGGGTACTGGGAATGCAAGAGCGAAAGCTTGAAAGCTTAGAGAAGAAAACTGAAAACACAGGGGAGATCCTAATCGCACTAGAACAACGGGTAACCGATCTAGGAAATGAGCTCCAGAAAACAACTGAAGCAGGAAGGCCAAGGGAAAGGACAGAAGAAACCAGGGGAAGAACTAGGGTGGTCATAGGAAGCCCCTCACGATCCCCCTCAGCCTCCCCAGTACGAACACCCTTTCTGGGAAGAACCTTCCAGGCTGAGTCCACAATAAGACCCTGAACAGAACCTCCATCCCAAGCAAACCAACCTACCCTTGCTGCAAACCACACTCCTAAGGAGGCGAGACTAGGGAGACCCAGCAAATTTAATGGGAAAAAGGGGAAGGAAGCAGAGAACTTCATAATCAGCATGGAACTTTTCTTTGCTGACTATGACGAATCAGCCTTTGATGACCGAAAAAAGATATCTGCTGTGCTAATGAACATGGAGGATGGGGAAGCAGCAAACTGGGCACAACCTTACTGCTGGAAACTACTAGCAGGCGAACACACAGGTATTCTTGCATCCTGGAAGGATTTCAGGAAGGGATTCCTGGATGCTTTTAATGACCCAGTCATAAAGGAAAAGACCATCCGGAAACTAAGGAAATTAACACAGACCAAGAGTGCATTGGATTATGCTACCCAATTCCAGATCCTGATCCAAGAGGTAGACTGGAACCAGGAAGCCCTCAAGGACCAATTCAGGGAAGGGTTAAAGCCCGAAGTACAACAAGAGATCTTAAGGATTGAAGTACTGGCAAATGAGGCTGAAGGTCCATCATATACCTTAGATCAATTATTGCTGTTTCAGATAAAGTTGGCGGGGCGCTAAATTTTTTCGACCAAATAAATACACGAGACCTTTTGCAGGAATTTGCGCAAACTACGTAGCGTGAAAGCATGGTTGTGAGCTCAAAATGATCGCACGAACAAGCTGAATCGACTAACAGAAAAAAATCTTCGAAAATCGAACTTTCAGGAATACCCCCTCTTGAGGCTTTCTGAGCGTTCCCCACACGAACCAGGCAGAGTGGCGGGAGATGGTGTATATAGAAATGTTTGTAGAGGCACGAAGAACGCGCCTACAGAGAGAAACTCGTTGAAAGTGGTCCATACAACAAACTTACCTATGAGCGACAGCTAAATCTGTCGAATTTGCCGTGAAACAAGTAAATCGCTCAAATGTAGCGTTCAGAAGGTAAATCAACAAAATGTATCTCCATTTCAGATATATATGTATCGATATATACACTATTCAGCGCTCACGAATTGCTTGAAGGCGGTCAGGCTCAGTCTGGGCACTGTGGAAGCAGTGGGATTACATAAGCGTTTGGCAAACGAAAGGACGAAAGGACGAAAGGCAAAAACAAACGGAATATTTCTGCACTCTCCCCCGATGACGAAAAAAGCCAAGAAGCAAACATCTGCTGCACAAGCCACTCTTGCTGTCCGCCAGTCTACTCGTCAGGCTGAGAAGAAGTGTGGCCTTGAGCCAGCGGAGGGTAGCCCGGTTCAACCAAGTGGGAAATGGATTCGCTCGGGCACAATAACTGCCGTCAAAGCGTCCACATCTACGGTTGCACAACCAGACAACCCCGAACCAACTCGTCCTCGCCCTCGCGCCCAAGATGCGTATCCCAGAACCGGAGGTGGAGCCACAGGGCGAAATCCACTCACCAATTGAATTACCCCCAAACTCGAAGCTGATTATTATGTCAAATCAGTATGTGAATCCTATAATCCTTATATGAGAGCTAACAGAATGTATACATAGTAGCGAAGTTGGAATGGAACTAGACACACCAAAGTCAGCCAAAGCAAACCCAACAACTCAAACGGCAAAAGAAAACCTCCTCGAACCATCAGAAGAATTGACTACCCCTCTAGAAAGTGCCGAGGAGGTGCCAAGTTCGGATGCAATAGTACTAGACGAAAGCAGCGAGGTCGAGTTGATTGATTGCCCGGATGTTGAAGGAATTGAATGTGAGTTCCGTATGCATCGTCCTGTAATATTGAGCTCACCATCTATAATAGCTGAGAAAACAACCGTCTCCATCAAGGCAGAGAAAGTCTTGCCAGGACAGGCTACCAACTACGATGCAAAGCCAGTAAAACCGAGCAAGACAACAGTACCAAAGGAAGAGGGTCGCACCACAGGATCAACAGCAACCTCAAAGGCATGGAAAGCTCAAGCCATACATGCTGTACACCAACAGAGTGAAGATGAGGAGGATGTGTGGAATCGTGATGGAGATGGAGATGATGATGGCCGAGGCGAAAAGGTTTCGGGTGGGAAGAAGATAGACAACAGTGAGTCCGTGTGATGAATTTTGTGGTATGATTGCTTACATGTATGAAGGCAAGCTGCTGATAGAGTTTGAGGTCCCTCGGTTCAACGCATTCCGAATGTTGAAGCTCCGACCTGATACAAACTATTACGAGTTCCGCCACAAGATCAGCCAAATTATCGAGTCACTTGAGACATGTCAGATTGGGTACTGGGCTGGAAAAAAGAAAGATCTGAAGGGTAAACCCACACCTCGTGTTCTTGAAAACAGGCACGACTACACAGAGATGGTCAATACAGCTGTTGAGGCGATTACAGCGGAGTGTGATCGATACAAGAAGGAATCGCGGGCACTTGAAGAGGCCACAAAGGAGGCAAAAGGGAAACAAGGTGCACCAAGCAGGAAGAAAGTAGCACCAGTCGAGGACTATGTTATCCGACTTTTGGTCACTCCGATAGATGATGGAGTGTCTAGGAAAAGCAAAAAGTCGACAGGGTCAAAGGATAAGGTAAGTATCAAAGGTCTAAATTTATGGAGCCAAGGCTAACCTAGATATTATTATTTTTATCAGAAATCGTTGGGTGGCACTGGGAAGCCAGCTTTAGATGAGGAAGACAAGACCAACCTGAAGACCGAAGCATCAAAGCAGCTGGCTTGGCTAGAAAAGCTCAAAGCCAAACACTTTTGTGCAACGCACAAATGTCATTGCGCAAGGCTACCAGGTGAACAAGGCCAGCATGGTCAACATGTTCAACTCGATCAGGGCGATTTTCTACTTTGGTCAGATATGCTGGTAAGCTTGATAGCTGAGCCTTGTTCAGATCGATTCCTATCTAAAAATTTATTACGCAGGCAAATAATAGAGAGGATGTGACTATTTTCAAGGCTCCCAAGGTTCTTCGGCTTCATGAACGCAAGGGCGATGAGGTGACAGATAGTGGAGAGGTTCGGCCAAATACAGTTACGCCAATGACACCCTCACAAGCGCCCATTCAACCTGCTCCTCCACCACATCAGTATCCGCCCCCTCCTTTCTTTCCAGGATGGCCACCGTATTATCCTCCTCCTCCAGGAACACCTGGGTATCCTCCCCACTTGTATCCTATGCCACCACCTCCAACCATCCATGCACAGCCACTAAATGACCCCCTTGTTTCGGAATGGCTTGCTCAGTGTGATGCCCATGCTACTCGGGGGGCTGACGGACACCAGTTTGCCACTCTACTTCCCCAATTCAGTACTTGCCAGATCACTCATATCTCTGATATTGCACGGTTTTCATCTCCCGATCAACTCCAAGATGCAATTTCCGAACATTCACCCAAGATACCCTATGGGACCGCAGCTCGGCTATTGGAATATGCAAAATTAGACTACCAGTGAGGATATTTACAATGTCTTCTCAATTCCTGTTTCCATTTCAACTCTATTATTTTCATCCTAATCTCATAAGTTTTGAGTTTGTGATTCTATCCCAAAAGCTGATACCTCCTCTCAACTACACAATCTATATACAAAATCTCTAGTTACCCACTTCCTATGTACCTACACCTATGCATAACCACAATGCTGGAACCATCCGCGCGCATCCTTTTCAGTTGTAGCAAACACGTGCTCATGGAACTTCGCCCGAACCTCATCCTCATCTCCGTGTGCTTGGAGTGTCATCCGAGTCATCTTGCCATCGCGGCGAAGCCTACTCTTGATAGCTGAGAATGCTAGCTCTATTGGATTATAGTCCGGTGAGTAAGGGGGAAGGAACAGGTATCTCATGCCACTACTTTGGTGAGCATCATTCCTCACATAAATAAATAAAGTACCCACCGAGCTTCTATCATGTCAAGTGTCTCCTGATTATGATGGATTCGAGCATTATCCATGACCAGCACAGAGTTAGGGCCAGGATATGGGTTCATGAAGCTAAGCGTTAGCTCGATGAAATCCCGGTATGTCTCCGCAGTGAACGAGCCCTTCACGACACGCAGCAAGATCACCCCTTCAATAGAAAGCGCTGGAAGGAGAGACCAACTTCATAGAGGTAAGAACCACACACTTTTGATGGTGATTCAATACTTACCGTTGGCCACGAACAAAGAACGCCTTCTGCACAGCATGCTCTCCGGACAGCACCCAACCATATCCACGGTATGTTGCACGACGATCACACGAACATTCATCAACAAAAACCAAGTAGTTGGCAGGATATTCGGCTATAGAATGCTGAAAATCCAAGCGCTGGATGTCGCATCGCTCCAACGCTTCCCGTTCAAGCTGCCACGCTGCACAATGAGTATTTTCCACCCATTTTTTTCATTTACAGACCTTTTTTGCAGTATAACCGGACTCGTGTAGGACTTTCCAAACTGTACCTAAGCTAACATTCACTTCGCAGACCTCGGATAACTCTTGTCGGAGCTCGTCGAGGAAGGTATCGGGGTTATTCGAAATGCGGTCACATATGAACTAGTACCCGGAAACACAACGGGAGTGTTTTAGCGACTGGGAGACGGTAAATCGTTCTTTCCTCGTACCCATATTTCTCTAAATCCGAGCTTTTGTGGCTTTCCTCGAAGGTCTCGCCCCTTTATGTCAAGACAAACACATTCGCCGCCGGAGGCATGGTAAATAGCCAAAATCCGTTGGCAAGATCGCTCCGAAACACCCAGACAAGTGTCTATGGAATCGAAAGACCACCCACAAGTAGCCATTCGTACCACAGCCCAGCGCAAGTCCTCAGATATTGGCTTTCCTCGCATGGTGGACAAGAGCGTAGCTAGTGTGGCCCCTGTACATAGTTTTATAGTACAACCAACGTAATTTGGTTGTAACATGAGATTTTAGTATATTACGTTCTGTAAACGCGTTCTTTGTGCCTCTACGAACATTTCTATATACACCATCTCCTGCCACTCTGCCTGGTTCGTGTGGGGAACGCTCAGAAAGCCTCAAGAGGGGGTATTCCTGAAAGTTCGATTTTCGAAGATTTTTTTCTGTTAGTCGATTCAGCTTGTTCGTGCGATCATTTTGAGCTCACAACCATGCTTTCACGCTACGTAGTTTGCGCAAATTCCTGCAAAAGGTCTCATGTATTTATTTGGTCGAAAAAATTTAGCGCCCTGCCAACTTTATCTGAAACAGCAATAATTGACTTTGCCTGCAAAATGGACGACATGCAGTTTGCGAACCAGAAAATGAATACAAGGACCAGCAACTCATCAAATTCAACCTGGGCACCAGCAAAATACAAACAAGGGGGGAACAAGCCTTTAGGGACCAGCGGCAAACAGGGGAATACCCAAACCAACAACATGGTAAGGATACCAAACAGTGAAAAGGACAGGCAAAGGAAAGAAGGACTCTGTATCAAATGCGGTAAATCAGGGCATGTCCTGAAGGAGTGCCGAGGCCAGTGGACCTACGACAAAGCTAAGATACAAGGGAAGGCCAGCAGACAAGTTGAGGAAGAAAGCAGCTCTGAGTCGGAAAACTAATTGGTCCTACCACTTCCATGTTGGAGGACCCCAATATAACCCCTACTGCAGATGTATGTTACCTCAAGAAGTCTAGTAATCAATCAATAATATACACTACAGTAGAGGGAATCATGGAACCAGCTAAGACGCTGATTGACTCAGGATCTTCAACCAACTTCATCGATAAGGCCTATTCAAGGGAAAAAGGGATTCCAACCACTCCCCTCAAACACAAGAAATCAATTGTGGCCATTGATGGAAATGAAATCAAGGATGCCATAGAAGAAAGGGCAGAACTAAACATCGAAGTGGAAGGGAAGACACTAAAATGCTCCCTTTATGTAATGACCCTAGGTGACACAGACATAGCCCTAGGGAAAGAATGGCTTGAAGAAGCAGAACCTATCATAGATTGGAAGACCTTACCATCTCATACCCAGATGAAATCAAGGCAAGGGCAGCAAGTGAAAGCCTACAAATCCCAGAAGAATTTAGGGATTTTGAAGACCTATTTGGGGAAGAAGGTTTCCGAGAACTTCCACCCCACCAAGGTAACCTAGACTTCAAAATGGACCTGATCGAGGGAGCGAGCTGCCAAAGCCTGCAAAGAGGTACAGTATGTCGCCAGCAGAAACAAAGGCGCTCAGGGAGTACCTAGAGGAGGAACTAAGAAACGGGAAAATAAGGCCCAGCCAGTCAGTTGTAGCTGCACCCTGTTTCTATGTGAACAAAGCAGATGGAGGGCTTAGGTTGGTAGTCGACTACCGTAAGATGAATGACATCACCAAGCCAGACAGGTTTCCACTTCCAATCCAAATAGAATTGATTGAGAGACTGAAGGATGCAACCATCTATTCAAAAATGGATGTTCGATGGGGGTTCAACAACATCAGGGTAAAAGAGGGAGACGAATGGAAAACAGCTTTCAGGACAGGAGAAGGCCAGTTTGAATGCTTGGTCATGCCATTTGGAGTAAAAGAAGGACCAAGAACCTTTACCAGGTTCATGATGGAAAAGTTCCGTGATATAATAGACGATTATGTGGTAATCTACATGGACGATGTACTAGTGTTTTCCAGAAACAGGGAAGAACACGTACAACATGTCAGGGAAGTGTTAAGAAGAATGAGGGAAAACCACCTCTTCCTCAAACCACACAAGTGTCAGTTCTTTGTGAAGGAGGTAAGCTTCATTGGAATTGTCATATCCCCAGAAGGGATATCGATGGAAAAGGAAAAGGTAAAGGCAGTTCTAGAATGGCCAGAACCTAACACAGTAAAAGAAGTCCAAGCCTTCCTAGGCTTTGTGGGGTTCTATAGAAGGTGGATAGAGAAGTTTAGTACCTTAGCCAAACCCCTCACAGATCTCACCCAAAAAGATGTCAAATTCCTGTGGGAAAGAAAACAACAGGAAGCATTTGAAGCTATCAAAGAAGCAGTAGCAAGAGAACCAGTCCTGATCCACCCAAACCCAAACAGGCCATACATACTGGAAACAGATGCCTCAGGAGTGGCCATGGGGGCGGTACTAAGCCAAAAGGGTGATGACAACCGACTGCATCCAATCGCCTTCCTATCGAAGAGTTTCACCCCACCAGAGAAAAATTATGACACCTACAACAAGGAGTTGCTTGCAATTGTTAGGTCCTTAGAGCACTGGAGGTTATACTTAGAAGGGACAGAGGAACCTATTGTGATATACACTGACCATAGGAACCTCCAGTACTGGCAAAATGCCCAGATGTGGAATAGAAGGCATGCCAGATGGTATCTCACTCTGGCACCCTTCAATTTTCAGATTGTGTATAGACCAGGGAAACTCTCACAGAAGCCAGATGCCCTTTCCAGAAGGAGCGACCATGGGGATACCCCTATGGAACCACAGATCATGATTCCAGAAGAAAGGTTCATAGGTTTCATGGCAGAAGTACAGGGAAATTTCTGGGAAGAGCTTAAAGAAGCTCAGGAAGAAGACGAATCTATCAGATCCTTAAGGCTGAGCGTGGCAAATAAAGAACAACTACCACCCTCAGTACAGAAGGAATTTAGATGGTATGAAATGAAGGAGGGCCTATTAAGGTATGACAATAGGCTCTACATCCCGGATGACAAGGACTTGAGGTTGAGTCTCCTTGAGGAGTGCCATGATGCCCCAGTGGCAGGTCATCAGGGACAAGCCCGAACACTAGAATTACTATCAAGGGATTACTATTGGCCAGGAATGAAGGCCCAAGTAAACCGATACGTGGAATCTTGTGAAACATGTCAAAGAAGCAAAGGACACAAACAAGGCACTCCCCTGAAGTCCTTACCAATCCCATGGAAACCATGGGCAGATGTCGCATATGATTTCATCATCAAATTACCTGTCTCAAAAGGGTACGACAGTATCTTGACAGTTGTAGATCGCTTCTCCCGGCAGGCCCATTTTGTACCATGTCTGGAGAGCACCAATGCAGAAGAACTGGCAGAAATATTCATAAGGGAAGTATGGAGACATCACGGGACCCCAGAAACCACTGTCTCAGACCGAGGGCCAACCTTTAACAGCCAATTCCTAAAAGCCCTATACAAAGGAATTGGGACAAAGCCCAGATTCTCCACTGCTTTCCATCCAGAAACAGATGGTCTGTCGGAAAGGACAAATCAATGGGTAGAAGGGTTCTTAAGAACCTTCTGCAATTATAGACAAGATGATTGGGTAAAATGGTTACCCATTGCCGAATTCTGCCACAACAACCACGTAAATGCTACAACAGGACAAACCCCATTTGAAACAGTATATGGAAAAAACCCAAGATGGGTTGTCCAAGAGGGAGAAGAACCATCTGAGGCACCTGCTGCAGACAACATGCGTAATCAAATGGAAAAGGTATGGGATGAGGCAAGAGCCTCAATGGAATTACACCAACAAATGGAAAAGAAAGGGAGGGAATTCAAGGTAGGAGACAAGGTTTGGCTGCTCCTAACAAACCTCTTGTCCAAGAGACCCTCCAAGAAACTGGACAACCAAAAAGGGGGGCCCTTTGAAATCACAGAAAAGATCTCATCCCATGCATATCGCCTGGACCTACCTAAAACCATATGTGTACACAATGTATTCCATGTAAATCTCCTCTCGCCATTCACAGAAGATAAGGACTTCCAAAGAAGGCAGGCCAAACCACCACCAATCATAACGGAAAAAGGAGAGGAGGAATACAAGGTGGACCACATTGCAAATTATGAATGGCGGAATGGCGAGCTGTTTTACCAAATCAGATGGAAGGGCTACGACCCAATAGAAGACACAATGGAACGTGCCAGCAAGTTTGCTGACATGAAAGAGGTTCTAAATGACTTGCAAAGGCGCTTACCAGATGCACCAATGCCAGTCAAGACAAGTCAGCACTCAGGTGACTCGAAAGGCAGGCCAAAGAGAACCAAACGAGGATCTGGAAAGCTTTAAAAAAGGAGCCATCCAGGATACCCAAGAAAGGCCAGAGTCCACTCTACCACCACACTTGCACCACAACACATAAACTATGCCTTTCGCCACTCGCCCCGTGTTTCCCTCAGGCCACTTTGCGCCCCTGGTTAATAATCAGGTTGCCCGCGTCCGGTTGGCACCCACCACAAGACGGCCGGCTCCCTACCCAGGCAAGGAAAACCGCAAGAAGCCAGGCCAGTACACCCCGAGCGTGGAGGAACACCAAATGATTGCGGAGAGCTTACTGCCAGGGGCCAACTTGGTGTACATCCCAAAGAAGGATAGGGACGAGAGGAACTGGCTTAACAACAGCCTTTACAAGGACCCCAAGTTAGGAATACTGCGGTGGCAGGGAGGCTGAAGGCCGACAACCAAGAGCGCAATGTTGCGCACGCCAATGTATGTAATCGACGACATAGTGGGGGCAACGGTGACAGGGGTGGTCTACGCCGCCAAGGAACAGAGGGAGGCGGTGGGCCTCCGGACGACTAATGCAGATTGGGAAGTAGAGCAGCAGGCCAGGGTCCTGTTGGAGCAGTGGAAGCTGGCACCTGCGGCACTGTATGTGGGACTGCTTGAGGCCACTACCACTGATGAAATGTTTACTGCCATCAGGTTGAAGGAAGCAAACTTGGCCGACTTCCGTAACTGGGTGAAGGTACGCCCAAACCTGCATGGTTACGACACGGATATGTCGAGCCTCACGGCAAGCCTGGAGTCCCTGGTGGTGAAGGAGGAGGAGCCAAGAGTAACAATAAAGGAACCAACCCCAGACCCGGCCCAAGAGGGAGTCCAAACAGATTGGGCCAAATGGGAGGATGAGCTGGCGGGCACCTTGGAGGAAGTGCCCCTGCTGGCCCTGGAGCCCTTGTGACTATTGGGCCTATCACACGTTTTTTGGAATGTCTTAAGAATAATTTTCACAATCATATAATAATACATTTCAAAATGTTTCTATTTTTTCTTGCCCTTGAGGGGCCGGGTATAGGGTTTTTTTGCCTTCTTATCCTTCCTAGTAGTACGGGCCGCAGAACCACTGGCCTGGTTCTCAGGCAACAGCCAGGGGGCCTCCCCCCCTGGGAGATCAGCCATATAGTTCTGGAAACATCCAGAACCAGAAGCTGCAAAGGGTGAGGCCTCGTCGAACAAGGGGGCCAAGCCCTCCTCAAAAAACTCAGCAAGGGCAGCCTGGTGTTGCTGCTCCTCAAATAACCGGCAGTCCCGGTCAATGAGCGCCCAGACGCGCTCAAGGGTGGCCTCATGGGCCTGACCATCAAGGAGGATGCGCTCTTCTACAGAACAAGTTAGCTACATGAGAACGACGAAGAACGAACACACGTACCTGGCACCCCACAGAAGAACCAGTCCCCAACACCTCGATAGAAGTCTTCAAGGGAGGCATCGCACATGGCATCACAGTAGGCGCAGTACTCCCCCTCAGGAAGAGACCAGCAGGTGCAGTCAAGGGGATTGTAGTTAAGGGAAATAACATGCATAGTAAAGATGGGATGAGGAAGGAAAACAACAAAACCACAAACATTAAAAAATCACAGTGCAACACAATAACTTGCACAAACATCAAAACAAGGTCTGGTCAGGTGACACCAACAGACACGTGACCATCTGTCAGAAAACAAACAACAAAGCACAGGAATCACATGACCTAGCCTAGTCATGTGAATATACGCTATCCCCTAACTACCGGAGGGGTTGGAGAGGGGGCACCAACCAGAGTGGAGGAGCGGAGGCCCTGAGCGTAGCGAGGATTAAGGCCGACACGGAGGAATGGATGGGAGGGCACCCCTTGGAGATGCGTCACAAGGGAAAGACATACAAGGACAAGCAAGAAAACAAACGAGTCACGTGACACGAAGTGAACATGTGTCCCAAGCAGACGAAGAAAACAACAAGGTCACGTGACCCAGACAATGTCACATGATATGGCCGTTATCCCCTGAACTACCGGAGGGGTTGGAGAGGGGGCACCGACCGGAGTGGAGGAGCGGAGGCCCCAAAGCGCAGCAAGGTTTAAGGCTGACACAGGGGAACGGATGGAAGGGCACCCCTCAGAGATGCGTCATCACCGAAATAAGGTCATGTGATCACAACAAACACAAGACGGAGTCATGTGATGATCAAAACGGACCTTGCAGCTTATATAGACAAGCACAAGGCCCGAGATAACCTGCACTCTCATGCTCTCTTCCCAGTCCCCAAATACCTCTAAAACTGTAAACGATGCTAAGCGGAAATGGATCGAACGCGGCAACACCCCAGCCAAGCGGATCAAGCGAAGGGCAGAGGTTGGCATCACCATCGCCAGCGCCCTCGGTATCAAGCCAAGCCCCCTCACCCGCTTCTATGCGGCCTACGCCAACGGATCGAGGGTCCGAAGAGCCAACCGAAACCGCACCAGCCCCTCGGTTCCACGTCCAGACCAGGGCAGTGCTGCTGACCTGGTCAAAGCTATGCGATCAGCCCTCAAGTGGGCTCGTCGCCCGATACGAGGCATTCTGCCGCCAACGGCCAAATCATTGGGCGACTTTGGCAGTGGTGGAACGCCACAACCCTGAGGAACCGAACTACAACCTGGCCTGGCCCCTCCATGTCCACGCCCTCTCCATCAGTCAGGAGCGGAAAGGCGGCTGGAACACCCAGAACACCCGGTTCTGGGACTTTGAGGGGCAACACCCCAACATCCTGCCAAAGGACCTCAAGGACGGACCAGGAGGCAACCCTGCAAGGGAGGCTTTCAACTACCTCTGGAAGGATGTTGGAGCTAACGGCGAGGAGGTAGAGGAGCTGATGGCAGGGGACCTGACCTTGGAAAGGTTGGAGGAAATCCTGGTGAAGGGGAAGGGCAGGAAAAGGTCGAGGGTGGAGGTGGACCTGGAGGACGGGGTGGAGATTGTTGCCTTGGCAACAAAAAAAGAGTACTACCAGGCATTCAAGCACCTGCACCCCCTCCAGATGGTGACGACGTGGAACTTGGTACAAGCATATGCTGAGTACATGTATAAGGAGGACCGGGGATGCATGCCTGCAATCCCGGTGGAGTTGGAAGCCCCAGAAGACCAGGCGCACATTGACAGGGCAGACCGATGGTTCGCAGAAGAGGCTGAGAAGAGAGGGAGGGGCGTGCGCCATCGCATCCTGGTGATTGAAGGCGAAACAGGAACTGGGAAGACGGCGTATGCGCGATCCAAGGGCTCCCATAGCCAGATGTGCAACGTCTGGAACGTGGGGAATCTGTCGGAGGACGCCGACATCTGGATCCTGGATGACATGGTCCAGTCAAACGGGAAGTACTCGCTCAAAGCCCTGAGCCAGTACAAGGCAGACTTCACAGGCAGATATGCTCATGTGAAGTCAATGAAGGTACGACTGACGGTGATCCTGGGGAATAGCCGGTCTGCCATAATGAAGTGTTGGACGGACATAGAGGGGGAAGAAGGGGACCTATGGGTATCCAAAAACGTAGACTGGGTATACTCAGGAGGGAAGCCATTTTTTGTTTTTCCTTAAAGAATAAAAATAAATTGTCTTTGTATAAGCTGTTTTATTCTCAGACCATGTGTCAAGAAGTAAGCTTAAACAAGGAAATAAGCAAGGAGAAAGTAATCTCATGTAGTGTAGAGGTTAAGGGGTCTAGCCTGACTCATCATCTCCTAGCTGAGCAATTACACATTGAACGGAAGGTCGTTGGTTCGAGTCCAGCGCCCTTAACCTCCTCGATATATGAGATACCTTTTAGAAACTTTTAGAACCCAGAAAAGAAACATGCCTCAAGATCCCCCAAGACATGTCCAAAGGGGGGGATAATGTTATGACCCGCCTAGCAGACATAACCTAACAACTGAATATTGTACAGATTTATGGCATTTTTCCCGAAGCGGAACAAACCATAAACAGGATCACATGATCTCGGCGCTTACCAACGATTAAGCGCCGGTGGTTACCCTGAACTCGCTCCAGCGTTTCTCTCCCATGTTACCTGGAGCGAGGAGCAAGTTGTCACGTGACCTTGGGCGCTTATCCAGCGATTAAGCGCCAGGTGCTTAAGCCCAAAAGTCACATGACCCTCAGACCTCGTGCGGCTCTATAAGATTCGGAGCCGCACAAACTTAAGACAAACAATTACCTAACCCATAGTACTGTACATAACCTACACCTACTGCAGAGTGTGCTTAGATAATATGTCTGCAGCCACCACAGCCACAGGTATATATAAGGAGGATAAAACAAGACTGGACGCCTCAGCTTGCTTTATCTTGTCAACCACCATAGACCATAGCAAACACTGTAACTAGAACGCTCAATACATACTGCATAAATACCAACCGTCAACGCAGCCACTACTTAAGTGCTCCACAAGGGAGCCTCCAGAGGGTCACAACAACTTGTATTCAATGAGAGGTCAAGTTCTTGAGGAGTCCTCTGTGAACTTGACCTGGTTTATATACATAGTACAAGCCACATCATAACAAACAAGTCTGTACAGTGAGTCATGGCTGATAAGAGATAGAAGCAGTAGAAGTGACTGCGGAACTGCGGAATTTCACATCAGAGTTGAAATACATCTTGGTTATCAGCCTGGAACATCCCCTGAATCACATGACACAGATATACCATAAAAGGCAAGTATGTTTTGAAGATGATCTCATAAAATGTAATAAATCGAGAAAATATTATAGAGTGGATATATGTGTGTCAGTTCATGACATTCACCCAGCTCACACAGCAGGCCTTGGAAATCGACCACCACCTTATCTCATTTGGTAGCAAAAGGATGTCTCATGGAGGTAGCAAGTCTAGCAGCAACAACACCACATCCAGTAAAGCATCGACAGCCCCCCAGAGTGGCCCCCCAAAGGAAAAATTCAAGAGTGGGGAACAAATATACAAAATCAAGGATGGCAGGGTGGTAAAGGGCCAAATTGTAGCCATCAGGCCCAATGCCAGGGGTTTCACAGTCCCCACTGTCCATTACGATGGTAGCAACTCCAATGTCCAAGAATCCTTCAAGGACATAAAGAAGTACAATCACCCACCAGCAGCCCCCAAGGCAAAGGATCCAGATACAATGGACCTGGATAGTGTGGGAAAAGGGAAAGGAACAAATACCTGCTATAACTGTGGAGGACATGGTCATATCACCACCAAGTGCCCTTCAGCCAAGATGTCAGGTTATGAAGTGGTTGTGGAGGATGTAGAAACAACTGACAATGAGTTGGTAAAAGAATGAGCTCAAACTGTGCCAGGGGGGCGGTCTTGGGCGCTATGTTACAAAATGCACAGAATGAAAATGAAAATATGGAAATGGAATGTATGTTGTTAGGAAACCAATCACAACTTCAGTTTTTCTTTCATGCATTCCCACTGTGCACAACCCCCAAACACAAGTCTGCATATAATATGAAAAAATTCAATGGATGGGCCATGATTGACTCAGGGGCCACATCAGTATTTATACATGAAGACCTTGTTAAACAATATTGTATCCCTACTGTCTCCCTAAAAACACCAAAAAAACTATGAGTAATCAATGGAAGGGAGATCAACTCAGGGTCTGTGACCCACTACTGCACCTTTGAGTTGTGCATTCAGGAGCACCAAGAAATTCTCAGTGCTTATGTTGTGAACATTGGCAAAAATGATCTAGTCCTGGGCATGTCATGGCTCAAATTCCATAACCCTGACATTGATTGGGATGGAAAGGACATGAAGTTCAACTTGCCAATATGCTTGAAACACTGCATCACAAAACCCTTACACGTACACACAAACGAACCCAAGGAGCTCCAGTTGGACTCCTTAGACTCCCTCCCAGCAAAATATAAAGAATTCCAGAAAGTATTCACTGAAGAAGATGATGTCCAGCCATTACCACCCCATAGAAAGTGGGATATGGAGATAGATTTAAAGCCAGATGCCAAGCCAAGGCATGGCACCATATATAGTGTGGGTGTCAAGGAAGATGCAGAATTGCACAAAACCTTGGACCACCAACTGAAAGCAGGGCATATCAGACCCTCAAGGTCACCAATGGCATCCCCAGTCATATTTGTTAAAAAGAAGAATGGGAAGCTGCGCATGTGCATCAACTACCAGCAGCTAAATGAGATGACTGTCTCCAATGTGTACCCACTTCCATGCATCAATGATATTGTGGAGACTTTGCATGGGGCAAAGATATTCACCAAGTTTGATCTAAAGTGGGGTTTCAACCTCATACAAATTCAGGAAGGAGACAAATGGAAGGCTGCTTTTAAGACCAAATATGGGTTGTACAAGCCCTTAGTCATGCAATTCGGCCAAAAGAATGCACCAGGAACCTTCATGGCCATGATCTGGGAAGAGTTCCAAGACATTGAGGGCATTTATGTTGTAATCTATATGGACAACATATTAGTGTTCTCCAAAAACCAAGAAGAACATGATGAACACATCAAAGAAGTCTTGTGTTGTCTCCAAAAAGCTGGCTTACACTGCGCCCTGGAGAAATGTGTTTTCGATGTCACCAAAGTTGATTACCTTGGAATAGTAGTGACTCCCCAGGGAATTAAAGTAGACCCAGCCAAGGTCAAAAAAGCCATTGAATGGCCAACCTGTACCAACCCAACTGAAGTCCTGGAAGGGTTGGGGTTTGCAAACTGGTTAAGGCACTTCATAAAAGACTTTTCAAAAATCACAAAATGTCTTTATGAACTTGTCAAGAAGGATGTAAAGTGGGAATGGACAGAAGAAAGGGATCAGGCATGGAACCTGCTGAAGCAGAAATTGAAAGAAGCCCCCCTCCTAATTCAGCCAGAACCCAGCAAACCATTTATTCTGGAAACAGATGCCTCAGGCTATGCCACAGGTGCTGTATTATTGCAATATGGAGAAGATGGAATGCTTCACCCAATCTCCTACTACTCCAAGGCAATGGTCCTGGTGGAAAGAATTTACGATATTTACAACAAGGAAATGCTGGCAATTATAAAAGCCCTCAAACACTGGTGTCACTTACCAGAGGGGGCTGAACACCCAGTAAACATTGTTTGTGATCACAAAAATCTGGAATATTGGAAGACAAATTGGCCACTGAATGGCCAAGTCACATGATGGCACAAGTTCCTGTCCAGATTCGAATTCAAGATCCTATACATTGAAGGGGCAAAGAACAGCCAGGCAGACATACTCTCTAGGCTGTCAAGGCACATCCCTAAAGAGGGGGGTGAGAGCCAAGCTCTGCTTGCACAAAACCAATTTTTGGAACTAAAATCATTGTGGCTACAAGCAATCATGCCAGGCCATGACCTGGAACAACTCATTAGGGACACTATCCCAGGGGATGAGCACCTGTCAAAAGTGCTAAAAACCCTAGACAACAATGAAAAGGTCAAAAATTGGGAATGGGACAAAGGACTTTTATGATACAAGGGCCAAATCTATGTCCCAAATAACAAAGAACTTCACAAATTGATCATTGAAAGCTGTCATGACAACCCAGCTGCAGGACACCCAGGACAGTTCAGAACATATGAATTGTTAAACCACAAATATACATGGTCATCAATGAAAAAATCGGTCAATGAATATGTCACACATTGTGAATCTTGTATTAGGAACAAGCACAGCAACCAGGTTCCCCCAGGGCTTCTAAACCCAATACCAGCACCAGAAAAACCTTGGGAGGAAATCACCTATGATCTGATCACTGGGCTACCCCTGTCAGAAGGGTTCAATGCTATATTTATGGTTGTTGACCACCTGACAAAAATGGTCCACTTTATCCCATGCCAATCAGAAGCCAGTGCTATGGATTGCGCCAACTTGTTCCTAACATACACTTGCTGACAAAAGTCTTGCAGCATGTGACCTCAACTCTGATTTTTTGTAGTGTTCACTGTACAATGAACGAACGCAGAAGTTTCAGGCTTCATTCAACTAATATATTATGTAGAGTACCATCTAAACTATCTATGTACAAAAAACGGTGCACTTTTGATGCGTGTGAGATGAGATATGGCCATCTTTGCACAGTGGGGGGCTGCAAGACTTATGTAAGTGGCAAGCACTCCTTGAACAGATGAACGATTTTTGGCTAGTAGAATCACAAACACATGTATTAATGACGAAAGAACTTTAGTACTGAGTGTTACCACCCTTTGCATCAATCACAGCCTGTAGTCTAGATGGAATAGAATCATACAACTTCTCAATAAAGCTAAGGGGGATGCAATGCCACTCCTCCTCCAATGCCTTCCACAACTCATCTTGGTTTCAAGGCAGAACAGTGTGAGAGCAAACCTTTCAATCCAAGAACTCCCATACATGCTCAATAATATTAAGATCAGGGCTAGAAGCAGGCCAAGGAGTGACAGAAATATGACAAGACTGGAACCATTCCCAAGCAACAAGTGAAGTATGCTTTGGGTTGTTGTCCTGCTGGAATATAATCTTGCATGGTTTGAGCTTTTGATCCCTAAGCATCCCTAGAAATGCATCTTGAAGGATCTTGGTGTACCTGATGCCAGTGAGCATTCCATCGATGCAGTAGAGGCGCCCCACACCTGCAGCTGTAATCACACCCCACACCATGACACTCTGTTGATGACGACAAGTCAGGCAATGAGGAAAATAGTAAGAAAGTAAAAGAACTTGTATTCGACAAGAGGTCAAGTTCTTGAGGAGTCCTCTGCAAACTTGACCTGGTTTATATACATGGTACAAGCCACATCATAACAAACAAGTCTGTACAGTGAGTCATGGCTGATAAGAGATAGAAGCAGTAGAAGTGACTGTGGAACTGTGGAATTTCACATCAGAGTTGAAATACATCTTGGTTATCAACCCAGAACATCCCCTGAATCACATGACACAGATATACCATAAAAGGCAAGTATGTTTTGAAGATGATCTCATAAAATGTAATAAATCAAGAAAATATTATAGAGTGGATATATGCGTGTTGGTTCATGACACTTCCCCCCTTCAAGGCACGGGGGTTGTGGGGTGCCTTTGGATGTGACTTAACATAGTCAGTGATGAGTTCTGGTGCATTTACCAGGTCATCGTAAGTTAACCATTGTCGCTTGTCATAACCAAGCCATTTGACATAGTATTCAAAGATGTTAGACCTCTTGTTGTATCACGACTTTATGATCTGTTCTACTTTGAATTCTTCTTCTCCTTCCAGAGTTACCACAGGTGGTGGTGGGGGAGCTTGGCGTCCATAGGGATCATCTTTATGTTTGGTCAGGAGTGAAACATGAAATACTGGGTGTATTTTCATGGTTACTGGCAAGTCCAGTTTGAAGGCGTGAGTGCCATGTTGTGCTACCACCTTGAATGGTCCAACTCTCTTGTGGGCCAATTTCTTGGAGGCCTGTTGTGTGCATATGTTCCTGGTGTTGAGCCAGACTTTGTCTCCCACCTTGATGGCTTCTGGGGTCCAATGCTTCTGATCATAGTATTCTTTGGTCCTCTGGTTTGCTAATTCCAGAGCAGCCTTAAGTTCGTCATGGCCCTTTTGAAGCCATTCTGCATGATTGTCTGCTAAGGGGAATTCTTGTTCCTCCTTGTCCCCAACTGCCAGTCTTGGATGGAAACCGTAGTTTGCAAAGAACAGTGATTTGCCAGTTGAGGCATTGACACCATTGTTGTAGGCAAATTTGGCCAGAGGTAAGAGTGAGACCCAGTTGTCCTGCTGATCTGATATGTAGTGTCTCAGGTACCCTTCTACTACTTGGTTAGCCCTTTCAGACTGGCCATCTGTTTGGGGATGGTATGCTGTGGAGTATGATGGTTTTATATCCAGCCGTTTGTACAGGTGCCTTAAGAATTTGGATGCAAAGTTGGGGCCACAGTCTGAGATGGTTTTTCATGGTAACCCATGGAGTTTCCATACATATGTTAGGAACAAGTTTGCGCAATCCGTGGCACTAGCCTCTGACTGACATGGAATAAAGTGGACCATTTTTGTCAGGCAGTCCACAACTGTAAATATAGCATCGAACCCTTCTGAAAGGGGTAGCCCAGTGATCAGATCATAGGTAATTTCCTCCCAAGGTTTTTCTGGTGCTGGTATTGGGTTTAGAAGCCCTGGGGGAACCTGGTTGCTGTGCTTGTTCCTAATACAGGATTTGCAATGTGTGACATATTCATTGACCAATTTTTTCATTGATGACCATGTATATTTGTGGTTTAACAATTCATATGTTCTGAACTGTCCTGGGTGTCCTGCAGCTGGGTTGTCATGATGGCTTTCAATGATCAGCTTGTGAAGTTCTTTGTTATTTGGGACATAGATTCGGCCCTTGTATCATAAAAGTCCTTCATCCCATTCCCAGTTTTTGACCTTTTCATTGTCTTCTAGGGCTTTTAGCACTTTTGACAGGTACTTGTCCCCTGGGATAGCATCCCTAATGAGTTGTTCCAGGTCATGGTCTGGTGTGATTGCTTGTAACCACAGAGATTTTAATTCCAAAAATTGGTTTTGTGCAAGCAGAGCTTGGCTCTCACCCCCCTCTTTAGGGATGTGCCTTGACAGCCTAGAGAGTATGTCTGCCTGGCTGTTCTTTGCCCCTTCAATGTATAGAATCTTGAATTCAAACCTGGACAGGAACTTGTGCCATCGTGTAACTCAGCCATTCAGTGGCCAGTTTGTCTTCCAATATTCCAGATTCTTGTGGTCACAAACAATGTTTACCAGGTGTTCAGCCCCTTCTAGTAAGTGATGCCAGTGTTTGAGGGCTTTTATAATTGCCAGCATTTCCTTGTTGTAAATATCATAGTTTCTTTCTGCTGGAACCATTGCTTTGGAATAGTAGGAGATTGGGTGAAGCATTCCATCTTCTCCATATTGCAATAATACGGCACCTGTAGCATAGCTTGAGGTGTCTGTTTCCAAAATAAATGGTTTGCTGGGATCTGGCTGAATTAGGAGGGGGGCTTCTTTCAATTTCTGCTTCAGCAGGTTCCATGCCTGATCCCTTTCTTCTGTCCATTCCCACTTTGCATCCTTCTTGACAAGTTTGTAAAGACATTTTGTGATTTTTGAGAAGTCTTTTATGAAGTGCCTTAACCAGTTTGCAAACCCCAACCCTTTGAGGACTTTGGTTGGGTTTGTAGGGGTTGGCCATTCAACAGCCTTTTCAACTTTGGCTGGGTCTACTTTAATTCCCTGGGGAGTCACTACTATTCCCAGGTAATCAACTTCAGTGACATCAAAAATGCACTTCTCCAAAGCGCAGTATAGGCCAGCTTTTTGGAGACGACGCAAGACTTCTTTGACATGTTCATCATGTTCTTCTTGATTTTTGGAGAACACTCATATGTTGTCCATATAGATTACAACATAAATGCCCTCAATGTCTTGGAACTCTTCCCAGATCATAGCCATGAAAGTTCCCAGTGCATTCTTTTGGCCAAATTGCATGACTAAGGGCTTGTACAGCCCATATTTGGTCTTAAAAGCAGCCTTCCATTCATCCCCTTCCCGAATTCATATGAGGTTGAAGCCCCACTTCTGTTACAGGTCAGGGTACACTTGAATATCTAGAGCTTAAGCAAATGTAGATATGTTAGTATACACTAATTGTACTCAATACTTCTTAGACTAGAGTAAGAAGGCTCAAAGTAGTTGCAATGCGATCAAGTAACACTCAAGGTAGTCTTAATCTTTCACAGTGTAAACTGACTAATTTATAGGTATAAAGAGCAAGACTACTATGGTCAGGTTCCCTTAGATATCTTAAATGTAGTTCAGCCCTAGTCGCTTGGACTAACTGATACTAATCTTATTACTAGGCTTAAGTGATAGCTTATAGGATAGATGGTGGGCTGCCTAATGCATGTACTTCCTCAGCTACAGGTACTTAGATTTCCTCTAATAGCTGGTACTTAATGTCACACTCAATCAGGCAATATTGTATCCTTATATATCTCTGTATATAAGATACAATGACTCAGACAGTATATAACTAATATGGTACTTTATTCCTCAGTACTAGTTATATAAGAAATCACACACAGACAAGAGAAAATAGAAAGAGAAAAGAAACCAATAACCAGTCTGGGTTGAGTAGAGGGAGGTGGTCTGGAAGGGCCTCAGGGGAGGTCCTTTTATACCCTCAGGAGGGCATTCCAGAGCCAAATAGATACATGCATGCCAGTGCGATCATCAAAAGAGGGTACTGCTATACTTGGGGTACACCCTAGCCCAGTATAGGATGAAAGAGTAAAGACAGGGTGTGGATCGAAGGCATTGATGCATCTGAGACCTGCTATTGGCTTGTAGATCATATTATCATAGTATATACATGTAATGAACAGAGGCTACATCTCAGTGAGTCATAAAGTGAGTCAGAGAAGCTTCTGGATCAATTTGGGAAGCTCTCCTGACTCACTGGTGTCATTAGATCTTGATTGATGGTCCAGTAAGATTCTAATGATCTTCAGGCCATTCCGGTGCAAGGATCCGGTGGATCGCGACAATCTTTGGGCAGCAGATACTGCCGAAGATTAGCTATCGATAGAGCATAAGATCGCTTTGATAGCGTAAGCGGTTGCTGAGATATGCGTGGTGCGATGTTGTAATCAATATCTCCTGATAAGAGGAAATATTGCAACCTCTGTATCTCTCTGAGATCTTATTGTAAAATCTTAATAAAATATGCGTTGGAGAGCGGGAAATTTGTACTATTTAATGGAACAGAAAATAGTACAATTCAGAGCACATACAAATTCAGGTATTTCACAAATTAATTACAGAGGCATCGCTTGAGGTTGGCAGAGCAGACTAAAATAATAGAAAATGTTAGTGATCCATAACAACTTCAGGTCAAACTTGGTGAATATCTTTGCTCTGCACAGGGTCTCCACAATATCATTGATGTGTGGGAGTGGGTACACATTGGAGATGGTCATTTTGTTTAGCTGCCAGTAGTCGATGCACATATGCAGCTTTCCATTTTTCTTTTTAACAAATATAACCAGGGAAGCCATTGGTGACCTTGAGGGTCTAATATGACCTGCTTTCAGTTGGCGGTCTAGGGTTTTGCACAGTTCTGCATCTTCTTTGACACCCACACTATATATGGGGCCATGCCTTGGCTCAGCACCTGGTTTTAGGTCTATCTCCATGTCCCACTTCCTATGGGGTGGCAGTGGTTGGACATTGTCTTCTTCAACAAAATATTTCCTTGAACTCCCTATATTTTGCTGGGAGCAAATCTAAAGAGTCCAGCTGGAGCTCCTTGGGTTCATTTGCTTGCACATGTAGGGGTTTTGTAATGCAGTGCTTCAAGCATATTGGTGAGTTGAACTTCATATCCTTTCCATCCCAATCAATGTCTGGGTTATGGAATTTGAGCCACGACATGCCCAGGACTAGGTCATTTTTGCCAACATTCACAATGTAAGCACTGAGGATCTCTCAGTGCTCTTGAATGCCCAACTCAAAGGTGCAGTAATGGGTCACAGACCCAGAGTCTATCTCCCTTCCATTGATTACCCTCAGTTTCTTGGGTGTTTTTAGGGCGATGGTAGGAATACAGTATTGTTTAACCAAATCTTCATGTATAAATACTGATGTGGCCCCTGAGTCAATCATGGCCCATCTGTTGAATTTTTTCATGTTATATGCAGACTTGTGTTCAGGGGTTATGTGCAGAGGGAATGCATGAAAGAAAAACTGAAGTTGTGATTGGTTTCCTAACAACATACATTCCATTTCCATATTTTTATTTTCATTATGTGCATTTTGTAACATAGCGCCCAAGACCGCCCCCCTGGCATGGTTTGAGCTCATTCTTTTACTGACTCATCATTGGTTGTTTCTACGTCCTCAACCACTGCCTTGTATCCTGACATCTTGGCTGAGGGGCATTTGGCAGCAATGTGGCCGTGCCCTCCACAGTTATAGCAGGTGTTTGTCCCCTTCCCTTTTCCTGCACTATCCAGATCCATTGTGTCTGGATCCTTTGCCTTGGGGGCCACCAGCGGATGATTATCCTTCTTTATGTCCTTGAAGGATTCTTGTATGTTGGCATTGCTGCCATCGTAGTGGATGGTTGGAACTGTGAAGCCCTTTGCATTGGGCCCAATGGCTACAATTTGACCTTTTACAGCCCTGCTGTCCTTAATCTTGTATACTTGTTCCCCATTCTTGAATTTCTCCTTTTGGGGAGTGCTTTGGGGGTTATTTGTCAGCCTACTGGTTGAGGCATTGTTGCTGCTGGACTTGTTACCCCCATGAGATGTCCTCTTGCTACCGAAAGAAATGAGGTGGTGGTCAATTTCCAGGGCCTGCTGTGTGAGCTGAGCAAATGTCTTTGTGTGGGGATCGTAATTTTGGGCTACCATGCTGTCTGTTACATCAGACAACAAACCATCATAGAACTGATCACACATAGCTGCATTGTTGTAGTTGAGCCCAGTCGGGTATAGGTTGAACAGAGTGAGGTAGTCTTGGACTGTCTTGGATTGTTTCAGTTTCCACAATTTGTCATGGTTATTTTCAGTACAGTTCAAGTCCCCATATTGGGTGGTGAATTCCTGCCAAAACAGGTTGGCATCATGAAGCCATGGGATTGCAGTTCCAGGGTTTAAGATTTCAAATTCCTCATAGGAGTTGACCCATTCAGCCACAGACCCTTCAAGATAAGAGGTGATGAAGGCGACCACTTGATCAGCTGAATGCCCACTCATGTTTGTATTGATGTATTGGGCACATGTGATTCTGAATGAGATGGCGTCTTCTTGTTTTGTGCCATCAAATTTTTGAGGGGCAGCCATCTTGACTTTTGCAGTTGACCCACTAGAGGGAGCAGGTGCTGTTGGTTGTGGTTGGGCTGCACTGGAGGGAGCTAGTACTTGAGCAGCACCTGGGCCACCCGTGGAGGTGTTGACTTGCACTTCAATGCATGTGATAGTGGTTTGGAGAATGGCTAACATCCCCACTAGGTTGTTGATGTTGGTGGCTAGTCTGGCCACATCTGCATCTATTTTTGTCTGATTGGTGGTAAGTTTGGCCTCGAGTGAGTCCATGTAGGTTTTATTATTGTGTTCAACGTCTCTGATATCATTTTGGAGATTATTGGTTTGCTCTCACAGTTCATCCATTGATTGAAGCATATAAATGACCTTATCTCTGTCAGACATATTTGCCCAAGCAGGGGCAGGGGCTGATGACGCCATTTCAGAAGGAACTCGAGTAGATTTTTAAAGGCAATGGAGACAGTAAGGGAGTACAGGAAATTGAGAGTTGTTTTGATAGTAAAGGATTTTGGTTCCCTGCACAAGTCTATAGATTTCAAAATTCCCAACTCCTTCAAACCTTAGCCACGTATCATCCAAGTCCCAGCTTTTGGTGTCTTGACAACAATATGGGCACTCCACCCTCTTCAGTTTAGTTTGATCCCGGAGGAGTGTTTCCTTGGGGAGGATCAACTTGGGCTGCCGGAAGGGGTGCTTCTTCCTGAATTGGCAAGCTTGTGCCACTTAGAAAGGTGGGGTGAGGAAGGTCTGATGGCATTGAGAAGATGGGGAAGGTGTACTCATGGGGTTCAATTGTTTCTTGGACTATAGCTTCTAGTCTGAGATGGTCTTGGAGGAGGGATAAGTAGTCCTCCTGGTGTTTGTGCAAATGCTTGGTTAAGTATGCGCAACGGGCCTTGGCTTCATGAAGTTTTTCCTGAGTTTCTTCATACTTATTTCAGTAATAACAGTACCTGTCTTGGAAGTTTTCAATGGTATTTAACAGGTGACAAAGGAGTTGTTGGCCAAGGTTCTCCAGCTTATAGCTGGTTGTGGGGGATGGTGTAGTAGTAGAGGAATTTGTCCTTCTTAGGACAATAGGGGCAGCGTGCTGGGAAGGTGGCTCCGTTCGCCTGATGGTAGATTTTGCACTCAGGGGCACCCAGCTCAGTAACGAAGGCTTGTTGGGCACATCTGACTTTCTGGGGGCAGACTTTGACAATTACTACTTGGTTAAAATTGATGTGCCCAGCCTCTTCAAGGCTACTTTCAACTGAGTTGAGGGTGAAGCAGTGGATAGACAGGTGTCTGAACCACCCACACAAACGGCAGCGCTGGTCTTCTGTAAAAGGTTGTGCCACTTGAGGGCTGTGTGTTCTGTCAGAGATGTACTCAAGCAAGAGCAAGATAAAAGAAAAAGTAGACCCTTTCCCAAGTCTATTGGAATAGGAAGGTGACCTCTGTTGCTCAACTACTTAAGGGCAATGAGCAACCCCACCTCTTGTTGACAGAAGAGATTAGAGAACCAAAGCTTGTTACAACGTGTGAGGGACCTGGCTATGCAAGGTTTCACAGAGGCACATATAGGGCAATGATGTCTCATGGCTGTGGATAGGTGGAGTGGGATTGTGGAAGGCAATGGGGAGTTATCTTGAGACAATGCCAACAGTGTTCCAGATGTATCCCAGACGACACTGAGACTTACGGTTGTCAAGAACTTGACCTGATGTTGACGACGACAAGTCAGGCAACGAGGAAAATAGTAAGAAAGTAAAAGAACTTGTATTCGACAAGAGGTCAAGTTCTTGAGGAGTCCTCTGTGAACTTGACCTGGTTTATATACATGGTACAAGCCACATCATAACAAACAAGTCTGTACAGTGAGTCATGGCTGATAAGAGATAGAAGCAGTAGAAGTGACTGTGGAACTGTGGAATTTCACATCAGAGTTGAAATACATCTTGGTTATCAGCCCGGAACATCCCTTGAATCACATGACACAGATATACCATAAAAGGCAAGTATGTTTTGAAGATGATCTCATAAAATGTAATAAATTGAGAAAATATTATAGAGTGGATATATGCGTGTCAGTTCATGACACACTCCCCCCACCATGCTTGATGTGTTTCTTGGTATTGAGAGGGTCTAAGGCTTTGCCCAGTCTTTGCCACATGTACTGCTTTCTGTCCAACCCAAAAATATTGAACTTGCTCTTGTCTGAAAAGGTGAACCAGCGCCACACCATCATTTACCAAGTGATCTGCTCTGTGACCCAGGCAAGATGGATACACTTGTTTCAAGTGTTGATGAAGGGAACCTTGTGTTGTATATACACATGTAATAGAGATGTTGTGCCAGAATTCCTGCATCCTGGCATCAAGGGTAACTCAATTGTAGAAGCAGCTCAGAAGTGCTGATTGGTAAGCTGATGGAATAGAGTTACCCTTGATGCCAGAATGCAGGAATTCTGGCACAACATCTCTAACATGTAAGCCCATGCCACAGAGAGCATGGTGGATTGTGGTGGGATGAAGACCAGGAAAGAACTTGTGCTGGAGCACAGTGGCTGTGTAGTTCCGAGTCTGGGCAATGGAAAGTGCAGCAAAATGAATGTTGGAGGGGGTAAGTTTGTGTGGGCGCCTGGTCTTGGCCTTTGTGGAGTATATGCTGCAAAGTTTCTTGACCCTCTTGCATATCCTAGTGACTGTGGTGGGGTGGATACAAAGCTCAGTGCCAATCTTGTAAGTCGACATGCCCTGAGCAAGCATACTCATAGCAAGGGCCTGAGTCACTGGATCAGAGTACTTGCCAGGCATAACAGATGAACTTAGAAAAGAATTGGATGTTAATACCTTGCCTGTTGAAAGTTGCTAGGCTTAAATGTGGTTGCTATTTGCCACTTACATAAGTCTTGCAGCCCCCCACCATGCGAAGATGGCCATATCTCATCTCATGTGCATCAAAAGCGCACCGTTTTTCGTACATAGATAGTTTAGATGGTACTCTACATAATATATTAGTTGAATGAAGCCTGAAACCTCCGCGTTTGTTCATTGTACAGCGAACACTACAAAAAATTGGGGTTGAGGTCACATGCTGCAAGACTTTTGTCAGCAAGTGTATGTATGGAAACTTCATGGGTTACCATGGAAAACAATCTCAGACTGCAGCCCCAACTTTGCATCCAAATTCCTAAGGCACTTATACAAATGGCTGGATATAAAACCCTCCTACTCCACAGCATATCACCCCCAGACAGATGGCCAGTCTGAAAGGGCCAACCAAGTAGTAGAAGGGTACATCAGACATTATGTATCAGACCAGCAGGACAACTGGGTCTCACTCTTACCATTGGCTGAATTTGCCTACAATAATGGTGTCAATGCCTCAACTGGCAAATCACCATTCTTTGCAAACTATGGTTTCCACCCAAGGCTGGCAGTTGGGGACAAGGAGGGACAAGAGTTTCCCCTAGCAGACAACCATGCAGAATGGCTCCAAAAGGGTCACGACAAACTTAAGGCTGCACTGGAAATAGCAAACCAGAGGATCAAAGAATACTATGACCAGAAGCATTGGACCCCAGAAGCTATTAAGGTTGGAGACAAAGTCTGGCTTGATACCAAGAATATATGGACACAACAGGCCTCCAGGAAACTGGCCCACAAAAGAGTTGGACCATTCAAGGTGGTAGCACAACATGGCACACATGCTTTCAAACTGGACCTACCGATAACCATGAAAATACACCCAGTGTTTCATGTTTCACTCCTCACCAGATATAAAGACAACCCCTATGGCTGTCAGGTTCCCCCACCACCACCTGTGGTAACTCCTGAAGGGGAAGAAGAATTTGAAGTGGAACAGATCATAAAGTCACAATACAACAAAAGGTCTAACATCTTCAAATACTATGTCAAATGGCTCAGCTATGACAAGTGACAATGGTTAACTTACAATGACCTGGTGAATGCACCAGAACTCATTGCTGACTATGTCAAGTCACATCCAAAGGCACCCCATGACCCCTGTGCCTTGAAGGGGGGAAGTGTCACAAACTGACACACATATATCCACTCTACAATATTTCCTCAATTTATTACATTTTATGAGATCATCTTCAAAACATACTTGCCTTTTATGGTATATCTGTTTCATGTGATTCAGGGGATGTTCCAGACTGATAACCAAGATGTATTTCAACTCCAATGTGAAATTCTGCAGTTCCACAGTCACTTCTACTGCTTCTATCTCTTATCAGTTGTGACTCCCTGTATGGACTTGTTTGTTATGATGTGGCTTGTACTCTGTATATAAACCAGGTCAGGTTTGCAGAGGACTCCTCAAGAACTTGACCTCTTGTTGAATACAAGTTCTTTCTTTTTCTTACTATTTTCCTTGTCACCTGACTTGTTGTCGTTGACAATGAGACTTCACCCCTTCAAGGCATGGGGGTCATGTGGTGCCTTTGGGTGTGACTTGACATAGTCAGCCATGAGTTCTGGTGCATTCACCAGGTCATCGTAAGTTAACCATTGTCACTTGTCATAGCCAAGCCATTTGACATAGTATTCAAAGACGTTAGACCTCTTGTTGTATCACAACTTTATGATCTGTTCAACTTCAAATTCTTCTTCCCCTTCAGGAGTTACCACAGGTGGTGGTGGGGGAACCTGACGTCCATAGGGGTCATCTTTATATTTGGTTAGGAGTGAGATATGAAATACTGGGTGTATTTTCATGGTCATTGGCAAGTCCAGTTTGAAGACATGAGTGCCATGTTGTGCTACCACCTTGAATGGTCCAACTCTCTTGTGGGCCAGTTTCCTGGAGGCCTGTTGTGTCCATATGTTCTTGGTGTCAAGCCAAACTTTATCTCCAACCTTAATGGCTTCTGGGGTTTGATGTTTCTGGTCATAATATTCTTTGATCCTCTGGTTTGATATTTCCAGAGCAGCCTTAAGTTTGTCATGACCCTTTTGGAGCCATTCTGCATGGTTGTCGGCTAAGGGAAGTTCTTGTCCCTCCCTGTCCCCAACTGCCAACCTTGGATGGAAACTGTAGTTTGCAAAGAATGGTGATTTGCCAGTTGAGGCATTGACACCATTATTGTAGGCAAATTCAGCCAAGGGTAAGAGTGAGACCCAGTTGTCCTGCCGATCTGATACATAGTGTCTGATGTACCCTTCTACTACTTGGTTAGCCCTTTCAGACTGGCCATTGCTTTGGGGGTGATATGCTGTAGAGTAGGAAGGTTTTATATCCAGCCATTTGTACAGGTGCCTTAGGAATTTGGATGTGAAGTTGGGGCCATGGTCTGAAATGGTTTTCTGTGGTAACCCATGAAGTTTCCATACATAAGTTAGGAACAGGTTTGCGCAATCCATGGCACTGGCTTCTGATTGACATGGAATAAAGTGGACCATTTTTGTCAGGCAGTCAACAACTGTACATATGGCATCAAATGCTTCTGACAGGGGTAACCCCATGATCAGGTCATAGGTGATTTCCTCCCAAGGCTTTTCCAGTGCTGGTATTGGGTTTAAGAGCCCTGGGGGAACTTGGTTGCTGTGCTTGTTCCTGATACAGGATTTGCAATGCATGACATATTTGTTGACTGATTTTTTCATTGATGACCATGCGTATTTGCAGTTTAACAGTTCATATGTTCTGAACTGCCCTGGGTGTCCTGCCACTGGGTTATCATGACAACTTTCGATGACCAGCTTGTGGAGTTCTTTATTATTTGGGACATAGATTCAGCCCTTGTATCATAAGAGTCCTTCATCCCATTCCCAATTTTTGACCTTCTCATTGTCATCTAAGGCTTTCAGCACTTTTGATAGGTGCTGGTCCCCTGGGATAGCATCCCTAATGAGTTGTTCCAGGTCATGGTCCAGTGTGATTGCCTGTAGCCACAATGATTTTAGCTCCAAAAATTGGTTTTGCACAAGCAGAGCTTGGCTCTCACTCCCCTCTTTAGGGATGTGCCTTGACAGCCTAGAGAGTATGTCTGCCCAGCCATTCTTTGCCCCTTCAATGTATAGAATCTTGAATTCAAATCTGGATAGGAACTCATGCCATGGCGTGACTCAGCCATTCAGTGGCCAATTTGTCTTCCAATACTCCAAATTTTTGTGATCACAAACAATGTTTACTGGGTGTTCAGCCCCTTCTAGCAAGTGACACCAGTGTTTGAGGGCCTTTGTAATTGCCAGCATTTCTTTGTTGTAGATATCATAGTTCCTTTCTGCTGGGACCATAGCTTTGGAATAATAGGAGATTGGGTGGAGCATTCTGTCTTCTCTGTATTGCAATAATACAGCACCTGTGGCATAGCCTGAGGTGTCTGTTTCCAGAATAAATGGTTTACTAGGCTCTGGCTGAATTAGGAGGGGGGCTTCCTTTAGTTTCTGCTTCAGTAAATTCCATGCCCAATCCCTCTCCTCCATCCATTCCCACTTTACATCCTTCTTGACTAATTCATAAAGACATTTTGTGATTTTTGAAAAGTCCTTTATGAAGTGCCTTAACCAATTTGCAAATCCCAGCCCTTCCAGGACTTCAGTTGGGTTGGTAGGGGTTGGCCATTCAATGGCTTTTTTGACCTTGGCTGGGTCTACTTTAATTCCCTGGGGGGTCACTACTATTCCCAGGTAGTCAACTTCAGTGACATTGAAAACACATTTCTCCAGAGCACAGTATAAGCCAGCCTTTTGAAGATGGCGCAAGACTTCTCTGACATGTTCATCATGCTCTTCTTGGGTTTTGGAGAACACTAGTATGTTGTCCATGTAAATTACAACATAGATGCCCTCAATGTCTTGGAATTCCTCTCAGATCATAGCCATAAAGGTCCCTGGTGCATTCTTCTGGCTGAATTGCATGACTAAAGGCTTGTACAACCCATACTTGGTCTTAAAAGCGGCTTTCCATTCATCTCCTTCCTGGATTTGTATAAGATTGAAACCCCACTTTAAATCAAACTTGGTGAATATCTTTGCCCCACGCAAGGTCTCCACAATATCATTGATGCATGGAAGTGGGTACACATTGGAGACAGTCATCTCATTTAGCTGCTGGTAGTCAATGCACATGCACAGCTTTCCATTCTTCTTTTTAACAAATATGACTGGGGATGCCATTGGTGACCTTGAGGGTCTAATATGCCCTGCTTTCAATTGGCAGTCCAAGGTCTTGTGCAATTCTGCATCTTCCTTGACACCCACACTATATATGGGGCCATGCCTTGGCTTAGCATCCAGTTTTAGGTCTATCTCCATGTCCCACTTTCTATGGGGTGGTAATGGCTGGACATCATCTTCTTCAGCAAATATTTTCTTGAATTCTTTGTATTTTGCTGGAAGCGAGTCTAGGGAGTCCAACTGAAGCTCTTTGGGTTCATTTGCTTGCATGTGTAGGGGCTTTGTAATGCAATGCTTCAAGCATATTGGCAAGTTGAATTTCATGTCCTTTCCATCCCAATCAATGGCAGGGTTATGGAATTTGAGCCATGACATGCCCAGGACTAGATCATTTTTGCCAATGTTCACAACATAAGCACTGAGAATTTCTTGGTGCTCCTGAATGCACAACTCAAAGGTGCAATAGTGGGTCACAGACCCAGAGTTGATTTCCCTTCCATTGATTACTCATAGTTTCTTTGGTGTTTTTAGGGCGATGGTAGGGATACAATGTTGTTTAACAAGGTCTTCATGGATAAATACTGATGTGGCCCCTGAATCAATCATGGCCCATCTGCTGAATTTTTTCATATTGTATGCAGACTTGTATTCAGGGGTTATGTGCAGAGGAAATGCATGAAAGAAAAACTGACGTTGTGATTGGTTTCCTAACGACATACATTCCATTTCCATATTTTTATTTTCATTCTGTGCATTTTGTAACATAGCACCCAAGACTGCCCCCCTGGCACAGTTTGAGCTCATTCTTTTACTGACTCATCATCAGTTGTTTCTACATCCTCAACCACTGCCTTGTATCCTGACATCTTGGCTGAGGGACATTTGGCAGCAATATGGCCACACCCTCCACAGTTATAGCAGGTATTCGTCCCCTTCCCTTTTCCTGCACTGTCCAGGTCCATCATGTCTGGGTCTTTTGCCTTGGGGGCCACCAGAGGGTGGTTGTCCTTCTTTATGTCCTTAAATGACTCTTGTACATTAGAGTTGCTACTGTCATAGCAAACAGTAGGAACTGTGAAGCCCTTCACATTGGGCCTGATGGCCACAATTTGGCCCTTCACCACTTTACCGTCCTTGATCTTGTATACCTGCTCCCCATTCCTGAACTTTTCCCTTGGGGGATTGCTTTGGGTGGTTGTTGGCTTACTGGATGAGGCATTATTGCTGCTAGACTTGTTGCCTCCATGGGACATCCTTTTGCTACCAAACAAGATAAGGTGACAGTTGATTTCTAGGGCCCACTGGGTGAGCTGGGCAAAGGTCTTAGTGCAGGGATCATAGTTTTGGGCCACCATGCTGTCTGTTACATTGGATGACAGGTGTCATGAACTGACATGCATATATCCACTCTATAATATTTTCTCAATTTATTACATTTTATGAGATCATCTTCAAAACATACTTGCCTTTTATGGTATATCTGTGTCATGTGATTCAGGGGATGTTCCGGGCTGATAACCAAGATGTATCTCAACTCTGATGTGAAATTCCACAGTTCTGCAGTCACTTCTACTGCTTCTATCTCTTATCAGCCATGACTCACTGTACAGACTTGTTTGTTATGATGTGGCTTGTACTATGTATATAAACCAGGTCAAGTTTGCAGAGGACTCCTCAAGAACTTGACCTCTCATTGAATACAAGTTCTTTTACTTTCTTACTATTTTCCTCATTGCCTGACTTGTTGTTGTTGACAGAGACACACAATAGATAGAAATAGACAACACAACTGATGTAGCCACTACTTAAGGAAGACCAAAGGATAGTAACAGGGGGTCTCAACACATACACCAGGTAGCACAGAGCCATAGCATGCCCATAAGTGAGGGACCCTTCAAGCAAGATATATGTCATGACCCAATGTCATGAGCACCATTTATTATATTTTATTTTCATTTTTCATCTTTTATATTTTTCTCTAAGTCAAGTTTATTCTATATTTTACAATATATGCATTGCCACATTATGTAATAGTGCCACAGTGCTTATTTTGAGTATTTTCATCTCAGCTTGCTCTAACACTGTATTTGTCTCATCTCAGTTACTCTCTTGCAGTTGTACCTCACCTCTGTGCTGTATGGGAACTTGTACACAGTAGCTAGCTGAATATATAAGGGAGAGTCTGAGAGCCTTAAGCCTCAGAACTCAACCTCTTGTCCTGTCATCCCCTCTTCCTGTGTGGTCACCAAGCCATAACAGTTTCTGCCCAGTACTCTTAAGTACAAGTGCACCTCTGATAACTCATATCCTTGGCACCTCACTGCCTTCTACCCCTTCCTCCTTCCCTGCATGTCCCTTAGACATAGCAGGTAGACTCTCTGTATTTACTGCAGTAGAGTCAGGTGTTACCCTTTGAGGTATTTGCCCCTGTCTAAGGCTCTGGCCTTGACACTTGTGTTCATGTAGGTTGTTAAGTGTGTCTGCATTAAAAGAATCACATGACACTCCAGCTTCCCTGGGAACAGGCTTGCCAACACCATCACAAACATAGCAGGACAGCTTACGCCAACCCTGTTATTCAACCACACCATCATGTGGATCAAATCTAGATCCAAGGCAAAAGTTGTCTAGGCCTGGGCCATGTGGTGGAAGTCCACCATGTGCTTGCCCTACACCCAGCTCAACCTCCCTAAACCTCCCACATGGAAGCTGCACCCCATCCACAACAAGTTCAGAGGCCCACTGGCTGAGATGAGAGGACAAAAGATACAGTGCTGCCTCATCCAAGTCATCCTTGGTCACTGCTTCTCCAGTGCCTACTCACCCAAACACCAACCATATAACCAAGACAACCCTCCAGACCCCTTATGTCCCTGCAATGATACTACCCTTTGTCATGGCCTAGACCATGAGCATGAATTTATTCAAATTTTATCTTATTTTATTTTCATTGGTTTTCCTGGTTTTTGAACAAGTCCTGTTTATTCAGATATATGCATAGAATTGTTGACTGAGTCATGTGACCTTATTGTTGTTGACCACTGTTGATGTATTCCAGAATATTCTGACTGATGTGGGACCACTCCTGTAAATCATACAATCCCATATTTCACATGTACTGCCTTCTGCTGAATATATAAGGGAGATTCTGAGAGCCTTAAGCCTCAGAACTCAACCTCCTGTCAAACATCTAGCTTCTACCTGTGTGGTCACCAAGCCAAGCAGTCTCTGCCCAGACCTCTTAAGGTCAAGTGCACTTCTAAACCCCTCTGTGTGTTGTCACACCCATCCTCCTCACTGTGTGTCCCCTCTTAGACATTGTGGTCTTGATCCTCAGTGTTACAGCCCTTGGATCTGCCTTCACCTCACAAGCATTAGGTGTCACCATTCAGGTTGTCAGCTCTGACACCCTTCAGACAATCAAGCACATACTCTGAGACTGCCCCCTGCACTTGGAATCACAATGGCTCCTTTGCAAAGGCTCCCCCTCCATAGAGATGGCAAAAGTTTTTGACATGATGAAAGGCCTTTGGGCCCTAGTTGATTTTCTCAAGGACTCTGGTGCTTTCCACTTCCCCTGTGACAATTCTATTATTTAGTTTCCTCTTCTCCTGCTTTGTCTCCACATTTGACTGTCCTCTGTCCTTGGTATGCCCTCAGGCTGTTTGACCTCTGTCCCCTGTTTTGCCCCCTGTGTCCTGTTCTCTGCTTGTTTGGTTCTGTGGTGTCTGTGTTTCTTTTTCATGACTGGTTTGTCCATGTGTTCATGTAGGTCTCTAAATATGTATGCCAAAAAAAAAGGTCACGTGACCAGCTGTCATTGGTGGATGTGCCGCTGGCTAACGGACCGAGCCAATGGCTTCAGTTTTGATGTTTTCGCCGAGGGCGGAAAATTTTTATTTATATCAATTATAAAACACTTTATTTTCGTCCCGCTACAAGATGTGAGTGCGCGATCACGAGCCAGAAACGCATATATCTTGGACATGTGCCCTAGAACCGGAATCCTCCCGCAAGTCGCATGATGTTGTTAGGATCGTATTTCTTCCTAAGGATGCGCAGTTTCGGCAGGTTGGCGCCGTATATCCTGACGAGAAATTTTAATATAGGATAATATTGCCTCAACTTGAAATACGAACAATTTCAGGTCCTTGTCGGCAGGCGAATAGTTCCCGTATTGAATCTGCTTATCCCCAGCAACATCTTGCCCCTCCGCAATAGCCTTGTTCAAAATGATTTTTGCACTCTCCTTAGCCATTCTGAGGAAAAGCTGGTCGTATTGCGGGTCCGACCATTGCCAGACAACGTTGAAAGGGGAAAGATAGTTGTCGTGAGGGTACGCTCCGCCCATGCTCCTCGTGCTCATTGAAGGCAGAAATGGCTCGACAACATGCGTAAGCGTTGCCCCTTGCTGGAGTGTTTTTTGGCCCCAAAACTACATATAATGATATAGTGATATAGGCGTGATAGCATCGCAATCTTCGGTAACACATACCTCAGTCTGATTATGGATTTCTTCAAGCAAGGACTTTGAATAGTCCTTCAAAGCAACGGAGACAAAAGCGGCTCTGAAGAAATATTTTCAGAAATGTTTTTTAAAAAGCCAAATAACTTGGACATACCTCAGGCCATCGGTAGTATTCACCGAACGCGAGGCTATTAGGCTGTTCATACTCCTAGTCGAAACATTCGAAGAGATGTGCGGAATAGATGTGTAGCGTTCAAATATTCCCGAAGGTGGTGTTGGACCATCATAAAACAGCTGAAGATTAACGCCGGTTACCTACGATCGAAAGAGAACTTCAGCTTGCAGGTATTGTAACTCATGCCGGGGCTTACCTGAGATCCGTTGACCGGGAGAGCAAAAGTAGAAGGAATTATAGAAGCTTTCGGATCCTTGACATTTGCGATGAAGTCTAATGTAGCTTGATTGACTGCTGCGATGTATTCACCCGCATAGACTTGCACGCCGCCCCATACTTCTTTCTGCGGGAAAGCCAATACCGTGAACTTGGTGACGATTCCAAAATTGTTGAAGCCGCCCTAGGAGGAATACTATTAGATGATATGACAATAGCATACTATCACAGATTATACCTTCAAACCCCAGAACAAGTCGGGATTCTTGGTTTCATTTGCGATAGTGATGTTGCCACCTGGGAGAACGACCTCGAAAGCTTTGACAGTGTCGATGGCAAGTCTCGTGGGCGTAATCGTATATTGAATCGATTTTCCGAAAAACAATCAGCAACTTACCCGTATTGGTTGCTCAAAAAGCCGTATCCACCACCAAGTATAAAGCCGCCGACACCGACCCCGCTAGCGCGAGCACCAATTGCAGTTACGCCATGGGGGGCAAGCGCTGCATAAACATCGTCCCAGATCTATTGAAGTCTTATTTATTGCCATTGCATGGTGAACAGTCGAGTCTTACCAATCCAGATCCAATTTCGACTGTTCCGACCGATCCGTCCGCCGCAAGTGGCGCGGGATGATAAATAACCTGGCTGAGCTTGAATAGCGCGATTTGGACCCCGGTTGTGGATGAGAAGCCTATGTTGGTGGTATGTCCACCGGAGCGAATGCCAAATGGTGCCGAGGCATTGCCTACAATGTTGAGCTAAAAAGAATCCATCAGAGTTATGTTGAATGCATAGAAACGATTGCAATGAGGCTCACGATAGTGGAGACATCCTTCGCATCAGCAGGCTCGGTTACGCATGTCGAGTTTTGAGTGCTAGTAGAAGACCAGTGGCTATTTCCTTTGGTATACGAGGGATCGCCTGCTCGCATGGTCGCTTCAGTAGCCGAATGCCACAGTGAATAGAAAGGATCGCACCAGCATAATGCACTTCAATACCTTTCTGGTCGATGGCCTTACAGGCTGCAAGGGAACTCGGGTCGGGAGACGGTGCAGTGCGGGCTTCAATATTGGCGTTGAGGGCTGCCGAGAGCCCAACAGCCGAAGTCGCGAATACGAAGCAGCCTCGTAGCCTCATGGTCACCAGAATGAAGGAGAAGTGTGGGTTATCTGATTTATTGCGGCATAATTTATACTAAATTCAGAACTTCCACTCGGAGCCCAAAGTGGACAGCCTCATTACGTTCTGAAGGTCGGCCGGGGGCTGAAGACCTGGCGACTGGTGCGCGCTGGAACCTGTCAGCCCCAACTGAATTCCATCGGACACCCCTGCCCAGTGTGATATCCCTCACTAATGGCTCGCGTAGTCGGTCCGAATGGTGTACTTCTCCTCAGCCACATTGCAATAAACTATAAGGTATAGCCGGCCGTGACTGGTGAATCGAGGCGGGCAAGACGATGGATATTTATCGGACTAATCCATCTAACGGTTTCCCACTCGCGGCTGCAAACAGCAGAATGGTACCTAGAACTTCGCATGTGAGACGCTATCTAAACTCGGTAGGTTACTGAATTTCCAACTCGGCTGAATGAAAATCAAGTCCCATTCTGCAGCAGATCAAATGGCGTAGGTTTGATTTGTGTGCTAGTGTGAAATGTGCCTGATAACCCCAAGAGGGCATTCGTGCGTTGTGGCATGAATGTGTTATACGCTGTCTTTGTCGCTCAATATTACTATGTCCAAGTTGATTACCCACATCGTATGTGTTTCAGTGCAGCTAAATGCTGTCAAGTGGGCTTGGCTTGTACCGGTAGAAACCCGCTAGAAAAGGTATAAAAATGTGTTGTTGAGGTTTAGACATGGAGAGAGAGTACGGCGTTGATTTACGTAGCCCAATGTTGCTGGATATACTCTCTGACGAACCAACTGAGGGATCATGCACAACCAACGCTGAGCCAAAGGTAGCTCAGAAACGTCGATTTATGAAAGGGCAGGCCTCGGCTAAGAAGGATACAAAGGGGGTGGACAAGAGCTCTTTCCAGGAACTTTGATTACATCACGTATTTGTCTTGTATAAATGTTTCCCCCTATGTTATTTAACATGTTAATAACTCCCCTAATACACAGCACACTAGGTAGAAATATGTTATTAAGATCTCAGGAGTTTCAAACCGCACCCTAGGTGCGGCGCCATCTAAACTGTTAGCCCAAGCGGAAAAGGGAAAGAAAAACATAGCACTCCAGCAATGCAAGCGCTGAGCGGTTCGCGGTTCGCGATACCATTGTGCGCGGTTTCTCGTTGTTCTGTACACCTTTCTGTCTTTCGGGTATTATCTCTCTCTCATATATTTAAGTAGCTAGTTTCCGTGTTATATACGTAGCTCCAGATTAGTCTTCCAAGACAGGTTAGCAGCTTGGATTTAGGACCACAGTCATATGCTCAAGTTCTAACTGGTGATACCCAATACAATGATAGGTATTGGGCGAGGGGCCAGCCGACGCGACACACAGGTCACGTTCATGGACCCCCTGGTGTTACACCAGAAGCTACACTGGTTGAATCACTCCACGGCTCTCGTTTATTGCTTCAGCCTGACATTTCTTCTACAGTAAGACTTCTTGATTTGAATCCCCTCGTTATGAAAAGGCACTAATTTTGACGTGTTATGAATGGTGAGACAGGGACACACCCTTGGTTCGTACAAGTGACCCTTACGAAAACGACGCTGCATTCTTTGACATGCTTCTTTACTACGTCATTTCAGATCAAGAGCTTCTACTTTATTTGTAGCTTCTTCCTCACACCAGGAGGCGTGTAATTGATGCAATAAATCCATCCTGAACATCCATTGCATGCCATGAACATATGAACTAAACCTTGGATTCATTGCACCCACAGATTTCCCTGAGCAGTTGTACCCTCATCTCCGAGATGTGTGGTGCCGTATTTATTCTGGATTTGTTTCTTGAGCGGTTTGGCCTCGTGTTGATGTAGCTCGCTGAAATTGCAATGGTCACGCAAGACGCGCGCCCTGAGGATGCCTCGTGCTCGACCACAACAACATCGTGTTGGCGCCTGTCAGCGTGTGTCGAGTTTTATCCAGCGCCATCATATTTCCCTCTGGGATACCGGTTCAAAGACGCATACTGACATATGTTGATCAACATAGAATGTGGCCCCCGTCCCAGAGAGCCGAGTACCCAACACTCGGTTCGCGCGTACTCCGCGCCACACCTGCGTTTTATACGCCATACCCGCGCTCTCCTGCCTCTCTGGCGCCTTGCTGCCATACCTGAGCCCGTTGTAGAATACAAATATACAAATATATATCGAATCTACCAGAATGCCCTGGCGATCGCATGACTCGTGTAGTACGAATCGCGTACTTAGTTTAACGTTCTACGATGTACTAGAACGCCCCTTAATCGTGTATGTAAGGTGCGCAGTCTCGCTCCGTAGGTAGTTATCCGCACACTTGAATATATCACACTTTTACTCATCTTACGCACACTGCACTACTCGCATATATAGCGTGGTATATATATAGGAGCAATAGACTAACAAATACCCGGCAGCATTAGTCAAAGGAGGCGCCGTGATGACTTGAGTGGCTCTCACGTGACCAACTTAATAATTTCGATCACCATGTCCAGCCTCAAACGGAAACGCGGCGCGGACACCAATGAATTCGCTGCTATAACCAAGGTCAACGTTATCGGGGTATCGCCTTCCACAGCTGGTCCGGTTCTAGGTAAGGACCATGGTGGTCTATTAAAGGCCCATTCTCAACAAGAATCCTAGCCCATTTTCCTTCCCTTGTTCCTCCCAGCGAGACACCTGCCTATTTGTATGGCAAAAACATCCGCGCCGGCGACAAAACCCAGCAATCCACGATACTTGTCTCCGAAACCCCAAAGATAGAATACGTGAGCACGAACCAGGACGAGGCTGCCAGCAGCACAGGATATGCTTGCCAGTTCGGACGTTTCCATAATTCTATTAGCACACGACCTGAATATTGGAAAACAGATACTTGATCGCTCTACACGATCGCAAATCCAACACTGTCACCTTTCGAGTTGCTCCGCTGTATGACCTCACTCGCACAGTAAAGACACTCAAGAATATGGAACCCCAAGCCGTCTCTCAAGCACAGCGTGTCCAGGCCCGAAATGTTCTCGGCGAAGCTTTTGGCACGAAGAAAGCAAAGGCTGCAATCAGAGCTGCAGAGAGAAACAAAGTGGATGTCGCAGCAATGAAAGATGTCCAGGATTTCGTTGCGGAGAGCGTTCGGGGCGGAACCAGTGCGCTTCCAACAAAAGGTTGGCTCTCCGTCACATCAGCAAATAACCATCTAATATATTTGGCAGAGGAGGTGATAGAAGCTGCGCTTTCGACCAGACTAATCCCCACCCCCAACACCTCCGCTGCTACCCCAGCCGAGGCTTACCCGCTCTCCAGTATTATTCCAGCTCCCGAATTCGGTTCAATATCAGTACAGCCATTCGGCGCTGCCAGTACTTCTCCGGAGCGTCGCGCTCTATTACCATTCCGACATAGTACATGGCTAAACCATAGACTCTCCCAAATGTTTGCGACGGGAGACACAATTTCCAAATCAAAATTGTGAGCGCCCACACTTCGCCAGGAAGCCTAAAGCTCTCATCCGGGTCTAGGAAATCCCTAATCTATGCATCTATTCTTTTGGCGTTCCGCAACACGGCTGGTCACATCCTTGCCAAGTCGACGACGGATCCGCGTGGGGCGTTACGAGAACGACTCGATGCGAATCTGGTGCCGGATGTAATCTTCGATGGCCTAATTGAGAGATTCACTGAAACAGCTCGTGGGGGACGGTGAGCCAAGAAGCATTTCCGTTGACTCGCGACACAACATCTGATCATCTATACCTTAGTCCGACTGTGACTAGCCAAACCGAGACCAAACTGCTTACTTATTTCCTCGCGTTATGCTTGCGCATCGACTCATATTCTACTCCCATTGCCACCCTTGCTACAGACTTGAAGCTCACGCCCGCTAAGTAGGTCTCATGTACACATAATCCGATAGGTCGCTTATTGTTTAATAGGTTAACAACATATTTTAAATCATTGGGATGCAAGGTTCAAGGGACCGGGGACGAAAAACGCGCTGTCTTGAGCGTACCTCTTGAATTCCCAAAACCCAAGTCACTCACAAAGCGAGGGGGCAAGTAATGCGTATTCAGATTCTATGGTGGCCTGTTGCTGGGAAAGTTATTGTGTTGTTGTAAGTCAATGGCTACAATATATTATCGCGCTACATCGCAGAATCGTTACATTATTTACAAACGTTGTGAGGCTACGTCTATGCAAGCTCAAACACGACCTCACTCCGTCCCTGGATCTGAACTGTGATTACTTTTCCTTTGGCAATCTCTTCGGTTTCAACGTCGACAGCCTGTTCCGCTCCCCTCGCGCCTGTACTGTCAACCAAGGACACGCCGACACGTCCGACCTTCACGCCCGCGCCTGTCCAGATGCCAAGCTTGCCGCTGCATCTTGTGGCCACAATGTATTTCCCGGACTTGAGCTCGGCTCTATATACGCCGCGAGAGGAAATATACTTGTCTACCAGTCCGAGGCACGCGATCTGCACGCCTTGCTCGATGGGTGCTATACATATCGTTGCCCATCCAAGTGTATCGAGGTCGAGTCGAATGGGCGATGCTGGGTGCAACGGGTTGGCCGAACCATACTGCAGCGTGAGTGACGGGTTGGAAGGATTGCTCGTCTGGATGTATACAATAGCCGGAGGAGGTGCTGTTCTGGGCGGAAGTGACAGGGCGTGGGCAACGTCTGCGGGATTGATAAATTCGACGACCTACGTAGCAAAAATCAAAACCTGGAAGCCATGAAACTCACTACAAAAGCCTTACCTTTCCACCCCAGCCTCGAACGTTCCAAACGCCAACCGTGTTGTTTACATAAGCTTAATCCCCCGGCCATGACCGCCTTCCAAAACTGTCGGATCCAAGATATCATTGGTGGCCGTGAATGGTTCGGAAGCTTGAATAACGACGCTTGGCGAGGTCGAAGAGGGGGATAAATTGCCGACAAGCTTTTTCAAAATCGTTGCATCCGATTTCAGGGGCATATCTACCACGTTCGAGTCAGGCTTTGTCAGGGGTGCAAGTCAAAGACAAGACAACTAACCCGTGATTGTTACCGGACCTGTGCCAAAAGCGCGGAACGAGGCATGGAATGAAGCCTAAATATGATATCAGCACGAGCTTCTCGAAAATATCTTGGAAACAGTGGCACCTGTGCAAGTCCCGCATGCGAGGTATTCTGGATGCCTTGAGGCGAGATATATGCGTGTGTTTGGAACTTGAGGTAACGTAAGCAACAGATATGCCCCCAAGTAGGATCCATAACTGACCATATCGAAGTCTGGGCGTATGTCGAGGTTGCTCGAAAAGAGAGCATTTATTCTGTTGGGAAGCGATCAACACAATATTCGGACTTGCAACATGTCCAAGCTTACGCGTTGGTATAGACGTGGTATCCGTGCGATTCCTGTTCATTTGGGAAATCTTTTTTGATGTGGGCAAATGTCAGCGCGTTCAGCCCCTACCACTTGAATGCTCGACTCACAATCTTCGCTGTTTCTGCAAGTCCGCTTCAACCCGTCTCCTGCCAAGCCGACGTCGCCCAGTAAGAGCCGAGGGGTCATTCCCATGGACCAAATAACGCTCTCTGCCCCAAACGATTCAAGCGCAGCAGTCTTGACCGCCCGTATATATGCACTTCGTAGTTCGGATACGTCGACCGCCTTGCCTGTTACCTCGACGCTCCGAGGATCTGGGAAGAACACTTCGACTGCTGAGCTAATATGATCGAGCGAAGCCATATTGTCGCATTTTGTGAACGTGATGCCGGCCGCACGGAGCGAGGCATAGTAGTTGCGAAAGAATGACTCAATCGACTCGGGGTGGATGGTGTAATCTATTTCCATGCCGTTAGCACTTTAACGAAACTAGGCTAGTATTGCGACAAACATTGATTGCTTTCAGGTTCAGATTGTCCGGGATACCCATCTTTTGTCACCTTGACGAGCTTGTATTGGGCTGAGAATCTGCCAGTGTCTACGCCGAGCCAATAGCCTTGTATGGTATGCCAAACTCCGACGTCTTGAACCCCGCACTGCTTTTTGGCGGTTTTTACGACTTCAGCAAGACTCTTGTATTCTCCCAGGAATGAGCGCGAAGAATCAAAATCTTGAAGCGTTCTAAAAGCATTCGTGTGCTGCCAGCCATCGTCTATCAAAAGCCGAGCAGGCTGCACGCCTAGAGAGCGAACGTGTTCGAGCACTTGTAGCGCAGAAGATGCTTGGGTGGGCACTGGGTGCTGAAGCGAATTCCATGTGCAGCTGGACAGTTGGAGGTTAAGAATTCTGAAACCCCCCCAACATTCGGTGCTCACTATGTCAGTATATCTTCAGGAAACGGAGATACACCAGTCGACGTCGCGTCCTTGCCAAGGGTTGATCGAGCTCGTTGAGTTGCCGTCTTCAAAGCAACGTTGATGTCGCGAGCAACAACGATGACGGCTCTTCCGGCTCCCAGATAGCTTGAGTCTTTGTCAAACTTGACGAAGATTGATCCTTGCTCGTGTTCAGACAGCGATCCGCGAAGCGCGCCCGTGTACGAAGCGGTAGTCAAAGGCAGTAGTACGAGTACATGTCTTGAATTGCGGAGCACGAGGACCTGAGCATCGCCGTTGGGAGAAATAAAGTGTGTTGGGCGAGCGAAAAGCCATGAGGAACTGAGGTCAAGGGTTATGGTATGCTCATCCGTCGCTCGAACAAAAGTGGGAGACGTACTTATCTCGACTCAAATGCAAGCCGCTGGTGACGCCCGAACCAGGAGCTCCGAGGTTGAAGCGAGTTGCCTCGTCCGAGGCGTTTGCGTGTTTTCCAAGATCAAAAAAGAGGCTATAGACGTGAAGCTCGTCGGCTGGATTAGAGGATTCAACCTTTACTGTCCCTCCAGAGGTGGTTAGGTTAGGCAGGTATCCAGTTAATAGGTCCATGGTACGAGGTGCCGGGTATCGTAGGGGAAAGGGTTTTGTATGCGGTTGGCGATGGTTGCGATTGAACTGATGGCTGGCAGGCTGCGATAGATATAAGGTAGGACACGACTTCGCCATGCTCATGATTAATTTCCAATACCGCGTTTTGGGGTGATGGCTGAATAAGGAAATGAATTTAGTGTTGCTTCTATTTGCAGGGATGCACGCGTATAGACGATTCAACGTAGGTAATGCAGGTCAGCATAGCACTAGTGATTTCATTTGAACTCGTTTGATACAAAAAATTACTCCACAGTACATAACACTCCTTCAAGCGGCCTTCACCATCGGTGGGGACAGCGATTCTCGAAGTTTGTCCGGCTCTACGTTGGCATGCTCGGAATCGACAGGGATCCCCGTCTTGGCCGCGTGTGCTTTCATGCCTAGTAATATCTCAGTTACAAGCCCAAATGAACTCGAATCTATCGACTTGCGTTTGAGTTCTTCAGCCAAGAGCTTTGTTTGAGCGTCCAATCGCTTCGGTACTATCCTCTGCCTTGGAACTGCAGGAGCAAAGTCGTATTTTTCGACTCCCAGCTCCTTGAGTGTCTTGAGCTCGACCAACGAAAATTCTGCAGAGTCCTCTCGGTTAAAGTTGAAGGGCTCCTTGAGCAAGACGGGCGGATTGGTTATCAAGCGTACGGATCGCGTATGATTCCTTGATGCGGAATGGAGCATAAGCGGGTGCAGAAGAATCACGTCCCCGCGTTCTGCGAGGTGGGAACATGAACGACCGATTCGACTCGCCAAAGGCGATGATGGTGCGTACCTCCGGTCATTTCAGTAAAAATGTTGCATTCGTTCATGTGTGCTATGAAATCAAACTTGCCCTGGTCCGCTCCTCCTCCCGGAAGTACGCCCTCGGGATGGTCGCGCAACCAGCGGGCGATGACTCCTATGCTGTCCTCGGCGATATACGTACCGCCACCCCGTGGCTATGCAGGCTATACGCGTAAGCCAAGCACGAGGGAAGCTGACCGAAACCAACCTTGATATCGCTGTAGAGTGGAATAATGAGTAATCCCTGCTCTGGCGAGTCCAGGAAATGAAGAAAGAAGTCTCCGTCGCAGTGCCTGGCGTGATGTCAGCGGTTATGATGAGGGAAACCCTGGATCACCTACCAGTTGTCAAGTTCACGTGGATTGGTGTCCTCCGTTTCCCACTTGTCCAAGCCTAGGTTCGTGATTAATCCTAGCAACCGATGTCAAAGTTGTCCAAGGATTAACCAAGATTACTCACCATCCCTCCACTCTTTGCAGGTGTCTGCAATTCTGTCTTCGCCTCCGACAATCTCGCATATGGCACCCCAAGCATTGGGAGCGATGTCCTTGGCCAAGGCGCGACGATGCCAGGGTTGATTAACCCTCTCGGCTTTCCAGGTCGACTTGTCGTTCGGGTCGACGCCAAGACGGACCCATACGTCACGCGTCACGCGCTCGATCCATTCTTCCTGAAAGGTACGAACGGGTTCAGATCGCACCAAGACACGAGGGCAGTGCCGCGTACCTTGAGAGCCTTTTTTATGACTACATAGCCGTGGTTCATGAAAAAGTCGACCTGTTCGGCTGTTGATTTTGGTTGATGTCAACGTGTTTAGCCATATCGTTTATTCCCTGCCGCGCTTGCACGTACGGGTCAAGTATTTGTATTCGCGGGGCATGCTTGGCCAGTTGGGAAGTAGTGGTGAATTGCCTCGAGGGCTTCGAAGGACGATCGATTCAAATAAACGCTCGGCGGTGCTTTATATACGCATTTCAAGAGAACTCGGGGCATGGTCCATACCTGGGGAAAGCCCCGATTGATGCTGGGTGTGGAGGCAATCGAACAGGAGCAATAGCAGAGGCATAATTGGTTCCAAAAGTTGATGGAATTATGGGTAGGCCGATGGCTTTGAGCCTTGTGGGGGATTAAAGGCCTGCATATGCATGAAGAAAATGTGGGGTGCGGATTCCTCAACGATGGTCTGGTGTTCTCTGTGTATCGGAACCCAATTCCCCTGGTCATCGTTTTAGATTTATTTGAAACATGTGAGACAATCTAGTCGAGGCTGCTGGTCGCAAGCGATTCCAAGCCGTGCCGATTAAATCACTTGATCGGAGCCACATTTCGGGAACCTTGGGACCAAGGCTATTGGTGTACTGATGTTTAGAGTGGCCGTTTGAAGGATGGCGCGGCATGAAAAACACGATCGGTGCGAAATGCGGGCACCGGTGCAATCGCGTGCTATTTTTGCGGGGCAGGTGAATGTGGGGATATCACGTGACAAGACGTCGGGAGCCATGTGGTTTCGATGGCGGTGAGGAAAATCTGCGCTCTGCCTCGTCCAGACTCGCCGTGCCCCGCCCCATGTCTCTTTAAGCAGGAGACATTGGAGCCCGCCCGTCGAGTGACCGCCGTGGATGCCAGAGTATACGCCGTTGCAGCCGACCCCCGCCATGCACATCTTCGCCTCGCTTGGCGTCCAATCGCCATTCGACCCAACATGCAGTCTTGTCACCTCCCATGTCATGTCGCCCACAGCGCTTGCTGCGATCCGCACAGCGCTCGCCGTCTACTCCTTGACCGCCCTGGTTGTCAACATTGTCTGGCAGAGCGTCGAGACGGACACCATTGATAGGTGAGCACCCTGCTCTTCCTGTTGACGCTGGCTTACCCTTGGGTCTGCATCAGCTTCTTCTCCTACTTTACCAACCTCTGCTACATCGGCCTCTGCTCGTACATGTGGGCTGCCTCGGTGCAAACCATTGCTTATGCTCGACATATCCGCCGCTTTCATACCCACTCTGGCGCCCGATACGAATACCCCTTGCAACGGTGGCCCCGATTCCTGCAGTTCTTGCATCTGCTCTTGTGGTCTACGGTCACCACTTTTCGTAAGTCTGCCTTTCCAGCCGATGAACACGGTGCTGACTCTTTGGACAAGCCTTTATCGTCACAGTCGTTTACTGGGTGCTATTGGCATCTTCCTCCACATTCCAATCACGTTACTCGAGTAAGCGACGATCTTGGCGACCCGCAGCTGCCGATCCTGATTCCATTTCCAACAGCTTGGAATAACATCACCGTCCACGCAATGAACTCGGTATTTGCATTGTTCGAGGTCTTGTTCACTCGCGTCGGACCGATGCCGTGGACCCATGTTCCGTTCCTGATCCTCCTGTTGGGAGGATATGTTGGTGTCGCATATATTACCCATGCGACCCAAGGATTCTACAGTACGTGCTCGGTTAGGGTCTGAATGATACATGAGCTCATTTCAAACTCGTGCAGCCTATTCGTTCCTCGACCCTAAGAAGCAAGGCCCGATGCTTGCTGCCTACATCGTTGGAATTGCAGCAGCGGCGGTCGTCATATTCGCCATTGTCTGGTGTATTACCTGGGTCCGCAACCGCATCTGGAGACGGAGTGAGCTGGAAAAGTATGGACCTCGCGACGGAGCGAGTGACGAAATGCCCATGCGGGAAACGCACCGCGAAAAGGTTTGATGGAGTAATCGAGCTATTTTATTTTATTTCTTTGCTATTGTCAATCAGTTTTCAATCCATTTCATTCTTTTGGGAAGCTTTGTGCGTCGTAAAAGTTGCGATTCATCCTGCCAGTCTTGATGGGAATGACTGGACCCTGATTATAGATAGAAGGGGAAAACCAGTTGACTAAAATGGTATAAAGACTCGCAAGGACTGATCCAACTCTTGACCCCATCCACCACACCATCTCACTATCGTATCAAGTACGCAGGTCCTCCTGATTGTATCTATCGTCTTGTTCTTATAGCTCATAAGCCTTCAAACATGTCATCTGGAAAGGGATACTCGTACAACGGGTCTGGTACAAACTCGCAGGTATATATGCGCAATCGAATCGCGTCCGTTTACTGAGAATCGGTTTATAGGGAAATCATTACTGCTCGCGCGACTATGGTAGCTCCGCCCCCAACCAAAACTCTTACCACTACAGGTGCGTCGCTTCATGCGCTCACTGTGATCTTGGTAGCTCACCAGGCAACCTGCGTGCAGCAACTCCAACGGGAGCTATTACTACAGTAACCCTGATGGATCCAGCTGTATGAATCTGATCTTGTTTTTTTTCTCCTCGTCTATTCATACTCATCGATCTTGACTAGATTACGACAGCGGAAGCGGGTCTGCGAGCTACACTAGCCCGAGCGGCGGAGGATGGTCCGAGAGCAACGGCAGTCGTTCGTCCAAGTGATATTGATGTGATATGTAGTTGTCGGAATCAATGAAGCCTCGTTTGAGAATATGTTCGGCCCGGTCTATAAGCCAAGCCGAAATGCACAAACACGCCAAGCGTTGCGGTCGGAGCGATCGCTGCCAACGTCAAGGCTAGTGTCAAGGTGGGTCACTTTGGTGTTGTTCGCCATGGTCAAACCACCGGTGCACGTGTTCCAAGTGTGTTCAGGAAAAGGTAGTGTCGACTGATGTTCAAAGGAAGGCGGGTTTTAAACAGGTCGCGCTGAAATAATGAAAGCCATCCATATTTTTCCATCCAAAATGAAAAAAGGAAAAGAAAGTACCCCTCTAGGCAGGTATAAACCGCTCCCGGTCGGCTGCCCGCTGGTGCAGTCAATTCACGCCCTCTCGACGTCAACCGGGTATGAGCATCCTATCCGGGATTTCATGACGTTTTACATATGTCTCCTCGCCCTTGTGATGTCGTCTGCAAAAGGATATACTTGCCGAAATCACCCTAAAAACTCGCAGGCGAGTTGGTCCAATGTAAGCTAAGACAACGTAGGCCGAGGAGACGGGTTGTAGGGCAATCAATGCTGCTCTCGTGACTATGATAGCTCAGCCCCGAACCAGAATCCATACCGCTATAGGTATGTGGCCGCAATCTACTGATCTTTTCGTGGCGTGGATGCTGATATCATATCTTTTTGAAGCAATTCCAACGAAAGTTACTACGACAACAATCCAAACGGCTCAATGTATACATTTACTTGCATTCTCCCCATTGCCCGTACTGATCCATCCGACTTCAACCGATTACAAGGTTTTGCCAAATATCCGAGTCCGAGCGGTGCAGGTCGGACCGAGAGCAATGGCCATCGCAGATAGCGTGGTTACGTCGTAGCCATTTTTTGCATCTTGCTGATCGATTTTTGTTTTGTACCATGATTTTAATCGACTTGGGAGGATGTTTCGGATCAGGCTGGAGTTGATTCTTGGGATCGTAGAGCAAGTCATTCAGTATGTCGGTTAATAAATACCACCCACATGCAGGCAATCCGTTGGTCTCTGTCAATCGAACCCGACACGCAGGGTCCTCTAAACAAAGATGAGGCGGCCTCGATCGGGGTAGTCTAAATGCTATTGGTTGAAAGACCTCGTCCGATGTTCATTTGACCTGAAATGGTACTGTACAATACCAAGCAGTGCTGATGTGATATGGCATAATGAGTCATCTCGAGGTTCCGAGTCGGCTTGAGCACTTAAATTTGGATGTGCGAACGCCCTATTTGTGCATTATATATACCGAGCCGACTTTACGTAGTATGTTGGCGTCCGGCCGCCCATGAGAAAACTCCTCACATACCCGCCCGGGCAATTGTATCAATAAACATCCAGCCCAACAAGGCAGTCGAAGGAAGTGTCACATGGCTTAATCCGAAGAAACATCGGCATGGGCAATTCGCGTTCTGGACTGGCAGATTCTTGCCATGCAACTTCAGCCAACCGACCAATGACAAGCCTTGCAATCTGTGACTCGCCGATTCGCGGATCTGGCACGCATATCATCAGCCACAGCCTGAGTGCATAAATGGCCGTGTTCTCCACGATTTCCACACATCCCCTCTTTAACGCTAATCCGGTACCCACCCCCGCCCTTACGAGGAGCAGATAAGCAATATCCGTTTGATCGACCTACGCTGCTCAAGTCACCCTTTCTAGTTTGCACATCACAGCATGGCATGCAACGAGGGATTCCCTCATTATCGCTTTTCTGGCGTTAACTCGCAGGCATGTATGTCGGCCTGTGTGTCTCGATTTGACGCTCAACACTCTGCCACAGGGTAATCACTACTGCTCTCATGACTTTGGCAGCTCCGCATTTAACCGGTACGCCTACCACTACAGGTATGTATGCTACAAATTATCTCGGGCTCGAGTGCCAATACTAATGTTATCTCAACATCTAGCAACACAGACGGAAGCTTTTACTACAGCGGTCCGGATGGATCAAAGAGTGAGTCTCCCGTCCCCACGCTTTCGACGCCTGTGTCTAACATTATTTCCAACGGGCTATCACAACGCTAAGGGACTTTCAAAGTATATCAGCCCTACCGGCGAACGACAGACTGGGAGTCATTCGGCACGCACTCTCCGGTAACTATGCATCCCCCTTTATTGTTGACTTACATTTATGTAATTTTAGTTGGGTTTGATGTACATTACGATTCCAGCACTGTTGTTCGATCTGCCTCAAGGAGGTTGTAATAGTAGTTGCTGCAAGGCCTAGTACGGCCGAAGTACCTTTTTGAATAATCAATTATCAATTCACTCTTACTTACACCTTGTGGATCAATAATCACCCTCGTTTAACGGGTGCGCAAAGCTTCGGACTGGCAGTGCGGAATCATCAGTCTCCGATTCACACGTCGGAGCGATTTAACCCCCCCGCGGCAAAAGGTGAATCACCCCATCGAGTCATAACAGCGAATTTATTTAAGCAATAGTATATTGCCGTTCAAAAAATTCCCTATGGGCTCTCTCTGTCTCCGAAAGCGTCCAGTATCTCTCGTCGGGGGCGGCGTAGCGCACTTTGACATCTTTTCCTCGTTGTTTGAGTGCTTCGAGGTGTTCGTGTCTGCCAATACCACTTGGTATGCCGACAATTGCATCACCTATCGAGTTTAATCAGAGACGTACTCAACCAAGTGGCTACGGCACAACTCACCATCGATTGCCGCTAGCCACGAGAACACACCAAAGTCTCGCCTTGGTAACCCGAGAGGCAACCTTGGCACAAATATGGTAACTACATAACCCAGAACTAGCATATCTACCATCGAATATTAAGCAATTTTCCTAGTCAGGGGAACAAAAAAAGCGTACTGAAGAGAAGTACACCCAGCCATAACTTGGATACTTTAACGTATGCCACTGTCTAATGTCTTGGTAAGCTTTCATGGGTTAAAGATGACTTGGAATATATAGTTACGTTATCGGGATAACGTCGAGCGACCACCGGTTGACTTCCAGCCAGATAAGGCAACTAACAAGTAGCACAATCAGTATAAAGCAGTGTTCTCATTCAATAAACGCACAAGATTTTGCGAATCAGCCCGGGCGATTGCAGCCGCAGTGCGCAAGGGGTCCAGCTTTGTGTACTCGTAGGCACCTGACCCATTTGTGAATGAAATCAACTGGTGATGCGATTCTTACTCAATTCATGGGACAGTTCACATAGTGGTTGCACTTACTGTGGGATTCGGAACATAGTAAAAGTCACGTCCATTATCCTTCAGCATTACGTTGCGAGAATTGATGTATGCGACCCGAAAGGCTGGAGCTTTTCCTTTCGAGTCAACTCCCCACTGAACGCCATTTTGGCTCATGGTTGGCTGTGCCGCATATACTGGTTCGTCAAAATCCAAGCCGCGATGAACCAGACCCATTGTAGTGGGCGTGCTGGCAGTCTATGCCGCACATATAGTTAGAATTTATCACTTTGAGGAGGTGCTACCCACGTTGTTATACGCATCGACCATGTAAGACTTGAACTCTTCTACGCAGATCGCCGCGTCATATCCTACTGCCGAGGATGCACTATCGGGATCCGGATGCGCGTACACACTGAACCTGCCATTTGGGGCGTATGACTGGTGTAGCCGTACGAGCACAATATCAACTTGGATCCAGCCGCTCCCATCTGAGCCATCGGAGACCGGAACCGACTTGAACGAGTGCGCGACTCCATTTGGCCACCACCTGGCTGATATCGTGTTATGCGGTCGCTTTTACACGTCTTGAGCGAAAATCTCACCTGCAACGGCAGTGTCGGCCTGAACTATGTTCGAAGGAGGAGAATCTCCCGGCATCATAACTGACGTGAAATTAACAGGAGGTAGGCCCGGATAACGGATATCCATAGAGGCGAAAAGCGAGTACATCGCCGTTTTGGGTACAAATAAGTAGGTCATGTTATTCATCGGAGAAAACGGCACGCTGAAGGAAGATGCCGTTAGTAAAGATTTGATTCCATCTAAAGAGCTTCTTACAGATATTTATCAAGCTCATCGAGGACCATACACCCGGCTCGAATACCCCATCGAGGCCACCTCAATGTATGGCCACGCGACTCAGTAACTGGCGACCGGACCTCCGATAGCACGGCCTTGTGTTGGTTGGCAAATGCACCGAAGCCGAGCCCGTTTTCAGTAAGTTGGGCTGGATATGTTTCCGCGAAATAGACTGTGTCGGTGACGTTATTCGCGGCGTTACGGTCCAGCTTTAAGCGGTTTTCGGTAAACGACCGGCCGATTGGTATGACCCCTCCAGAGGCTAAGGGGATCAGCGACCAAGTCAAGTTGTAATTCTAGGATGGCTTTAGTATGCACCCTACGTTGTTCACAGCCGTAAGAAACGTACGTTATAGACCTGTCCAAGGAGTGCAGCCGCCCGCTCGGTGTCCGTTGGGGAAAGGTCGCCAAAGACGGTAGTTTCAGTGTACTTCTGCAATTGTCGCTACTCTCAAGGTCAGCGATATACAGGTACGCGTGCAGAAATGGCTTGCCTCTTGTTGTGTGGATATACCGATGATTCGGGCAAAAAGGAACATCAAACAAGCGGACACAACTGCGACAATAAGGAAAATTATGATGAAGAATGTCCACGGAGTACGGCTGTCAAATAGTTAGCCGATGCTTGGAAGAACATTTTTGATAACATACTCGTATCTTCTGCGAATGTTTCTTTTGGCCCCTGTATGAAGGAGGGTCCGACGAAGCAGCAAACAAATGGCGCGCATGGGACTGCTCGGATCAATAATATAGCTATCCAGTTGTCCTAGGGTAACTCCGCCGTCTGAATGCGTGGACTCGTGTATGATTGTAGCCCAGACTGATTCAAATTGAGTTTCTAATGGGCGTGATTTAATAGTAGAGATGCGTACCAACAGCTTCTATTCCTCTTCGAGAGAGCTGAACAAGGTTATAACCCAAGATGAGTCCTACAATACTAGACACAGCCCCAACAATCGCTCTGCTCCAGAAAAGACTTTTGCCAGAGCCGATATAAGATAGAATATAAACGAAAGGAAAAGCAACCAAACTTGGAATCGTTATTTTTAGTTGAATTCCGTACCAACGTTGAGATATGCTTAAACTCACCAAAGCAAAGTGTGCACAATTAGCGGCTTGATTGGGATGGGTTCAAAATTGGACATAATCCCCGTGCCTTCAATTGACCATGGGCTGTTCAACAGTGTTCGAGGGATAGGAACTGTCGGTAAGCGGGCTGGAGGCTGCCGTCCAGGCGTAAGCGGGGTGAGGAGAGGCGATGCCTAATGAAATAGGATATGTATCGACTGGCATCATCCATTGAGCTCGCGAACGCACCGCTTCAGCCGCACCTGGGATCAGCCCTTCGAATGAGCCATAGTGCCTCCAAATCGATGAGTGTGAAACAGGTAACCTCCGCTGGGTATGATCACAATGTGAGGTGTGCTCCGCGGCTGAGTAAGGACTTAGGAGGTCTAACGACGAATTGGATTGAAAGTATCCGGGGCTACGGGGATCAGGACTTCGTGTGGGAGAGCGAATAGTCGAAAGTTCTGAAGTCGGAAATGGCACCTTTGCGGCGGTGGGTCGCTTTGGTGACATCTCGTAGACGGTATTATAAGCCATTTCGAACAATTTTTTCGAAGACGTGAAGATGAGTAGGGAAGCGAGTTCGAGGATATCAATCTAAGAGAGCCCCAGTAGTTTCGAAGTCGTCTTGCCTCCCGTATGCCAAGCCAGGAAGATGCCAAAATACCCGGCTGGTGAATTTCCATCAAGCGTGAACGGACAAGATATATACAGGAAGACATGATTCGCTTCACAGGTGATTGGTCGAATCGTGTGCCCAAACCGAAACGAGTACCTCGCTTCCGCCACCAGAACGAGGCTGTGCGATTTTCGAGAGTTACCTTAGAAAGAGTCAAAGTTAAGCGCGGGTCCGCTCTTGAGTTACACCGGAAGAGTTGGTATCCTGGAATTTTGGTTGTTCGAGAAGGTGACAAGAGATAACTGCCCAAACCCCATGCCCGCTCTTTCAGATATGACCCGTTCTAGTAAAATGCATCGCCGCAGTCAATTACACATCCAGATCATACTCCAATAACAGCACCCAGAGCTAATTATGCGGGTGACACAGACAATCCGTGATGAATTGATGAGCGTGGATATCTACCTGTGGCGGTTCGGGCGGAGAGAGCCAATGGGAAAAAGAGCGGCGAGGCCCACCCGTTGGGTCGAAATTCCGCCTGAGATACGGCGCTCATATTGCTTTCAGTGATTTCCTGTGGCTTGTTGAGTCAGGCTACAGTGGTGGAGTGGCCTGTAGTTCTCATAAAATTCCGCAGTCTAGCCTAACCTATTCAAATCGGGTGGTGGGGTATACTATCAAGCAAACCCATAAGGTCAGGTGACCGATACCTTTTTTTTTTGCTAGATATTTAAAGACCTACACGAACACAAAGGTCGAACCAGTCTGGCACAACAAAAAAGGACGAACGAGTAAAGCGGAACACAAGCGGGCGGAAGGGGGGACAGAGGTCAAATGGCCAAAAGACGTACTTAAGGCAGACCATGGCCACGAGGTCAGAACGAGAAACATAACAAAACTACACATCAGAGCGATCGTGAGGGAAGCGGAAAGCGCCAGAATCCTTGAGGAAATCGATCAGAGCCCTTCATCGTGCCAAAGTTTTTTGCCATCTGCAACGAGGAGGCGCCTTTGCAAAGTAGCCAGCGCGACTCCGAGTAAAGGGGCTACTCCCGGAGCACTTCCTAGGTCTTTAAATATCTATGCAAAATAGTAATCATAATCCCGGAGTTATTGTCTGAAAGGCGGTGTCATCGCAGGGACACTAGGGGCCAGGGATGTTGCCTAGTCTGTATGAATGGTGTTTGAGGCTGTAAGCGTCGGAGAACCAGTGACCGAGGATGACTTGGATGAGTCAAACCTGAACCTCGTGTCCTTGCCACTCGGCTGTGCGTGCTCTGAACCTGTCGTGAACGGGGTGCAATTTTCACGTGGGACGGGTGACCGATACGAGCTCGGCGAGTTTTGTTTGCGAAGCCATTCACAATGTTTCTGCACATTCAGAGTCTTGGGCGCCCTGGGTAGAGAATGTAATTGAAAATATGGCACCTTTAAGCCTAAATGGATATCTTCATAATTGCAAAGTATCTCCGCTAAACTAACGGAATGCACACATTTGTTATTTAGGAGTTTGATGCAAGGAGAACGGATCTCTATCGCACCGCGATCTCCTATTTTTTAAAAGTGGAGCAGAATCCGGGTTGCCTATATCAAAAAAGGGGCCCAACTGTGATACAAAAATTCACAGTCGGCACCAAGGCCCACGGCCAAGACAGGATCACGATCAGCTCCATAACAGCTGTCCGATTTTTGGCTATGAATACAATAATTAAACTACAACCATGATGTCAAAGGGGCCCACCCACCTGCTCCTAAAAAATGATACATCGTGGGTATACAGAGTTATCAAAATGAATCGAACAACTAAAGAGTGTTTCGAAGTGGAAATGTCCCAGTAATATGTTGAAAAGAAAAATCTGTGACGGCCCTTTAGCTTTTTCCAATTCCAAAGTCCCAATTAATGTATCATGTCCATAAAGGTTGCAAGTGAGGATAAGAGAATCACTGCACGATGAAATGTCTCTCGAAAAACTCTTTATGTGCGCGCTCGGCCTCTGAAAAAGCCCGATGTTGTTGGCTAGGAGTGTTGTGACGGAGTGGACGTTTCTGCCTCGCCGTTTCAGCTCTTCTAGGTGCTCATATCGGCCTACGATTTACGTTGTAATAGCCCGTGACGGGGATAATACTTCAAGGGAAGCTTACCTCTGAGTAGAGCTCCCAACCAAATAATGAGATATATGGATATATGCTACATTATATGGCAAATACTTTTGTTTTCGATCAGCGATTATCTAGAGCAATATTTGCGCTTAGCTTGATTGTAGTGGGGAACTGTTCGGCTAAGTTACGTGACCGAAAATAGGCTAGAGCACTTTCTTGTTAATCTGTATGCAGAGAACTGGATAGCCCGCTTGGCTCTGCTAATCCTATTTTTGATAAAGCCGTTGAGTGTGTTGAATTTACAATCATGTGCGTGTATGTATGCGCATATTTGTCTCTATTTCGTATCCCCCCTCTCTGATATCATGCGCGAGTTCGCGGGAACCCCCTTTCTTCTTCCTTAGTTCTCTACCTTCGTAGTTGAGCTAAGTACGATTTGTATCTTAGCCACGAATTACCTCCCTGCGTGAGAGAGTGTTGGGCGGCGGAGCCCCCGATAGGGGTATTATCACCTGCCCCAGATGTATATATATTGTCGGGTGTATGCATCTAGTTCGGGGGAATCTCTCCCTGAGCGCCCTCTTGCTCATTGTAGTGGCACGGTCACCCTCTCGACCTCGTGCAACATTGAGGCGCGGTGGGATAACATATTTTTCGCTCATCCTCTCTGACATGCCTATTAGCTCAATCAACGCTCGCCTTGATTATCCGGGCCGGTCTTCCAAAGGCGGAGTACCGTCAACGCTGGTAACATCGAAGCCCTTGTTGAATCGTGTCGCGCCCATGGGTTTGCTATTCGAGCGAGGAGTGCCCTCAGAGGTCATTCCCCAGAGGAGTAGTGCCGTAAGGCGTACAGGAACGCGAGACAACTTGAAAATAATGCATGGTAGGGGGGATATTATTCAATCATTTAACTCTGTAGCTCACTTCAACATAATCATTTCGCGAGCATTTATCCTCGGGTCGAATGACCTCATAGTCTCCAGGAATCTCATAGAGATCTCTAAGGCTTGAAGTAAGTGATTTTGGCTACCCGGAGAGTCTCGATCGCGTTCTACCACCCACGTGCACATGGATACATGCTGTTCGTTGCGGACCTTTGTCCGCTCTGAGGTAAGATCAATCCAGGCGAAAATATACATCGTTGAGAACCTAAGGGTATCCCCACTTATTGAATGGAATTTACAAATCCACCCATCCAGGAGTTAAGACAGCAGATACAGGTTGAACGAAGGCCGATAGAGAGAATGAAAACATCAGAGAACCGTGTTGTAGAACTGCAATAAGGATACGATCGAGAAAAGAGTGAAGATTAATCTCCCGGGTTTATTTGGAGCGAAACTACTTTTGAAGCTTGTCCAAGGTGGGCAATTATAGCAAAGATAAAGCAGATTAACGAACGATGAAATGTCTCTCAAAAAACTCTTTATGTGCACGCTCGGTCTCTGAAAGGGCCCAATCGTGTTGGCTAGGAGCGTTGTAACGTACTTTGACGTTTCTGCCTCGTCGCTTCAGCTCTTCCAGGTGCTCATGTCGGCCGACTCCAGTTGGAATCCCAACGATCGCATCACCTACGAAAGGTTTCAAATTTTCGTAAGTATCGATCCGCCAGGCTATGCTATAATCATATTACCTTCAATAGCAGCCAGCCACGAAAATACCCCGAAATCTCGTCTCGGCAAACCGAGAGGAAGGCGTGGCACGAAAATAGCGACGATATACCCTAGCAATAGCATGACTACGATTCACGTTGTCAACACCCGGGGGAGGGGGGGAATAATGCTTCAAGGGAAACTCACTCGAGAGTAAAACTGCCAACCACAACTGAGAAATGTGGATGTATGCGACAGTCTGTGACAAATATTGTTATTCGGCCAGCAGTTATCTATAGGAATACCTGTGCTTACCTTATCCGGATAGCTACGCGCGGTGATTGGCTGGGAGCCAGCCAGGTAGGGCAACTACGACAAGCTCGTCAGCACAAATCTAACTTAGATTTTAAGTGGGGCATACCAGATGCTGAGAATCTGATTTCGCCAGCGCATCAGCGACACGCATAGGATCAAGCTTTGTGTACCCCAATGGCCCAGATCCATTCGTGAACGAAACCAGCTAAATGGCCCATTTAATTGAGCCAGATTTCCCACCACAAAGCCCCATCACTTACCGTCGGATTCGGAACATAACGAAAATCACGTCCGTTGTCCTTTATCATTACGTTCCGGGAATTCTCATGTGCCGAAGCAAACGCAGCAAACTTTCCCGTTGAGTTGATTCCCCACTGAACCCCGTCCTTGATGGTCGTTGTTTGAGGAGTATTGACGAGTTTATCGAAATCTAGGCCACGGTGCAGTAAACCGAGTGTGGTGGGAGAGCCAGCAGTCTAGGAATTAAATCAAGTTTGAGCTTCTGTCTGTTGAACTGTTACTCGTGCGACTCACGTTGTTATACGCATCAAGCACATAAGGCTTGAACTCTTCAACGCACACGGCAACGTCATACCCGACTGGCGATGGATAATCCACATCCGCTAGCGCGTGTACGCTGAACGTACTGTTCCGTGCGTATGCCTGGTTCAATCGCACGAGCACAATCTCGATTTGAAGCCAGCCGTTTCCGTCCGCGCCCATGGTGGTCGGAATGGACATGAACGAGTGTGCTACACCGTTTTGCCACCATTTGCCTAAACAATGCTCGTTTAGCTGTGGCCAATTTCGGATGATCAGGGCCGTGGACGTACCCGTGACGGCAATATCCGCCTCAGATATATTTGCTGGCGGCTTGTCCTCTCCTTCCATCAACGCTGAGAAATTGACCGGTTTCAAAGTCGGATAAGCGATATCCATCGACTCGAACACGGAGTACATGGTCGTCTTGGGCACGAACAGATACGTCATGTTGTTCACAGCCGAAACTGGGACACTTGCACCAGTCATGAGTCGACGGCAGAAAATAATGCAAAATCTACTCACAGATACTTGCTCAGCTGATCAACGGTCGTACACCCAACCCGAATCCCCCATCTCTGCCACCTCAAAATCTGGCCCCTCGACTCGGTCACCGGAGATCCGGCGTTTGAAGTATCCGCCGAATTCTCATCATCAAACGTTCCAAAGGCCGAACCGCCCGGTACGAGCTGATCGCGATACGTTTCGGCAAACCAGATGGTGTCAGTGACATTGTGTGTTGCTTGTGGATTTAATTTCAACCGGTTCTCGGTGAAGGAGCGTCCCATAGGAATAAGGCCAGCGGAAGAAAAGGGGGTGAGGGACCACGTGATGTTGAAGTTCTGTGCAGTACGTTAGCAATGCGATATATGAGTGGAGCTGAGCTCGTCATGCGTACTGAATATGCTTGATCCGCCAGAACCTTGGCTCTGGCAATGTCTGCTTCTGACAAGTCCCCGAACACCATTGTCTCATCATACTTGACCAGTTGTCTCTACATCCCCAGGTCAGTTTCAGCCCAAACTTGGACAGTAAGCCCCTACCTCTTGCTTTGTGTAGATATCTACGATTCGACCGAATATAAAGACGAGACATGCAGATACGACCGCGGCAAAGAGAAACAGAATGATGAAGAACGTCCACGGTGTCTGGCTGAAAAAAGCAACTCTCAGTCTGGTTGAAACGACAATTAGACCCGCGACTTACTCGTATTTCCGTCGATGTGTGCGCCTTGCACCTTTGTGATGGAACGTCCGGCTAAAGAGCAATTTGATAGCAGCCCAAGGACTTCCTCGCTGCGCAACGTAATCGTCCAACTGTTCCAGTGTGACCCCTCCATCCGGTTGCATTGATTCGTGAATGATTGTGGCCCAGACTACCGGTTTATGGCAAGTTAATAGAGGGGGCAACGAGAGGAGACGTTATGACATACGCGCAGACTCGATTCCTCTTTGTGCCAGGTTGAGAATGTTGTACCCGAGAGCCAATCCGACTATACCGCAGACAGCTCCAACAATCGCTCGACTCCAAAAAAGACTCAACCCGGATGCTGCCATGCATAAGAGATAGACAAACGGGAACGAGGCAAAACTAGAAGCCGGCCGGTCAGAAGAATTAAAATTACGAAAGATCAAGTAAGAAAGAAGTCTCACCACAGGGCAGAGTGGATCACCAGCGATTTGACAGGAACTGGCTCGAACCGGGACATGAAACCGCTCCTTGCAAACCTCCATGCCCGATCAGAAGGCGAAGGAGGAATAGGGACAGTCGGAAGTTGGGTCGCGATGGACTGTTGCCGCTTTGGTGTGGCCGGGGTAAGCAGTGGGGATGACTGCAAGCAACCAGGGAAAAAAAAATCAAACACTTGGCACGCTAGACTCGATTGATCTAGGACGTACATCATTACTTGAGACCGTCGCCAACGCGTCTGCATGACTTCGGTATCCTTCTGATGGTGGACCCAGCGCATTCGGCCTATGTTTTGAGGGTGCGAGATGGTCGTGTTCTGGGGGTTTGAACGAGACAGAGCGACAACTCTCGGTGGCGAGCGTCTCCCGAGAGGATTGGGTGCGCAGGGACCCAAGATCATACTGCTGAGGACTCTGGACGAGGATATTGCAACTCGGCTCTTCGGAATAGGAATTCTGCCGCTGGCCGGTTGGCGAGCGCACGAACACACGGGGCCCGGTGGGCATTCGGCGCGGGGGGCGAGGGGGCGGGACAAACGGCTCGACCAGGATCGGCTCGCTTTCCAGGTCTGAATTGTGTTGCATCTCGCCTTGGCGTTGCAGAACCGCAGCTGACTTGCTGGGATAGGCAGTACGAACGGCGGGAAGCGCAGTCAAAGGGAGAATTGGCGGGCAGAGCTCGGGGAACCAGTCGCCTGCTGGCCTTCATCCCGCTTATAAGAGAATGCCCAAAGTGGGGAGCGCTCACTTCAGATGAATTTGCGCAAGCCCAGGGACATCAGAAGATACCCCGTTTAGGCCACTTACCTTCATCAGGTTCTGGATTACGACGCTAATCACTCATGGTCAACGCGGACAGTGTTATACGTCATCACGTAATGAATTGTCAATCCAAAATGAGGCTACGACAAGTGTAATTTTCCTTTCGACCCGCTCGAGCCACCCGCATCGCCAAGTGACTGCCACCACTTGGCCCTTCCCACGTGGGAAGGTTGTCTGTCCTTGGTCCCACCCATCTTGGTGCCATGCAAACCGGCCTTGATGTCGTTCCGAGCGCTTCCCCGGATGACAGTAGATAGCCCAGAACTTACGCCGCGACGACCTCCCCCGGAAACGATTCGCTCGCGCTTGTGCTGCGTTTGCGCTTGGCTCGGCCTTGAGCCTCCGTTCCTGAGCCGATCTCTTCTTCGGAATTGTGCTTCCCAGCAGTGGGTTGCGGTGCAGAGCTCCGCAGATAGGACGGTGGCAATGAGGCGTCCCAGGCACGCTTGTGCAATCGATAGATGGCCATGGCAGCTCGTGCGTCCGTAACCTGCCAAGAACCCTCATTTAGAGATATTCCCAAAATCGGGTTGAAGGACGTACACTATTATGTTCGCCTGTCTGAATATCCACACCCAACTCTCCCTTGATCAAATTTTTCAGTCCGATTCGCGGGCTGCGATACTTTTCCCAGAGCGTCTTGGGGGAAGAAGTGGCCGCATCCAAAGTGTCCGCGTTTTGCTTTCCCTTGATCGAACGCGGGGCTGGTTTCTTCCCAGCGTAAATCTGCGTATCACGCGTACGAGACGCCGGATGGGTCAATAGCAACGCAGCAAGGTCGTTGTGCAACGCGTGGCCGACGAGGATTCGATCTGCCGGCGCTAGGAGCTCCGCAACCCGGGATTGGATATCCCGAAAGGGTTTGGCTGGACGGCATGACTTGTTTAGAACGTAACGTGGTGTGAAGAGATAGGCGCTCGCCGTTTATCATGTCTTGAGGTCTGACTCCACTGTATTGGGTGCGGTAGTCTGCAACCCGCTCACGTTGTTGGACAAACTGGAATTGGACTTTAAAATACGTTTGGAGGTGCGTGAATAGAATGTCACCTCGTCCAGCACAATGCGGCCATGAAAGTCGACAATACTGGCCCTGGCCAACGAGGACTCTTTGCCGCCTTCGCCCACACCCACCATCTCGCAATCCAACGCCAGGTAGCGCCCAGGTCTGCTTGGCTTGTGAGATTTAGGACTAGTTCCCGCGAGACAATAGGGCGACTTACTCGCCTACGAGATCCTCTCCGGCTATTCCTACTCCCAAAACTAGCTTCCGCAGCTGCTTGACCTCCTTGGTGGCATCATCGGCTCCGTCTTCCTGGATGACAGATCGAGCCGCCGAGGGACGAGTGGATGTGGTTGGTGTGCTCGTTTCTCCACGAGGAAAGGCCAAGGAGGCCGAGGATGTCGTAGCTCGTTTAGGGCCCTTGGATTTTGAGGCTGTTTTCCCGTCCGAAGGAAGAGACTATCGAACCTACTCTGCATAAGGTGGGAAACATTTATATATGGGAAACCTACCTTTTGGAGAGCCAGCCAGTTCGAGCCAGGCGGTACGCTCGCAGCTTTTCGTTTCCCCATAATTACCCTTTTTTTGTTCCAGTCAAGAATGCGCCTAATCTTGATGACGGAGAATCCGGTTGGTGGACGGCTGGCAGATGTGGTAGAATTTGAAGATCGTCCTGTAGTCACGTGACGAGAAGTAAAACGTTAGTGGCGAACGTGATGCGCCAGTTGCCTGGCTGAGATATCTACACCACCATTGGAACACTCCGTCTTTATTAACGATCAATAGCCATAATATCCATTTCCGCTTTTTTATTTTTATATCCGCTGCTGAAGAGGCACGATCTTAGCAGGATAAACAACTCTCCTGTTCGTACAGGCGGTTCACGGGTGCGAGCGTTGTGCTTAAAGGGAACCACCCTTGCTCAGAAAACTATTCAGCTAAATCATTCTTTAAAAGGAATGTCGGATTACGGTGTTGAAGGACTCCCACGATGAATAAAGTTGTTTTATGAGCATATATGCGGATACATGTGGACGTTCAAGGCACTTGCATTTGTTAATATCTTAAGCTACAGCCAGTAACTCTCTGCGATTCGGTGTCACAAAACAAACAAAATCCAGCAGAAAAAAATCTACAACAAGGAATAGAACATAAAGGGCAGGAGTCAACAAGTGTCGGATATGGGCAATGACTCGACGATAAGTATGGGACGCGATGGTTCTTGAATATGTTCCCTGTTCCTCCTCACAGAGTTGGGCCTTGCCATGGGTGAGGCTTTAACATCGAGCAGGTAGGGCACGAGGTCACGTCTGCTCGAATATTCGCGTGGCCTGAGTGTACTTGATTCGATCCAGGCAGGTTTGGCTCCCAGAGCCGGAATCGTTGGCCTGATCTTCTTCAGAAACGAGCCCCTATGGTTCCTTAACGTACAACTACCGCTCCTTTGCTCAATCCCATCCAAACTCGGGCGTATCCCTGGCGGTCTCATCGGGTGATCGTATCTGTAGGGGATTGCTGGTGCGATAATACTTTTCATAGCGCTGTGATATACTGAAATTTGTAGTGGTATGCAAACTACGCCATTAGTTCATAATGCATACATTTACCCGCTACTGGGCCATAGAGCTCAATCAAAAGGATTAAAGGCACTGGAGAGCCTATTCACTAGGCAATCGGTATGTGTTCCATGCCTTATTTTATCGTGGAAGAACAGGTTACAATGGGACTCGTCGTTGCCAGCGTTAGTAAGTTTAGGATTGTCATAAAGCTAGATCATCAGACCACGAGGACCCCAAGCGACATTGACTCAAACCTGATTAGGAAGTTCTGGTGAAATCTACCGTAAATATTACAAAGACGACAATACACTAACAGAAAGGAAAACACTACATGGGCATCTACACGGGTCGTCCAAATCGAGCACAAACCGGAGATAGTTATACCCCCCCCGGCCCCGATCTACAGGGTGGCCGCTCTAGACAAAATGTCAACCTCAAGTGGGCCATACTCGAGGTCGCATCCGTACGCATACCGTGCATAAGAAGCTCCTCAAGTGCTGACTCAGCAACGGCGGTTGTCCTAAGAGCCACTTATGCACAGCGCGAGCCACGCCAGGAGAGGGGAGGAGGGGGGGGGGGATTGTCGCCGCCGGGGGTATGCCTGAGCGTTGCTGGGGTAACTCGTCGTCCTTGTCCTGCACATCTCGAACCAACCTTCCACTCGATATCCCCAAGGCCTCCTCAGGCGCGGTGCCTCTTCTGGCGAATGGGCCGTTGAGTAAACGACTGGAGCCGGGGGAATGGGTGCCTCTCGAGATGCCGAATGCGCCACGAATCAACCAAATGGGGTGCCAGAGCGCCAGGCAGGGGTGGTGAGACTGAGGGTCGGGATGATTGGGCAGCCTTGTGTGCTGCCCTAGGATTGGCGCTGGGCTCGACTTGGGGATGGAGGTAGCGGTGAGGGCGGGCACTGGTCGAGAAGAGGGTGGCGCTGGCGCTGGCTCTGGCTTTGATGGCGGTGCCGGCACCGGTATTGGTAGCACAGACGCTGGAGGGGGTACAGCAACCCCCACCTAAGCAATCTCATCTGTGGTCGTCTCTCTCCAGTCTGAGCTGTGAGTCATACACTCCATTTTAATGTATAATTCCGGCCATCTACACTGCAGTACCTTCCCGCGAGGCTTCGGAAGCACTATCACCTCGGTCAGCCGAACCTTCTTGACCACCGCGCTTGAGGAACTCCCGATGTTGAGCCTTAGCACCTTTAGCCCAGCTGGTTCCGGGATATCCAGCAGCTGCCTTGCAGCATTAGACTTCTGCCGGAGCTCGGTACAATCGGGGCTGCATGAGTCCTGCTGGGGATCCAAAGACGCTGGAGCAGTGCCCAAGCCCAGAGACACCTCTGGCTCGGTCTGGATCGACAGTTTCTTGGTTTTCAGCGTAACCGCTGGTGACCCAGGCTGTGCAGATGATCCAGCACCCAAGCCCTTGCCAGGAGGCAAGGGGTCTACCGGGATGGACAGAGGAGCTAGAGCGGCTGGGGCGGAGGTGGCTGCCAGGGTGGAGGACGGGGCGCAGGATGGAGCAGAAGTTTGAGATGAGGTGTTAGGTGGGAGGCAGGCTGCATTGTCTGGCAGAGGTGCATTGGGCTCCTCCTTGTCCGAGGGTTGCTTGGGTTCCACAGAGCCACCAAGTGTTTTGGTTGGCTCGGCCTGCGCCATCTCCACCAGGTTCAATATACAACCGTTTTCGTTGTAATAATCTAATAAATTTGTATTAGTATTCATCATTAAATAACGGGGCTCGCTTAGGATGCATACACCTACCCGCCAGTGGATCGCGTGCGCCCGGAACGCATCACGCTAACACATCCAATTGATTATTGTCGACAATCATGTAAAACAATAAAATACATACCAAGATCCATGGAGATCCCAGCGCCATCGAGCAAACGCTGAAGAACGGCCATGGTAGATCAAATCCCATCCTTGGACAACCGATGCCAGATCAGGTCGAAAGCTGACCCGTCCGCGTGAGCAAAACATCCAACTCAAACACGTGACGGTATGAAACTCACCCAAGCTATAAAACACCACAAGTGCAATCACCGCCGCCACCGCATACTCTGAAAGTTGCAATAGCGGCTTGGAAGGAGTGAGAAAACCATGAGCAGATCCATTGGCGGAATCTGCAATTACTTCGGGCAGTGTCAGGATACGCGACATCGGCAAGTCCAGGAAAATAATATTGGGCTCCCGACCCGTGCGTGCATCGAGGGTGAGATTATTGGCCATAAGTCGAGGCTAATCGAATGCACGAGCTAGAAGCGATAGGAACAGGTGGGCAGAGGATACTGTCGGATATGCCCAGCGACCCGGCAGAGTCAATATCAGGACGGCTGCCGATGCCAGAAGGGTGAGGAAACGCCGTGGCGCTGAGAGGTTCAGGAATAGGGGCGACGTCGGCAGTCTCAGCAGAGGCGTTGGCGACGGCGGTCTTAGCATGGAAGGAAGCGGGATGCACAAGTGGCTCAGTGCAGAACGGCTACCGTGCAAACCATCGTGCGTTTGGCCGTGCACGACGGAACTCATGGTCACGTCCCAACCCCGAGCATGTACAGTTGGCCTCCACATATAACGCCCTAGCGAGACCGCATAGCACAAAACATCCGCTTCGTGCTCAAATCGCAGGACGTCGGATATCAGTATGCGGGATACCGGAGGATAATATCCTCGAACAAGGCTAGGGGAAGCGATCCATCAGCCCACGGTCCAAGCCGGCAACAACGACGAGTACTCACGTCAGTGTCATTGTCTAGTCTGTAGTGAGAAGTAGTGCCGGCGCGGCCACCATGGTCGAGAGAAAAGACGCAAGAGTCGAGAACGCTGCCAAAACCCTTTGGACGAACACAGTTGGTTAAAGGACCATGGCAACTTGAGAACACTCCAGCACCCCCCCCCCCCCAGCTGTGTTTATATAATCTCGCCGCTGGTCCAAAAGAAAAAGGGTCGTCGGGCATGAGCGATGAGCAAGGCCCAGTGGGCGCATATACTCACGTGAGAAGCTTGGCTGTGCCAAATGTGGAAAGCCATCCGCGCCAGTGTGTACACAAAGACCGCGCGGTTGCAAGTCCGCCTGCTTCCGCCGCCGAGTTGGTGTCTCATCTCTGCGGGTAATTTTGCCGAGCTCTCCTGACGCGGCAAGCAATCCGGTTGTCACCCCGAGCAAGTTGGCCCGCCCAGATAGGGAATGTCATTTGTGCTTCACCTGTCACAGACAGTGCCGTTCGAGGTCTGTTGCTAGGCTACTTCGATTCGGTGGGCCACCGTGTCGAGTTCTTTTGGTTGTGCTGCGGTACATGACCGGCTGCTGCTCCGTGCGGCTTCACCTGCCTTTTCCTTGTCACATAGATAGTCCCGAGACTGGAGCGAAATGTCAGCAAATTCTGGTGCATAGAAATCCAGGAGTTTAGACCGTGAATGGCGTTCAACATCCACACTCAGCACAGCTTTCCCCCAGAAGTAACAGTCTTTGCGTATCGCATGTCATGGATTTATATTGATATACGAATGATTATACCAGTCGAGAATTCAAAAAGTAACCAAAGAGACCAACAACCGGGCAGATGAGTGTACATGGCCGAATAATGAGCATATGCATCATAGCGTTATAGGGCGACTGTAGAATAATATTGTTCGGCGCATGTTGTGAATAATAGTCGGGTGGATGAGAAAACCGAGAAGAAAACGGGAAGCCTTGAACAGAAACACGGGCTCATGGTGGGATAGTGTCAACATGGCATGGGCTCAGCTTAGGCAAGCCCAAACAACTGCATGATTGGACCAATTTAGCCTTGGCGACCATAAAATTGTGACGCTACGTACCGTCTTCAATTGAGCAACATTCATCCGAGGCATTTTAGCACCAGTACCCTCTCCTAGTGCAGCGTCGGATAAGCCCTGCTTTTGGGCTTGCAATTTGAGAATACTAGGTATCATGCACTTAGGCTACCCTCATACGCATATTCAAAGAGAAACATACCGTTCTTCTATGGTGTCCTTGATAATTAGACGCTTAACGAATACTGACTTGACTTGACCTAGAAACGCTTTTAGAAGAAAGGAGCCTTTGGATATCCTTGGACATACCCATTCGATGGACTCGGTCAATCGCCTGGTTCTCAGTTGCAGCATTCCAGGCCAGATCCATACAGATCACGCGGTTAGCCTCAGTAAGGTTAAGCCCGAAGCCTCCACATTTCAAACTAAACGTCGTTGTATTTAGTCAACGCGTTCTGGCAAGGGTCGAAATACACCTCACCTTATCAGCAGAATCTTTGGCCCCCCTTGTTTCTTGAACTTGCTGAGTGTTTCATCGCGTTCGGTTCGAGACATGCGGCCATCGAACCGTACCGTCTCGATGCTATCGCGATTGAGTAAGATTTGCATAACTGTGAAGGGAATAAGCCGACTGAAACGTAAAAAGGATGACTACGAACGGTCAATCATAGATGTCCCTGCACGGTCAGTTAGCAGAGTTACTAATTCAGAGAACGGAAGCCGTACATTGGGAATATGCAATGATCTTATCGTTCGGAGCGTCTCTATGCCCTATGAGAGTTGTAAGCATACACGTTGATGGGCGATTGTATAACTCACATTGCTCCAGAAGCTCTGCCATCCGGGCCATCTTCGTACCAGGGACAATGGTATCTCCTTCACCAAGCTTCTTCATATTCTCCTCGAATTGTTCATCGCGTTCTTCATCATGATAATCGTCCTGGGTGCGCGCTCGAGCCTTTCCTTTACCCTTCTGGGGTAGTGCAAAGTCTCCCCCTCTCTCCTCCTCTGCGTAGGCGGGTGTGTATTTAGATCCATGCTCTTTGTCGACTTGACGCTTGATTTCGTCTTTTTCAGCATCAGATAGGGCAAAGATAGCACCAGCGAAGACGTCGGTTTTGGTGAGCTTGTTGCGGCAATTGGGGCACGGGCGAGCATTGGGTCCATATTCGTCGTTGGCTGCGGCATCCCTGCGATAAAGAAATCATTAGATGGTGATGGAATGAAGCAGTGAATAACCTACCCCTGGAGGGGTGCGTCGAATAACCCGTTCAAGCACTCTAGAAACGAACAAGGGTAAGAAACGTAAAAAAGAATAGATAGCGTAGCATACCCCTGCAATATATATGTCCACAGCTCTACGTCAAATCGTCAAACTAATGTTCAAGGTAGGGTGAATTAGAATACTTGCCGTTACACAACAATCATCAGTGTACGCTAATTATTGAGGCCTATTAGCTTGAGAATAGAAACGAAACCGATTTGCTTACGGTCAAGGCAGATTCCGCATTCTGTCGCCTGGTTATCAGGTATGTCGCCCCCAGTTAGTTCGGCTATGCACATTTCCCTGGCAATATCGCGAAACCTAGAGATAAAGGCCTTGAGTCGAACTGAAAAGCTGCAGAGTGGATGGTAATGATCTTACTGCCGCATGGCCTACAAAATGGCAGTTAGATTCGACACCAAACCACAAGGTGACTATGTGCGCACCAGTTGAAACTTTTCGTCGCCCATGCGAGCTCGAGCCAATGATTTACTCTGGGCGCTGGAAGATTCGCCGACACGGCTATCATCGCCCTCGCCGTCCACGCCAACAACATATGCGCCGTCAGTGTTCAGGTCTCCTCGAGTATACTACGAACGGTGTCAGACAAGCAACAAGAAAGCTCCTTCATACTCACAGCAATAAGCTGCGGATGACTATCCAAAATACGGCAAACCGTCAGCAGATATCCATTCAAATGAATGTACCACATACTTGCAAACTTGGCGCAAACGAAGCAGCATGACTAGGATTGCAGAGTAACTATTTTTTTTTCAAAGAATATTGTTATTAGACATCGTCGACTAGCGGTCGGAACCACTCACTTCTTCATAACCGTTCCCGCCCGCAAAAAACGGTTAAATTTCTGTTGTTGGCGCTTCTCCACGGCCGCATAGATCTAACGCATAAATCAGAGATGCGTCCAATGCGACCTGCGCAACTTACTTCGCGCTCATCAGGAGAAAATTCCAACTCCTCGATCTCAACCGTCTTGGGCTGAAGGGTAATCAGTGGCTTTCCTTCGAGTTTTGTCAGCTTAGTTCGACGCAAGAGGCATTTCTTGAGGAGGGCCTGTGCTCGCTGGCCTATATATAAAATGTACTATAAATAAATGTGCATCTGTCGGTCAAGTATTAGGATCATACCAGCAAGCTTTGGTTGCGACTTCTGGATCTTTGCCTACGAGAAAAACGTGTTAACCGATTTATTTCCTATGGGATTGAGCGAATCGACTCACAATGCGTCATTGAATTCAGACCAATCGTTCCAAGGTGCATAGTGCAAAAATCGACTCAAGCCATACAAGTCAGCTCTGCATAAACGAGGTTCAGCCGCCCGGCGAGCCATAGTACCGCTTTGACTCACAAGGAGTTCGTGACCGGGGTACCAGTGAGCGCCCAGCGGAATTCAGAGTCAAGAAGCGCCATGGTGCGGCTGGACCTCGTTGCGCTATTCAAATTTTATGAGCGTCACGTCAGACAACGGGCGAAAAGCAGAAGTTCGCACCGATTGCGGATGTTTTGCGCTTCATCAAGAACCACTCGGTACCATTGCGTAAGAGCCAAGGGCCCTCGTCCGCCAGATCTTCGCTCAAAATATGAGGTTCGGGAATCCAGAATTACCGAGGCAACCCACTTTTTACCCCGTTTCTTATCATTCTCCGAATCGCTAATAATGAAACCATCTTCGTCTCTCTTTGCCCGTTTCTTCGACTTCTTTTTCTTCAATTCTTCCTCCTCAAGGGGAAACTCGTTGGTCAAGGTCTGATACGTTGTAATAATAATCTGAAAAATATCAGGTACTCCAGGTCTGCCATCGCTGAAGCAAAACACCTACATCGTATTTCCGAACTTCAGCCACAGTCTTCAATTTATCCTTCCCATGATGAATATGCACGCGGAACATATCGTCTTCAGTTCGATCAAGGATTTCTTGGCGCCACTGTACAAAAAAGAGATGAAAAGGACAGACGGCAACCGCGCTTAGGACATACCTGCTCGAGGAGTGCGGCAGGTGCAACGATTAACGTGGTCTTGCGTGGATTCCTGTCTTCAGGCTGATTCATAACAATGAGAGCGATAGTTTGCATCGTTTTGCTATGCATTTGGACCGTGGTCAGACCTGACATAGCTCATCACTTAGGGTTCAACTTACCCAAGCCCCATATCATCACTTCACCGATCACCCACACATCAGCATCATATTCCCAATCAAGGAGCGTCAACTCACGCGAGAATCCCTCCTTGGACCCTACCCCGCTCCTGTTTGAGCATCCACGACACGCCAATCAATTGATGGGGCATGAGGGGCACTTCCATTCCAGGCAAACGATCTGTCGAACTTTTCAGCCCGAGCGCCTTGACGGCATCGCGTACAGGAATGGCTGCTTCATGATCGTCCATGGTCTCGTCGAAGAATCGCTTTAGCCTACAAAACACAGATTAAACCAAATACCTTATTCACATAACTCAACTCACTGTTCGGCGTGATCGGGACCCCCCACGTCTAGCCAAGTCTTCGGGCTTTCATTGTCGTAATTGAGGTTAAAGTCACCTGCGATGTCCAAAATTAGGAAATTATGGAAACTGTTTGAACATGGTTTCATACTTTCAAAGCGCTGCGAAGAGTTTGCAGTGATCATGGGCCAATCATCCAACGCAGGTAGTGCGTACTCGAGGCTTGGGCCGCTAGCGAGATCTCGCAAAGCATCTACTATACTCCTATTTATTTCAGCGGCTTCAACGAGATAATCCGGTTGCGTGGCGCCTGCATTGAATGGCATAAGCGTATCCGAACGTCCTCGGCCAACTGGAGATATATTGAGAGGCAATAGTATATAAAAATAGGCAAGCCACTCACATGGTCCAAAATATCCAGCCTCCAGGCCTATATCCGACATCTCTTTATCGCTTTCTTCGTCATCCACGCCGTCCCTGTCCGTATCTGTCCCGCCCTCGCTCTCTGTGTCGATTCTCATCTTCTTCATCGATGAGCCCCCGTCTGTTTCGTAGTCGGTTGCGTAGACGACGTCCCCGTCCAGGAAATCATAAGGCCGTTTTCTATGAGAAGCCTCACTGAGAGACGGGCTACGGCTGCTGCTTGCGTTAGAGAAACTGCGGTAGTCCCATGGGGCGTCAGATACCGATCGCTCCAGTGGGTGAAAACCAGAGTCTGTAAAGTGGGAGAATGGTGGAGGGGCCGCGATGACGCTTCTCGATGTGCTAGCCTGGGGCGCGATCATGGCGGCGTTGTGAGAAAATGTTACGTCTCCAGCGTCTTCCTCGTCGTCGGAAGATTCGATGGTGATGACCTCGCCGTCAGGGAAGGTCCAAGAGCGAGTGTGAGCCGGGCTGCTGCCTTTGCGCGGGGGAGATTCCTCGTCCGAGGATGTCAGCTCTATCACGGATGGCACAGGAGAAAGCGCTTCGACGTCGCTTGAATTGGATTCCACGTCACTGGAGTTTGGCGCCTGAATCCCGACAAGAAACGGAGCGGGGGCGTTACTGGTGGTGCGCGATAGGCGAGAGTCAAGGGCAGAACTTGAACCACTGGTCGTGGATTTATTAGAGCCACCGACTGCGCCTTGACGTGACGATAACCGAGAGGCTTGAGGAGTCTGCAAGTGAAACACATGTTGAGGTTATTGCGGTACACAGCAATGAGTGGTGAAAAGCGCCGCGTTGATCAATGGGACAAAAGCGGCATGCATAAAAGGCAGGTGAACAACAAACCTTGACAGAAGCGGCATAGTTCTGCTTATGAGCAGCAGACAAGACATGATCCTGTCGAAGCGAAGAACGCTATGAATAGAACACGACATCGGCGATTGAATGGGCGCACCTCGAACAATTTCAGATCCTTGAACTCGCAGACTGCCGGCTTGATCCAGTAACCGACAGGTACATCACGGAGACAGACCATGCATGTGACCACGCCGCCTGTGCAGAGAAAACGCGCCCGACACGTGAGCGCCCGCGTGCGGCACCGAGTGGTGGATCCGCGTACCGTGATCATCCAGGTCAATCAAGAAGTTTGTGTGACGCGGGTGTTTTGCAACATATCGGCGCAATGCCTCGATGTATTTCGGCGGAGGAGCGCGCTACTCAACCAAAACCGCTCAGACACTGGCCAGTTCTCGCTTGTTCGACCTGCGCCACGACTGACCTTGTCGTGTTCAGCACGTCCCAGAGTGCGGCGAGCAAGCGCCACCAAGTCGACGCGACCTTCAATGTCCACCACCATCGTCTATGCCTCCGTCTTTTCCTCAGACGTTGAGGAGATTGGTTGCGGTGGTCGGGAGTATGAAACAATGGGGCGGATACTCCAGGGTCCACATCCGGCTGGGGTGCCATGACACGTGACAGTCGACCAAACAAACCGCGACGTGCATTTATTGCCATGCCCCTGGATGAATCCAACGATTCTTGGATAAAATCAAGCCAAAACATGTCGTCTTTGGTATATAAATTACACGGGCCCTGATTTCTGTAAAACATGACGATTTCATGTTATTCAAGGCGATGCGGGGAATGGCGCGGAATGGCACAACGATCAACTTCATAGAAATACTCGATTTTGCAAGAACCACTCCCCATTGAAAGCATGTTTTCAAAACAGAGCTTCTTTCAATACAGCGCCCTCGAGCATTTTTCTACTAGGCGCTCCCATAGCCTCGTGTCCGTCACTCGTGTGCAAACCAAAATGTTCCAAAGCGGCTAGACCGCCGCCTGTTCACCGCGTTTTCTTCGACTCCTCTTCCAAGAGCACCGCCGAGCTTGTCTCTATCTTTCCTGTCGCCTCAAAGGCTGGGGCAAGTGTTTCCCCAAACGCCGTCGTTGCGGTCAAGAACCCTCCTTCTCTGCCGAGAGGGTAAGGTTCGAAGGGTCAAAAAGCAATATAGCGCATTCAACTATCATCCCTGATGTAAATCCCACAACTCAGCAAGTGGACCCGCACTTAAACCTAGCATTTAAACTCACATGCAGTTAGGTAGTACGCCGGATCTCCATCCCCCTTAACAACGCTCCTCGCAACTACTCCGTTGGCCTCTGAAACATTCGTCAGCTCAAACCAACCATCCTTCGCCTTTTCTACTGGCGGGCCTTCCCCGCTTTTTATTTTCCTCAGAGCATTTCGGGCAGGAGGGAATAGCCTTAACACCATATCTCCCAAAAACAACTGTAGGCTCTTCATGATTCCAGAGAAAATACCCGAAGTTGCTATGAACTCTTCGTACGAGAATGTCGGAGCGGGCCAAGGTGAGACCCCATATATTACGGCTTGTTCGCGACGTTGACGCTCCTGAAGACCCCAGCACCGACGGACATTTGATTCGTTCACCAGACTCATCATGAAGAATCCACCGTACACAGTCGGGTAAACATGTGGCAGTGAATAGAGCAGGCGGGGTAAGCCAGCGAAACCGGGAGGGCCAGGCACTAATCACCCATATTCTATCGTCCATCAATACTGTCAAAGAGAGCTAGAGGGAACATACCAGGGCTCAGATTCCATCCCACCCCATCATTCCAATTTTGACGGGGAACCTCATCAAAGCGGCTCAGAATTGTTGCCATCGAGCCTCCGGAAAACCCAGCAATTTTCCATTTGACGGCGGTATTAGACTTGATGCTGAGCGGTACTTTATCGCGCATCTAGTCAATCCCTCGCCTAAAATAGCCTCAATATAACATACCTGAGCTTCGCAGCCTTTTCTCCAACGTTTTCGTCGACAAGTATACGGCAAGGTCAGAAGGTATAGAGTCGTAGCCGGCACAGGGTATCATGCATGCGCGATTCTTGTGTGCGAGGTAGTCGTACCTGTGGTTTCTCGTAAGTAGCTTAACCTGATCGATATGATTTGCCGGCTCACTTGTCAATCATTTTCGCGACCCAGTGGGTCTTTCCAGTCAAATCAAGATAGTGAACACCATGGCGAGCGCACGCTCTATTTTCTGAATTTACTCGAAAGCATTTCGTCAAACGGGGGGCCCCTTACCGAACGACGGACTCTCCATGCGCCCACCACGGTCCCGCAAGACTTATGACAATATGCGTCTGCTGCACAGCAGCCGTCACGCTCGGCTCGTCTGTAATATCCAAGTAAGTAGAACTCCAGTTCGCATTTCCTTTGACATGGTGTGCGATTTTGTCGAGGGACCGGCCACCAAGACAGACACGGAGCCCGAGGGACGATTTTTGTGTTTTCAAATAATCCAGGAGGAATTTCCCCTAAAATTTCCCTTGGCATAAAAATCGTATTGTAAACTAAGGAGGCTGACCGTATATCCAGTACCCCCGATAACAAGTATGTCCCACGGCTTATCAGCCATTTCGTGATGGTTCTGCGTAAGAGATGGTGACTGGGTCACGTGAGTCTCGTCTTCGTGGTCTCGCTCTGTCCTTAGTACGCCGTTTGGGCTTTGAACTCTGTCGCCCTCCCATGTATTGTGCCTGTCAGTTTGCTGTTTTCCTCTTTTTAGACCGGTTCGACCTTTGTGTTCGCGTAGGTCTTTAAATATGCATCCAAAAAAGCTGGGTCACGTGGATCGGCTCTCATCTGAAATTCCAAAGCTTAAATAACCTGATACGTGTGAACGAGGCTTGCACGCTCGGGAATCTCCTTGTTCATCGGCCCGTATGAGGCAATGGTCATGTATAGTGAGTTCGGACTCTATCGCGCTGTTGGAAAAGCATACATGTGGAGCGGCGGTTATCCTGGTGTCGCACAGCTTATCGTCGCTCGGGTTGTTGCTACAGGCCCGTAAAACACTATTTTTGAGTTAGGCAGAATTTAGGTCAACGGTGTCAAAAGAAGCCCAAACATGACATGCAATTCTGCTGTGGGGACCAAGTCTCCAAAGGCTCTAGCATTGTTTGTTTTCGCTGGTTGGCTCTACAGATGTAAGGGATGTAGTCACACGACCGCTTAAATCTGATATATGCCTCACTTTACGTCTGTTATGGTTTTTTCTTTTGTTTTTTACTACGACTACTGTTACATTGAGTTGAATATACGCGTTCTATTATCGGGTTCAACCCGTAAAAGAAATTGAGCATCCATATTTCGTTTGTAGGTAATGTCCTAGTGAAAATCAAAGTGTGATCATGGGAAAATCCGCCACAAATCGTTCATTCCGATCTTTAAACCTTGGTTTGGGGATAATATGAAAAATTTTAGCCCCATTTACCAAGTTAAGGAACATTCTTTAGGAGTGTCTATGTGTGGAAGTGTATGAAAAACAGATTTAGCGGATGGGGACTTGAAAATGTACCATGGAAAGCGGATATATGCGTGCTCAAAGTATGCTGGACACACGTCCCTGTCTTCTGTTGTGTATTATTTATTTTGGCTACAGATTAGAGTTAGCTGTTAGCTGGTCTATCCTAAAGTCTACAAATAGCATTGCTTGATTCTACACTCGAAAGACCCCTTTGGATGAGTCAATTTGGCCAAGTCGAAACCAGCTCAAAGTATGGACCATTACCACCATCCTTTTAGCCTGAGGAAGACACACATGAGCCTCATACAGTGCATAAAAGCTTACCCGAAAGTATGTCTATACATTTCTCACCTGACATTCAATAAAATCACACATTGTTCTAGGCTTACAAAACTACCTAGATGAGGCTGTAAATGCTTGATTTATTTATTTTACGGATTGAACGTGATAGGTCGGAAGTGCTTCTGTGACAGAACATCTGGGCCTGGCATCGGCTGGGTGGAGATCAGCTGTCAGTGGGTGGAGTTTCTTTCATATTCTCAGAGTCTCATGAAGCGAATGGATATTTTAACACGCTATTATTGCACCCACCCACTACCCTTTCCGTGACTGTGACTCTGCACACCCATTAAAAAACCGAGTGCGCCATGGCTTGTCTCAAACAGCGCCCAGCGCAAAGAACAACAGTGGACGAAACAGTAATCATAGAAATCTCGTCGAAATGGGATACAAGGTACTGGTCTTGTGAGCTATTCGCCGTAGCTCCAAACTGCGCATAACACACCATGCAACAAGGTCCTCAGAGCGGATTGAACATATATTGCAAGTAATAACACAACGCACGCCCCAAACTACCGCTCGATCCCAAAGTTCTCTCCAAGAGGGAACATCGGATTCGCAGGTTCCACTTGCGCTTGTCCCCGCCCTCGATTATCCTCCCTCTGCTCCTCCTCCCTTTGTGCAACCCACCGACCGCGGAGGTAAACCAGCCCAGAAATCAACGCGCACAACACAACCAAAAACACCGTCTCCAAAAACTCGTCGTCCTCGTCATCCCCATCTGCACCAGGTCGTCGTGCTGTCATTCCGTCGAAAAAGTCGTCGGGGACGTAATCCATATCCGCTTCGCCTCTCTCGCGGTCGATTTCTTGACCGCGTTGCCGAGCCCATTTCACAGGGTCTTCCTCCTGGGGCTGGCCAGAGGACGAGTCCTTTTCCTTGGTTTTGTCGTTCGCAGACGATTTTCCGGCAAGTCGCTTTGTCAAGTCCCACGCGTCCTCTCCCTCGGTCGCATCGTCGAGCAAGAGTAGGTTTTTGTCTGTGCCCCCCGTGAAGGTGTAATAGGCGCTTTTGATGTAGAGTCTGATCAAGGATAGCGTGGCCGGATAGTATGCTTCGGTGTTCGTAGCAAGCGCCATGTCATAGTGCCGTTTCGCCAAGTGATAATCCTATACCATATCCAGCAAATGCGCTTATGAGACCTAAATGGACATACCTTGGCAACACCAACGCCATTTTCATAGCACCATCCCAAATTCCACATCGCCAACGCGCTCATTTGCGTATCCACCGCAGCACTATAGTATCCTACGGCACGTTGAACGTCTCTGGGAGTGCCTAGTCCGTAATAGTGGTAGTCTGCAACCTTAACAAGCGCATCGACATTGCGCTGAGCGGCCGAGCGAGTGTAGTACTGGAGGGCGAGGCGAGTTGTCGAAGAATTGAACGCCAGAGTGGGTCTACGGAATAGAGATCGATCTATAGGGTGCTACGTTGAGTATGACAATTTTCGCGCGATGGGAAGCCTGGGTGATTCACCTTGATCCAAGACGAATGCCAGATTGTTTTGCGCAATCTCATCTCCACGCTCGCTCTCGATGCTCCATCTCAACATCCTCTCCTGCCCGACAATCTTTGGCCCAGCACCCATCGCACTCCCCAGATCCAGCTCTGGATCTTCTTTAAGCGGCCGCCATATTCCGCCATCTCCATTCTCACTCGGCAAGACCAGTCCTCCTTCATTCAGGGCCCAGCTTCCACGTTCGGCAACCAATTTGTGGAATGCCACTGCAACGGAACATGATGGTTCTCGGGCGCGGGCTCGTTGGGCGTTGTGGGATGCGAGGTAATAATAGGCTTCAAATGGCGCGCCATGTCGAATGGCGGTTTCGAAGAATTGAATGGCTACAGCAAATTCCTTGCGTTCTGCGAATAGCGAAGCGTCAACGCACATGCGAGCAAAGACGAAGCGTGAGGCTCACCATAGTAAAGCTTTCCCAAGTTTACCTGAGCCTCTGCTAGATCCTGCCCAGCCGCGATCCCGAAATGGTGCACAGCTTTTTTAAAGTCTGGCTTCCCATCATACAACCCATCTCGATAAATAATGCCCAACCCGTTATGGCTCTCCTTTTCTCCGGCCTCTGCTCCGCGCAAGAACCACATTCGCGCGACCCGCACATCTTGCTTGACGCCCTCGCCTCGCAGGTACATTTTCCCCAGATACGCGCAGGCAGAAGTCACATGAGGCATTATGCTCATCTCGTCCTTGGACAGCTCCTTTTTCCCAGCGAGCGGGTTCAAAACGCTGTCCCGGATCCACACCCTTTTCGCCACCGCCCGGAAATATTTCCCGGCTCGCCAATAGTCGCGGGGCACCTTGCCGACAGCCTCCCCGGCATAGATCGAGCCGTGGTAATAAATCTTGGCTAATTTAAGCGCAAACTCGGGCTCGGATCTGTCCGCGTGGTAAGTGTAGTATTCGAGTATGTCTGACCATGTTTCGCCCGCTGCGCGTGCGTTGGCGGCCGTGATGGGTGCGCGGAGAGCGTTGTATCCTGTGCTGGCGACGCTGGCGCCGTGGCCGTATAGCCCACCAGCCAGATCGGATAATTTGGTTGGCTTGAGTGGGAGTGTACGACCTCCGGGTGGGCCAGAGAGAAAGTGGGAAATTGCTATAGATAGGATAAGTTTTAGAAAAGAGGCGGGTGGACGGAGGCTTGCCTTGGTTCGAAGCACGTTCATACCACTCCAGCGCAGCCATGCAATCTTCTGGAACACCCACTCCTGCCCAGTATCGGTAGCCCATAGCCATTTGGGATGCAGCATCTCCTCCTGCTGCGCCGAATGTATAGTAGAGCGAGGCCTGGTGTACTTGATTAGCCGAGGCTTGAATCTAATAAATGGGCACATACCTTGGCCTGATCGACCGGTACAATCCCATCATATCCCGTCGCATAAAAGAATCCGAGCATTCCCTGACTCGTCCCATTTCCAGTCGCCTGGGCGTGCCTCTCGTAAAGTTTGAATGCCCTACGTGTGTCCACCCCAAGTCCCACGGGAGGATACATCGACACATGCGCGAATACATACAATGCTTCGACGCTGCCTAGTTCAATGGCCGTGTCCAACAATCCCAGGAGTCTGGTTACTCTCTGCCTGATGCGTGCCTCATCCCTAGAAGCACGAGTCGAGAGGAAGGTGGGGAGCCAAGCCTGGGTGCGGAGTTTGGTAAGTATCCGGAGAGTTGAAGCAAGGGGACCATTCGGGTTCGGGTTGGGAAACAGGGCGGTGATCCAGGGCGGCAGAGAAGGCTCGGTCGAAGAAGCGGTAGAGGGAGGAAGTGCATCCAGACTCTTTAGGACTGCAAGTGCCTCCGCCAGTGATTTCTCGGCTACAGAGCATCAGCTGAGTAGAGTTTACCGAACCCAACACAGACACATACCTTTCAAAGCATTCGAGTCGGGTTCTGGAGTATCCTAATATTTCATGGATTCACTTGAGCATGTGTCGACACAACCAATGAATTCAACCCACAGGTGCGTCTTCCGTCCCAGCCTCCATCGGCTGCACCGGTTCCGTCTCCGTCTCTGGCACGTCGCCCGCAACAGCGGCTTCAGCACCAGTCTCCCTCGCAGCATTTGCAGCTACGGATGTCGCTGCGAGCGCACAGAGCAACAGCGCTCGCCTCCTGCGTTTGTGGAAGAGCATGGTAGTACGTAGCAAGTGACGTGGAGACCCCCGATCAGAACCCTGTGCTAAGCGCCGTCCCGATCTCGAGCCTGTTCGATCGACTCTAATTCTCAGACCGCCCACATTGCCCCAGACATACCAACTACACGATGCCATTCCTTGTAATCGGGAAAATCAATTTTTCCCTCTTCGGAGATGTATTATAAATGCTGTTGTTTTGTTCGCATGGTGGGTCTTGTGACCGCCAATAGTGCTTTATCAATATAGCGCATGAAACCCTTCAACGTCTACTTGGCCAAGTCAAATATGCGGTAGTTTCTTGCATTCAAATGCTCTGTGTGTCGGTTATATTTTGATGTATTCTATGTGTACTCAAGTGACCAACGCTATAGAGTCGCAGAAAACAATTGACAACCTGTTACTGCACCACTTCCTGGTCAGAATGCTACTCGGCAATTGAGTCAATAATGAGTGGCTTTCTTGAATTCTTCTGCTGCTTTTATAACCCATTCCCGCAATTGTAACCTTAGCTAGCATCACACACGAGAGCATGGGGGTGTTGATTCGTGACATTTCTAGATACAAAACGTTCGTTTACGGCCGGTTCTTTAGATTCCCTCTGAGCACCTCACAATTGATTCGATCTGGTTAGACGAGAACTCCTCCGCCATCAACCAGAATAACCTGCCCCGTCAAATACTGGCACTGGTTTACGATGGTGCATCAGTTTTCTATCCAACCTAAAATACAATTATCAGACCTTCATAGCAAATATAAAGGCTTCAGCAATCTGTTCGGGTGTACCAATATGGCCGACTGGTAGCTTTTGACCGTGAGCTTCGAGCATCGCAACACCTGCCCCTTCATTGAATTCTTGCATCAGTTCCGTGTTGACCAAACCAGGAGATCTATGTAGAAGAAGGTTATTCCGTTTATCAAACAAATTGATAAGAGTCGGAAACCCATACATAGTGTTGACCCTGTGTAGAGAGTGGTGAGCTCGGTCAACGTATGGCGTATTAGCTCATTTACCGAAGGGGCTTCAAGTCTAGAGCCAGGCCACGAGTCGTAGTTTCAACTGCCCCAAGCGCACCGACAAAGAATTCCCACCCGGGGAACGGACGACTCTGCGCGACGCCGGTAGTGATCGTAAACGACCCACCAGGGCGGATTAGATTATTCTTGTGGATATGGTTCGCTGGGAATTGGTTGGATCAACTGGAGTTTTTGTTAGATTAATCGGTTACTCGCCCGCATTTAATATTGCCCAGTACCGTGCGCTAAACAGGTCAAGGTTAGGATTTGTGTCATACTCATGCATGAAATATACCCACTCCATGCTACCCTTGAGCTTTTCACCAATATCGACTCCGGCAGCGAGATCGCTTGTCATCATTGGAGGGCCGAGCCCGCCGTACAGATCTGGTGTAAAACTTCAGAGATCTACTAGCTAGCAGACCTTACAAAGTGATCAAACGGTGCTTCTTTGGTCAAAAACCCCGTAAGTGCAGCAAAATTGGCAATATCCAACACTTGGCCAGTGACTGTAACACCATCCGAATGGGTATTCTCATTTTTAAGCAGCTTGATCGCCGCTTCGATCTTGGCCGGGCTTGAGGAAGCAATAACGACCGAGGCTCCATGAGAGAGCGCAGCAGCGGCTACTGCTCGGCCCATCCCTGGTAGCGACTAAGGAACATTGTCATAGCAAATCGAGCGCCCTAATGCTTACCGGAGGATCCTCCGATCACCATGACCTTTTTCTGGTTTAAAAGTGTGGATGAATCGCTCATGCTTTTTTGCAGTGGAACAAGTAGTATGATAAATTGCGGGCTCATTTTGCTCGAATATATACTTCGTAGTTTATCGCGGCTACCGAGCTCGGCCACTTGTCTGTGAGAAATGAAAAAAGATAACTTGCCCGAAAGAGCTCCAAAGTGATCAACATTACGGGCATTAGGCCGGTCTCCACGGCGAGTGTCCCGGCGACCACCAAAACCAGTTTGCCAAGTCAGGATGGAACATTCGGGACGATGTTTCTCCTTCGGTCTCTGCTCTCGCAAGTTTGTGCCGCGCCATGTATATGCGTGCTTCTGCCCGAGTTACCCATACCCGGCGAAATGAACCCTTGGGGCAATGTGCGGGACCTGGCCTGAACCTGATTCGGCAATAGCAACAAACTCGGTTGGATTTGTCACATGACAAGTCCTGTGCTGGGGGCGCCCGTCATTTCGGGCTCTTTCGTGTCGACCACCACTCGGTCTCTTTGTTATGAACGACCATCTTCCCATGTCCCAGCAATCCGCGTTGTCCTCCTCCGGTGCCCGTGTTCACCGACGACCCAGTGCGAGCCGCCTTATCAGTCGTATCACCACACGCCTTGTAACTGTGCAAGAAATCGGACCAGCGGTCGCCACCGCAGCTCTGCCGTTGCCTGGATTGGGCGACCTCAAACGTGCAATAGGATCCATTGCCACACGTGTTCAGGTTGGAAAGTCCTTCTATGCTATTTTTTTTTTGTTGGCACTGACCTCGATGCGGCAGGATGTACCATACGAAAAGTCACGCACGTCGGCACTCACGTTCAAGCTCGGCTCTCTGTGCGCCGTAATTGAGAAAGCACAGGAGCTGGAGTTGGATTGCGTAGAAAGGGTTGCAACGTATGTCGGCTCCATCTGGTGCGCTTGATCCTTGCAAAAGCACTCATGCACTGCTGGTAGGGAGGTCGACAACATCAAGCACGACGTGGACCTCACTTTCACACCCAGTCAGTCCAGCTTCCGTAGGGCAGACGACGTGCTCGAAACTCTAGCGTTGTTGGACAAGAGGATCGATGATATGGTGAACATCATCCAGGTATGTTCAGCCTTCGTTGACCGTATCCCGTGTCCCAACTCTGACAGCTTGCGGGTATAAGGCAGAGCTACAGCTAAGGAATATGATTTTAGATGAGCTCAGGCAGGTATGAACGTCATTTCATCGATCCTGTAGAGACCGCTGATTCGCTTTCGGGCTAGTTTGGGGTAGTGAGGCCTCACGAGATCGTCCATGAAGTCGAGATGCCAGTCGAAGCGCCGTACTGGAATTATGGCTACGAACCACGGAGCACCATCAAGTTATCTGGAGCGGAGAAGGAGAATAGACCAATCGTGTCACGTCATGTTGGGTACATCGATGGATTACCAGTGATACATGTGCAGTACAACTGTGATAGAAGATCAAACGCTGAAAAGGTATGCGGGTCAGCCGAGTCTCGGTTCACAGTTTTATCTAACAGCAGTGAACCATGGTTCAGCATGCGAAAGCGCTGATCGACTGGCACCGTCGGTGCATGTAAGTAGCCTCAGGTTCATACAGCCGAGGCCCGCTCAACATCACGTCCAGACATCCGAACGTTGCGAAAGTGGTTGGAGTGACCACGAGAAGAGGCCTGAATGGTGTAGTACTGGGCACAGGTACAGTACATACATCACCCGTGACGTCTGACCCTTGCTTACATCAACGCTTGTTCGAAAGGAAGCATGTCAGTCACCGAGTTTCTGACGCTGGTGCGGAGTCCCCGCGCGCTTGCCCAATATGTGAGTCATTCAGAACCGTCCATCTGCATCCCGAGTGAACGTATTTGTAGATAGAGGACATCAAGGTCAGCTCGTGTCACTCCTTTACCAACTATGATGTGATCCGAACGTTTCGGGTGTAGGCAATGCCACGGGAGATAGTTCTAGAACCTGAAGGAATATACCACGAGGTACATTTAATTCACTATTAAACAAGCGTAGCACTTATACTCTCACAGGGAAAGAAATTGCAACGCGAGTTCGTGCGGGTGGGCGTTAACGGGCGTGTAACGTTTACACTTACCGACTCTTCGGGTAACGGGACTTGGGTTGAGTGAATTTTTGCCTTCTATATATGTAACAACACTCATCTTTTGGGGTTGACCCGATATTACATGATCTAGGAGAATGAACTGTGGGGCATGGCCGCGAACCAACAGCACTTGAGCCCAGCGTACAGAGCATGCCTCGAACTAGCACGTAAAAGCTTAAGACTAGCAGAGGGAGGATTTCTTGAACAGCTCGCACTGGTCACTGGCGAACTCACAGAACTTAAAGTGCTGCAGATAGCTCATCATGTGAACGAGCAACCACCTGGGAAATTTTTCTACTGGCTGGCAACTGTATACCCTCCCATTGCTATATTTGAGGGAGATGTCGGTGTAATTGAAGGCACTGCGACCACGCCCGAGGACTTGCTTACCACTATCAAATACTGGCGGCTACAGAGTGCACATGTCGCTCCTGTCTATGAGAAAGAACCAAGTGATTCTTTGGTCACATACCATGCGGTCGGCGAACAGGACAACACTAGTGTTGTGGATACCAATATCGAAGAAGAGTGGGATTCAACACAGCTAACTCTCCGTAATGACCAAATTCTAGTTTCCATAGCTTCGGACTCTTGCTTTCGGGGCTGGAATGCACGCGCAGCACTTTGGGCGCGAAAAATAAAAGGCATACCGAAGGTCGATCCGGATACTCTATGGATATGTATGTCAAAATGGAACCTCGCTGCCCTTTCAGACGTCATGCTGATTTATCCTCGTAAAGCTGCTTGTATCGATTACATTATTCATGTATCCTATGATCCTCATGCACCGATTCAGGGACCACTGTACTACCACCGACGACCATACAATCGATCTAACGTTCGAGACTTCTGGGGATACTTGAGTTTCAGCAGCAATCCAGAAGATCGGAATGCCGATCTTGAACGGAATGGCTACCAGGTGGAGCACAAGGTGTAAGTCAAGCATGTTGCAGATACTGCATATACAAATGACTGCCTTATTTACCCTTTCCTCTCTCTAGCATGGTTTATTGCACTAGACTAAGCGATGATTACAGCTACAAGTATAACAGGCTGTTGAGGGAGATTATGAAAACGACGCCAGGCAGCTTTCCAAGTCCCGAGACTGAGGAGGACGAGTTTGGTGTACTATATGATGAGGAATAATATGATATTCTGAATGGGATCCTACTACGAGCTGGTGAACTTTCGTTGATATTTCATTCAGACCTTGCCATTTATGGTTTACATCCGTCTGACAGATGTACCGGAAACTACCATGAATTGTATGCTATTAATTAGCCTGAAACACAATACCTGGCCTGTGCAGATGCGTTGGGTGTAATTCGGAGTATTGGTATCGATTATTTGGATGCAGCGATAGCAGAAGGACTAGTTGTTTGGGAGCGGGGGAACCGCGGTAGCCCTGGAAGTAGCCGTGCGAGCCCGGATGTCACACAGCTGGGCCCGAGCCAGCTGAGCAAGTTTGGGCGGGCGGCACGGGGGAAAGCATATAGTAGGGCTGATGGGTTTAGGATCGAGGATAGTGGGTTCAGGGGCGGAGATATTGGGAGAAAAAGAGAGAGAGGGCTAGAGAGAGAGCGAGAGATGTGTTGGGACGACATGAGGTGCTCGCCTGATAGATGCTAGACCACTTGAGTAATCATGTAAGCGCAGCTAATTATTTGTTCTGCGTCATGCGCGGGCCGCGGCACAGATCGGCACCACAAGAGTTACAATAAATGCCAAAAGCTTACATAGTGCAATCATCAATTAGCTGCATAAATAATTTGTCCTGAAAAAAAGCCACCTAAAACCAAACTTTATACATCATGAAAACAGGGCTACACCAGCGAAGAGCTTAGGAAGACGTTGAGGGAGTTGAGGTCACCGGGATCAATGGTCCCACCTGGAGCTCTCACAAGCAGCGCTTGGCAGCGCAAGCCGGTGTCAGCAGAGGCGCTGGGTCTAGAAGTAGATAATAACATGCGAACTCACTGTTAACTTTCGTTATAAATATCACCGATCGATTCTACATCGAATATTACTTGCACATGCGTTGAACGGGCGGAATTCCACTTACCGAGTGGGAGGGTTCGAAAGGTGCAGTCGGCAACGCCCAGCAAGGCGTGACTGTGCGTTGCCTCCCTGAATCTATGCTCCACATCAGAACGATCTTTTTTTTTTCATCATCGAAGCTGATCCCCAGGTATTTTTCGTCTTACGATCGATTAGCAATATTTATATTTAAAAGTAACGGTGAGTTTAACTCGCAAGGGCCAAAGCTAGGCTAAGCCAAGCTAACGCCTGGATGACATCATAATTTATGCAAGTCTGATTACTCCAGGTTGCAATCGCTCCACCTTAAGAATAGATTGGCTTTAGTTTTGGCTCTTACGGGGAATCATCCATTTCCAAAGTTGGCACCTATGTTGATATCTATTTGCGGTGTTCAACGCTGGTCGCGGACGCCCCACTCTTGTGAGCTCTTCGCCGATGTAGACCTCTTTTCGTGGCGCATTGAGTGGGGATTCAAATGAAGCATACAATTCACAACTTCAATGATAATTCAGAAAGCATTCATTGTCTACTAACGATTCATAAATTCTACAAAAAATGGCAATTCTCATCTTCACCTAGTCCTCTTTTTCCCATCCCTTCATCGACTCAACAACTCAACGCCCATGTCGCTCAAAGTACCTAATCCAACTCGCTCCATTGATCCGGATATATACAACATGAGTGAATGCAGCGGTTCGCGATTAAACAAGAGTAAACGAGAGTGTTCCTTGTGATTGGGAACAGGGAATAATATTGACACAGCCGGAGGCTGTGCCACGATGAGCCCGCGATTGCCCTCACATAAGCGCAACGAGAAGTCGCCCATTGCCCGACCATGCTTTCTTGTTTTGAGTGACCACATTCCAGGAGTCTATGTCATCCCACCCCAGTCCACAGGTCCAACGACCACCCGGTGTGAACCGACTCCTCGGCCGAATCACCAGAAGCCTCGTAGTTGTACAACAAACTACACCAATCGCCGCCACCTCAGCGTTGCCACTGCCTGGCCTAGGCGATCTCAAACGCGCGATCGAGTCTATCGCCACTTGCCTTCAGGTTTGTAGCCGTTTTCTACGTTTCGTCACGTCCTGACCCCAGGTGTATTAGGACATACCATACGAAAGGTCACGTACTTCAGCTCTAAAATTTAAACTTCTCTCGCTTGGCAGCATTGCTGAGAGGGCCGAAGAGCTAGATTTGGACTGTGTGGGGAGCGTTTCTAGGTACATCGAGTTCATATGTAACGGTGCATACCGGCAAAAGCACTGATGCGATGGTGGCAGGGAGATAGACAATATCAAGCACGATATAGACCTCGCACTTGAACCCAGCCTGTCGGCATTTCGTAGGGTAGATGATGTACTCGAAGCAATGACATTGCTCGACAAGAGGATAGATGATATAATTAATATCATTCAGGTATGCTCAGCCTCGACCAATTGTGTTCCGTGATCCAACCCTGACCGCAATCATGGGATAAGGTTGAGCTGCGATTAAGGACTGCACTCGTGCATGAAATCAAGCCGGTGCGAATGCAACAAAGGGCCGTCGAACGATATTCCTGAATTCCTTTTGGGCTAGTATGATATAGTGAGACGTCACGAGATTCTCGATCAGGTCGACCTCCCATTCTCGGGATACGCTTCCCAATCAAGGTCCTCCTCTAGGTACCCGGAGATGCGGCCAGGCGATAGGGTAACTGTATCACAACGTACTGGGCGTGTTGGTGCAGTACCAGTGGTATACCTTCGGTACAGCTCAGCCAGAAGCTCCGACGCCGAGAAGGTATGCAAACGGATCGGGTCTGAGTCTATGATGTCGTCTAACTTGAATAAACCATGGCTTAGCGTGTGAAAGCGCTGATCGACTGGCATCAACGATGCGTGTCAGTTCCGTTTCTACCGCCCACAGAGACTCTGTCTGATGTCGCATACAGCCACTTGAATGTTGCAACTGTGTTCGGAGTAACGACGGGCAGACGGCTGGACGGGGTTGTGTTAACTACAGGTGTGGTATCGACACCAACAATATTGTCCAGCTTACGCTTAGATTCGATTTTCCGCGAAGGAAGTATGTCAATTCCCGAGTTCCTGATGAAAGTGCGCAGCCCCCGCGCGCTTGCTCAATATGTAGGTGTTTCGGAACAACCCGTTTGTATGCTAAACGAACGGGCTCGTAGATGCGGGATATCATCGTGAGCCCACGTGATGTACCAGCGAGCGGGTACATTATTCAAATGTCTTGCGTGTAGAATATGCCATATTCGATAACACTAGAGTCAGATGAAACCTGCAGCAAGGTACGCTTGTTTCGTGATTGAGTTAGCGCTAACGTGACACTCTCCTAGCCCAAGTGGCTACACCCAGAGGTCGTGCGGGTTGATGCTAATGGACGGGCAACATTTACAATCACCGATAATGTTAATAACCAAGCTTTGGTGAATTGAAATTTGACGTCCTTGACATCATTCAATACTAACCCTCTCGGCTTTTTTTTTTTTTACATGATATAGAGCCATACACTATGGGGCCAGGACACAAACGACCTACGCCTAAGCCATGAGCATAGAATGTGTCTCAACATTGCATATGACAATCTTTATCCAATAAGGTTAAGGTTTATTGAACAGCTCGCATTAGTCACTGGCGAACTCACCGAGCTCAAAGTACTGCGACTCGCCGATGATGTTAACGCATCACCAGCTCCTAGGCATATGGCCTGGATTCACTCTGAATACCCTCTGATTACGGCTAACGCAGGGGATATTGGGACAGTCCAAGATGCTGAAAGTACTGAATGGTTTACGGATCTCAGCTGTTGGCGACCGCAGACCATTTACATGCCTTCATTCTACGAGAAAACATCAACTGTTTCAGGTATCGATTACCGTTGGGTCCGCCAACCAAGCAGTACGAGTGTTGCGGATGCCAATACTCAGGAACTGTGGGATTCGACACCGGTCACTCTCCAAAACAATCGCAGGCTCGATATTTATACATCTATGGGCTATTCTGATTGGGACTGGAGGGCCCGCGCCGCATTCTGGACACAAAGAACTCATGGCTTATCGGAAGTTGATCTGGATACTCTGTGTGTATGTATGTCGGAACGCAATGCTAGTGGTTCCTGTACTTGGTATGCTGATTCATATTTACCAAGGTACCTTAACAATCCACCACATCGAAGTCACTCATACCTCCCATTCATCCAACAATGTCCAACTGTACTACCATCGACGCCTATGGAATCAATCCGCCACTCGAGACTTTTGGGGTTACCTGAGCCTCAGCAGTGATCCAGAAGACCGGGATAGTGATGTTGAACGCAATGGCTGGAATTTGCACCACTACATGTAAGGCAAACGCGTCACGAATACCATATGAGTCGCCATTCTAATAATTTTTTTTTCGTTTCAAGGGGGCTTAATTACAACGAATTCAGCGAGGATTACAGCTACAGATATAGGAAGCTGCTAAAACAGAGTATGCAAGGGATGCCGGGGAGCTTCCCGGCAACTGAGGATCTGTACGAACTCGACATATTGCATGAGGCTGAGTAAGGCGATATCCTTGACATTGTCATCTTAGACATGATTTGATCATACAATCTTCTTACATTTGGGGTTGTATTAATTTTGTTAATCGTAATTATAGTCACTGTTGTTCGCGTGTACGGTTCGCATTCGATTCCCATAAACGGGAAGGCGTTAACAGGGTCGCGCCCAGAGCCATATAGTCTAGCGGTAATTCCCGATTCGATTCATCGTCTTTCATTCGATCTCAGCGATTACATGCGGCTCGTCAAGTGATAATGCAATTATAGCATACCGTGTATAACTTCAATCACAATCCGGAAAACGTCCATCTAGCTATAGCAAGTGTCCATAAAGTCCATAAAAACTTACAGCTTAGATCTTCACTTTTCTTGTCCCTTCATCTACCTACCCACCCACGTCCGTACCGCTCGAAGTACCCAGCTCAACTCAGTTCCTCAAGTCATGACAGTATGTTTCCAAGTACACGGCACGCAGCATGCTCAGCAATCTTGGTCGCAGGCCCAAACTGATCGTAACATGCCGTACAAGGCGACACCCAAAGTGAAGGAAAATGCAACGGCGCGCACTGGTGTCGATGCGTGGGGAGATGTAAACGGTGAGGTGGTGGGAGGGGGAGGTGCGAGTAAAGGCGCAACCGGTGGATCTGGGTTTGCCGGAGGTGCATGGTGCATGAGCAAAGGCTCATAGCCATGCTGTTGTGTAAATAGCCCGACTTGTGGTGCGAGATAGACGCCTAGATCTGGCGTCTTAAGTGATCGTAGGGGGAGAGATCTTGAGTGACGTTCATCGAGACGATCATCACGCGTTAACCGGCGTTCGGCTATCGTGAATCGGAATGAAAGAAGCAAATTCACAACATACTCGCCTGCCCCATCATCTCAGGAATGAGCATTGTGGTCACGGGAAAATGCACGCCGATATGAATATCCTTCAATAGCACAGTTGAACGGGGTGCACCAAACCAGACGAAGTTCTTCGAGTATCAGCGCGTCACGGTCGACTAGTGCTTGCAGCATTTCGGCGTCGGGGGCGTGCGCATGGGCGATCACGAGGCGTTTGCGGGTTCGGGGAACGGAGGAACCAGAGTGTATCTGCCGGCAATTTCTCAGCTATAAAGCATCCGCCGAGCTTATCCAACCCAATAGAGGCACGTACCCTTCGAAGCATTCGAATCCGGTTCTGGAGTTTCCTGATGTTCCAAAGGTTTACCTGAGCGCGTGTCGACACAACCAACATACCCGACTCACACATGGGTTTATTGTTCCAGCCTCCATCGGCTGCATCGGGTACGTCTCCGTCTTTATCATATCGCACGCACCATTAGCGTCAAACACAACATCCAGTAAAACACCGGCAACTTCAGATGTTTCTATGAGAGCACGGAGCAGCAGCGCCCGCCTGCTGCGTGGGTGGAAAAGCATAGTGGTCTGTAGCAATCTGTATCAGGACCCTGTGCTAAGCGCCGTCCCGATCTTGGGTCTTCAGCGAGTCCCGATGCTTAAACGAGCAGCCCATATTGCTCCAGACAATTTGACTTGACGACACCATTTATTCCAATTGAAGCGGTTGCGCAAGATTTACTCGTTTTGGTAAGTATGTGCGCCAACAATGCAATCTGCGTCAGCTGGACAAGTGCTGTGCGGAATTGAGGAAGTGGACAGAAACTGCGTCACAACACTACATATAGATCATAAAGCACCTCACTCCATGAGGATGCTACGAAGGGTATTTCATCCGCTCCGCTTATACCTCAACTCTCATTGCTTTAGTCTTGCGATCGCTATTTGTAGGGGTACATGAGCTATTGGTTTGCCTCACGTGAAGATACCACTGGATCCAAATCTCTCGCCTGCTGCTAGGGCTTTATATGCTTCTGATAAGTTGGTTGATACACATGATTTTTTTTTGCAACGGAGCGACTAGAGTGATGAACCAGGATTGGATTTTGTTCAAATTTATACTTTGTAGCTCATCGAGGCGACCAAGCTCACTCTCTCGCCTGTGAGAACAAAGTTGATCGCTCACCTAGTTGAGTTGCAATATGAGAGTTGCAATATGAATCACAATAACGCAGACATCCGACCCATCGGTACGGTGAACGCCCCGTAACACCAAAATAAGTTTGCCAAGCCAGGGCGGGAATCCAGAAGTTCGCGCCGCCTCAGGTGCGTGTCGCCAGAACCTTAAATCGTGCAATGTGTGTCCATGGTTCCGTCCGACTTGCCTTTATTTGTTTATTTGTGAGCTCAGAAACGGTTTCCCCTGATGGGCGCTAGCCCAAGATTTTGTCTAAAATTCGCACCAGTAAACGGTACACACCTCGACGATGAGGTATGCAAGTGAGACGGGTGATTCACCAACGTGGTTGGGCAAAATGGTGCGCAAGGTGGTGAATTTTGTTTGAGAAAATGACGAGATGTGAAAATGAGCTATATGAACGAGGAAACACACATTCCTCAGCACCGAGTGCAATTATGGCTACGAGGCGCGTACTTAGAAGAATGGAATCACCTAGAGAGACTTATGGCTAAAAATGCGCATGTTGAAATACGAGAATCCCACCAATAGTGAGTTTGCCACACCCGCCCACCCGGCAGTTACTGCCCACAGGGCTCTAACTTGCTCATATGCAACTCAAGTTCTTCGTGATAAATTCATTCTAATATAAAGAAGCATGTACATGCCGTATTCACATGTCCTGGGGTCAGAGGTGCATTTTCTACCAAGGTATATGCGTTTCTTTGCTCATGTGACTCTTCTTGATATCCCGTTATTTCCTTGAATGAAGCTACTACCTTGCACGGCATTTTTGCCCAACAGTGTTGGTGAATCACTCGTCTCACATGAGTGTCTCGTTGTCGAGATATGCACCATTTACTGATACGAACTTTCGATAGAATTTTGGGCTAGCGCCCATCAGGAAAACCATTTCCGAATACCCAATAATAGAACTGCCCCAAGCACTTACCTGCAGGCGCCCATCGCCCATCCTATTTCTTGACGGCCACCATTACCCCCCCTCGTTTTGAGCAGCCATATCCTAGGCCTCTATGTTACCCTCATCCATGGAAGCCAATCGACCTCCCCGTGTGAAACGACTGCTCGACAGCCTTACCAGCTTCATGGGCGTGCAGGAAAGCGCATCAACGGCCGCCAGCTCAGCTTTGCCACTACCTGGACTAGGCGATCTCAAAGAGGCAATCGAGTCTGTCTCCGGAAGACTCAAGGTTATATGACCTGTGTTTGTTATATATAGTGCCCTAACCTCTGATGCACTAGGGCATACCATACGAAAAGTCACGCACCTCGGCGCTCGTGTCCAAGCTTAACTCATTAATCACCATAATTGAGAAAGCCGAAGAGTTGGAGTTGGATTGTTTAGCCGAGGTTTCCAGGTGCGCTTGGTTCATCTGGAGCGCCCGAGTTTTGTGAAAGAACTTTTGCGCTTTCGGTAGGGAGATAGCCCGCATCAAACATGACGTAGACATCGCTTTTGCAGAGAGTCGTTCAAGATTTCGTAGGGCAGATGATGTACTCGAAGCATTGATTTTGTTCGACAAGAGCATAGACGATATAATGAAGATCATTCAGGTGTGTTCAACTTTGATCAATCATGTGCGGGATGCCATTCTGATGGCATTCGCGGGACAAGCTTGAGCTGGAGTTAACTACTGCGGCTAGAGACGAGATTAAACAGGTAAGAATACAACAAAGAGCTGTCGAATGTGATTGCTGAATCCCTTTTGGGCTAGTATGGTGTAGTGAGGCCGCATGAGATACTTGATCAGTTTGAGCTCCCACTATTGAGATACGGCTCACATCCGGGGTCCTTTGCTAGGTACCTGGAGATGCGGCAAGACGATGGAGTAACTGAATCACGCCGTGTTGGACGCGTTGGAAAAGTATCAGTGATATATACTCGGTACAGCTCAGCTAGACTTTCCGACGCTGAGAAGGTACGCAAACAAATCTGGTGCGAGTTCGCGATGTCGTCTAACCCCAATAAACTGTGGCTTAGCGTGTGAAAGAGCTGGTCGACTGGCATCAGCGATGCATGTCAGTTCCTTTCCTGTCGTGCACAAAGACCATCTAACATTGCATACAGCCACTTGAATATTGCAACCGTGTTCGGAGTAACGACGGGCAGACGGCTGTATGGTGTTGTGTTGGCTATAGGTGTGGTATAGGCACCGCCAATATTATCCAGCTCTCCCTTACACCCAGCTTATTCTTAAGGGAGCATGTCAGCTACCGAGTTCCTGGTGCAAGTACGCTGCCCTCGCGCGTTTGTTCAATATGTAGGTGTTTCAGAACAACTCGTTTGTATGTTGAACGAACTGGCTTCTAGATGCGGGATATCGCCGTGAGTTCATATAACGTACCAGCGAGCGGGTATGTTATTCAAATGTCTTGCATGTAGAAGATCCCAGATTCGATAACGCTAGAGTCAGATGAAATCTGCAGCAAGGTACGCTCATTTTGTGATTGATTCAGTGCTAAAGTGACACTCTCCTAGCCCAAGGAGCTATACCGAGAGGTCGTGCGGGTTGATGCTAGTGGGCGCGCAACATTCACAATCACCGATAATTCTCAGGGCCTCACCCCGGTGAATTGAAATTTGTCCTTCTTGACATCATTCAATGCTAACCCTCCCGCCTTTTTTTTCACGATATAGGGCTATGCACTATGGTCCCGGGACACAAACGAGCGACGCATAACCCAGGAGCGTATAATGTGTCTCCAAATTGCATACGAGAATCCTTATCCAATAAGGTTAAGGTTTATTGAACAGCTCGCACTGGTCACTGGCGAACCCACCGAGCTCAAAGTACTGCAATTGGCTGACAATGTTAATGCATCAGTAAATCACCAGCCTTTGACCTGGGGTTACCCCAGATGCCCTCCAATTACGGCTAACGCAGGCCATATTGGGACAGTCCAGGGTGTTGACACTAACAAACCGTTTATGATTCGTGAACGGTTTATGTGTCATAAAAATTTTGCGAGTCTCACCCACTGGCAACCCCAGACCGTTTACATACCTCCATTATATGAGAAAACATCGATTGATTCAACTATCCATTACCGTTGGGTCCGCCAACCAAGCAGTGCGAGTGTTGCAGATGCCAACACCCAGGAACTGTGGGATTCGACACCGGTCACTCTCCACAACAATCGCAACCTCACGATTTTGACATCTATGAACTATTCCGATTGGGACTGCAGGGCCCGCGCCGCATTCTGGACACAAATCACTAAAGGCTTATCGGGGGTAGACCCGGATACTCTGTGTGTATGTATGTCAAAACGCAACGCTAGTGGTTCCGTACTCGGATTGTTGATTCAGATTTACGAAGGTACCTCAACAAGGCGCTCCATTTATGCCATCCATACGGCCGACCCACCCAACGATGCCCAACTGTACTACCATCGACGCCTGTGGAATCAATCGGCCACTCGAGACTTTTGGGGCTACCTGAGCCTCAGCAGCGACCCAGAAGACCGGGGTAGCGATGTTGAACACAATGGCTGGGTTTTGCGCCACCACATGTAAGGCGGATGCGTCGCGAATACGATAGGTGATTCGCTGTTCTCATGCATGTCCTTTTTGTTTTAGCTCCCTTGAGTACCGTAAACTCAGCGAGGACTACGGCTACAGATATAGGAAGTTACTAAGGCAGTCCATGCAGCGGACACCTGGGAGCTTTCAAGCAACAGAAGGGGAGGACGAACTCGATGTATTGTACGATGACTAGGACAATATCCTTAACGTCATGATCTGAGCGATCATTTGATCATAAAAAGCCCTTATAATTGGACTTTTATTACGTTTGCTACCCCGAATGAACCCAGAGTTTTCGCCTAGTTCGGCTCGCATTCCATTTACACAACCAGGAAGACCTTAACAGCAACTTGCGTGCCTCCGAAGTTGATTCATTGTCTTTCATTCGGTTACAGCAATTACATGCGGTCTATTGAGTGATGATACAAGTATAGCACATCGTATATAACTTCAATCACAGTCCAGAAAACGTCCATCCAAATCTAACAACCGTCCATAAAGTCCATAAAAACTCACAACTTACATCTTCACCCAGTCATCCTTTTCTCTTCCCCTCATCCACCCACTCACCCCACGCCCGTACCGCTCAAAGTACCCAGCCCAGCTTACTTGCTCGAGCCATGGCAACACGTTTCCAAGTACACGACATGCAGCGTGCTCAGCGATCTTGGTCGCAGGCCCAAACTGTTCGTAACACGCTGTGCAAGGCGACTCCCACAGTGAAGGACAGTGCAACGGCGCACGATGGTGTGGATGCGCGAGGAGATGCAAATGGTGAGGTGGGGGAGGTGCCAGTAAAGGCACAATCGGCGGATGCATAAACGCATTTACCGGTGCGAAATGAGGGTTTGCCGGAGGTGCGTGGTGCACGAGCAAAGGCGCATGGTGATGCTGATGTGTGGATAGCGCGACATGGGGCGTGAGATAGACGCCTAGATGTAGCCTCCTGAGCGATCGTAGGGGCAAGAGATCTTGAGCGATGCTCATCTAGACAATCATCAGCGTTAGCCGGTGTTCGGTAATCGCGGATTGGGACGAAAGAAGCCAACTCACGGCATACTCGACCGCACCGTCGTCTGAGAAATAAGCGTCGTGGTCATGTGGGAATGCCGGCCAATACGAGCATCCCTCGGTGGCACAGTCGAACAACGTACACCGGCCGAGGCGAAGCTCTTCCAGAGCCAGCCCGTCCCGCCCGGCGAGAGCCTGTAGCCGTTCGGCATCGGGCGCGTGCGAATGGGCGATTGCGAGGCGTTTCAGGCTGCGAGGTACGGATGGAAGGAGAGTATAATAGGTGTATCCGCGCCGAGGGTCAAAGCTGACATCGTTGTGTGCGTTGACGTGGGCTGAGCGGAGTGCGGGAAAGGAGAGTAGCGCGTCTGGGCATGTGGAAGGCGAAGCGGCTTGCGAACAGACATAGACCTCGCTATATCGGATTTAAGCATCAGTTGAAGCCGGGTATATCCGAATGAGGCAACCAGCCCCGATCGGTCAGAGTGTGACACTCACCGAACAGAATATCGAATGACCGACAGAGCGATAACCGTATGCCAATCGTCTTCGTGCCGAACGATAAGGATACGAAACCATGCGCGGAGAGCCGCGTCGCGAGTGTCACGTGAAGCATTAGCGAGACCGGCGACAGTGCTGGACCAGCTTGGTTTGGCAGAGATGAACGACGTGCCAGGCAAGATTCCGGGTGCTGCGACGACATGCTGGGCGACCTTGAATAGCAGCTCCTGGGGCAAGGTGAGGAGTGTTGGCCTGCTGTATGCGCGTGAGTCGGCGTGCGGGATTAGGACCGGAGTTGTCTCACCTTGGGGTGCGGGCAGAGGTTAGCTCGGTGCATGACACACGCGGACGACGTGGGTAGTGGTACTGATGCTGGGACCGGGGCTGGACTGGGACGAAGCTCACCATTCTCCTTGAGCAGAGACGGGGGGGAGGGGGATGAAAGAGGGCCTTTAGTTTAAAGAGAATGGCCGGGTTCAAAGGGGCCAAGGTGACGTTTTATAGCGAGTTTCAACTCGATCATGGCAGATCTTTTTCTTTCTCGGTTGGTCAGTTTGGTTTGACGGTCAATTAGCAGTCGGTTGTACCGGCTCGAGCAGTTGCCAGGATGACGACGGATAGATTCCACGTAAAATGCTCCGCCAGGACCCGCAGCCGCAGCTGCAAGAGCGCGCACAAGCCGGGTTGTGCGCAGCTAATGTAGTGTCGAGGGGGCGGGGCGGGATTTGCAAAGAACCGTGGCACTGCATCCGGCGGGTGGTGCCCCGGGATGCAGATCCACTTGCCTTTTTCGTTATCCGAGCCCAGGGTCCCGGCCAGCGGGCGAACTCCGGCCGAGTGCGGGGCACACGCGCCATGGATTCGAGCGCCGTCGCCGTCCACGCCGCGGCCGCTGTCCGCGAACCCTCGGGGTGCATGTGGGCCAGCGCACCAGGTAGCAACGGTAGCGCCGGAGCGCCGGCAGCACGTGATACGCCTGACGTGATGACGTCGCCCCACGCATCGGATCACGCCCGCCACATGAGCGACAAGCAGTACGACATTCTCATCATCGGGGCCACAGGCTATACTGTGCGTCGGATGCTGTTCGCGATCCCAAACATGCTCACGGCAACCTGCAGGGCCGCCTCGTGGCCGAGTACATCGGCATCCATGCGCTCGCCCCCACCCTCCGCATCGCGCTCGGCGGGCGCTCGTTTGCCAAGGTTGCAGAGCTTGCGAGCAAGGGTCGAAACTTGGATGCTGTCCAAGTGGACGTCAGCCAGCCTGATAGCGTCCATAGCGCGGTTTCCAAGGCACGGGTCATCATCAATTTGGCGGGTCCATATTGGGCCCATGGCTCGAACGTTGTTCGGTCTGTAGTTCGGACGAATGTCGTCGGGTTATTTTGACTCTGTTTGGGTTCTTCTGGCAGTGCTTGTGCCCAACATGGCGTTCATTATGTCGATCTTGCTGGGGAACCCTACTGGATCGCCAAGATTATCGAAGAGTGCGTGGCTGTTCGTTCTATATTTCGATCGAACCACCCAGCGCGGCTCTCTCTAGATTCGACTATCTCGCGCACAAAACCAAAGCATGCATTGTCCCAGGCTCTGGGTTCGACTCTGTTCCGTCCGATCTAGCAGCATACCTTTCTGGCCAGACGCTAGAGAAGAAACTAGCGGAATCAGGCATCTCCCGTGCGTCTTTCCCCCTGAGCCCCGTTCCTCTATTCAGCCTCGTCTATTTTGGCCTCCTCCGATCATAGTTCCGCTGGACATCACGTCAATTGGCGCGCACCGATTTAAAGGGTTCGGTGTGTCGGGAGGAATGGTTGCTACCATGTTCAGCGAGCTAGAACAGGTCCCACGGCATGAACGAGAGAAAGGCACCGGATGGGGTCTCAGTCCCAGTGGGTACTCGCGTCCTATCCTTCGGCCTTGCGACAACTGATCGGCGCTTTGCCCCGCATTTTCGATATCCGATACCCCTCTCCCACTTAACCGACATCTCGTGTTCACTAACCGGCTTCCACCTCAAGTGGCCGGACCACCCCCCTTTCGCAAGATACTTTACTCAATCCCTTACGTGCGTCCGACCATCTATGGAGCCTGGTTCCCAATGGGAGCGGTCAATGAGCCCATCGTCCGCCGCTCGTGGGGTCTCCGGAAAATCAATAACTTCACTTCCTCCTCCTCCTTTTCTTATCACGAGTTCATAACGACCAAAACCCGCCTCGGAGGGATAGTCACGAGTCTCGCATGGGTTGTGCTTGGCTTTTCGATGGCAATGATACCCCCTGTCAGGTGGCTTCTGAAGAAGCTGTTGCCCACGAGCGGCGGAGGTCCTCCGAGGGACAAGCTAGAGCAGGGCTGGTTTGAGATGACAAATGTCAGCGAGGCAAAGGGTGTGATTGTCAAAAGCATTATTAAGGGGAAGCGGGGTGATCCAGGGTACCTTTTAACCTCTTGTAAGTTCCTGATCTACCAGCTTCTTTAATTGTGGTCAAGGCTGAGACGCTCGGCTCAGGGATGCTATTCGAATCCGCCCTTCTGCTGCTAGACTCGAATAACCTTACATCTCTTGGCCGTGAAGGAGGGGTTTTGACTCCTAGTACAGCATTTGGGGACCGGCTTGCCCAAGCGCTCGAAGCTACTGGTAGGTTCGAGACGAGCTCGGAAGTGGTTGAAGAGGAAGAATCCAAAAAGACTCGTTGACAGGAGAATCTGTTGTGCGTATCCATCACTATCGCGCTCTGTATTTGATACATAAAATGTACCCCATCTTAGATATATGCATTTTATACACAAACATATACCAAATTTAGCAATTCGATCATTATATTAACTCGATCAAATTCCATGAGGTGGTCGCTAGTTATCGTGTGGATGTATGTATCCACCATGTGCATCGAAGAGCGACCCAGGGCCTCTGGAAGATTGAATAGAAGGGATTCACAAGCCGCTGTACAATATAAACGTCTTGTCTCATCGATGATCAGCAAATGGACTGCAGTATTCGCGGGTTGTATTTTTGCGGCCGCTGGTGTCACCCAAGTTCCATGGCAATTGCCCGCGGATACATCTGCGTTTGACTCGGGTACTCGACAACCTCGGCCTCTCCTCTTTGTCGTCTGACGAGTTTACGATCGCTGGTCACCAGTCCTTTCTGTCTCATCGGGTGCGTGTGAAGCGGGTCGAGGATGTTTGCGATCCTACTGTCAAGTGGGGCTGTTCACTTTGGAATACCGGAACATTCTAAAACAACTGGCAGGATGTGTTCTCGGTATCTCGACGTCGATTATGGTCCTAAGCACTTATTTTTCTATTTCCTCGAAAGCCAGAGTAAGCCCGATTCGGATTCTGTTCTTCTGTGGTTTGTCCGCCCCAATCGCCATCTCTATCGATTTCTAGGAATACCAAATTATATATAAGATTAACGGAGGACCTGGCTACTCGTCATCCCTCTGTCTGTCTATGGAACTTGGCCCTCCCAAGGATGATGGAAATGCAACCAAGTAGGATCCGTGTACGTGGAACGACAAGACCAACTCGTCCTTTTTGGATCAAGTGAGTGGTTCACCCATCTCCAGTTGATTCTGTATTAACATTTTGCAATAGCCGTATGCAATTAGTGTAACCAAGTTTTGTGCATTGACTAATGCAAGGAGCAGAGTTGGGGTTGGCTTCAGATACGCTGGTACGGCGCTCAATTTCTGATAAGCATGCATTCTCACGTGTTCCGCAGGTCATAGCGAAACCATCAGCACAACAGAAGATGCGGCAACAAAGTTCAAACGTTTGCCGCCATCTTTTTCGAGGCGTTCTCAAAGTTCAAAGGAGTGAGAGACTTGCGCTATTCAATGGGAATCGACTGAAGCGGATTACAGAGGCAATTTCACATGTCCGGCGAATTGTACGGCATATGTCTCCACTGCTCTTCCGGCTCATCGCGGGGCACATACAGGTCGTGGACTCATCGATCTGCAAGGGCTGTGGGGAAGCCGAGGAGTCGGTCGCATACTTTGTAGTCAGGTGCCGGGGAATACGACTATGTTAGGCAGGAGACTCTCGCCTCTCGGGGGCAGGACTATCGTAATTTAACATATCCGTTTTCTAACAAGGTCGATTTTTCTCCTTTAATTGAATATGTGAGGGGCACGCATCGATTTCCCGACTTACTTGGATACTTTCTTGTGTTTTATCTAATGTCCTACGATCTACAGTCTGTTTTTCTCTGTCTATCTTTATGCGAATTTTCTTGCGATACGTCATCTTTCTCCTTTTGTACACGAGTCGCTCCCTCTTCGCGTACTTGTGGTGTCGAAACATGAGGCCTGGCCTCGGACGACAATAAAATATACGATTAAGAAAAAAGTCACCACTACTAGACGAAGAGCCACTACACAGCCTAACCGATCCCGGTGCAGAGGCGTTATCTTCCCGTTTTTGCCTCTGAAATCATGGTTCAGAATAAGCGTAGCGAGGCTGGCGGCTTCGCACCGATCAATCTTGAGTCTGTTTTGATTGGTAATGGGATGACAGAACCGCGAGTGTCAGCCTATGCTATTTGATGTGGCACTGATGGTGGTGATAGCATGTCGGAGGCGTACTATGAAATCCGGGGCAGGAACCTATCCGTTTTGCCAGTCCAGGATGTTAGTACTTGCGTTGCAATCAAGCAAGCAGTGAGTAATCCGATACTACTTGGCCTAGAGCTATGGATCAAGCTATATCTGGAAGCTTCCCAGATGCTTGAATATGTGCACAAAGGAGTGCATCGACAGGGTGGATGCTGTGGGCTGTGCTATGACTGCGGATTTCTGCCACACTGTCCTCTCGACTCCGTACCGGAATATGAGTGATCTCAGTCTATGTCGCGTTATCATTCATGCTGTATATTGTTGCGCTTCATAGATCGTAATCGGTACGGCATGACTAAAGCAAGCAACTTGTCGCGTTATCAGAGTACACACTGCACACTCACGTCACGGCACAGCCATGCACTGCCGAAGAGTTGTCTTCTTCCCTTTGCTATCCTCTGACTAAGCACATCAATCACTTTTTGGATCTGCCTGAAACAAGAAAGGCTCTTGTAGTTCATCCTTCGGTCACAAATTATATGGGCTGTTCGCGAGACCTTGGGCTTCGTTTTGCACATTCTTTGGACTACTTTCATTCGAACCAGTATTACGTTGCCGGTTTGCTGGAGCGTGGTATCAAGGTTCTCATTTACGTTGGAACGTACGATTCCATCTGTAACTGGGTAAGCATGGGTCGGTGTATACTGCCTGCCGGTTTGTTTGATCAGTTATCCTGAGTAGGTTGGGAACCAAAAATGGGCGCACAGTCTTGACTGGACTGGCAATGCCGCGTTTACGGCACAGAAGGATCGCGCGTGGACGATTGATGGCAAGGTAACCGGGGTTACGCGTTCTGCCCACGGCTTGACGTTTGCTACGGTCAATGGGGCAGGACGCATGGTGGATTAATATGTGGATATTTAAGTCCGGAATCTAATGGGGCCGTGCAGGTGACGTATGACAAGCCCAAGAAAGCATTCCATATGCTGAGCAAGTGGCTGGGAGGACATCAGCTCTAGCCCGAATTCAGAGGATTTGATCACTGCACGCAAGCTGTTGTATCTAAACTTTGCTCGATTTCGTTGCGAATGACCCAAATAAGATTAATCCCAAGAGCCTGTGAAAGCAAAAATTGTCATTCTTGAAAGTTCTGAGGACATGGAATCGATGGTCTGGTACCTAATTTTCGACACAAATGTACATCTGTGTCGTTCATTCGCTTCATTCGCTTCCATCCCTTTAATCGAATTCCACTCTGGAGCAATTCGGCTGCTGGTTTTCGTTAAGAGAGAAATCAATTGCATTATTATGGAATGATAAAGTCTCGGGGCCTCATCTACTGCTACGAGACTTTCCTGACCCCCTATGTTCGTCTAATCACATGCTACAGAGCAATGATACCTCATGTCTGGCACTATGCCTACCTCCAAAGGACTCGAGGGCCGTTAGAAGGGTCACTATTTGTCCATGTCCGACACCTGGTGGGATAACCTCTTGTTTTTATACCTCCTAGACAAGTTGCCTAAATCCGCTTGAAATACTAGCTCCTTAAATGTGCACTTCTTAAGCGTGAATATTTTATTCGTACCGAGGGACTGGACAAGATTAGTTTCGCGATGGTTGGGGGCAAAATCCAGTTTATATGCGCCAATCGGGTCTGAAACACGAACTAAATGGAGCCATACACTTTCAGAATTTGAGATATTAAATTTTATAAAACCAAATTAATAGGACCAGGTTGCCTAGTCGAGGTGCCAGGAGGTTGAAACTGAAAATTGGCTCCTCAGCTCGTGTCCTGAGTGTCGCGATCGATTTCGTAAGTTGGCCCTGCCAATTACAGGTTCCGGCCTCTCTCAATGAGTTCTCTAACGGATCAAATTCAAAAGAATATCTAAGAGCCTCTGTATCCAATTATTCGCATCCTTTCTATCTCCAGAGACACCAACGAGCAGTCGAACCCCTGGCGCCATAAGCGCCGCTCTGACGCGACCCTCACGTGCCAAGACGAGAAACCGCAACACATGACTGACCGAGAGTTTGATATCCTGGTTATTGGGGCCACAGGCTTCACCGTAAGTTCCCGTATAGAAGTTGAATGTGGGCTCACAGTTATAAAGGGACGCCTGGTAGTCGAGTATCTGTCGACACACAAACAGGTCGCGTCACTGCGTATCGCGCTTGGTGGTCGAACGCTCTCCAAAATCAAGGAGCTCGTTTTTGACACGAAACATTTAAGCCAATCTACGTGGATGTTGACCAACGAGTCCAGCGTGTTGGCTGCAGTGGCCAAGACCAAGGTGGTAATAACCTTGCGGGACCTTACTGGCCAAAAGGCTCCGTGGTCGTTCGGTGAGTCCGGGACTGTTTAAGAAGGAAAGTTAATAACGGATATATTTGATTTTAGAGCATGTGCGCGACACGGAGTGCACTATGTTGATTTGGCTGGCGAACCTCACTGGCAAGCCGAAATCATCGACCAGTGAGTAATTGCCTTTTGCGCTTTCGTTGCACTTTTCTGACTTGTTACGTGGCTGTAGATACGACTATCTCGCTCACAAGACTGGAGCCTGCATTGTGCCATGCTCTGGATTTGACTCTATTCCATC